>CM059036.1:15923333-17162500 GCA_030279155.1 Forsythia viridissima
GCAGGTTCCATTTATATTTATCTCGTCCACACGACCATACTGGATCATTTCTTTCCCAGACATGCCGTATGAAGCAAGGTGGAAGACACAGTCTGCCCCACGTAAAGCCCTTTCAACATCTTGTTTGTGAGAAATATCCCCTAAAAGTGTATAAATTAAATCCAAACAAGTTAGATCTAACATAAGTACTTGCGGAAGGCAGGAAGTTAATTACTAATGCACTACCAACTCAAACAAAATTTGCAGGATCTCTTATTGGTACATCTGGGAAACATTGCATTCTTTTATAAGAAAGATCTTGATAAACTAGTTAAGTTGCAAATGGCCAAATCATGATACTATAATCAATAAGCTATAATTATAACTACAAAGTCCTCCTTAACACTCACTTCTGATCCCCGTATTATGTGACATTCTTGTGGTAAACCCCAACATTTGAATTTCAGATACCATTCAGTTTTATTTATTCTGGTGCATATACATTCAATACTTTCTAAGCATCAAGATTTAAAACTAACATTATGTAAAATCAACTAATATTTAACTCAGTTCCCCTATCCTCACTTTCTCCTATACTTGCTTAATCAATCATGAAAAAGGTTAAGGGACAAAAGCATAACCCAGAATAGCACTGAAAAATGTTCACAAAAATATAAGCAACAAACTTCAAATAGATCACAACAATTTTCTTACTCTTTGAGTGTTGGACAAATTCATGAAAATTCGGTGGAAATTAAATAAATAAATAAATAAAAAACAGAAATGCACACACCGATTGAATTATACTCTTTGTTCTTATTGCTTGGATTAACAGAAAAAAAAATCTCCAAAAAGTTGAAGCTTTACAGAAAAATTCTGTCAAATCGATTGGAAAAATGCTAAAACAAATATACCTTGGATGCAGTCAACGCCGTGACGGCGAAGATCATTGGACCAAGGAGACTCGGCCCGAAGATCGAAGGCTCGAACCTTACGGGCGCCTCTTCTAACGAGCTCTAAGCAGAGAGCCGAACCCACAAATCCCAGCCCGCCCGTCACCACGAAGGTGTTGTTCTCTATTCCCTCGTTCTCGCTCAAATGCATCCCTCAAATCAAACTCCTCAGTACAATTGTATGTATAGTGTATGTATTTCTCTGTGCGTATCACCTCTACAAAAGGCTCAATCTTTTGCAGCTCGACGATTTCAAAGATCAATTTATATATTGATTTCAATTTGAATGCTACTTGACGATAGATATGACTATACTAGATGACAGTGGCACTCCTTGGGACATTCCACAATAATATGCTCGCCTCATCCGCTCTTACGAGCTCGCCTCTTACAGATAAACAATAATAATTCAATTGTCGTAGATTAGTCAGACAGGCGACTCACAGAATGACAATTACAACCAGCGATTGAGAAAATATAACATCCCTCATTAACTCCAAATAATGAGGGAGACGAAAGGACACCTGTCATTAAAGACCATTAAACGCTATAATTCAGGCCACTCCTATACATAGAGGCCAACTCCTAAGTAATAACACAACTCACATATTCAATATTGTTATTCTGTATATCTAGTTTTAATCACAATTATCACACCGGAGTGGACACGGGAGAAAGAAGCCCCGCCATCTTTTGCAGGTCTCCACCACTATTGCCGCCACACTCGAAGGAGGAGAAAACATTTTATCATCAATTGGCGCCGTCTGTTGAAATCCACACAAAAAGTCATGGCACGAACTAGAATTGCTAGAAATTTAATCGCCTCCCAGCCCCCCATCGGAATGTAGACACCGAGTTCAACACTGCCACTAATTACCCACAATAAGAATTTACTTCTGCCGATCAACTCGCGGCACTGCAAAGCTCAGGTGGTGGCCTTAATGGCTCTACTCCAGGATCAGAACGCTGCTGTTTCTCAGCCACCTCAGCGTTCTAGTCTTACGCCGGTAGGACCTTCATTGCTAAGTGTTCCGCCCCAGGGTCCTAGCCCTTCACCAATAGGCCCTCACCACTAGGGGCTCCTCCCCAGACTCCTAACTTTCCAGCAATGGAAATACCACCAATGGCAACTCCACCGTTGGTCCCAGGTTCTTTGGCTCCACCTTTCGCACCCCATTTCCCTTCATTGACAACTGGCCCAAATCCATAATGGGGGCAATTGTCATGGGTGCCTACGCCTACGCTGGTTGAGACACCAGTGTTAAGCTTGGAGCAACGATTAGAGGATATTATGGGTATCAAAATAGCTAAGGCTATGTCTAAGAAAAGTAGTAGGCAACAATCTATGGTGTTGGAAGAAGATCCTTTTCCCTAGAATTGATGGTGGTCCCCTTGCCATGAGACTTCGAACAGCCAAAAATGGAGAAGTACGATGGATCTTCTGATACTGTCGATCACCTCAAGACTTTTGTCGAATTAATGAAGTTGCGAGCCACCTTCGATGCGATTAGGTATAGGGCTTTCCTGCCAACACTTAGGCGAGAGGCCACAGACTGGGTAGCCATACTTCTCCCAAAATTGATTCGTATATTTGATGAATTTTTCAAACGGTTTGTTGCATACTTTGCTAGCAGCAAACGTGCAAAGAAAACTGCCATCGGCCTGATGCAATTGACCCAGGATAAGGACGAATTGTTGAAAGATTTCATCGCTCGGTTCAATAGGGCTACTTTGGGAATTAAGGATCTACATATGTCTGCTGTAGTCACTACTATGATGAATAGAACCTGCAGTCACCTTTTTAAAATGCTACTCTCCAAAAACTCACCGGATACAATGCACTAGTTACTATGGATAGGGGATAAATATGTGGATGCAGAAGAAGCATTTTTCATTAGTAAAGGCATGAAAGATTGAAAAGAACCTGAGTCTAACAAAAGGAAGACCCGGGATGAGCCAAGGCCCCGAGAGGACAAAGGTAAGCAAAAAAAGAGCCATCCAGGCCCTAATCGACCTAGTACTAAGAATAATGCATATAATACACCTTTGCACACCTCTGGGACTAACGTCCTGATGGAAATACGAAATATGAAGGAGCTAGTGTAGCCCAAAAAGAATGAGCACCACCACACATGAGAGATGAGACCACGTATTGTAAATTCTATCGGGACCATGGACATAGGATTGCCAGCAGCTGAATGAGGAAATAGAACGACTTATAAAAAGAGGACACCTCTCAAAGTTTGTGAAAACAGATAAAGACATGGAAAAAGAGGCTGAATATCGACAACAACCACCTCCTCGCGGTGGAGTTATAAATGTCATAGTGGCTGGCATTGTAGTGGGGACGACTCTAATTCAGTGCAGAATAACTATTCCCTGGCCAGCAGATTTACTTTGGTAGATAAAAATAAAAGGTTCAGCCTGAATATCACCTTCAGTGATGAGGACTTGAAAGGCGTTACCTGCTCACATGATGATGCTATAGTAATAGTGGCTGACATTGCAGATTTTGATGCGAATAGTATATTAGTGGACAATGGTAGTACAGCCGACATCATGTCCTATAGAGTATTCCTAGGATTGAAGATATCACCCAGCAAGATCAAACATATCACCACCCCACTCCATGGGTTTGGAGGAGCTACGGTCATACCAGAATGAACCATTGAGTTACCAGTGACTTTGGGTACTAACCCAACTAGTGTGGTGATAATGACCAGTTTTATGCTAGTGAAAGCTCATATGGCCTACAATGTGATTTATGACTGTCAACTTCCGAATGTATCTAGGGCTGTAGTATCCACCTACTACCATGTGATGAAGTTCCCCACTAGTCGAAGAGTAAGATGTGTAAGAGGTGACCAACATGCATCAAGGAGATGCTATGCAGACATCATACTTCTTAAAAATACGGTGATGATGCTCGACGTTGAACAGCTTAAAGGACGAATCAAACTGTTGGAACTCACCGAAAAAGTTGTGATGACTGAAGGTCAACAACTGAAAATCAGAGGTGGGATAGATCCAAGTGAAAATCATAAACTAGTAGCACGTCTAGCTGACAATATAGACGTATTTGCTTGGGTAGGCCATGACATCGAGGGGATCAGCCCCATGATTGCTCAGCATCGATCACTTTCGGAATAAAATTGATCAAACAAAAAAAAAGATAGTTTGCCCCAAAACAACAACAAACCATTTCTACAGAGATAACAAAACTGCTAGAGGCTGGTTTCATTCGGGAAGTGCACTACCCATAATAGTTGGCAAATGTGGTATTAGTAAAGAAATCAAACAGAGAATGGTGAATGTGTGTAAATTGCACAGACTTGAATAAAGTTTATCCCAAGGATTCTAATCATCTTCTACTAACAGACCATCTGGTGGATACTACATAGGCTGGAGATGTTTGGGCGTTGCTTGAAATGAGCTATCGAACTGAGCGAGTTTGATATTGATTATTAAACCACGCACAGCTATAAAAGCACATGCCTTAGCAGATTTCATTGCAGAACTCACTATCCCTGAAGTATCATCCATAGGTGACAAAGCAACTTGGATAACATATGTGGACGGATCATCTAACAGTGATGGCTCAGAGCCGGGGTCATAATTTTCTCTCCAGATGCCGAAGAACTCAAATACTCACTTTGTTTTGAATTTCTAGCTACTAATAACGATGCAGAGTATGAAGCAGTCATCATAGGGCTAGGACTAGCCATACAGTTGGGAGTGACAGTTGTAGAAATTCACAGCGACTCACAATTGGTCGTTGGACAAATTTCAGGAGAATACGAAGCTAAGGATGGCCGTATGGCTGCTTATCTGATGAAAGTAAGAGACTTGCAATGAAAATTCAAAAGGTTCAGGATTACAAAAGTCCCAAGAAATGAGAAGGAGCGGGTTGACGCTCTCGCCAGGCTAGCATCAGCCAACCAAAAACATCTTCCAGCCATAGCTAGTGTTCAGGTACTTAGTGAGCCCAGCACGGTGTCATTAATTGCGGTTCTTGAATTGAATGACTAACCTTGCTGGATAAATCCAATATTGGATTATCTCACGAAAGATACCCTACCGACATACCCAATGGAAGAAAAGCAATTCAAGGTACGAGCTATTATGTATTCTGTGATTGATGGACAATTATATTTGTTAGTTTTAAATCTAGATAACAATCAACCTAGAAGGGAGGTTGAATAGGTTGTTACTAAAAGTCTGTAAATATTTTTTTTAAAACACAACGTTCACTTTAATATTCTGATATTAATGAAAGTTTGTTTAAAGTCAGAACATTGCACTGAATGTTTTTGCAGTTTCGAGACAATTAATATGTAAGACGATTAAAATATTGATTAACACCAGATATATCATGGTAAACTCCTAAGGGAAACATCTACGGGCTTCCATGCTATGGGTAAATAAATTCACTATTTTAGAACAGGTTACACACATCTTAATTTTTTGAAATTACAATTTTAGACCTAATCTAAAACTTTATCAGCAATTTACAAAAAATAAAACTTAGTTAAGAACAATAATAAAACTTCCCTGTTTTATATCTTTTTCAACTAGTCAAGGAATGCAGTCAAGTACTTCGGTCTTGATCTTGGTTCATTCCACGAGTGTCCCCGGATTAATTTCACAAATTGAAATAAGGACCCAGTCCTTATCTTGCTGCCGAAATGTTGTTCTCTCTCACAATGGATTTCTACAACGCTCAGTTTCTCAGAGTCGTTCTCAAAAATAGAATTTTGATCGGGTTAGGATTTTTGAATATTTCTTTGAACTCTTAACTCATAAATGATTTGCTCTTAGATGCTTGAGTATCTTTGCTTTCAAAGTCCATAGCATTCTTGGAATACCACCTGTCTTATTTATAGTACAAGAAATTTTTCTAAACTTAATGATGTAATATTTATCTTATACAGGGATAAGACAAAATAAGTCTTTAAGTTTAAATAGACTTTATAAAATATAAGATGAGATATATCACAAGAATATGAAAATAAATCCAGTTATATATTTTCATTTAAGTAGATAAATAAAAAGATAATATTTAAATATCTTATCTACTTAGAAACCTAGTTCAATTAGAATACTTAAACATGTAATTTATTCAATCACTTATTTAACTGATAAGAACAAGAGTTTTAGAATAATTAAAACTGATAAATAGATTGGGATAAATATAGCATTAAGGTTTCCAGTTTTCTTACAACAACTAGATAATCATTGAATCATAATTAGCTCATATTAATAAATAAAATATAATTAAGTATGCCAAAACCGAATTCTCAACCATCTCTTCCTTTGGCATCTCTTAATTACAAAACTTATATCAAGTTGTTTTTTGAGGTAAGCAAGCAGGCAAATTGGATTCAAGAACATGAGATTCATTAAAAGCAATAAATCATGATTACCAAAATTAAATGCAAGCTATTTAATTTAAAGCAATTCCTAATTACCAAGCAAAAACAATTTCTAATTAAGCAAAAGTATTTCCTAATTTACTATTTGCTACTAATCCCCATTTTTTTAATAAAGAGGGGCCAAAAACGAAAGCAGTGAAAGAAACTAATTTAAAGAAAGTTACGAAGGCAAAATGGAGAAAACAACCAAACACATGATACTTAGTGTTAACCACTCTTGCGGGTCCTCTTTTTCGAACCACCAGTCTGGGTTCTCTTCTTATGCTTGGTAGACGAAGGCAAAGGAGCAACATCTAGATGTGGAGACATGTCAGCATCAAGGTCAGTATGCAGAGAATGCTCAAGACCAGTGTCAGGATCTTGAGTTCCATCAGGACCAATATCAGGATTTTGAGGAGGATTCATGGCAGCCTCTTGATATTCTTCTGGTATAGGAGTTCCAGTCCGCTCGGCCAAGGCCACAAGTAAAGCCCTTATGAATCTGTGATGACACTCAAAATTATCAGACCTTATGAATCTGTGATGACACTCAAAATTATCAGATAGTGTATTGACCAAAGAAGTTAAATCCCTCACCTGAGTTTCAAGAGAATTGGTGTGATCTTCGGAAAGGGTTGGTCTTGTAGAAAGCGTTGGTCTATTAGTGACTTTCTTCGAAGGACGAAGGATCGGAATTTGTGCGGTGAAAGTGTCACCCTGAAGAATAGGAACCTTATGATGCTGGAGATAAGCGTGAATTAAACTAGGAAAAGGCAACATCCTAGAGTGTGCTTGACGGGTCGTCGTGAACACAATTTTGTCAAAAATAATTGTAGCAATATCCAGCGGGTAGAGGGTGCCCAGTTTGTACAGAAACTCAACCTTATCCATCCCAATGTCTGACTTATGCTGAATTGGATCAATATTGTGCAAGGCAATTTTATGAAGCACCTTATACTTAGGGGTTAGCAATGGGACAGTCATTTTTTCCGTAGGCCAAGGATTTCCAGTGAGTTCTAAGGCCAAAGTATCAGTGGCTGCTTCAAATTCATCATCCATTCCTTCAGTTATGGGTGAAAACCTAAGCCAACGACGAAGATTGGAAGGACTAAATGGTACTAGCCGACCCCTACCATAGACTGACCACCTAAAATTATTACCCGACTGTTTAATCTGTCGAGAAATATTGGCCAAGAATTCTTTGATCAATGTTTCACAAGGTCTCCCAGTCCAATCCAATAATTTTTGTATACCCCAATGCTCAATTAATCCAACAAGATCAGCCTCTCTAATGACATCCTCTTTGACATTAAATTCCATAAAAAAATCCCGATTTGAAATAAATTTGTGAAATTGAGCTTGTGCATCAAGAGTCCCAAATCTATAATTTAGAGAAGTGAAGACATGGTTACCTTTACGGAGCAAGCTTTTTTCGAACAATTGAGGATGGGTCGTTGAAGTTGGAACATCGGAGGATGGGTACCCAACATTCTGATATTCAGTGGGAAGATCAGAAACGTTCGAACGTTCATCAATTTTCTGTTTACCCTTCTGTGCGCGTGAGAGCCTGACAGGGACATACTCTTCAGCACTTAAGTTGTCATATTCTCCATTCATGGACTCTTCTTCTTCTTCAAGATTTTCATCTACAAAATCTGTGCCTGATTTCTGTTGTTCTTCTTCATGATGCTCAGTCTGTGGAGACTCTCTCGAACTTTTCTCGGACTTACTACCAGATTGAGACTCAGTTCCATGATCAGAACCCTTGTCCTCATCAAACTCTCCATGAATCGTGACTTGCGTAGAAATGGAGGCGGCAGAAGGAACTTCACTGGCGGCGACTGTTGGTTGAGGAGCAGAAGAAGGTGGAACACATGGCGGCAGCAAAGGCGGTACTGTAGAAGATGGAGGCGAAACCACTGGTAGTGGTGGAGGTGTGGTCGCCAGAGGAGCAGCTGCGGCTGTTGCAGTGGCGATGCTGTAACGGCTACGGCCAATTTCTGGGTGTGGAGTAGTGGTCTTTGACCTTGCCATTGAATATTTCCTAAACACTTTTGCAAGATCAAGTTATATAAAAGAAATCAAGAAATTAACACAAGAAAAATTTGGGGCTTTAGAGTTTTGAAAAGAAAATGAAGAAGATGAAGATATAAGGACTTATTTGCTAACTGGATAAAATAAAGACTCTTTTTAAGATTGAACTCTTTTTAAAGTGGGACAAGAAAATAAGACTTCTAATCATAAAACAATTTGAATGCAAAAAAAAAAAAAAATAACAAATAATTAAAAAAATGTTTATTTTTTATGTTTTGAATTTTTATTTATTATTTATTTATTTATTATTTATTTTTTAAATATAAATGCAAAATTTAGAGATGGCAAACTGACTGGGCCGCCCATCAGTCCGGCGGTTTAGTCCATAAAAAGACGAACTCGGACCGGCCCGGGTCGTAAAATGACACACGGGCTGAGCTAGGCTCGGCCCATGAAGTCCACGGATTGGCCCGTGGACCACGGACTTGGCCCATGGTTCGTGTTTTAAGTTGGGGACCAAAAATTACAATTAATAATTATATTTCCATATTTCTTTTTTTTTTAAAAAAAACTTTACAAACAAAAAAAATTGGATTTCACGTGGGTCCACAGACCGGCCCGTGTGGCCCGCGGACCACGGACCGATTCGAACCTACTTTTTTTACACGGGTTGAGCTCGACCCATGACAAGGGCCGAGCCGGCCATTGCCATCTCTAGCAAAATTCATGAGCAACTTTGAAGAAATCCCAATCATCTTTCTGGTCAGCCATGATCATAGAAAATTGTTAATATAGTTCAAAATCTCATATATTAATCATGAAGAGAAGTGTAGTGTGCGAATAAATAATAAAAATAAGATCAATAATATCGAGACAAATCAGCACCACCCTCTAAATCACATAATCTTTTATAGAATAGAGTTTCAAACTAGCCATCATCTTATTTGTCCTTTTTATGAAGAAAATGTTTGACCTGCCAAGCGTGAGTAGGGATGGCAAAAAAACTCGCGGACCCGAACCCGCCCCGCGCCCCGCCCTGCCCCGCCCCGCTTATTCGGGTAATAGGGGCGGGTCCGGGGCGGGTTTTTCCGCCCCGCGGAGTTCGCGGGGCGGGGCGGGGTAGCCCTGCCCCACCCCGCGACCCACCCCACCAAGGAAATTTTTTTTTTTTTTTTGTAAGATCATAAAATATAATATAAATTAAAACTTTGTTGAAAATGGACCAAAGAAGAATCGAACTCGGGTTGAAATTATAAATTATAAATCTTAATCATTACACCACAATCCCATTCTTGAATTTTTTTTGTTTTGTTTGCTACAAATATTTTTTTTAAAAAAATTATTTATTTTTTAATAATTTTTTTCAGTTTTATATAAAAAAAAAAGAAAAAAGAAAAAAAAATTCGTGGGGTGGTTGGCGGGTCAAAAGATTGACCCGCCCCGCCCCGCCCTGCGAATTCGCGGGTCGTGGGGCGGGGCGGGGCGGGGCCGACCCGCCCCGGACCCGCCCCATTGCCATCCCTAAGCGTGAGTGAAATTTATTTATTTTTTATTTCAACTCTGGCTTTTTTTTTCCTTTTTTTTTTTTTTGATTTAAAGAATTCACACATTTATTTTGTGTTTGCATAGCCAGTTAAATATATAAGAAGTGAGTTTTACACTTTCAAGGTGGCAGCTCTTTTCTCATAATTTTTTTTTTCCAATGATGGCTTCTCATCATTCAGAGAAAGGTAGCTTTCCTTCAAATATACCTGCTTGTTTGACAGGACAGAATATTATGGTACCGAAAGACATAGATATTAACCATAGGTCTTCAATCCATATTTAGTCAGTAAATCAGAGGGTAGAATACATAATTTGTCAAAAGATTATCAACCCAATTTCGTTATTTATAAAGTGCATAAACAAGAGATGAATATATGGAGATTCAAATTATATTTTCAAATTTTATGATAAAAGCAATAACAAATTTGAAAATCAGTATTTCTTGCATAATTAACTCAAGAATATATGCAAATATATATAATATTACAAAGAAGATTCACACTGAGTTTTGTCAACTCCCCATTTCTTGTTCCCGTTTTCAATGAGATAAGTAGCTAGACGTTCATACCAAGCTCGTGGAGCTTGTTTTAAACCATAAAAAGCTATTTCAAGTCTATACACATGGTTTGAAAAATGGGGATCTATAAAACCCTTAGGTTGTTCAACATAAACTTCATCATTAAGATAATCATTTAAAAACGCACTTTTGACATCTATTTGAAATAGTTTAACTTTCATTTGGCAAGCAATAGCAAGTAAAAGTCTTATAGAGTTTAATCTCGCAATTGGAACAAAAGTTTCTTCACAATCTATTCCTTCAATTTGAGTGTATCCCTGGGCTACTAAGCAGGCTTTGTTTCTAAGTATAGTTCCATGTTTACCAAACTTGTTTTTGTAAACCCGCTTAGTTCTTATTACATTTACATTATTTGGTCGAAGGACTAATTTCCAAACCTTATTTATTTCAAATTGGTTAAGTTCATCTTGTATGGCTAACACCTATGATTCATTTTCTAAAGCCTTTTTCACATTTTTAGGTTCAACATGAGAAATATAACATACACGACTTATCTCATTTGTAGCTTGCCTTCGAGTCACCATACCATTATCCCAATTTTTAATGGCATTAGGTGTGGGGTGTGCTTTTTGTATCCAGGTAGGTGGTTCTCTTTGGGTGCTTTGTTCACCAAGAGTGTGTGTGCTATCAGTTGAAATATCATTCTGTTCATTTTGATATGACTGCTTTGTTGTATCAGTTTTGGTAAAACTTAGTTAAGAACAATAATAAAACTTTCCTATTTTATATCTTCTTCAACTAGTCAAGGAATGCAATCAAGTACTTCGTTCTTGATCTTGGTTCATTTCATAAGTGTCCCTGGATTAATTCCACAAATCAGAATAAAGACCTAGTCCTTATTTTGTTGTCGAAATGTCGTTCTCTCTTACAATAGATTTCTACAATGCTCAGTTTCTCATAGCCATTTTCAAAAATAGAATTTTGATCTGGCTAGGACTTTTGAATATTTCTTTGAACTCTTAACTTATAAATGATTTGCTCTTAGATGCTTGAGTGTCTTTGCTTTCAAAGTCCATAGCATTCTTAGAATACCACCTGTGTTATTTATAGTACAAAAAATTTTTCTAAACTTAATGACTTAATATTTATCTTATACATGGATAAGACAAAATAAGTCTTTAAGTTTAAATAGATTTTATAAAAGATAAGGTGAGATATATCACAAGAATATGAAAATAAATCCAGTTATATATTTTCATTTAAGTAGATAAATAAAAAGATAATATTTCAATATCTTATCTACTTAGAAACCTAGTTCAATTAGAATACTTAAACATGCAATTTATTGAATCACTTATTTAACTTATAAGGAACAAGAGTTTTAGAATAACTAAAATTGATAAATAGATTGGAATAAATATAGTATTAAGGTTTCCAGTTTTCATACAACAACTAGATAATCATTGAATCCTAATTAGCTCATATCAATAAATAAAATATAATTAAGTATGCCAAAACTGGATTCTCCAACAATATCGAATAGGACTTTTCGTGCCTTATCAGAAGTGCCTCCGGCCGACAGAGGCAGCAGAGGTCCTATATGAAATATATAATGGCCTGTGTGGAAATTACTTAGGTAGGGATGCCCTTGCTTTTAAAGCCTTAAGACAAGGGTATTATTGGCCGTTAATGAAACTAGAAGGTAAGTAGCTAATAAGAAAATGCGACGTCTGTCAAAGGTTTGGCAACACAATCCATCAGCCAACCGAGCCACAGTCGACAATTTACATAGGATGCCCATTTATCAAAGGAGTGGTGGACATCTTGAGTCATTTGCCACTTGCTAAGGGTTAAAGAAAATTTCTGTTGGTGGCCATAGACTATATCACAAAATGGGTCGAAGCTGAGCCATTAGCTACAATAACCACTGCCAAGATATAGAGTTTCGTATGGAAATATATAATCTGCCATTTTGGGATACCACGGGTGATAGTCATGGATAACGAAAGGCAATTTGATAACCACAGCTTTAAGAATTTTTGCAACAGTTATAAAATCTTACACCGACTCACTTCGGTGCCACACCCTCAGAGCAATGGCCAAACTAAAGTCACTAATCTTACCATACTTTGAAATTTAAAAACGAGGTTGGAAAAAGAAAAAGATATTGGACAGATGAACTACCTAATGTAATGTGGGCATATCACATTATCCCTGTGGGCCAACGGGAGAGACACCCTTCAAGTTACCTTTTGGAATGGAAGCAGTGATACCTGCTGAAATTGTAAATCCAACTTTGAAAATGAAAGTCAAACAGACAGATGACAATACCAAGAGGGCAGAAATCAACCTACTTGAGGAGGTCAGAGAAAGGGCTGCAATCAAGACAATAGCTTACAAACACAAGGCCGCCAAATATATCGATCGCTGAGTTAAGCCCCGGAGTTTCCAACCCTACGATCTAGTGCTAAGGAGCAGTACAGCTACTGGGCACCCGCCATCTAAGCTGGAGCCTAATTGGCATGGTCCTTTCGAGTTTGACAAGAAGATCAAAAAGTGAGCGTACATTCTCAAGGATATGAATGGCAAACCTTTGGGACAACTATGGAATTCAAAGTACTTGACAAAATACTATCATTAAATCATTATCATTTTGTTGTTCGCATAAAAGCAAGTATTTGTAGTTGTGTCAAATTGCATTTCTTCATTTGATTTTATAATTAATAAAATGCCAATGCGGATGAATGATGAGGGTGTTACGGAAGGATCAGCCTAGCTGGAAAGTCGTGGTGCACCTACTGAACCTGACCTGAGGCAACCATTTGTAATTTAAAGCGGTCTCTATTATGGGTACGTCGAGCAATACAAATATCATTATCAACTAGTACCACAGTCAAATCGAAGCGATGAGCCTTAGTCTAAACATCAAGGCCACGAGCCTTCGTTTGAAAATCAAGATGATGAACCTTAGTCTAAACATCAAGACGATGAGTCTTAGTCTAAACATCAAGACAATGAGCTTTCGTTTGAAAATCGAGGAGATGAGCCTTAGTCTAAACATTAAGGCGATGAGCCTTAATTTAACGAATGGCGACAAGCCTTGGTTAATTAAAAGGCAATAAGCCTTAGCTTCAAAAAATAAGGCGACAAGCCTAAGTTTAATGAAAGGTGGTGAGTCTTGGTTTAACAAAATGGCGATAGCCTTAGTCAGAAAAAAAAAGGGAGGGCGATGAGCCCATGCCTAGGGGTGGGCACACGCCCGTTCCGCACAAGGCGTGGAAAATCCCACGCTGCCTTGAGGCGTGGGAATTCTGTCCCTCCTTTCGTCCTCAATTTTTCACACAATTTGTTCACTTTGCCATGTTGGTTGGAAGATATACCACCATACATTACAACCGACAAGTGCAAAAAAGTGATATACAACCAACGATTACAAAGTGAAAAAGTGAAAAACAATTTTTTTATTAAAATAAAGATGTATGTTCCACGTCGAACATACAAAACTGAAGTTCGCAGTACTCAATAATATTCGAAATAAAATATACTGAATCTTATAGTTTTCATGATTAAACGGGACAACTGTCATGAAACTAAAGTTAAAAAGAAAAGACAACAACAATAAACAAATGTCTAATTATCAAGAGAGCCATCGGGTTGAGATCCAACCCCCCATGGTCAGTCACCCTAGCCTTCTTAGCAGCCAAGTCTGTAGCCCGACGCTTCTTAAGATACTTGTCAAATTCATTCGGGCCGATTTATGAATGATCGTCAACCATCCACTCTTTAGTCATGTTGATAGCAAACTGGTATGATATATAGTAGACCTGTAGACCTCTTGTATCCCGCTATGGCTTCATCACTTGCAATCTCCAACTTTTTGCGAAGCTGGTTAACCTCTTTATGAAGTCGATCGATCTCTCCATCTTTCTTCTTGGACGCAGTCGTCGCCTTGTCTAACAGAGATTGCACCGCCGCTACAACTTTCTTCTTGTCATGGTCTTTCTCGGCTGTACGCTTCTCAAATCTCTCCAAATCATGTAGTACAACCATCTGTACAAAACAAGAAAATGTTGAAATTAACTAGAAGATGAATATTAAATAAGAAAGCAATGGAGCACTATCAAAATACAACAGCTTACCTTGCGGTGGTTGGTATACATGATACCTCGCATGGCGGCTGTTTCTTTAATTTTCAAACTGTCAATAAGTTTTTCATTCAAGCAGCCCAACATGATCTCAGCCTCAATCGATGAGTCAACATAAGAAAATCCAAACTTCCTGAAAGCATGGACATCACTACCTCTGGTAGTACGTGGCACAGAATGAGAGACTACTGTTGTCTTAGCATTAGCTTTTCTTTTATCCGCCTGTCTCAGGTGGGTCTTAAGCATTAGTGGCAAATCGAGCCGTATCTATCACACCTCTAAGATCAAAATTATCCATGTCTGAAAAAGAAAAATAGAGGTTGATCAAGCAAGTACATGCAAAAATAAAAAGTCAAAAAGAAAAATAAAGATATAAAAGCAGCCTACCTTCAGGTGATCCAATGTGAACTAGTCGCAAGTTCTCATTAGATATCACCTCGCTCATGTGCAACTCCGGAGGCATCAAGTGTAAAAGCTTATCTAGATGTGTCTTCAACTCATGATCAAGGTCCAGGAGATCGCTTTGTGTTGGCACATACATTTTTGGATATATGTCGTATGCATAATATATTTTTGGCATTAAAATTTTTTTTCAATCGCTTAAAGAAAAGTAAGCTCTTTATCTGTAACAACGACATTAGGCAAAATATCATGATTCATCAATGTTTTCAACGTTTCCATTGCCCAGGTATAATTTTCTTCATACTCAAATTCCACCCAAAAGCAACGGAAAAAGTCATTTGGGTCGAAGTAACCCTAACAATCTCAAAAAGAGGACGTCAATACTTGTTAGTTTTGTAAGTACATTCCATGAAAAGCACACATGGAAAGGAGTGTAATAATTCCACAGATGTCAAGTATGCAAAGAAAATGTCTCTAACCTCATCGATTTTTGCATTAGACCTATGCCACTCGATATAACTGTTTTCTCTCAACTTACTCATTAACTGTTGCATTTGTGTTTTCCTACCCTCTCAACCAATTTATGTCTCACACGTGCATTGTAAATAGTTCTGATTATGCTAACATTATCCGAATCATGTTCTTTTAAAGTCATTAATATGTTCCTCTATTTTACCTAACTTTTTGATATGTCTATTAAAATCTCCTTCTCTTTTATGGATTGAATTTAGCATTAGCACTTTTTTGTTTAATCTTAAAAATATAAACAATAAATATAAATTTGACAAGAAATATCACTACCTTAGGACCGTTATAATACGACCGCTGTTCACTTGGGCTTTAGTTGCCAGCCCCCTTGTCATCAAGTCACAAACTTCCTTAACAAAAGAATTGTGTATTCCCTTGTGAAAAAAAGTGAAATCTTTAATTGATATGTTTTTTACTCTCATTATTAGTGTTGGGACACATATATAAAAAACCACGTGTTCAATTTGAATGAAGCCCATTCTCCTTTATGTGTGATTCAAAGATGTCGCGGTAACGCGAAGAAGAGTGTTGATTCGCCTGGCTTTTGATAGAACTTTTTTTTAAAAGTTAATAACTTTATCGTTATTACTTGATGTGGATATAGAACAGCTATTTGAAGAGTGCATTGAATCCACTAACAAATTATCTTCACAGACCAAGAACTACAAGATCACTCCTTTCATTCTGGGATGACAGAGGGATTGTACTGTTCAAGCCATTTTTTTCATGATTTTCCCAAAGGTCCTCAAATGTTGTGCCATAGGGTGATTTTGTAGTCAACACAGTATATGTACCATTCAATTGTCCTCATTTGGCAAATTTACACCATTTAGATCAAATGGACACTCACACTTATGTATTCCAACAGACATCTTCCACTTTGGTTCATGATCAAATATCTTTTATGCTTTCTATATATCTCACTGTGCTCACATCCAAATTGTATTCTAGGTTTGCGTCCATATGTACCACGCTCAGAATGTTTCACAACAATAACTAAACCAAGCCCATTTCCTACCATATGAATCCAATTAGATAATGAATCTCTACATCTAAATACCTACATTGTCAAGGTAAACCAAAATTTTAATTAAAAAAATTGTAATAAGTGTTGGGTATTGTAAATGATAAATTTAATATTTGCTTCATTCTAACTTGGTCCATGGTAAAGTTTTGTGTATAATCGATTATATTGAGTTGCTCATCATTTTCATTTAAAAAAAAAAGACATTAAGATTTTTATATATTTATTTTAAAAAAATAAGAATAATACGTAATATTTTGAAAGTGGAGTGTCGGTGTGATTGCTGAAATCAATTGAAATCCTCCATTTTCATTGTGTTAATTAAAATCAATTTATATTTTTGTTAGACTCAATCCAAATGAACTCACAAAATTAAAAAGAAAAGTGTTCTATTATATATTTTCTACAAATATCAACGGTTTCGAGTTTAAATTATAAAAGCACTCCTTGTTAACTTCAAACAATCAATAAGACAATTTTTATTTTGAAACCACCATAGCACAGAATTCTGTACACATTATAATTTTACTTTATCATGTGATCAACAAAATTTGTACATCGATGAAATAGAAAACACACCCACTTTTTTTAATATATACAACTTTGAAGAATTATATATACGTCTTGTCTCTAACTTTTGAGTTTGTTTTCACTTTGAAGTTTTATATTATCGAACATGAAAATTTATAAACTTTTTTCAAAAATAAAAATAAAAATAGTTGCACGTTTGATACTAAAACATCGACATGATATGTACCCATATGAAGTCGTGGGTTAGTAACCGCATCCATTCTCGTTAACTAGTAATAAATATCAAAATAAAAAATTAACAAGAAGATTAAAAACGTGAAAATGTAAGATATATAATCATGAAGAAAAGTATAACATGAGAGAGCTCTGTTCCACAACACACAATTTATCTTCAACATAATATGGACTTCATTTATTTATTTATTTTTATATATACCATGGACAAAGAAAGAATATGAAACCAAACAATTTTAGAAGTCAAAATGTTAGAACTAGTTTGGAGAATATGAAACGATTCACATAATTTAAACAATTTCAAAGAAAGTATATACAACAGTTCATTCCTAAAATGCACCGTGTGAAATTGGCAAATATAAATATTGAAAATTTATTATGAATAAAAGTAACAAAATTCGAATGAATCAAATATTGAATATTTCTGGCAATTCAGTCTCGAGTCAGTATTAATTGGAAATTTATATTAATGAAGAAAAATCAGTTAATATTGTTATCACCATATTTTGGTAAGGCATCCACGTCAGCAAGGACCTCATAAATCCTCATACAGGCCCAAGAGGAAGCCCAAGCCAGAACTCGTAAGGATCTCATAAAAGCCTCGCGAAGACCTTGCAGGCCCAATAACATGTTTGCGCTAAAGAACCAAAGTATGGCGAAGCCCATTGGAAGTCCCACATATGCCCCGCCGAACTTCGTAAACTTCGTAAACTGCATGCAGCATAGTATTCCAGAATAACCAGAGAAGTAATTAAAGAAAGATCGTGTTTGATTAACACACGAGTTCTCACAAGGAAACCAAATAACAATCTCCTAAAGTTTAGGCAACGTGATCAACTTGAATAATGACTGAAATTTAGAAGATTGCCTTGACGACCGATCATCTTTATCCCATAAGGAGGGAGAGCCGAATCAGATTTCTAATTGATTGTCTTCCTAAATCAATTAGAACTCTTGTGCTATAAATATAGCACCTCTGATCATTCTAAGGTACGCTTTATTAATTTCACCTTTAAACTCTGCTCAAATTTCTGCATGCTCATCTCTCCCACACCCAATTACATTCGTCCCCATATATTGTTCTCTCTATATACTGAAAATTGACTTGATCGTTGAAGTACTGACGATCGCCGACCCCTTTTTTTTGGTGATCTTGGTGCCTAACGGTCGTTCTAGTGTGCAGGTAACATATAGGTTGACATGAGATTGACTGGAGATCTTTTAACACATGGTTTGGTACGGAATCTGACGTCAACAGATTGGCACCAATTGTGGGAAAAAAAACGTTACACAACTTAAACTTGTGGTAAAAACATTTTTTCTACCAGGAAGAGCATGACAACAGACAATTCCTTGGAGGAAAAAATCGAGTCCCATCACACAGACATGCGGTAGAAGAGCGTTCAAGATCCCCAGAACGTAGCCCACCGTAAAAGAAGGAAATAGCGACAAAAGCAGACGGTCAAACAAGAAAACCAGGACTTGAAGCTAGACAACGACCGGATAAGGACTGCGCTCGAACTACTGGAGAATCAATCTCTTCAACAGGGACCCAAGCGTAGCCGTGCCTGGTGAAGTCCTTCGAGGTCTAGCTCAGTAAAAAGCTGTCGATCTCAGGATGATCAGCAAGTGTCAAATGGCAGGAACCTTCGAAATGTAAATCCGAGGCCCTCGCATGATAACCGGTGCAGAAAATCCCTTTCTATGCCAGGAGATCTTCCAACCTTTCCTAGTGTGTTGGACAGGTTGGGGGTAGGATCATCCATAGTGCCACCTCTACCTGCGCTGAATAGGCACACTGTGAACATCGAGGTCCACGCTGATGTGAGAAGAGATCTAAAACCTGTCCACACGATGTTCGAGGATGATAAATAGAAGTTGGAATGCGACCTTGATGATGATGACGAGAATCTCCCATTCTCAATGGAACTAAACGCCAATGAGCTTCCCGTCAATTTCAAAATACCACCTATGGAGAAATATAATGAGAGAGGTGATCCCATAGATCACATCAACGTATACAAGACGAGGCTCCAGGGTAATTTTCCTGTAGTAAAATGCAAGAATTTTCACACCACCCTTACGTCCGATGCGAAGAGGTGGTACAAATCCTACAGAAGCCTGATACATCGGAGAGATTGATAAAATGGTCAATCGAACTCAGCCAGTTCGATATTTTTTATAAGCCAAGACCTTCTGTCAAGGGACAGGCTCTAGTGGATTTCATGGCTGAGTTTGTCCATATCCCATAGGGCCTTCTCGAAGCCAAACCTCAGGAGGTACCAACATAGAAATTATATGTTGACGGATCCTCGGGCGAGGCTGGAGCAGGAACCGTGATCTTACTAATCTGTCCTAGTGGCCATAATCTCAACTGTACGCTTCGCCTGGAGTTCAAAGCCTCAAACAATGCTGCTGAATATGAGGCACTCTTAGCAGGCTTGAGATTGGCACAAGAGATGAAAGTGAGAAAGATTTATATTTACAACGATTTGCAGCTGGTTGTCAGCCAAGTCAACGAAAACTTCATGGCCCGAGAGTAGTCAATGGTGGCGTATCTAAAGAAGACAAAAGATCTCCTATCTCACTTCAAGATGTTTAAGCTAATCTAGATTCTCCAGATTGAGAACGGCTATGCCGACGCCCTCTCCAAATTAGCAAGTAGCAAAGACTCTGAGTTGATGAGAGTCATTCCAGTTGAAAAGCTCAACAAACCCTCCATTGACGAGGCTACACCATAGAATGTTATGGTGATCAACGCATTTCCCAAATGGATGAAGGAGATCATCGCGTACTTAATACATCAAGCCACACCCGACGACAAAGAAGAAGGCAAGAAACTCCGCTGGACGGCAGCAAAATTTACCCTACATGATGGGATCCTGTTTAAAAGGGGTTTCAGCCACCCACTCCTACGCTGTATCACATAAGATGAGGCTGGCTATGTGATGAAGGAGATACACGAAGGGATCTGCAAAAACCACTTGGGAGGAATGGCTTTAGCACAGAAGGCCTTGAAGTAAGGATATTACTGGCCACATGCTTACGCAAAGAAATGCAACAAGTGCCAGAAATACGCTGTCATATCAAAACTCTCGGCTCAGAACCTCATCCCAATCACTAGTTCATGGCCCTTCGCCAAATGGGAGATTGATTTCATAGGTCATCTCCCAACTGAAAGAGGTGGGGTCAAGTTCCCGGTGGTAGCAGTGGACTACTTTACCATGTAGTGCGAGGCTGAGCCCCTGGCTAAAATTACGAAAAAGAACACGTGAAAGTTCGTCTGGAAAAACATCGTATGTCAATTCTGGATACCCCATTCCTTTGTCTCCTACAACAGTACGCAATTTGTTGGGAGGAAATTCAATTCAAACTACGATAACCTCGGTATACAGAGAGACTTCTAGACTTTATATTATCTCCAGTCCAACGGCCAAGTAGAGGCCCTCAACAAATCATCAAATACACTCTAAAAAGAAAATTGGAATCTGCCAAAGGAGGATGGGTCGAGGAACTGCCAGAGACTCTATGGTCATACAGAACTACGTCCCAACTACAATTGGCCAAATCTCCTTTGCCATGGCATTTGGGACCGAAGCAATGATTCCCGTCGAAATAAGCATACCTTCTCCAAAACACTTGCATTTCGATGAGGTTACCAATGAGGATCTACGTAGGGTGAATCTAGACCTGCAGGAAGAGAGATATGCGGATTCACAACTTCGCTTGGCAATATATCAGAGGAAAATGGCCAGGTACTATAACTCCAAAGTCCAGAACAGAACCTTTCACGTCAACGAGTTCGTCATCAAAAAAGTCTTCCTGGAAAATAAAGAAGTGGGGGTCGAAACTCTTGGACCTACTTGGAAAGGACCCTATAGAATTATTGAAGAAATTTGACCCGGAACCTACAAAATAGAGGACTCGAAAGAGAATGAGATAAGACACCCCTGGAACATCACTCACCTACGCCCATATTATCAGTAGCCTTTTCTTTTTATTCTACGATGGCTTCTATATTTCCCAGCACTAGGCTGAATAATAGCATCTATTTCAGTTTTTGTTTAGGAATTGTATTATTTTAATAAAGTTCAGTATTTTCCAAATTATGGTGCTCTCTATCCAAATGTGCGAGTAAAAGAAATTTGGCATCGAAGGAGTATGGTTCACAGCTAACTCTTTCAACTCGCTGGGTAAACATTCAACTCGTAATCAATCGAATAAAGAAAATTCAACAGCGAGGGAATGTGATTCACAACCAACTCTTTCAACTCACTGGGTAAACATTCAACTCGTAATCAATCGAGTAAAAGAAATTCAGCGGCAAGGGAGTGTGGTTCGCGACCAACTCTTTCAACTCGCTGGGTAAACATTCAACGCGTAATCAATCGAGTAAAGAAAATTCGGCAGCGAGGGAATGTGATTCGCGGACAACTCTTTCAACTCGCTGGATAAACATTCAACGCATAATCAATCGAGTAAAGAAAATTTAGCAGTGAGGAAATGTAGTTCGCAGCCAACTCCTTCAACTCGCTGGATAAACATTCAACGTGTAATCAATCAGGCAAAGAAAATTTAGCAGTGGATGAGTGTGATTCGTGGCCAACTCTTTCAACTCACTAGGTAAACAATTTACGCGTATCTGTATAAACAGCAAAAGAAAATCATTAAAACAACAACACTCATGATAAGGGATGCAATTTGTAAAAAAATTGTATTTATATCAGGGAGAAAGACATTAATGCAGATTACGTGGGATTATAGTTCCTAAGTCCCCGTCGGATCCTTGGGATCGGCACAACTAGGACCCGATAAGTCAGCCAGCAGATCCTTGACCTTCGATAGCTCTTCCAAGGCCTCGGTTAGTACTCTATCTTTGGTATGGATCATGCTTTGGCAAGACCTCAGCTGCGACTCAGCCTTTCTCTGAGCTTGAATGCACATCTTCTGGATCATTGAAGACTTGGTAATTTCATATACGGCCCGAGCCCTCGTGTCTTTGGTAATAGCGAGTTGCGTACGAAGGGCCTTATTTTCTGCACGCAATGCTTCCATATCCTCTATACCCACCACCTTTGAACACAGATCCTCAACCTTCATCGCAAAAACCTTATACAACTCGCAATTGAGAACATGACTCCGAACGGTATTCATCTCTGTCATTTTTATCAATTCTTGAAGATACGCGCCATCGGCCGCCTTCGCCCCTACAGCGGTCCAATATTTATAAACAGAAGCCACCACCATAGCAGATGAAGGAGACAACTTTTCCAAAATTGCCAGGTCTAATTCGTCTCAGCGAGACCTAATATTAATACGTTCCACCCAGTCAGATAAATCAAGGGTAAGGTCCTGCGCCGCAAGGGAGGAAGTTGGAACCGATTCTGAAGTTTCTTGTGGATGAGCCACCCAACTCTTCTTGACTCATCCAGAACCAGCGCCAACATCCTCCTCTAACAAGCCCCTTTTCGGCGCTGTCCTTGGTTCCACCTCACAACCTTGGACAACCCTCTCCTTTTTATCTTGAGAATGAACGTCAGCGAATGGACTCGCAACTACTTCAGAAGGGAAAGAATACAGATCACCTTGTGCTTCTGTGACAGTAGGAGGGGATGATGAATCACTCCCAACTTCTACGACAGGGGAGAGAGAATGTGAATTGTCCCTAACTTCCACCACCAAAAGAACAACGGCCGCCAAAACAAACGCCGTACTCCCAGAGGGGAAAGAAGGTAAATCCCCAACCACCTCCACCTCCACCTCCACCTCCACCTCCACCTCCAAAGGGACAACGGTTGTCGGAACATGCGATGTACTCACTGAAGGGAGAGAAGATGAAGCATTCCCAACCACCTCCACTGCCAAATGAATAATGGGCTCCGGATTGGGCGCCATACTCGGTGCCGGGGGTTTTTCATCCACGACTCTTCCACCCCCTATCTTGAACACAGAAATTTTGGTGAAATGAAAACCAGGCATTACCAACAATGGTTGCGCTCTGATGCTATGGAGAGAAGAAAGAAGCGAAAGAAATTGAAACAAGTTCAACAAACGTATATATAAGAAAAGAGAAATGTCAACCGCCCAATAAATGTGGAATGTGGGGGATGTACCCAAAAAAAACCCTAAGAACACGTAAAGGCTGCCTATGTTGAACGCGCATGGGAACTTGCACCATTCTGATGTAATGATGACGCATCAGTCAACATCACGCGTGGAAAAATACTTAGAAATACCTAAGTCAAAAGGCCTCGTCTATGCTAAGTAAATATGCTGATCAGAGCGCTTCGCACCAAAGGTCAACGCATTCTGATCACAACACTTTGTTATTTCACAATGGTTTATTGGTGCAAAAGTTCGCATCGAAGACGAACACACTGATCAAGCGGCTTCGCATTGTCAAGGAAGGCTTTCCAAACTGAAAATCTTGTGTTAAAGCTTCTTGAGCCTCACGAACATTAGCAAAATATTCGACGATTAAGAAAATTACAGAACAGACAAAGATTAGTGAAACTTGATTCAATTCATCATATCGCAAATTACAAAGAAGAAGAAAAGAAAAACATACGCTATACTACTATTACCAGCCACCTATTTAGGGTCGGCACAAGGAAGAATTCATAACCTAGCTAGTTGGTTATCTTCAAAAACACATACATTTGGCAATCAAACGTCACCAACGAGTTACTCAACTTGTCACCTCATGGCAGATTTTTATTATACACCAGGAGATGAGTTTTTAACTTTTATCCTAGACCAATAGGTCATGTTCTGCAGACGAGCATGCTGAGGATATGCTTCCAGAAACTCTTTACCACCTTTAGCTGCAAACTTCTCACCTGTCCAAAATGTCAGCTGCTCAAGTGCGACCCTCCTAAACTTGAGAGATGCATACCTCCAAACACCATCTTTCTTTTTCGAAGGATCATAACCGGGTTCAACAACAATCCCACCGACATCGTTAACACCTGTGACAGATAGTTGTTAGCATCTTCATTCGAATCAGGATCTTTAGAATATCTACCATTCAGGCCCACTACAGAGACACCGTTTGCGAACTCCTCGATAAGGCTATCGAGTCCCCCTCCTTCAACGGTGTCTATAATTCTTCATTGATCTGGGACACAACTAAAACACACTTGGTTATCTGGGCACTGACTCCTGATCCCAGAAATTATAAAGAACTTCAATGAGCTACTAACACCTATTGAACAAGATACAAAGAAACATTATCTACGCTTTTCACCAGTAAAGGTTATATCTAGGGATGGCAATTTACCCCGTCCCCCGCCCCCCGCCCCGTTTAAAATTTCCTCGCCCTGGATAATCGGGTATTCGGGTCGGGTACGGGGCGGGGAAAATTACCCGAGGCAGGTTCGGGGCGGAGTAGCCCCGCCCCGAACCCGCCCCGAAATACTATTTTTTTTTAAATATTTTTAATTTTGCAAATAATGGTTACAAAAAAAAAATTAAAAAAAATATATAAACGGGGCGGTAAGCCGCCCCGCCCCGCCCCGCCCCGCCCCGACCCGACCCAACCCCGCCCCCGCCTCGACCCCGACCCCGACCCCGACCCCGACCCCGACCCGACCCGATTTAAACGGGGAACGGAGCGGGTATGGGGGTCAAAATTCCCCGACGGGGCGGGGACGGGGGGGCCGCCCCGGCCCCGACCCGCCCCGTTGCCATCCCTAGTTATAGCCATTGGGACGGAACATAAAGGTCAGTTAAAAATTATGAATGTGTAAGGATCGATATGGAAAACCCAGGATGTTTTTATAAGGAGTGCATGGAATGCTTAACAGGCACATGCATAGGAAACATCAAGCATTAAATAGAGGCTCTTAAATATCCTATCATTCAATGAGCATCTGGAACGCCACAAACCACGTGCGCCCTTCCACTTGCCAAACAATTAAGGGTGTTGACTATCAAAGTTCCAACTAAAGTCTGTGCAATTAAATGTTGTACACACATGGCTTCTCAATTTCAGCAAGAACTCTTCCTTCACTAAAGGAAGTCATCCTCAGTAGAAAGTCAAAGTAAAGACGAATACGCGCAAGCATTTTTTTATGAAAGTAAGAACGGCAAGGGTTGAACTTCAATTAATAATATCAGCGTGTGTACAGAACAAAAGCAAACATCTTTCCTAATGCCCAGCCGCCTCTGAAGGATGGTTACATTGTGGGCCTTCTTCATTAGTAGAAACAGAAATTTGAGTATCGCCAACTACTGGGGATTCAACAAGGGTAGAAGCTTCACTAGGAGGGTGCATCAAGAACGATATATCCCATTCCAGATGGACTTTTGTGATCCTCTCAACCAGTTACTCCCCGCCCACCGTCATAAAATGATGAGCGAGATCCTGCTATTCGAGCGTGTCCTCAAACCCTTCTTGGTACGCCGCCACCGTCCTAGCCTCGGCGTCAGTATAATCTACCTCGACCCTTTTTACCTCTTCTCTGGCCTCGGCCAACAACTTGTCCTTCTCGGCAACCATGGCCTCGAGAGCACTGTTAGGAGTAGCCATGGTAGTTTAGCAGTAAAGGCCCTTTTCTCAGCCAACGTTTGGGCCTCTTTGGTAGATTTCTGAGCAGCCTCGACAGTTCTCCTGCGATCTCTGGCATTCTTCAAGCACTCATTCGAGGCCTTGAGCTTGACTTCGTACTTGGCCTTCAGGTCGTCTCTCTTGACTGCCAAACTGTCTAGGCGCGCTTGAAGAAATCTCTTCTCTGACTCCAGCTGAACTTTCTCAAGGCTCAACACCTTCAAGTCTTTAGATAATTTCTTCGAGTTCGCATCTTCTTTGGTGAGCTTGCCATCGAAGCCCTCGAGGGTGCTGTACACCTTCTTGGTCAAGACCAACTGGAGAATTAGGTTCATTTTTGCTAGTCGCAGAAGATCGCTTATGGAAGCTTCTTCGATGGCTTTCTCCCATGACCGAGTCCAGTATTTATACACACTTGTCACCATTATTGCGGACGAGGCTGGGAGCAACTACAAAGCGGATGGATCCAGTTTGTTGTTGCAATGGGTGATGCGCACACGACCCTCAGAACTAGAAGAGTTCCCTGATTTTCCATCCCCACCAACAACATATGGCGAACCCCTATGACGTTCATCAATCTGCCAGTTCTTACAGGCATCTTTCATTGTTTTATTTATGGGCCCATAAGCTTTTCTCTTCTGTCTAGGGCCCTCGCCCTCCTCATCTGCGGTCTTCTTTTCCTTATCTTATTGAGGTACTGTGAGAGGAGCTGGAGGCAGAGAATGAATAGTTTGGACAAGAGATTGGGCAGTAGGGGTCGATAGAAGGACGATCATCAGTGGCACCGGGTCCAGAATCTTTTACAGAGACGGTTCTCTTTGAGAATTTGGCTTCGCCTGGGAACTTGACTCTCCTCGGCCTCGCCCGAGTTGAAAAGATAGGACCCCATTGAATATGAAAGCTGTCGTTACAATGATTGAAGTTCAGAAGAATAAACATGGTGCATAACACAACTCTCAAACAATTCATATCACGAAACATACCCATTAGCCCGAAGCGGATCAACAAGTCATCATCCCTGAGTAAGTTGTTGAAGTTCTAGAAGTCGCTATCTAGGGCACGAACCTTCTCCCACTTCGTCCACAGATCGCCCTAGTCCCTCTTCAAAATCAGTGATTTTCTACTATCTGCAAAAATAAGTGGAGTATTAAGTCAAGAACGATGGTAAGAAAATTACACAAAAAATAACTACATACCAAGCTCCCGAAACTGTCAAAGAATAGACACGTCAGGACGAGGATCTTCCGGCATAGATTCTCATCCCCCTCCAGTAAAAAAGAACTGGTCCTTCCAGTTGTGCACTTTGTTGGGGCTGTCAGTCGCCGTCCCTCATTTCTATCCAGGGCGAGGTGATATGTTAAACCAACCCGCTGACCGATACAGTCTGTATATAGACTTAAACTCCTTGGATATATATCTCTGCCAACATTGACAACTCTCTACAACAAGAAGGCCGCCACCATCTGACCCCAACCATTTGGGGTTATCTGGCATGGAGCCAGATTTCAGTCTCACAGGACTTCGCAAAAGAATGGATACACTGGCAGGCGAAGGCCTTGCTACATCACCAGTTTATAAATTGAGACAAACCCTTCAGGAGGATCGTCGGCCCGCTCCTCAGGGCCTGGAGCCCGAAGCGTCACTGAGGATGGTATATTGTAAGATAACCTAATATCTTCCAATCCTCTTCCCTAATCTTGGAGCGAACTATGGACACCTTAATGGCCAAATGCTTTAGTTCCTTATCAAGCCATTGGGTAGCAGGAGCGTCTCTCTGGCCCAGCGAACCCCTCATCTCTGGCACCCCAGGCTCACTCCTCTCCAAATCTGTCTTTGTTGTAGGCAAGATAGCTGGATTTTCACTTCTTCCACTCATGGACACCAAAGGTCCCTGATCAACTTCTTCTCGGCCCTTCACTGAAGGTGAAGAAGATGAAGCCTCACCCATAACCTTCGGATTGGTACCCAGATCTAACCGGTTTTGAGAATCTTCATGATCGGACGACATCACTATTTATCCCAAGTCCAACTTAACAAAGCAATACCACAGTAACCAAAACTGCCAGAAAAGAACAAAGGCATGCTGTTGTATCCAAGAAACCAAGAAATCACAACAACGATGCAAGAAAGAAAATGCAATGATCCCAATGGTGTTTACCTCAAAAATGCAGTTGAAATCTTCACTCTCCGAAGCTAACTTCTGCGGTTCTAAAGAAAAACGCTATCATGGAATAAGTTAATTGATGAAAAATCACAAGTAGCATTTATGTCTACAATCCATGATTCACAGCAATTTCAACAAAATCATAACATTAGCCGGCATGGCTCTCTAACAAGCACAACCAACAAGCAAGATACCTAAATTAGCCGGCAAGGCTTTCTAACATGCAAACACACAAGAAAAATTCGTACTCCCACACTTAAAATGTACATTGTCCTCAATGTAAAAGTAAAAATCAAAATAAAAGGGAAATAGGTACTCCCCTGGGGTGAGTTGGTTGGTGACCGTAACTTAAAGTTGATAGAAATCTTTGTTTGGACTTATTAAGATTGTTGGAGACTACCTTTCTACTTTTTGTGGACTCGTTGCTATTAAGCTTGTCAAACAAGGACCACAAAATCAACATTCACCAAATATTCAAGGAATGGGCTCATGCCAAAAATTTAAACTACAAGCAAAATAAAGAGTAAAAAGAAGAAAAATGGGTTGCCTCCCATTTAGTGCTTCTTTATAGTCACTAGCTGGACGTTTAGCAGATGATCAGGCGGGATTGGTGAGATGGACAATTGACTTTCCATTGGCAAAATCATCACCCCAATAGTGTTTTAACCTCTGACCGTTCACTGTAAATGTCATCTTGTTTGCATCCTCAACTTCCACAGCCCCAAATGGATACACTCGCTTAATTGTGGATGGTCCTGACCACCTGGAACGTAACTTCCCTCGAAAAAGCTTGAACCAAAAATTAAATAGTAGAACTTGTTACCCAGCCTCAAACTATTTTTGCTGGATGTGGTTGTCATGCCATCTCTTTGTTCGCTCCTTGTAGATTTTGGAATTCTCATATACTTCAAGTCGAAACTCATCCATTTCATTTAATTGGAGGAATCTCTTCTCACCAGCTTCCTTCTAATCAAAATTGAGCTTTTTCACTGCCTAATAAGCACGGTGCTCTAATTCTACTATTAAGTGACATGCTTTCCCAAATATTAGACGATATGGAGACATACCACATTCCCTGTCCTCTAGCACTGATCACATGTTTTTACAACTCTGTATGCATCCTTGAATAAGGTAGGCCAGTAGAAACTGGACTGTAATACCTTTACAGTAGTTTTAGAAACTCCAAAATGCCTTCCATATTCTGATGAATGACAATGTTGTAGGATATCTATTATCTCTCCTTCTGGTACACATCTTCTAATCATCCGATCTAGTCCCCTTCTGTAGAGAATTGGATCATCCCAAAAGTAGTGCTTGATATCTGCAAAGAACCTTTTCTTTTGATGGTTAGAGAGATCTGGTGGAATGATGTTGCTGGCTAGGAAGTTGACAATATCTGCATACCATGGTGCTTCCTCAACTGCAAAGATTTGCTCATCAAAAAATTCTTCATTTATCTCTCCACTACGCGACTTTTCCCCAATCCCAAGTCTAGATAAATGGTCGGTGACCACATTTTCATTCTCCTTTTTATCTCTGATCTCTATGTCAAACTCCTGCAGTAGAAGTATCCATCTGATGAGTCGAGGTTTAGAATCCTTCTTTGCAAACAGATGCCTCATAGCAGCATGATTTGTATGGACTATCACTTTTGATCTCACAAGATAGGACCAGAATTTATCGAAAGCATAAACCAATGCAAGAAGCTCATTTTTTGTGGTGGCATAGTTTAACTGATCATCATTTAAGGTCCAACTGGCATAGTAAATCACATGAAAATTTTATCCTTATGTTGCCCCAACACTACCTCAACTACAAAATCACTGGCATCATACATTAGCTCAAATGGTAGACTCCAATCAAGTGTAACCAAAACTAGTGCTGTAACAAGCTTTTCTTTAAGAGTGTTGAAAGCATGTAGACACTCTTCAGAAAAGTGAAAAGGTGTATCCTTCTCCAAAAGGTTGCACAATGGCTTCGTAATTTTAGAGAAATCCTTTATAAAGCGTTGATAAAAACCTGCATGCCCAAAAAACTCTGAATTCTCTTTACTGATGTTGGAGGTGGTAATTTCTCAATTACTTGAATTTTTGCCTTATCAACCTCAATTCTCTTAGCTGAAATTAGGTGCCCAATACGATTCCCTCCTGAACCATGAAATGGCACTTTTTCCAATTTAGAACAAGATTGGTTTCTTCACATAACTGCAAAACCAAAGATAGATGATGAAGACACTCATCAAAGGATGCTACAAAGACTGAGCAATCATCCATGAAGATCTCGATGTATTTCTCCACCATGTCTAAAAATATACACATCATATAGTACTAGAAAGTAGTTGGAGCATTGCATAGGCCGAACGGCATCATTCTATAATCAAATGTGCCGTAGGGCATGTGAATGTGGTCTTCTCCTAATCTTCTGGAGCTATCAGAATCTGATTATATCCAGAATATCCATCCAACAAGCAATAATATGAATGCCCAGCTAACCTTTCCAACATTTGATCGATAAATGGCAAAGGAAAATGATCATTTCGAGTTGAAGTATTGAGTTTGCGATAATCAATGTAAACTCGTCATCTTGTAACTGTTCTAGTTGGAATGAGCTCATTGTTGTCATTAGGCACCACTGTTATCCTCTTTTCTTCGACACTACTTGGATTGGACTGACTCAAGCGCTATCTGATATAGTATAGATAATCTCCGCATCTAAAAGTTTTATCACCTCAGCCTTGACTACCTCTTGCAATATTGGATTCAATCTTCTTTGACGTTGTACTGATGGCTCAAAGTCATCTTCCACGAGAATCTTGTGCACATAGACGGTAGGACTAATGCCTTTGATATCTAAGATAGACCATCATATTGCAGTTTTGTGCTCTTGAAGGACTCGTAGAAGTTTTTCCTCTTCCAAATCACTAATAGAATTTGCAATAATAACCAGAAGTGTAGAATCATCACCCCAATAAGCATAACGCAAGTGAGATGGCAATTGCTCGAGTTCTAAATGTAGAGGCTTTTCTATAGACTGTGGTGACCTTGTTGATTTTTTCCCGAGCTCCTGGAAAGGTGATTGCCATTTATAAGCTGGGTTTGCCTCTAATTATTACACCATGGGTTTGGTTTCTTTTGAATTGGATGTCTCGGTAAAAGAATAAACCAAATACGTCTCAAGCAGATCTTGATGATGATTTAGTACAATTTGTCAACCATATCAACTCTGAAACAATTGTCAGAATCCATGGTTATTTGACTACCTTGAAGACATTGAATACCACTTCTTCATCATTTAGTCTCAATATCATCTGACCTTTGTGCACATCGATCAAGGCTCTTCTAGTAGCCAAAAATGGCTTGCGCACTATTAGAGGAATATCCTTATCTTCTTCCATGTCTAGAATGATGAAGTCGACAGGAAAAATAAATTTGTCAACTTTCATCAAGATATCCTCAATGATTCTCCTAGGATATTTGATTGAGTGGTCGGCTAACTGTAGAGAGACTATTGTTTCTTTTGCCTCTCTCCAAACCTAATCTCATGTAGACAAAAAATGGCATCAAGTTAATACTTGTACCTAAATCACAAAGATCTTTATTAAAATCAATATCACCAATGGTACAAGGAATAGTAAAACTCCCTGGATCTTTAAACTTAGGTGGCAATTTGTTCTGCAAGATAGCACTATATTCTTCGGTCAACATCATTGTCTCGTGCTCCTCTAGCTTCCTCTTGTTAGATAAGATCTCTTTCATAAATGTTGTGTAGCTAGGCATTTGAGCTAAGGCATTGGCAAAATGGATGTTGATTTGCAACTTCTTGAAGACTTCCAAGAATTTTTCGAATTGCTTATCCAACTTGTACTTTTTCAATCTTTGTAAAATTAGAATTTGAGGCACATATGCCTTCACTTGAGGATTTGCCTTAGTAGGTAGAGTATCCAAATCTTTTTCTTGACTAGAATCATGTTGTGCTTTAGATTGGTCCACCTTTTCATCATCAATGGAGGGTGTCTTGTCTTGAATGACAACATTTCTCTTTACTTCTATCTCAGGCAACTGAACCCCACTTCTTGTAGTAATTGCTTTAAGCTGCTCTCTTGGGCTGGTTTCAGTGTTTTTTGGTAATTGTCCTTGTTGCCTTTCAGAGAGAAGTTTTGCCATCTGACCCATTTGATTTTCCAAGCTCTTAACAGATGCTCTGATACTCTGAATAGATTCCTCAGTTCGTTCTTAAAATTTTAACTGTTGGTGTGCCAACTGAGCCATAGCTTCTTCCCAACCTCCTTTTTGTTGAAAATTTGATTGCTGTCTTGGAGCGCTTTGTTGATTTTGGATGATTTTTCCAAGTTGGAATATATGTGTTAGAGTAGATATTACCCTGCTGACTAAGATGATTCTGAGCATAGCATGCTTGCTTAGTGGATGTTGAAGAACTAGTCAACAATGGGCAATTTCCATTTGAATGATTTGCTCCACAACCATCACACTCAAGAGTAGGTGTCTGAATAGCATAAACTGTCTGATTACAAGCTATAGTATCCATCATCTTTTTCTCCATGGTGGCCATTTGTGCAGAAAAAGTAGATATAACATCAACCTCGTGCATCCTTGCTGTCCTCTTAGCTACTTCCCTATCAACCGGCTAATTTGAACTTGTTTCTGCTATTCTTTCAAACAATACCCATGCCTCTTTGATTGTCTTTGTGTTGATTGACCCATTTGAAGATGAGTCAACAATGAAACGACAATGTGGAAGTAGTTCGGCATAGAAGTATTGAACTTGCAAAGCCTTTTTGATACCATGATTAGGGCACTTCCGAAGCATCTCTTTGAACCTCTCCCAAGCTTCATAAAAATTTTATGTGTCTTGCTGCCTGAATATGGAGATGTCATGCTTCAGCTTTGCAACTTTAGCAGGAGGAAAGTATTAGTTCGTGAATTTTTGAACAAGATCATTCCAAGTGGTAATACTCCCCGCAGAATGTGAATCCAACCACTTTCTTGCTCCATCTTTTAAAGTATGTGGAAATAATCTGAGATTGATAGGTTCCATGTTGACATCTTGATATTCAAAATTTCTTACTGTCTCCAAGAATCGTGACAGATACATGTGAGGATTTTTATTTGAACGCCCATAGAATTGAAGAGTATTTTGGAAAAGGTTGATGACATCCGGTCTCAATTGAAAATCATCCTTCCCATACGCTGGATATGCTATGATGGATTGGCTTTAAATCACAGCTGGAGTAATAATATCTCCAACAAGCAAATCATACTCATCAATCTCAACCATTTGATCTTCATCATCTGCCATGGAGTTCACTCTATGTCGTACTTCTCTTTGTTCTCTTCTTCGGTGTCTAAAAGTTCTTCCAATCTCGGGGTCAAACACCAAATTCTCGAGATTTTCAAAATTTTTCATCCACCAAAGATAATATGCCTGAAAAGAACAAAGGTAGCACTGAAATTTTAAATGAAAAAATAAAATAAAATTAAAGAAATAAAGCTAGAATTAACAAGGATCTAACTAATTAAATCTATCCCCGGCAACGGCGCCAAAAACTTGTTCGCTAAAATATGTATACCACAAGTGCACGGGTCGCGTTCAAGTAATAAAGTGATAAGAGAGTGAAGAACCCACGAAGATAGATAATTTTGTTAAAATCCAATTCAATCTAACTCTATTTTAAACACACAATTAAGCATATTGATTTGATGATTAAACTACAAATTAAGAGTTAATGAAAATAAGTTAACAAGAAAATTTCTAAAAGAGTAAATGTTGGAAATAAAATCAAATAGAGAAATACACTAGGAATTTGACTTCACCAATTACTTCACTTTAAATTTTCATTTTCCATTATCAATTCCAAAACGAGATCTTTTATGGCAACCAATGCTCCTAAAATATCTAGCAATCTCTCCCGAGTAGAGCTAAACATATTTTCACACAAGACTCTCAAGCATTCCTACCGAGAGAACACATATATAAAAATGCATTAAACTCAAGAACATTCATTAGTGATTGCACAAAGTATGAAATTGTATTCCTACATTCTATATACTTTATGTTATTCATTAAATGTGCTAAACCTAATTTCAACCTCCCGATAGCAAACTAAGTGACAAAAGTATTTCAATAGTGATCAATCATCTCAATACACAATAAAGTCCAATAATAAACAACCATAAAAGCCAAGTATATGGAATCAATAACAAGAAAAATTAACTTTAAAACTTCATAAATGGATTCATCTCATTCCTAGCAAAATAAAGTTAGCCCATCATATTTACAAAGACAAAATAGAAAATAGATACAAAATACATCACCGGATTTAATAAAGTCAAGAGAAATGGAAGATTTAGCTTGAACTCGTGGTTGTCTTCATTTGCCCACTATGAATCTCCATTCATCTTCCTCTATTTTACAAAATGAACACAATGATGTACAAAAAAAAAAAACCCCCATTTCCATGGAGTTTTCAAAGAACCCTAATACTTTCTTCTTCTTGGAAAGCTTGTATATGAGAGAGAGAGAGTATGAGAGAATGTCCAAAAAATATAGATAAAACGGCTATTAAAACCCTAGAAATTGTGAAGGGTTGAATTACCAAAAAGCTCTTGAAAAGTTGAACAAAAAAACACAGAGTGCCAGAAAATGAACCATATGATCGCATGGTTATATTCTCTGGGATCACATGGTATCGCCCAAATGCATTCTGTTGGATTAAATGCCATCTTGCAATCGCATGGGCCAAATTACAATGTGATTGCATTTTAATTCTGATTAATTACAATTCCAGTCCTTGAACTTTGAAGAATGTTGACTTAAGTCCTTGAATTTGTTAATTTCTTTCAGATAAGTCCTCTACAAATTACAACTCATGTTCTCCATCTTTTGGATTCTTTATACTTCGGTCCCCAAAATTCACAAATTGTATAACTTTAGTTCTTTTTGCCCTTTTTTTGCGTGAATTTCTTCTAATAACCAACTGAACTCGAGTTTTCATCTAAACAATCAAAATAACAAAGATACATAATAAACTATTTCAAAAACTCACAAATATCTTGTTTTGGTGGCTAAAATAAGTTCAAAACCCGCACTTATCACCTATCACAATACACGCCATCTTTTTTTGTACATTGATTTTTCATGTTTGACCTTTGTTTCGCAGTAGCCCCTGTTGAGATGCCTATTGTGGAAGAACCTCCTCGCCCAGATGACAAAGGAAAAGCATATGCAGTGCCTGAAAAACAATCCAAAACAGCTATTTCTCCTTCCTCATCCAAAGAGGCACCTCTTTCGCCCAAAGTTGCCGATAAGGTACATCTTGTTTCTTTCCTTGCTTTCATATCCTTATGGAAACAATTTAATGACCCATCCAAGCCTTATTGACCTCCACGCCCAAGCCTTGTTCCATTTCATCTGTCGTTCAAGCTTTTACATGCTTGGACAATTCTGGACCTCGTCTTGATAGTTCGCTCAATTCTGGGCCTCCTATTTTGGGCCTTTGTTTTAGGCTTTTATGTTGGCAATATTTTATGCATCAATAGTGGGACTAATATATGGTTCCATCTTCTATATTTAAATTGTTTGAAATACCCTGACACAAAATAACATTTTTATCCTTCCATCTTCTAAAAAGCCATTTATGCTATTTGCAACATTGTTCTAGTTGAAAATTTGAAAATACCCTAATAACAAACTACTTCTCTTTCCGTTCTTCTTCTTTGTTTTCAGATTAAATCAAAGTATAAGAATGAATTCAAAGTTAACAAACCCTAATTTTTATACATTTTGTAATTGTAAAATATTATTCTCTCTTTTATATTTTTCGATTTTATTTTGATTTGTTTTAAACATGTTCATTTTTATTTTGATTTGTTTTGAACATGTTCATTGCACTTTCTACTATGAAAAGTAGAATGCCATAAGCTTAGACTGGTATTACTATGTTGCAGTCTGTTAAACCGACCTATGTATGTTAATCGACCATTGTTTGTTTGTTAAACCGACCCATGCATGTTAAACTACCCCATCCATGTTAAACTGTCCCTTGTCTTTTTTTTTTCTATAAAGCAATGACATCATTTAATTAAAATATTACAATTTTTTTTATTGAATTGCACATATGGATTATTGCTTTTTATTTTGGTGAGTTCTTAAGGATGATCAAGACAAATGGATATGGAAACAAAGTGAAAGTGATGGAGAAGTTGTGGAATGACCTTCTGTATCTACAAATAGTTCATATAAAGAGTTGTATCATAAGGTACAATATCTCTGCGAGCTTAATTCATCTTAACATGAAATAGAGTTGGGATTTCTTCTCCTATAAACATCAAATTTTCACTTCCAATCAAGATTACTTCAGACAAGCAAGTGCAGTGGTTTTTATCTGTCAATAATGTCGTTATTTTCCCATTTGCATAACTCATTAACTATTATGAGCTTAGTTCCAGTTGAGCATCTACACAAAATAGTTAATGATCCATTTAAGTTCTGATTCAATGCCGATGACGGAGTAGATTGTGACATGTAAATGGAAGTAACAATCTTCATTGCGAATTGCAAAAAAAAACAATGACAATTGTTGACCTTAGAAAATAGATAGTATTTCTTTAAGGCCAACTATCATGTAGAAGCGGTCAGGGCAATCCCTCTTCATTGCTGGTGAATTGGACCCATTGTTATTCAGCTGATTTTGAGTTGAGTGCTTTATTAATTGAGTTCAATTCATTACATGTGTTTAATTTTTTATGGTCACTCTTGGCTCTTTTTCAATACGTATTACACTTCCATTGTTTTCTCCATTTCTCTTATCATTTCCTTCACAACAATTTTTCTATTTCTCTTGAATTTTTACTCACCATTTTCACACTGATCGTTCCTTTATAGTAAGCCTTGCAAACCCATTTATCATTTTTGTGTCATTTTTCTTATTTACACTTTTTTCTGCAAAGTTATTCATGTAATAATAATAATAATAATAATAATAATAATAATAATTTATTTTTTGTGGGGTTTTGAGTTTGTATTGGGATCTAAATATATAGACCTGAATAGCATAGATCTGATTTTGGCTTTCATTTATGATTAGTAAGTTTTTATGTAGGTGTGAGGGATTTGGGAAAAATAAAATAATAATTGAAAGGGATGGCGAATAAGTATCAACTGTCAAGTTATACTTTCGATGCCAAAGAGCCCAAGTTGGAGAAAGATTGCCCGCATGAAAGTCAAATGCGTTTTTTTATTAGTATTTTATAATTTTTAAAACCCTAGATAGATCAAATTGATTGATTTATATAGGGTTTATGCCTGACCTTTAAAAATGTGTTTTGTTTTGGATTGTTATGATGTATTTTGTTAGAGCTTCAATTTTCAGATACATGAAAGAGAGGATGGGGACTAGTGTTGAAATAATTTTGTTGGTACGTAGTATGTACTAATTTCTCTATTTTCCCCGTCCGTAAATGTGTGTATTTGTATATAAGTATATATTTTGATGAGATAATATAAAGGAATTGGCTCTGTACTCAATTATTGAACTTATTGATTTTTTGATTATTTCATGCTTGATAAAATTGTTACTGCTTTGCTTCTACTAAGAGCATTTTGGCTAAATTTAAAGGTTTACTTGTAAGTAAATAAGTAATTTTTTATTTATCAAAATTAAAATAAGTAAATTACTTCTTTACATATTAAGGTAATAATTACTCTTGAATTAATAAACTTATTTTTTGTATTTCAAAGTAATAAAAATTTAATCTATCTTAACATGTTTGGAAATAAAATATTATTCAAAAGTAACTTTTACTTATTTTTAAGCTTAGTCGAACATGTTCTATATAGATGGATAGCCACGGTTAACTATGTGTTACTATTTTTGGAGACTCTGGTTTATATTATAAGTATCTTTTAGTGTTAAACTTTGACAGGTCATGTTATATCTCTAGAATGTGACAAGTTGAGCTTAATTGATCATTATAGTTTTTGTTTGTCTATGCTTGACTTACCGGGAAAATTGAACAATTGGGAGGGGGTGTTAAGGGATTGATATCAGTAGATTTATATTAAAATTTTAGTTGTCAATGCCTTCCAATGTAAAGTCACCCTTCATGGGTATTATCATCATATTATGTATCTTTGTTGTGATTTCAACTACCTTATGTGATTTTTTTTTTTTCAAGATAATTATGTTAGCCAATATCAAATGGTTTGATGTAGCTTGGCTAAAGTATTACTTGGAAGTTAAGCTCCTGCAAATTTGGATACAAAATGTTTTATATATTCTGAAGTTTCATTGGATTATTGAACTTCATTTTTTCTTCTTCATTTTTATTTATTTTAATGTACTTTCCATGGAGTGATAAGACATACACCATAAGCCGTTGAAGACCTTGTGAGATCGTTGCAACAGCCAATCGTAACCAAAGATTCAAGTTATGGCCTAACTTTTTTGAGATATATGGCGGGAAGTTTTTTTTATCTTCTAAGTGATACGAAGTTAGTATTCAATCGAGGGCCACTGAAGGGGCAGGATAAGTTGTCCACCTGCTGAGGTGTCAGCAGGTGGGCAGCAAGGGGGTAAAAAATCAGCCCCCTTCAATCGAGATTGAACCTTGCTTTTTCTTTCCTCAATTATTGATTATTTCTTCCATAATCATATTTGAATTTATATTATTTTGAAAGTGATTTTTGAAATCATCTTGAATATTTATTAGTGTTTAAAATGGCTCTTGATGATGTTTGCCTCCTTGTCTTATAATGTTATAACAAGAAACATCATGGATCTTTGATATGACACAATTTTTCAAATAATTGCAATGATTTTAAGGTGTTCAGAATTTTGTTTCCCTAATATTATTTTAATGTGAAATCATGTTTCCAATTCTTTTATGTAGGAAGCTTTGTATCTGAAAGAAGCACTATAATGATGGAAATGAGTCTAAAGGTGGGAAATTGTTAGGAAAAACTTGATGACCTCATCCTATAGATTCTAAATTCGCCTCTTAATAGGTTTCTTAATTAGATGAACTTAAATATGATGCTTTATATTTGAATATTTTAAAATTTTTATTACTTACAGATGGAATATGTTGTTATTCAGATGCGAAATTTGAACAAACTTTATTATATACTATATCTGTTTTTTAGTAAATTGTCATTTTCTTAATATAATATTTCTAAACTGAGTGAGCTACTTTATAAGTATACACGTTTTTGCATATGGTAATTATCTAATTTAAACAACACTCTCTCATAGCCTCATTGGAGGTTTGTTCTATCTAGAGGTAGCAAATGGACCGACCGGGCCCAGAATGAGACGAGCAACACATGAAACTAGGTCGGGCTGACCGTGACCCAGTTTTACACGGGGCTTGTAAATTACTGAACTAGCCCAGCTCAGCCACAATTTTAAAAGTAATAAAAATTGAACATCAATTTGAAAGATCGTAAAAGGATGAAAGCTTCATCTCTGTTGACCTCTTTCGGAGTATAAACAGATCAGAAGGCTATTGTTGGCTCTCAAGGCACAAAATCAAAATTCTTCGTATCATTAAAAATCTCAAAAGTGAGCAAATGACAAATGTGCAAGTAAAATGAAGATGGATATTACATTTATCAATCATTTGCCACCAGATATTCGTGAAGTGATTTCTTCTTCAAAGTCGAAAGCACAACAAAATTGAAGATTGCAATTGAAGGCGTTATGTTATCACCTTTCTCTTGTACAACAGAATAAATTGAAAGCATAGCCTTGTGACGCCCCCATCTAGCATATGAACACAACTTGGATCTATATGCAACTTCATCAAGTTCACAACCTACTTCAAGCATTTCCTAGAAAGTTTTGTTTAGCAAACATGATCTTTCAAACTTGTCCATATGAAGACCCATTTATACCCAATCTCCAGCCAATTCTTCTTCTGCTACTTGCTCCTCACCAAGGGAAGCAAATTGTCTGAGATCCATCAACCTAGCCACCGACAAGCTGGTATATCAAAATTTATGTATGTACAAAAGCATTATGTGTTGGCAGATTTATTGTGTAAATGACTGGAAACGAGAAAATCGAATGAAAAGATGAAATGTAAGTCAAGACAAGTTTTGAACACTCTGTTCTTAAGTCAAATTTGCCCCGCAACGGAACCTACGATTTATAGCAATCGACTCCCAAGATACAACGACTTCTACTTGTGTTTGTAGCACTTCAAAACACAAGCACAACGAACCAAAATTGGTTTTGCACTTCAAATGATGAAAATGAAATGAAAAAAACTAGAATTTCACAACTAATTGCAAGAAATTTAGTTCAAGAGATGAATATATGAGTTTAGTGTGTTTGCATATCTTTTCTGTATGATAAAGGACGTCCAGAGGAGCCTTTTTATCGTTGATGCAGTGTTGGAAACGAAGAGGTGAGGTGCCAAATCGTGCAACACTTCAAAAGGACATACATGTTCGCGCTTATACCTATGCGATCGCATGGTTTTAACATGCTGCGATCGCAAGGTATACTTTTGAAGAAAGAATTTAATCTAGACTAACCATGCGATCGCATGGGTTTGTCTCATGTGATCACATGGTACGACAAAAAAATATTTTGTTTAAAAATTAGGCAAGTTGCGATCGCAGTATAAAATACCCATGCGATCGCATGGTCAAAAATTGACCCGTTTCTCCGAAGCGGCGAAGTGGCAAACTATTTTGCCTAAACGGATTGGGTCGGGTCTGTATATTTTAGCCAAGTTGACACGAAGTCACTTTAGTTGTTTTTAAACACCTAGTCAATTTCTCGGATTCTTAAACCAATTTTCAACATTATGCTGTATAGAAACGAGCTTTATTGGTACATAATATAGTTATTGAGAACTCGATCGACATTGGCCAAACTTGTAAAATTGATGTCACAGTCACAGAAAGATCATATTAACAAGATATGCTTATCAAATGTCTATAACCACTCAATTTTCTCCAACTAAAAATATTTTAGAAATCAAGGAATCCTGTAAGTGATGACAAAAGAAAGAAAAAAGAAAAGAAGAAATCAAATCACTGATTCTTTGTTCATGCTTGTTTTGCCTCCTTTAGTAGAAACGATTAGAGGTGGGCAAAAACCTACCCAAATCGGTCGAACCAATCGACCCAGACCCAGTCCAAACAGTTTGGTCGATTTTTGAGCTTATTTAGGTTGGGTTCGAGTTTGTAGGCTGAATTTTTAATCAGGTTGCTCAAAACATATTTTTTAATGTAAAGTTTAATGTATTAATACCTAGTCGTCGTATTCTTCTTATCCAATTTATTATTTGTATGTAATTTTCAGTTCCTTCATGAATCAAACTCGAGCATGGCCATAGTTTTCTGGAGTTTCACTTCCATATATTAATACTAATAATCTTCGTTTCATTACTTCCAATAATTTGTTTTTATCAGCCTTCCAATAAATGAAGTCAAAATCAATCTACAATCTAGATCAATTATGCCAAATTCTACTAGAAAATAAAATACCATTAAGTGACCGTAAATTCACAAACTTAATAATTTCTTTGAACCATTAATTCAACAAGAACACTTTCAAATGTCTCAAAGGGTGAAGACCTCCTCCTCGGTGCCAGGACGATGGACCTCGCTGCAATGACGGAAGAAATGACAGAAATCGGGACCTGCCGAGGGCTAAAGGACCCGCGGGAGCCCCCCCCAGTTAGAGAAATCAATACGATCATAGGAGGGCCCTACATCAGAGGGCACACAATGAACTCATGGAGGAACTACGCAAAGGCAACAAGAGAAAAGCCCGTGGAGAGTTGGCAGGTTCACGGACACCGACCAAGAGCCCCACAGATCTCGTTCACTAAAGAAGACGAGGTCAGCATACTCTATCCTCACTGTGATGCCCTAGTGGTCTGCGCCATAGTTGCTATAAATGGACTAGGACAGATGTTGGTCGATGATGGAAGCGTCGTGAACATCTTATTCAGCAGTACCTTTGATCAAATGGACGTAGATCATGAATTAACGGCCATTTCTGAACCCTTGTTCAGTTTCACCGGGGATAGCCTTATCACACAGGGGAGGATCACCCTCACAATAGAACTTGGAGACCCTCTGTGTCATCTTAGAAAATTCATGAAGTTCCTGGTGGTAGATACTCGCTCTGCCTACCACGAAGGTAGGCCCGAACTGAAAGACCTACAGGTGGTCACTTCCATACATCACTTGGCAATGAAGTTCCCCACCTCGGGTGGCGTCGCCAAGATTTACGGTAATCAGACGGAGGCCAGGTCTTGTTACATGAATGCACTCCGAAAGGCCGCGAACTATGAAAACCCCATCTTGGTGGTGATGACGATACATACGGAACTAATGGATGTTGACACTGAAAGAGTTGAGGAGAAGATGATACTGGATGAAGACCATCTTCGGATCATAGGCTAAGATTCCTTAGCCTCACCAGCGGAAGAGCTGGAGGCATTTCCTGTGAATCCTTCAGAGCCTACTCAGATGCTGCAATTGGGGGAGAAGCTAGATGAGAATATGAAAGAGGAAATAAAAAAATTCTTACGAGAAAATGTCGATATCTTTGCATGGAAACATAATGACATGATAGGGATAGACCCGTCCGTAGCTTGTCATGTCCTAAAGGTGGATCCAAAGGTGCGGCCCAAAATACAGAAGAGAAGGCCTCTGAGCGCTGAGAGATACAGTGCCTCAAAAGAGAAAATTGATAAGCCTCTAGCTAATGGGTTCATCAGGGTGGCAACCTACCCCAGTGGGTATCCAACCCCGTGCTAGTAAGGAAGAGCACAAGAAGTGAAGAGTGTGTATAGAGTTTTTGGACCTAAACCAGGAGACAAAGAGCACACCTCGTTCGTTACGGATCGAGGGCTGTATTGCTACAAGATGACGCCTTTTGGCCTGAAGAACGCGAGAGCCACATATTAGCGGTTAATAAACCGTATGTTTTCGGAGCTAATTGGGAACCCCCTGGAAGTCTATGTCGATGATATGCTCGTGAAGAGCGTGAATGTCGAGGATCACGTTGAGCACTTGAAGGAGATGTTCAAAATACTCCGCAAATATTGTATAAAGCTTAACCCCTCAAAATGCGCCTTCGGAGTCGCGTCCAGGAAGTTCCTCGGCTATATAGCAAACCAAATCGGGATAGAGGCTAATCACAAAAAAATCAAAGCACTAGTAGATATGCAATCACCATCTTCTCCCAAGGAGGTTCAAAGCTTGACAGGAAGATTGGCAGCCCTAAATGATTCATATCGAAGGTGACCAACCGCTGCCAACCCTTCTTCCAGACCATCAAATGGGAGAAAAGATTTAAGTGGACTGAGAAATGTGAGAAGGCCTTCCAAGAACTCAATGTCCTCCAAGGGAAGGCACCGCTATTGTCGAAACTGAAGAACGGGGAAGTTTTGCTCATCTACTTCGTGGTATCTGAAAAGGCGGTAAGCTCAGTTCTGATTCGAGAGAAGGGACCGACATAGCTCCCTGTGTATTATGTAAGCAAGGCCTTGCAAGATGCGGAGACAAGGTACCCTGACATGGAGAAACTCACCTTGTCTTTGATCTTCGCATCCCGAAAGCTCCGACCGTACTTCTAGTCACATAGCATTGATGTCCTGACAAACCTCCTCATAAGACAAATTCTCTAGAAGCCGGACACTTCAGGAAGGTTGATGAAGTGGTCGATCGAGCTCAGCCAGTTTGATATTTCCTATAAGCCAAGGCCCTCCATAAAGGGACAGGCCTTGGCAGACTTCATAGCTGAGTTCACCCATATCCCAGAAGGCCTACTTGAAGCTGAGCCACATAAAGTACCAACATGGAAGTTGTATGTTGACAGGTCCTCAGGAGAAGCTGGAGCAGAAACTGGGATTTTGCTAGTCAGTCCCGATGGCCATAATCTCAACTGCGCACTTCGCCTAGAGTTCAAAGCCTTGAACAACGCTGTCGAATATGAGGCGCTCCTACCAGGCTTGAGGTTGGCACAAGAGATGAAGGCAAGAAAACTCCAGATCTACAGCGATTCGCAGCTAGTGGTTAGCCAAGTCAATGGGACCTTCACGGCCTGCGAACAGTCCATGGTGGCGTATCTGAAAAAGGCCAAAGACCTCATATCCCACTTTGAGATATTGGAACTCCTCCAAATCTCGCAAATCGAGAATGGTTACACCAATGCCCTGTCAAAATTGACAAGCAGCAAGGACTCCGACTTGATAAGGTCTATCCCGGTCGAAAAACTCAACCGACCATCCACTAACAAGACTCTACTACCGGATGCCATGACGATCACTAAATCTCCTAAATGGATAAAGGAAATCATCGCATATTTGACCAACCAGATTATGTCGGATGACAAGCAAGAAGCATGGAAACTCTACAGGAAGGTAACGAAATTCGTACTACATGATGATATCCAATATAAGAAAGGTTTTAGCCACCCCCCTCCTACGATGTATCACTCAAGATGAGGGAAATTGTGTGATGAGGGAAATACACGAGAAAATTTGTGGTAATCACTTAGGAGGAATGGCCCTCGCACAAAGGGCGTTAAAGCAAGGATACTACTGACCAACCATAAAGAAGGATTCGCATGCTTACGCAAGGAAGTGTGACAAGTGCCAGAAATTCACTGTCATACAGCAACTCCCCGCTCAGAACCTCATCTCGGTCACCAGTCCTTGACCTTTTGCCAAATGGAGGATCGACTTCATAGGTCCTTTCCCGACCGAGAGGAGTGGGGTTAAATTTGCGATTGTAGCGGTGGATTATTTCACCAAGTGGTGTGAGGCTGAGCCTCTGGCCAAGATCATAGAGGAAAACACGTGGAAGTTTGTTTGGAAGAATATCGCCTGTCGTTTTGGGATACCTCACTCCCTTGTTTCCAACAATGGTACATAGTTTACACGAAAGAAGTTCAACTCGAACTACAAAGAGCTAGGTATTCGGAGGGACTTCTCCACTCTATATTATCCTCAGTCTAACGGTCAGGTGGAGGCCGTCAACAAGATCATCAAGAACACCCTGAAGAGGAAGTTAGAATCCGCTAAATGAGGATGGGCCGAAGATTACCCGAGACCCTGTGGTTATATCAAACCACTTCTCGAACGATGACTGGTAAAGCTTCTTTAGCGTATGGAGCAGAAGCAATGATTCCTGTTGAGGTAAGGATACCCTCTCCTAGACACCTACACTTCGACGAAGTGACCAATGAAAATCTACATAGGGCGAACCTGGACTTACAGGATGAGAGACATGCAGACTAACAACTTCGCCTGGCCAGATACTACAACTCCAAGGTTAAGAACAGGAATTTTCACATCAATGACTTCGTCCTGAAAAAAGTGCTCCAAGCCAATAAGGAAGTGGGAGCGGGAACCCTCAGACCTACTTGGGAAGGGCCTTACAAGATCATCGAAGAAATCTGGCCTAGAACCTACAGATTGAAAGATTCGGAAGGAAGAGAGACGAGGCATCCCTAGAACATCACTCATCTACGACCGTATTACCTATAGTTTTCTTTTTTCATTTATCAATTTTTCAGCATTATTTCTGGCATCGCTCGGACGTCGACGTTCTTTTAATAAAGTTCATTATTATCCGAACCAAGATATTCTCTGCCCAACTGTACCGGTAAAAGAGAAATTGGCAGCGAGAGAGTGTGATTCACGGTCAACTCTGTCAACTCACTGGATAAACATTCAACATGTATTCAAATAAGTAAAGAGAAGTTGGCAATGATGGAGTGTGGTTCGCGGTCAACTCTATCAACTCATTGGATAAACATTCAACGCGCAGTCAAATAAATAAAGAAAAATTGGCAGCGAGAGAGTGTGGCTTTGTCAACTCGCTGGATAAACATTCAACGCGCATTAAAATAAGTAAAGAAAAATCGACAGCGAGAGAGTGTGGTTCGCGGCCAACTCTGTCGACTCACTGGATAAACATTCAACGCGCAGTCAAATAAGTAAAGAGAAATTGACAGCGAGGGAGTGTAGTTCGTGGCCAATTCTGTCAACTGCGACCAAATCTATCAACTCGCTGGATAAACATTCAACGCGTATTCAAATAAGTAAAGAAATCGTCAGCGAGGGAGTGTGGCTCGCGGCCAACTCTGTCAACTCGCTGGATAAACATTCAACGCACATTCAAATAAGTAAAGAGAATTCGGCAGCGAGTGAGTATGAAATTGGTAGGATTTAATGGAGGTGAAAGAGATGTTAATGGTGGAAGTGATTTGACCCGGAGAGGAGAGGAGAGGAGAGGAGAGGAGAGGAGAGGAGAGTGGAGGGGAGGGGTTTTGGAGAAGATGAACTTATTTTGTACTTTTTAAAAGTTGTAGGACTTCATTTGCAATTTATTTTTATTTTTATTTTTTTGTAGTTTTTAGTTTTTTTGTATTTTTTTTATTTAAAGAGGATGGCAAATCCGTCAAAATATGTCAAAAGAATGTGATTTGCAACAAAATTTAAAGATTGGGGATGGTCAATGCCAAAAAAAAGTTATGGGTAGATTTGTTACATATTTAAAAAATTTGAGACCAAAATTACAAATTATCCAACTATTAAATACTTATCACACATCCTTCCCACTAGTATTATATTAAATAGTGGTATATATTGAATATGATCTCTAAGAATTGCTAAATCTTAAAAATAGCCTTTGACCAAATAATACCTAAAATATCCTTAAGATATAAAAACTTTAATATTTGTTATATTGCTCTCATTATTTTACAATGTTAAAGTTCCGCACCCAAGCTGGTATCAAAGCCTCGTTAAAATTATAATTATGTCAGATAATTATAACAAAATATCAAAAGTTAATATATTTGAACAAATTAATTGGATAAAAACTTTTTTGATACATAAATTTGGATTATTTGGAGAAAAATCTATTAGACAAGAAATTCTAAAAAAAATTTTGCAAATTGAAATATTAAACAACACAAATAAACAGAAATTACAAAATCTTAAAATTAAACTTTCTGAGGAATATAAAGTATTAAATGACCAAATAAAAGTACTAAAAACTCAGCAAGAATTAGAAGAGTTAAAAAGAAGAATAGAGATATTAAGAAAACCCTTAACTCTAGAAGAAAGAATAATAAATATAGAAAAAGATATAATAGATTATAAAGAAATAATTACTGAAGTTGGTCAATTTGAAGAAAAAGACAAGCTATTAATAAAAAAAATATTGTTATGATAATGAAGTAAAACAAAAATTTCTAACAAAACAAGAAACTATAATAGAAACTATAATAGAAGAATTTTTTGAAAAAAATAATAAATACTACCAACTACTTGAACATTATAATTTAAATCCAAATATGAATACACAATTAAAAGATATTTCAGAAAATCTTTTAAAAATTAATGAAAATATTAAAATATCAACAGCTATAATAGGAAAATAAATAAAATTCTATACTAAAGAAAAACCATAAACTCTAGAATCTGTATATAATTTAATGAATGAAACCAAACAAGATTTTGAAGAAAAATTCTTTGAAACTTGAAGAGTAGATGCTAAAAGATATAGAAAAATGTTAGAAGATCTAGAAATACAAATGGCTAATATAAGCTTAAGAAATACTAAGATGAATACTAGTACCACGAGAGTTAGTAGTTCTAATACCCCTCCTACGGTAAGCCAACCTCCCTTTACACCTACTATATTACCAAAAACTTAGGGAATATACCCTACAGTATGCTCAAGTCTAGTACCACCCATTGCACCAAGATATGAAGGACGAGGACAAACTAGTGGTGTAAATAAAGAGAAGGATACTAAAGAATATAATAGTTATAGATATCCAACAGATGAAGGAGAATTATATACCGGGTATAAATTCAGTCCACAAGTAGAAATCCCAAATAGAAGAATAAATCCTAGCAAATTAAAAGGCAACTTCAAAATAACCACCAAAGAAGAAAGTTATATGGAAAATCTAACAGAACCAATACCAACAACAGGAATATGGTTAGATCTAGATTCAGGAGATAAAGATAAAAGGATATCTTCTTGGGTTAAAGCCTCTAACTTTGCTATACAATTTAGCAAAGGATGGGATACATATACAGCTTTCAATTTTCTTGAACATACCTTTAGAGGAAATGTTGAAGAATTATGGAAGAAAACCTCTAACCAAATAAAAAGTAATATAAAATATGGAGAAGAATTGATAGCTGATACAAGAGAACATTTAAATAACCAAACAATTATGGATCTATTAAAAAGGTTAGAAAAATACTTGAGAGCACAATTTCTAGGACAAATTGCAGAAGAAACTAGTATAGAAAAAGAAATAAGAGAGAAATTAGAGCACAAATAGAATTGGAAAATCTAAAAATTTGTGATACGTGTGAGCTAAAAAGATACTTAAGAGATTTTGAAAAGATCTACATAAAAGCATTAAATAAGAATATGAGTTACAGTGAAAAATTGAATTATCTCAAAATAATGTTCCTAAAACTTTCTTACCCTTGGAGCATAAAAATACACCAAGAATATGAAAAGATTAGGTCTGTCATGACTCATCCAGAGATAAATGATACTTTTGGTAATAGAGAACAATTTATTATCAATAAAAAAATAATAAATGGTATAGAGAAATAGCTGATAACAAAGCAATAAAGAAGATGACAAAGAAAAAACCCATTTGTTGCAATCAATAGATCTTTCATACTCATCAATGAGGATGTTATCCAAAAGAATATAAGAAGAAAAAGAAATTTAAAAAATTTCTTAAACCTTATAAAAAGAAAGATTTTAGGAAAAGAAGAGATAATTGGAAACTTAATAGAAAACCTTTTAAAAAGAGAACAAAACCAAAAGGATGGATACCTAAAAAAAATATTAAAAAAATGCAAATGTTTTATATGTCAGAAATCAGGACATATAGCACCAAACTGTCCAAATAAACATAAAAATAAAATCAATTCAAAATTTTTAGAAGTATACGAAGAAGCTATATATGACTTAGAATATGAACCTTATGAGATAAGTAAAATCGAATCAGAAGTCTCTACTGTATATATATATATATTCTGACAGTGAAATAGAGAGTGAAGAATATAATGAATTCATAAATTATAACTTTATGAATGAAGTAAGAATTGAATAAAATATGGAAATACAAGAAACAAATATAGATAATATTGAAGGAATAAGCCAAACTGTTACATTCGAAGAAGAAAAATATGATAAAATTATGAAGAAAGTTTTGTCTTTGAATCAAAAAGATGTCTTCAAAAATAAAACATTTTGGAGTATACTTCCAAAACTAAACAAAACTATTTATGTTATGAAACATAATGAAGTTCCTATTTATATAAAGAATTTAAAATGATCTACAACAATTCCTATACTAAATAGGAAATGGATAAATGAATAACTAGCTAAAATAAAACCTGATATTAGAAACAAAATCAAGAACATAGAAATTGGAGGAATCCAAATCCTTATGAAAGGATTCTTTAGACAATGTATGGATATACCAGTCAACATATTTTGCATGGATAATAGAATATTGGATGATCCTATAGGCACCCTTTTAGGAGCTGTTTCAGGTAATTTAGTATACCAAAAACTGATATTTACCTTAAAACTAGGATTTGCAGCATCTTTATTAGACGAAAATATAGATATATCTTTAAATCTATATCATAAAATAGATAGATTAGATATGCCAGAAAAATCTAAGACAGTAAGTCTTACCATAAGATCTATATTTACTTTTACTATAAGCCACCATCAAGAAATAAGAAGAAACTTTGAAAAAATAAAAATTGAAGAAGGATTTGAAGAATTAGCACAAGCTATTCTACCTAGAAAATTCAGATCACACGAAATCAAGATACCTGAAGAATTTGTTTTAGATTTTAAAAGAAGAATTAAAACAATTAGAGAAACTGGACAAACCAGTAATCTACAAGAAAATGTTTCTATAAATTCAATAAGAAATATGATAGCAAAATTCCCTCATAGAAGAAGTCTCAGTCTTCCTAGAAAGAACTATATAGGAGAATCATCCATTCCAAAGAACCATTGGAAAAAGGAATATACCAGTGCTAGCCAAATTAGATAAACATGGAATAAAAGAACAATTCTATATCCTAACTGAATGGATAAAACCTACATGAGAAATACAAGAAATGATTGCCCTAATCAATCCAAGAGCAAGATCAAGTCATGTTCAAGGAAATATATTTAGCATGCTACCTGAACAAGACATACCTCAAGGATATAAATATAAAGATTATCATGGAATAGAATATAAAATTAAAAAATTCATCGAAATGAATCTTATTCTTACTAATATAAGAGGAGAACAATTTTCTATAACTATAGTTATACATAAAGATTCTAATAGGATAGAAACCAATGCACCAATTCTATTAGGAATGGACTTTTTAGATATGTTCAAACCATATAGTATTCAAGAAGATAAATTACAAATGACAATCAATCTTGAAGAACAACATATCCCAAGAATTACTAGTGAAAAGAAAAGATTTACTAACTACATGATGATTAGTTATAAATCTATAATCAAGAACATAACAAATCCATTAAGTCCCTATGTTGAAATAAAACTCAATCTACCAGAATATTGTAGAATTACATTTGATGCTTATCTTGATACAAGATCAACATTATGTACAACTCAATATAATGTTTTGCCAGCTTCTTACTGGAAAACAGACCCCAAAAAGAAATACTATACCCAAGCAGCTAGTGGCCTATTTGAACCATACTCTTTATATACTGAAAATTATACCATTTTTATTAGGAAACAGAGAAGTCATAGTTAGAGAACCCTACTATGCCCCCAAAATAGAATGTAACATTCTTTTAGGACAAACTTTCCTCCTAAAAGATTATGCACCCTTTACACAATATAAAAATCCCACAAGATTTGAATTTACAACACCTTGTCACCACAAAATAATTGTACCAAAAATACAAAAAGCTACGTCTATAGCTCAAAAACCAATAAATCATCAGAGATCCTCAACCCAGCGTGGTGGATGTTATACAGAAATAAAAAAAAAATCAAATCACTATTATATAACAGTGTAAACCTCCAAATAAGTGAATCTCAAAATGAAAAGCTAGAAAGAATAAAATATAATATCAAAAACAACTTTTCAGAAAATTCATTAGAAAATTGATCCGTAAATAAAACAACAGCAAAAATAGAGTCAAACCTATAACATGTAGTCAAGAAGACATAAAATAATTTGAAATACAAATAAAAGAGTATTAAAAACTAAAATTATTAGACCAAGTAAAAGCCTCCATAGTAGCCCGGCCTTTGTGGTGAGAAATCATGCTGAAATAAAAAGAAATAAAGCCAGAATGATTATAAATTATAAGAAACTAAATGAGAAAACCAAATTTGATGGATATTACCTACCAAATAAAGATATTTTCATAAAAGCCATACAGAATAGCAAAATATATTCTAAGTTTGATTGCAAAAGCAGATTTTGGCAAATATGTTTAGATGAAGAAAGTAAACCACTAACAGCATTTAGCACTCCTAATCCTTTAGGACAATTCGAATGGAATGTAATGTCATTTGGATTAAAAAATACACCTCAAATATATTAAAGAAGAATGGACGAAGTATTTAAACCAATTAAAAAAAATTGTGTAGTATATATTGACGATATACTTATATATTCTACTATTTATAAAGAGCATCTTGAACACCTAGAAAAATTTGCATATATTATCAACAAACATAGAATAATACTCTCAGAAAAGAATGCTGAAATAGCTAAAACAAAATTCGAGTTTTTAGGACTCATCATCAAAGAAGAAGAGATTCAATTACAATCTCATATTGGAGAAAAATTACTTGAATTCCTTGACGAAATAATAAACAAAAAACAGTTACAAAGCTTTTTAGGATTATTAAATTATTCTGAACAATTTATCGAATGATGTGCTTTACTTAAAAAGCCATTTCTAAATAAACTCAAAAAAGATCAAGTTTGGAACTAGACCAATGAAAATACTAAGAGAGTCCAACACATTAAAAAATATTATTCTAATCTTTCTAAACTATCTATAGCAGAAAATGATGATTATTTTATTCTTGAAACAGATGCTTCAGAATATTGTTGGGGAACAGTCTTAAAAGTAGTATCAAAACATGGAGAAAATTATCTATGTCAAAACATGTCCTGAAAAATTAGTTGCATATACTTCAGAAACCTTCAAAGATGTTGAAACCAGATATGACTCCAATTGAAAGGAGTTATTTGCTGTTAAAAAAAGAGTTGCTAAATATGAATATTATTTGATTAAAAAATTATTTACTATTAGAACAGATAATACTCAAGTTAAGTACTTTCCTAAAAATAATCTAGAACCAAATGTTGCTAACAAGCCATTAATAAGAATACAATTTTGAATGGCGAACTTCAAATTTGATATTCAATATATTTGTGCTAGGGTTATGAACTTATAATCTGATGATCGAGTCGAAGTATAGTGTTGAACAAGTAGGTATAACTGTTGAGTTCTACAGTGGCGAACTCAATAGAGTCAGTTATAGTGATCCTCCAGGGATCGAGTAGATCAAGCAAGAGTTGCAATCAATGAAGCTCAAAATAAAAGAGATGGAAGAGAAAATATACAAAATAGAGAATGAAAACCTTCAAAAAGAAGATATTCCACGAAATATTCAAAAGATCAAACAAGATATCAAAAACAATAAAGAGGCTTCATCCTCTCAACCTTCACCAGCCATTATATAATATCTATCTAAAATTAACAAATCAAATGTTATACAGCTTTGCAACAAAATATGTCTTTTCAATCTTGTTGCATGCTGGTTTATTGAGATTGGTAATAAGCTATGGATAAAGACTTTAAACTACGAAAAATACAACAAGGTGAATTTCTATCTCGGAGCACCACCAAATTGGATTCGCCATATGTATGATATTGGAAACATACTCTGTATATATCCTAGCCAAAATCTCAAAGAAATTTCCATGCTACCAACAAGAATCAAAATAGCAACCGAAGAGTTTATTCGAATCACTAAGCCCACCAATATCTACATCAGATTTTTCTCTACAGTTCCAGAATAGGATATTTATGATCATTATCTCATTCCAGTTAAAAATATTATTAAAATTGGATTAACGAGAAAATTGTTCGATCCAAACAATCAAAATACTCATGAAGTCATTCCTCAGGAAATCTTAAAGATTGAACATTTCAGAAGAGCTAAAGGATTCAAAGATCAATTTGATTTTTTAGTGGACACCATGAGCAAGAATGAAAATATCTGGATATACCCATGTGAAGATCACATAATCTTCAGCAACTGTACCAGAAAGACTCACGATCAGGATTGGGCCCTACTTGACCACTGGTGCGACAAAATAATGAACAATGAAAATGATGGATCACCAAGCTTCCTTCAAATAATGTGTAAGATAATGGTGAGTCATGCTGAACATAGCTGTCCAAATTGTATTATTGAAGATATGGATCATGTCTCCCTCAATGAAGTCGACATGCCACTAGATTACTTTGAAGGAAAGATGATCATATAGGACCCTTCACTCACTACCAAAGTGATAATCTTATCACTTTGAAAAAGTTGAGGTCCCTACTTACCAACAAGATAAAAGAAGATGCTTTCTTCATAAGGTTCAATTATTGAAGATAAGTTGTATCTTGAGTTTATATATATACCACTTACATATCGAGTTGTAAAGCATCGAAAGTTGGAGACAATCACTGAGTATTCTCATATCTTTCCATACTATCATACCATAGTTTAGCAGTCCTTTCTTCAAGCGTCAATAAGGTAATCCCTATGGAGTTCTAAACTTCAACTTAGAGAGTACCAAGAGTGTTTCTTATAAAAGTCTTTGCATATCAAGTGTGTACCTCTAAAGCTTAAGATATAAGCTTGCAATATGCTCATATTGATTTCTGTAAAAGTATTTGAAATGTTTTCTTAACATCTCTTTTCTAAAGAAAACTTCCTTTGTTAGCCAGTCCCCGACGGTAGTAAGATAGACTTGTGCTATTTTCTTTAAATCTCCTTGTTTTTCCGTTTTGGCTTGTGTTGCCTCGTTTGGGAGTGTTTGGAGTGTCATTGGAAAAATCAGTAGGTTTTAAACTAAAGATTTGTTACGATAATAGTGAAAACAGCTAGTCTGAATTTTCGTGGCAGGTTTGAATCTTTTTGGAATCATATCCGTTAGCTTGAACTAACAATGCAAGAGGAAGAAGTAGAAAAGAAAATGAGTAGAAGTCATGTTAGACCCTGTTAAAATCTTATGAGCTATAGACAAAAGCATATCTTGTTTTGAGAATATACACATTTATATGCAAAGACTTGAAGAATAATACTCAAGGGAAACCTAGCTTCCTTTATTGAAGAATAATTCCATGTTTGACGTTCTTATTTTCATGAACATTGCACAAGCATCCACATCCATTAATTGTGATCATAAATTGTATTTAGATTATAAAGATATTTCGTTTTTATTAGCTCTAGTTGATAAATTAGAAAAAAATTATTCTACTGCTCAATCTAAATTCAAAGATATTTATACTAGCATAGACCTAGCTTGTGAAAATAATATAAGAATTGATTCTGTTGAAACATCTAAAAATATAAAGAGAATTGAAGATATTATCTCTGAATATAAAGATTTAGAAGAAGAAGTATTAGAAAGAATTGTTTTAGGATATATAACTCAAAAGAAACATCCTTACGCATTCAAGAAATTATCTGCATATAGAGATTACTTAAATGCCAGGATATAACTTGAAAGGTTACGATAATCTTAAAAATCACATGTGTAGTCTATTAGAAGAAGAATTCACAAAATTAAATAATATCCAAGATAAAGTATCTTTAGAATATTTAGAACAAACTAGAATCATAAATAAATTATTAGTCAGACTCGAAAATATTATAGAAACTAAATTAAAGTTGCTAGAAAGATTAAATGACGATGAAATAATTAGATATAGGAGAAGTTAAAAAAGGACAATTTAGATCATTTACTCAAAAAAGAGATGTTTACAACTTATTTATAAAATACTAGGTCATTTCTTTATAAAGTTAGTTTGACAATGCCATTTAGACAAATCCCTATTAAATATGTCTTATCACTTGTTTAAAAACTAGACTATACAAAAATGTATTAAAAATTAAAATGAAACTAAAATCTTATAATTATTTTATCCTGTAATAAATTGTTCAATTTCTTGAAATCTTAAAAGCTATAATAGAATGAAAAAAGAGAGGTGCAGCAGCCTGTACTCTGTCATAAATAATAAATTAGAGTGGGTGGGAAAATTCCTAAAATTTAACGTGATTGTACGGAAGCAGTTGGAAGGATAAGTCATGATTGAAATTCATTACATAATTTGTTTATGTAGCCTTTATTTTGTTCTACGTACGATTTGGAACCAAAAACCTTGACGATATATAGCTCTTTATAAGTGTTGTACCTAATGTTTTTAAACTCGACTCAAATATTAATTCAAAAGAATTAATAATTAAAAATTAAGGATTTGTTCCGTTCTCATTTTTTTTCAAAAAAATCTATTTTTTTACCTACTATTTTTGACTTTTCAAATTTTTTAAACTACAAAAAAGTGTCAATAAAGTAAGCAAAAAAAATCATTTTTTTTAAAAAAAAAAAAACTACACCGAACAAGCTCCAAGTGTTCAACACGAGTATACGAAAGTCAAATTTAATTAAAAAAATAAGGTTATATACATGGGCGGAACCAGAAATTTTTAGACACCGAACTCCTACTGAAACAAAAAATTGCACTTCATGACCGGACAGTTATTAAAAAAAATTTACATTAAAATTTTTTTTACATTATAAAAAATAATTTTTTGTAGAGCGAGACCAGACTTATATGAAATTAATAATAGTATTAAAAACAAGATAATATGATTAGTCGAACATGAAGAAATTAATTCTTTAAACACTTGTTTGATAGAGGTTTTTAATATAATTTGATAAAATATATGATTGAAAAATTAATAAAAATAGTGAGTTACATAAAATATGTAATTTTTTAACAAATAAATTATAATACGAAAGAAAACAAGAATTAAAATTGAGAAAGAAAAAGAGTAGTACTGTGCAATGCAGAAACAGTGTACGTTTACTGAGGAAGCTGATTGAAGTGGACAAGAAAATAATGGATTGTGAATCTCCAAAATAGCCTAAACCCCTAAAGCTTCTGCCTATAATTCATAGCCATAAGGCTGACAGGGTAGGTTTTCACTTATAAATTATTCTGATTATCGCACGTCTTCTTTATAAACAATTAATTGTAACTGTTTGTCCAGGTTCTTATACTGAATGTTTTACTTGTATTAAAATTATTTTTAATTACTTATAAATTATAAGTATTATAAAATATGTCTATAATAAATTATAAATTCTATAAAATATATTTAATTAATTTAATTAATTATAATTATAATTTAACCTCAGTCAAACAAACTTTAATTTATTGTTTTAAATAGAAACGTTATGAGAAAGATCAATATATAGGTAAAGATGCGTAATGTGCAACTAACGAAATAGAGTACTAGTGTACTACTACTACTACTCTAATAAGAGATATTTTTTTTCAGTTGTAATGTTCAACGATGTAAAGGGATTTACTCGATAAACAATGTATGTATGAATCACACGTGATCTTCAAGAACGCATCTAAGTTGAGCATGTTCGCCTAAGCTTAAAAGGAGTTTATAAGTATTTTTTTTTTTTTTTTTGAAAAGTATACGTAATTCCAAAACCTCCTTTTAACTATTATTTAGAGTATCTCTAATGTATTATGTTTATTGAAATCTATGTGACAGGTAAAATAGATAGACTTTCTATATATATTACAATACTTCTATTGAATAGACAGTCAAATTAAAAATTCATCTTCAATAAATTCTGTCTAAAAATAATATTACTTCTTATGTGGTATTAATTTTTTATAAAAATTGGCGGGTTTTCAATTTTTATTTCTCTCATTCGAATCTTTTTTAATAAAATACTGAATTGGATTTAAATTTGTTGAGTCATTCCGTCTAGATTCAGACAGATGTTTAGACATAATCTATTTTTTAGTGTGCCACATCAGCTGCACAAAGTTATTGTCAGCATGCATTAGAGGGGATATTTTTATAATTTTGTCAAATTGTATTTATGTGGCACGTCTAAAAAGTAATAGCCTAGATGTATTGGAGATGCTATTATAATTATGTTGGCTAATAATGTAATTTAAATTTAAATCTTTATTTAAGTATTTGATTGTATTTATGTGTCTGAAATTTGCAGACACAATAATTTGAAGGTTAAATTAGTCAATTCGATGAGAGTTTCAATGTTTGAGAAAGGCTGCAAATATCTGTAAAATGTGGGGCCATAACAATGGAAGAAAATAAATTTTAACAGATATATATTATATAGGTAGATTATAGGCTTATGTAAGAAAAAAAAACCTATAAAAAATAATTAATTAAAAGCAGGTAGTTTCGTACGTGTGCATAGCTGAGCCTGAAAATTAGATTCTCACTGTTGCAATCAATCTTTTACTTGCTTAAGTGAATGTATACGTACACAATACATACGTTTTAGTTATAAAAGCCTATCCTTTCAGAACCTTTATACACCAATCACTCACCTCCTGCCCGCACGTGTGATCTCTCCGTCGATACAATCATACACATGCACTTCACCCTACTCTACTAGGAATTTGTGCCAAATCTAACTCAAATCAAGCTCAATCATAAATTATCTCCAGTAAGACCATGTTTGTTTGGCTAGGCTTAAAATAAAAATAAATTTTAGACTAACCATACGTGTGTTGTAGACGAGATAGTATAATATGATATTCAATTGAAATTGAGTATTGAAATAATATTTATTAATATTTGCACGTTTAAGTTTCATCTTTAATAATTTTAAATTTTGAAGAGAGCGTAAAACAAATTTTATCAACAAGTTTATTTTTATTTTTTTTTCACTCTCTCAATTTGATTTGGCATGATAAGTGTTTATTTGATAAAAATTATGTTTGATCAACTTATAAATTTTAAAAAGCACATCTAAAAGAGCTGGCAAATAGGTTGGTTGGGTTGGGCTGACCCGGCCCACCACAGCAGGGTCAAACTTAAAACTAGACCGGGCCAGCTCAACTCAGTCCAATCCAATCTAATCCAGTCTATCGGGTCAAACCGGTCTTAATTTAAAAAAAAAAAATTATACAATCTTTGATAAACTTATACATGTTGTAAAATTATAGGTAATGATGAATGACTATTTAGTTGTATCTAGATGTCTATGTAGTTATCTACTTACTCCAAAAGAGTGTATTCTAATTAGGTTGTAACTCTATTTGGAACCCTATAAATAAGGGTCATTGTAATAGTAAATTTACATACTTGAGTTTTGACTCTCTCTAATCTCTTCTATTTTTTTTCGACTTTTCTAGTTTCATAACACGTTATCAGCACGAACAAGCTCACCTAAAATAGAGAGAAAATCTGAGTGCAATAGTTTAGAAAATTCGCAGAAACTGGACAGACTGTGTAGCTGTGATAAAATTTTATTAGCTCAATACTCCGTCGTCCGATCATTGTGAAGTTTGAATAGTAACTTCAAAACCCATTGTTCTTAAAATCCAACGGTGGAGATCTAGATCAAACCGTTCATTAGTGAGAAATCTCTGTGTGAACAGTATGAATTTTGAATTCGTGGAAGAATTTGGACAGCCTGCGCAGTTATGATCAAACATTGATATCTTAACAATCCATGGTCCGATTGTTTTGAAATTTGGACAAAAATTTCAAAACTTATTGATATTCAAATCCAACGGTTAGAATCAAGATCACATGGTTCATCTGGACAAAAAGTTAGTATTCTCTTTACTATCGTATTTGATTATACATTTTTCCGTATTGATAAATAATAGATAAATATTTCTTGAATATTATTAATAATAACATATCAATATTTAAAATAATATTGTGTTTATCAATTTATACAAATTAATATTTCAGAATAATATTTTGTTGGTCTTCCAGAACAAGTACAACTTTATATTATATTAATATTTCAATAAAATTCACTTGTTCCTGAAGAGCGTAATTTGATAGATTTATTATTAAGTTATTGCTCTCGAAGAGCGTAATTTTATAAATCTAATATTTTATAAGAATATTATGATATCACTCCTGAAGAGTAAATTTCTATACAGTTCAATGTTTCAAAATAATTTATTGTTGCTCCTGAAGAAGTACAACGTTACTTTAATATTCTAGCAGAATATAAGAACACAATTCATAAGATCTAATATTAAGCTATTGTTCTTGAAGAGCAAATTCTTATAAAGTTTAATATATTTAAAATTATTTGTTATGGCACATGAAGAAGCACAACATTATATTAATATTCTGGCATAGTACTTGCTCTTGAAGAGTATAATTGTAAAAGATCTAACTTCTAGTATGAATTTGCACATGATGAGTAAATCTTTAAATAATAATATGTTGTTGCTCATGAAGTAGTACAATATTATATTAATATTCCAGTCGAATATTACTTGCTCTCAAAAAACGTAATTTTATAAGATATATTATTTTATACAAATATTGTATTAACACTCCTGAAGAAGTATAATATTATTAATATCAATATTTTAAAAGAAAATTAGAGTGTTGATACACTTGAAGAAGTACTATATTGAACTAGAAGTTCAATGTCCTAAAAATTTTATTGATTGGCATTACCGGTTAGACCATCCCGGATCAATATGATGTGAATTATTAATTAATGAGAATACCTATAGAAAACCATAAGATTTTTCAATATAATGAATTCTCACGTGATGCTTGTTCTCATGGTATATAAACCAATAGACCATCACTAGCTAAAATCAGGACTGAATTCCCTGCATTTCTGAAAATTATTTAAGGTGATTTATGGGGTCCCATCACCCTCCATGTTGACCATCTATATATTATTTGTATATGATAGATACATCTACTAGATGATTGTATGGTGTTATTATTCGCAACTTGAAGTTTGCGAGATTGCTTGCTCAAATTTTAAATTATGAGCATAATTTTCAGATTATACAACTAAGACGGTGATGTGTCTTGTCAATACTAGTGAGTCTAAATCTTAAACTTTTAATAAATATTAGTTGAGATGATGTTAAATGGTTTAACAATATTGTTTTTCAACGCCTCCAACTAAATTCTAAACCATTACTATTGATAACAAAGCGCTTCTCATTTTGTCTAGGGAATGCTATTTTATATGCAGAAACACTTATACGCATCATGCCAACATCAAAGTTACCCCCGCTATAATTGGCTTATGGTCAGAGCTTAATATTATCCATCTAATGATTTTTTATAGTGCAATATATGTAAAATCGGTCCACCATAATGCACTGAGATGAGCTTTGAAAAATGTTGAGAATACATGTTTAGTATGGAACATTATAAAATATCTTAAGTCCTAACGGGTGATATTTTATAATACAGTTTTTTGAATGTCATTTTGATAAGACATTTTTCTCAACATTAGGGGAGAGAAATTAAGTAGCTAGAAAGAATACAAATGCAGCATATTATGTTTTCTAGATCCTTGTATAAGACAATATGAACCAGAAGTTCGACAAACAACTCATTTGTAAGTTATACAATTGACAGATGCATTTACTGACCAAAGAGATTAAATCAAATCTCATACAACAACTCTAAATGCTCCAATTTATATTAACGTCTTTGAAGGACAAACTATTAACATTATATCTGGTAAATTACTGGCACGCCTAAAGCGTGGTGACATTTGATTCCAAATAATTCTCAAATTAAAAATAGAGCCAGTTATAAAGATGATCCTATTGAGGAGGTGTATACTCTTTGAGAATATATAGACATAACTAATTATAAAACCCCAGAAGAAGTTTAGCAACCTGAAATAATAAAACGAAAAGATCTCGTTAAGTTATGTCGTTATGAGAAAGAAATGGATTCAAAAATAAATGTTGTTAACAACATTTTTGTATATAAAGAAGTGCTTTATATTATAAAAGATAGCGAGGTTATTGAAAGAAATCTGTCAAAGAATTAATTGGCCAAATAAAAGGATGCAATCCAAGTAAATTGAACTGACTAGAGAAACCTGAAAGAATTATGTACTCTTTTTCCTTTACTATGAATTTTTCCCACAGGATTTTTTCCTAGTAAGGTTTTAATGAGACATATTCTTTGTGTAAATGATATCCAATTGGAAGTGTTATAATTCTTATAGTTATGGATATCTATAACCTACAAAATATTTACCTTCATCATAACCCTATAGTTATACTCCCGTGTATTATAAATTGTATATGAGACCCCTGTAGGGAACAACTACAAGATCTATTTTTAATATAATTGCATCAGACCATCATGCTGACTACAGTCAACCAGAGATAGTGTATGAAGATGATATTGCTGGAGGTTATAACATGGAGCACATTTCACCAGAATTGTTTTATACAAGTTTTGAAAAGATGGTGGCATTGAAGACATTGGCGCACAATATATGGATAGCTCGATACAAGTTTTTTCCATTGGTTGAAATCAGTTGGAGTAGCTGTACTCTTTTTCCTTCGCTCGGGTTTTATCCTATTGGGTTTTCCTGACAAGGTTTTAATGAGGCAGTATTTGAGTACTCTAATTTTTGATAATTTTTCTTTCTATTGGTATTTTTGTCCCATTGGGTTTTTGCCAAACAACGAAGCAGTTATTATGTAATAAGTCATTCAAGGGAGAGTGTTGTAAAATTATAGATAATGATGAATGACTATTTAGTTGTATCTAGATGTCTATGTAGTTATCTACTTACTCCAAAAGAGTGTATTCTAATTAGATTGTAACTCCATTTGGAACCCTATAAATAAGGGTCATTGTTATAGTAAATTTACATACTTGAGTTTTGACTCTCTCTAATCTCTTCTATTTTCTCTCTACTTTTCTAGTTTCATAACAATACAATATATATTTTGAGATTTTTAAAGAGAACAATTTATAAAATTGGAACTCTTTTGTATTAGTCAATTGATAAACATCAATTTTTTTTTAAATAATAATTTTTTTTGTTAATTGTAAATTATTTATTGACAATTTAAAAAATATATATAAATAATAAATACATGCTAGTCTTATTGCTTTGAGATATAAGTATGTATGACTTAAATTTAAAAAATTTACTTATAAGTAAATTTAAAATAAATAATTTATTTATCACACCAAACATAATTTAGATTGGAACTTTAATTAAACTAAATTTTAACTAAATCTAAACAATTTTATGTTGGAACTTGGGATTCTTGGTCTAATGTTTCAAAAAAAAGGGCTTAGAATATTTTAGATTGGTATTATTTGAATTATGTAATTGGAGTATTTACAAAATAAGTGATTAGTGTTGAGGAGCAAAAAAATAATAATAATAAAATCGGGCCAACCCGACTAGTCTTGCGGGCTAGACGAGCCGGGCCATATATGCCCGATTTTGTTTAAGACATGGCCAGCTCAATCCAAAATTCGGGTTATATGCAGGCCATGCCAGTTTTGCCACTTCTAACTGTAAATGATTTACTATATTTCAAATGCCTATCAATCTACGAAATTATTAATTTTGGGAAAATATTGAGAAATAATTCAATCGTAGACTAGTAATGTATAGGATTGACAAAATTAAGTACCAGTTTTATTTTGTCAAAAACTAATTTTTTTTTATTTTTTTTGTAAATTTTGATAAAAATTGATGAATGTGTGCTGTGGGACTCAGAAAATTTGTTATTAAAATTAATAATTGATTTTGACTTTAATTTTTTATCAAAATTTTAAGTAAAAATCAAACAAAACATTAGATAACTTTAAGTTTATAGTATACCAAGTTGATTTTAATGATTACGATCAAATTATGTTCACATTTTTCATAAAACTCCAGAATTTTGGCACAAAATGGTCCATAACATCCTAACCTTTCATTTTTTACTAGGACGTCACTTACCTATGCCTTTAGATGCGAAATTGGTCCCTATGGATGTATTTCATCCAAATTCGTTGTTAGTTCACACACACTTCTAATAACATGGGTAAATTAGTCAATTTTTATATAAATAATAATAAAACATATAAAAAATAATAATCACCCCACTCCACTCCACTCCACTCCACTCCACTCCACTCCACTCCATCGTTACTATCACTAGAATGATAGATTTAAAGAGAGACTTCTCCCATCCTTCTTCCCCATTAATGGTAGTAAAATCTGTTTAATGGCAAAATTTGGGGGAGTACCCTCATGGGATTGCACCATTTATTGTTGATTCTGCTAGTCAAGAGAAGGAGATATGATGGTGAGATTGGAAGAGGATGATGGTAGGACTTGTAAATTGTTACGCCCCAATCCCACTTGGGCTCCACATGGACGCAGTCAAAGTCAACCGAGGTTATTTGTGCCGAGGAGCTTAGACTACCGATGCTATTTATGCCGAGAAGCTTTGGCAAACGAGGCTGTAAACGTCCTATCCTAGTTGCGTGCTGAGAAAGCTTACCCTGCCAAACCTGTAATTCAGTTTTGAAATGACTAATTGGACAACCTGCCAATGCGGCTTGTCGCAATCATAGCCCCTTAGCTTGTGGTTGAAAGAAACTTCTTCATAAATGCTAGTGATGTGACGCAATGATCCTTAAGATTGAGTCACTTGTCACGCATCCAAATGGGTCTATCAGTTGAGATTTCTCTATAAATAGCAAACCCATTCCAACAAGAGGGGGATGTTGAAATCTTTACTCTCACAAAAAGTATCAAGCCCTCTATACTAATCATTCTTTAAGTGTTATAACCACATGAGAAATCGTTAGTTAGGGGCCCTCAAGTTATTACCTCTACCACATTGTGTTTCTCTTTTTCTTTTGCTACATATCCTCCAGGTCCTAGGCTTAATTACGTGGTTCAATAAACCACGTGACAGTCTAAGCAAGAGGAAAAATACACGCAGGAAGAGGAGGTGTGGGGCTCCTATTGGCAGCTATTTTTAGAGGTCAACAGATTGGCGCCGTCTGTAGGAAACCACACATTCAACCACGAGTGAAACGTGATCAAAAGCCTAAACCCTCTTGAACAAAGGAGTTTTCTTGAAGAAAGGACGCTACGCAAGTACTAATTGGGGCTAGCGTAGGTCCTCCGAAGAAGAGGCACCGGCATCTGATTATTCATTAATCAAGTTTCAAGTGTTTGCTTGTTTTAGGCTTCTAAGAAGAAGCACTCGAATACATACGAGCTTATCCAACTTGATTAACAGTTTAAATTTCCTAAGGCATTGTCTGTATCTCGTTGGAGCCTAGGTGATACCTTTGAAAAGAGGCACCGGCATTTGATTATTTATAAATCAAATTTCGATTATTTGCTTGTTTGAGGCTTCTAAGAAGAGGCACTGGCATTATAAAAGCGCTAAGTCTATCGTTCAATCATTTGATTTGGAAACGCAACCCCTAAAAAGAGGCACTAGTGCCTAATCAAGTTTGGGGTAAAATCTTATCGTATGCCTCTCCGAAGAGGTACTAGCGGCATATTGGAAGGACTTCTGCAAACAAGCTCTTTTGTTTGGGACTTAGTTTTTGTAAAAGTGACATACCTATACAAGGGCCTAGCCTCTTCATTAAGGTATGGCACCAGTTGGGAAAAGCCCAATATCATGTTTCATCTGATATTGAAAGGACATCTGCAAACAAGCTCCCTTATTTGGGACTTAGTTTTTGTAGAAGCGTCATACCCACACAAGGACCTAGCCTCTTCATTAAGGCGCGACACCAGTTGGAAAAAGCCCAATATCATATCTCATCTGACATTGAAAGGGCCTTTGCAAACAAGCTAACTTATTTGGGACTTAGTTTTTATAGAAGCGTCATACCCACACAAGGGCCTAGCCTCTTCATTAAGGCATGACACTAGTTGGGAAAAGCCCAATATCATGTCTCATCTGATATTGGAAGGACCTTTGTAAACAAGCTCCCTTATTTGGGACTACGCTCTTCCGCAGCAAGCTTCTCCAACTTTGGAGATTCGCTTCTGCTACCAAGCCTTTCTTACTTGGGAAGAGGCTCGTCCGCAGCAAACATCTCCAACTTTAGAGACTCGCTTCTGCTACCAAGCCTCTCCCACTTGAGAATAAGCTCTTCCGTATCAAGCTTCTCCAACTTTGGAGACTCGCTTCTGCTACCAAGCCTCTCCCACTTGGAAATAGGATCTTCCGCATCAAGCTTATCCAACTTTGGAGACTTGCTTCTGCTACCAAGCCTCTCCCACTTGAAAATAGGCTCTTCCGTAGCAAGCTTCTCCAACTTTAGAGACTCACTTTTTCTACCAAGCCTATCCCACTTGGGAATAGGCTCTTTGCGCAGCAAGCATCTCCAACTTCGGAGATTCACTTCTGCTACCAAGCCTATCCCACTTGGAAATAGGCTCTTTAGCAGCAAGCTTTTCCAACTTTGGATACTAGCTTCTGCTACCAAGCCTCTTCCACTTGGGAATAGGCTATTCCGTAGCAAGCTTTTCTAACTTTGGAGAGTCGCTTATGCTACCAAACCTATCCTACTTGAGACTAGGATCTTCTGCAGCAAGCTTCTCCAACTTTGGAGACTCGCTTCTGCTACCAAGCCTATCCCAATTGGAAATAAGCTCTTCCATAGCAAGCTTCTACAACTTTGGAGACTCGCTTCTCCTACGAAGCCTCTCCCACTTGGAAATAGGCTCTTCCGTAGCAAGCTTCTCCAACTTTAGAGACTTGCTTCTACTACCAAGCCTCTTCTACTTGTAAATATGCTCTTTTGCAGTAAGCTTCTCCAACTTTGGAGACTCGCTTATGTTATTAAGCTTCTCCCACTTAGGAATAGACTCTTATGCATCAAGCTTTTCCAACTTTGGAGACTCGCTTCTTCTACCAAGCCTCTTCCACTTGGGAATAGGCTCTTTCGCAGCAAGCATCTCCAAACTTTGGAGACTCGCTTTTGCTACCAAGCCTAGCCCACTTAGGACTAGGATCTTCCGCAGCAAGCTTGTCCAAGCTACAGAGATCGCTTAGCACAACGTCTACGCTTCGAATTTCTCACCTACTCCAAGCTCCGCACCTCACATAAATGAGAGGTCCAGACCTTGTGGGACTAAATCTCCCAATTACGAATCTGCCACTTTCCGAACGCTACCAAATCCAGTACATCTCATAAATGATAGAGGTCCTGAACTTGGAGAACTATTGTTATGCCCCAATCCCACTTGGGCTCCACGTGGGCGTGGTCAAAGTCAACTGAGGCTGTTTGTGCCGAGAAACTTAGACTACTAAGGCTATTTATGCCGAAGAGCTTTGGCAACCGAGGTTGTAAACGTCCGACCATAGTTGCGTGCTAAGAAAGCCTACCCTGCCAAACCTGCAATTCAATCTTGAAAGGACTAATTAGACAACCTGCCAATGTGACTTGTCGCAATCATAGCCCATTAGCTTGCGGCTGAAAGAGACTTCCTCATAAATGTTAGTGATGTGACGCAATGATCATTAAGATTGAGCCACTTGTCACGCATTCAAATGGGTCTATTAGTTGAGATTTCTATATAAATAACAAACTCATTCCAACAAGAGGGGGATGTTGAAATCTTTACTCTCATAAAAAATATCAAGTTCTCTATACTAATCATTTTTCAAGTGTTATAACAACCTGAAAAATCGTTAGTTAGGGACCTTCAAGCTATTACCTCTATCACAGTATGTTTCTCTTTGTCTTTTGCTATATATCCTCCCCGTCTTAGGCTTATCTACGTTGTTGAATAAACAACGTGGCAATCCAAGCAAGAGGAAAAATACATGCAGGAAGAGGAGGCGTTGAGTTCTTGTTGGTAGCCATTTTTGGAAGTTAACATAAATGTTGTGATTTTAAAGGTTCAATTATTATGTTCATCTGATTTTTTGTTTGATGTGTGGTGGATTTTGTTGCTGGGATTGCACTATTTATTATTGATTATGTTGGTCAAGAGAAGGGGATGTGATGGTGAGATTGGAAGACAAGGATGGTAGGACTTGTAAATGTTGCGATTTTGAGGTTCAATTATCGTGTTTATCTGATTTGTTGTTTGCTACGTGGTGGGTTTTGAGCAGAGACTTCTCCCCCTCAAAAGACTTCCATTTTTGGTAGAAAAGAATGGGAATGGGAATGGGAATGGGAATGGGAATGGGAATGGGAATGGGGAGAAGAACTCCCCGTCAAATCTACCATTGCAATGGCGGTGACGGGTCGGGTCGGGTCGGGTCGGGTCGGGTGGGGTGGGGTGGGGTGGGGTGGGGTGGGGGTGATTAATTTTTTTTAATTCTTTTATTATTTATATAAAAATTGAAAATTTTACCCATTTTATTAAAAGTGTGTATGGTGCACACGCCCAACTAACTGAGAATTTGAACGAAATCCGTCTAGATGTACAAATTTCGCACATAGGGCATATTTAAGTGACGTCCTAGCAATAAATAAATATTTAGAGACCAACAATGTATTAGAAGCATACGTTACGAATTACTTGCGCCAAAATTCCAGAAAGTCCTATTTTGATTTAGAACAAAAATATAATTAATTGGATAATAAGGTATAATAATTTATAACACTTTTTGCTTTTATTTTCCTTTACATAACAAACACGTTTCATGGTATATCTTAATTTCTCCAAACTGCTAATATAGGGTTTGTTTGAAAACAATTAAAATTTTGTTAAAAGTTGAAGTCAAAGTCATTAATTAATTTTAACTACACATTTCATGGGATTTACAACTTTTTTTAATTTTTCAACTATAAATTTTATCAACTTTTATAAAAAAGAAAAAAAAAAATCTGATTTTATTCAAGATCAAACACACATATAACAAGAAAATTGTCTACTCCATTTGACTAATTCCAAATTGGATTCCGGAACAATCTACTATTGTATCGAAATTATATAACAAATGAAGTGGAAGAAAAGAAAAAACAAAATAAACATGACTTGATTCCTTTGCTTGTTGGGTTATTTTTTTGCATTAGTTGAAGATGATAAATCACAATCAAATTCTTTGTTGATGCTTGATACCATAAAACGTAAAACAAAGAGAGAAAAAAAAAGGAAGAAAAAAAATGTCTGAATATGGAATGATAAGAAATGTCAAAATAATTATAGAATACCGTTACATTGTTTGAAATCTGTCTATTGTCAACTAGTTATGTCTATGCACACAGGTCTCAGCCATCAGTTCAGGACATATTGCTTACGAAAACTACATATTCATGCAAAGTCCTATTGCCTCACAATTTAAGGTTGCTGTCCTAAAAGCTGAGTTTTGTATTAGGGTAATTCCCCTAACCTTTTTTGGAGGGTACAAATAAATGGCTAGACTTGGGTAATTGACTTATCTCATACTATATATATTCTTCAGGGGAAACCTCTTGTCCCCTATATTTTTTTTCTTCCTTTAATTGCTTTGATGATTTGATTGTACATGTTAGTTTTAATCGATTTTAACATACTAAGAGCTTGTTTATTTTCTCTTAAAATTATGTTAAAAAACTAAACTTCAAATCAACATTTAATTTTAACCACTCATTTGTGGACCAACAATTTTTTAACTACACATTTCATTAACTTTTTATCAACTTTTACAAAAAATCTGATTTTAATCAAAATCAAACACACCCTAAATATATTCTATAAATTTTGCACTACATTTGATAGCACGTAATTTTGTACAAAGAACTTGAAATCTAGTTTTGCTGCGTACCCGTCAACCTTTAATGAAAAATATGAACGTAACTTTAAAAATAAAAAAATTTACACTTCAAAATCGAGTTACTACTGAAAAAATAAAATTATACTTTAAAAATTCATTTATTTCTGAGCAAGATCTAACTACAGTCTAGTCTCGTCTTTCCTATCTCCGGCCTTGCATGAATGGGTGCCTTTAATACTAAAGGTTTGTTTGATTTTACTTAAAATTTTGTTAATTGTTCATTTAATTGAAATTATAAACCAGCTTATAAACCAATATTGGTTTATGTGAGCCGAAATTGTTGACTTTTCAAACCACTTTAACGTAAAATGACGGAATTGTCATTTTTACTTTGAAATAATATTTTGTTGATTAAGGATAATATGATCATTTTATGTTAAAACTTAAAAGTAGTTTGAAAAGTAAAAAAAAAATCGGCTGAAATAAACTAATTTTGGTTTATAGTCCTTGTCATAAGGGACCTAAAAAGTTAAAATCAAAATCAATAATAAATTTTAATCATACATTTTATGAGTCTCACAACTTTTCAACTGCATATCTCATCAACTTTTATAAAAATTTATTAAAAATTAATTTTTAACAAAATTAAAAGGCACTAAATATATTTGTCTACTATGGAATATGGATAGAAATTAATAGTATTTTTTATTTTTTAAATTGTGAAATTATTGCACAAGAATTATAGAGGTTTGGATAAACGCCTTCCCCCTAATGTCTCTCTGCAACCAACTCCGCATTTACTACAACCCCCAACCCAACCCCACCTACCCCACCTCAATTACGCTCCGCACAATCTCCAGTTTCTCTGAATATTATTTTACCCGTTTTGGAACGCCTTTCAGGTGAGCTTTTACAAGCCACTGCAATCTTAGCCTTTACTAACCCTAAAATCAATTCCTGAATTTTCCTTCGGATTCAGTGCTTCCCACTACATTTTCCATTATATAGTACACCTCCCACTACTTGTCTTTCTTGTAAAATACAGTCTGTGTTAAGCTTAGAAGCCCCTCTTTTCTAATACCCAAAAAACAGGCTTCAATCACTCTCAAGAAATGTTTGCAATGGAGGAAATTTTGTGTGAACTTGAGAGAGATGACATTAATGAACAAGGGTTGCCACCAGGTTTCAGATTTCACCCCACTGATGAGGAACTTATAACTTTTTATCTGGCTTCCAAGGTTTTCAATGGCAGCTTCTGTGGGGTTGAAATTGCTGAAGTAGACCTCAACAGATGTGAACCATGGGAACTTCCAGGTACATATATATTCATTTGAACACTGTGGACTATGTTGTCAATGCTACATGTGTCTGTATTTCACATATTGTTCTTTAGTACTATAGCTTGAAGCTCAAAAACTGATAAAGTTGTAGGCATCTTTGTACCTAAAACTTTCAGACATATCTTTCTTTGGTTATTGCATTTATTTTTCTAGCTTGCAGAAGCCATTAATGATAAATGCCCTCTTACAGAGTTAATGCAAATCTGTCTTCCTGTAGAAGTTGATTTATTTATGGGTTCTTTCAACAGATGTGGCAAAAATGGGAGAAAGAGAGTGGTATTTCTTCAGCTTAAGAGATAGGAAGTACCCAACTGGACTAAGAACAAACCGAGCAACTGGGGCAGGTTATTGGAAAGCTACAGGAAAAGATAGAGAAGTGTACAGTAGTGCATCAAGTGGTGCACTTCTTGGGATGAAGAAAACCCTTGTTTTCTACAAGGGAAGAGCCCCACGAGGAGAGAAAACCAAGTGGGTCATGCATGAATACCGCCTTGACGGAGACTTCTCCTGCCGTCACACATGCAAGGTCACTTCACTCACACTCACTCATCAAACTCAACTCTAATTTTTTTCCCCATTTATGAGTTTGAATAATTCACAAGATTATTGGACTGAGCTGTCCGGCTGTCCCACTATTGTATTTTGTCCTTTTAGGGTTGACTTATTTTTCACTTGGGAGAGAAAAAAAAAGACAAATGTTTTGAGATGTTGGGAAGATTAAAGGCTTCATCCGTGTGCATACGCAATCAAAAATACGATTCTTGATCATGGAGTTTAGGGCCTGAATGCAAGCGTGAATCACTAGAAAATTTAATAAATTACTGACTAGTCGGCTGGTAACAGAGAATCAGGACATGGGATTTTGTAAAATGATTGAGATCTCAAATCTTTTTAAAAAAATCTTGCTTGTTTCTTCTGATTAAGATAAAGAAGTTTTGTTTTGTTTTGTTTTGCAGGAGGAATGGGTGATTTGCAGGATTTTTCACAAATTAGTGGAGAAGAAAAATCCAGCACTGTACCAAAGCTACTGCATTAAAGCTTCTTCTTGTTCATTGCCTCCTTTGCTTGAACCACTACCAGCACTTTTAGAATCACAGTCTCAAGATCCAATACAAAACCTCCAAAATCAAAACCCATTTCTGATTCATCATCGCCAGGAAGATGACCTGAAATCTCTGATAAATCCAGTTGTTTCTCAATGTGATTTCTTCCCTTCTTTTTCAGCCACTCCAAATCCAACAAACCAAGATTCAGTCCTGTTCAAGTCTTTTCTCTCACATCAAGACTGCACTTTGAAGGGACTGAACAATGTTATTGCCAAACAGCGCATGACTCATGAGGATGCATTTGCTGCTGCTGCTAATATGCGATGGGGTGACAAGATTCCTGAAACCAGTGCCTATCCGAATCCCTTGCTTTTTGATGGAATGGGAGTCCCGACTAATACTATTACAATCGACGATTTCAAGTTTAACATAGATCATTCTTGGCCTATGGATCATTAGAAATCTTCGTCTTTAAGTTTTAAATGAATATATATGTATAAATATTCAGCTGTTTATGTATATACAGAATCTAAAGACTCTGAATATGTAACACTGCTGAACGTGTACGTGAACATGGAAGTGTAGGAATTATGCAGCTAAGAAATGATTATTATTAGAGATAATTATATTGAAATTGGCAGTACGAAAAGATTTAAGAGGATCATTTTGGGGTGTATGATGTGATGGTGTGATGGAGTTTTATTATTTTGACGTCACCTATTTTATTTGTGAATTGTGATTGATGATGGGATTTGGGTCCATTTCACACTATTGCCCCCTTCCCTACAAGCCTAAGTTTAAATTAGTGTGTCTGACCCTTATGCACAGGAGCTATTGCGTGCTGACAAATTTTGCTTCGTTTACACATGGTATGAGGAAAACATTTTGATTAGATTTGAATGATTGAATGTTTTATTACTTTTTAACGCATAATACGAAATTAAAAATTTAAAGAATTAATTATAGATTTTTTGAGAATTGTCAAGACGGACGGGCTAATCGAATCCGCATCAGTCCACTCGTTACGACTTGGAACTGTGAGTCGGCCTGTGAACTGGATGGGCCATTCACAGGCCGAGGAGGTCGAACTGCAGGCTGACTCGTGAACCGGGTGGGCTGTTCACAGTCTGGACGTTTCGACCTTTAACTGCTGGCCTATTTTAAATTTTTTTATTTAATAAATGGCAGAAAGCCGTTTAAAGTGAAAGATGTGACAGATGTGTGCTGTTTTAGTCTTTAAATATATATAAAAAATAGAAATTGAATTATAAAATTAATAAATGTGAATTTATCATTGTTATTTATTTTATTTAGTAATTTAACACATTTTTTGCTATATATGTAAATTTTTTTTTTTAAATTACAATATGTAACTAATTTTTTCTAGTAATTTCAATAAAAATTAATTTTTTATTCATACGGGCCGAACTGGATTGAACCGCGGCCCACATGGGCTCTACCCGAATGGGTCGAAGCGTGGGCCGGGCTCGTGTTTAATTTTTGTAGGCTGGGTTGACCCGACCCACAACCTGTTGTGGCACGGGCTTTTTCTAATGCGGGCCGTCACTGGACTTCATCGGACCCGGCCCGCCTGACCCGGATTGACACATCTAGGTTTCTTATAGGGAATTTTGAAATATATCCAAAATTTACTAAGAGCTTGATCGATGTATATTTTTTTTTCTAAAAAATGGGTTTTTTTCTTGTTTTTTTTTTTTTACTTTTTAAACTTTTTTATTGTGTAAAAATTTTCAAAAGTTAAAAAAAGTAGACAAAAAATAGGTTTTTTTTTTTTTTCGGAAAAAATGGGAACCAAACATGTCATAAATAGTAGATTTGAAATATGACAATTTTTTATAATATTTGTAAATATGTCATTTTTTAGATACGAAATTTCAAACATACTTTTTTATAAAAATAATTATTTTTTTGTGTGTTTAAGAGTTAATGGTATATGACAATCATACAATAGCTATCAATCTAAAAATCGACATTTGATTTTTTTTTTAATAGTACGATGATATACACAAATTTATATCACTTAGTTTAAACACTTATTTATTTTCAACTTTTAATTACAAAATGCCAATTTGAACTGAATATCAAAAAAAAAAAATTATAGAAAAATATTTCGATATCAAAAACTTTGTGAACATCGACCAAATAATGTCGATGTCCACAAAATTTTTATCCATTTTGGGCGCATACAAAATAGACACAAATTAGTGTCCATTTTGTCAATGTAAATTGGAACATTTCCATTTTGTACATCGACAAATTAGGCGCTAATTTTGTTGATGATATAGACAAAACAACAAAATATACCAATAAATTTGATCGACAAAATTTGTAAATTAAACTCAATATCCAATACAATCTACAAATATACAAATTAAATCAAAATAAATTATCCAACATAAAATATATCGAAAAAAATCAATGTTCTAAAAAGTGCGCATAGGCTCGATGCGTTTGCAAAACGCGTCGCATTGAGGATATGCGCGTAAAAACGCGGTCAACTCTTTTTGTTGACCTCCTAGCTGCGAATAGACAAGAATAAACGCGATTAGGCGAGAATAGGTGCGAATAATCGCGCATAACAAGCATTAGAGCAAGCGAGCATCTTTTTAAATTTATTTCCAGATTGGGCCAAAATAAATCTTTTTTAAATCAACAAGAAATACTAGAAATGATCAAGATGAAATAAGGAAGCCCGACGAAAATGATTTTGTATCGGATGGCATGGAAGATGAGTTAGAGGAAGAAGAATAGCTTGACTTAGAATTCGATAAAGAGTTAGACAAAAGTTAAGCTATGTTAGTATGTAATCAAATTGTAGAAAATATTGGGTAAATTCAGGGCCGGTCACTGTTTTGGCACTTATGGGCTCTAAAGTCATATGCTCAAATTTTAATTCAATTAAAGTCACATTTTAGAACTAAAAGACCAACATACCCTTAATTGTAAAAAAACGCTAATTGTGATACTGTTTTGTGGTGATTCTGTTTTGTAGTGATACTGTTTTATATAGATAATGTGCTATGATACACTTACATCATACTATTATATTTGATATTGATTTATTATGATAATGTTTCAACTTATGATTGCAAAATGTTTGATATTCTTTCAATCTATGATACTGTTTCTATTTGTCGAAATTTTTCCTTGTTTCTAATTATACTAAAATATTATGATAAAGTTTCAACCTATGATACTGTTTTAATATCTTAGATTTATCTTTGATACTGTTTAATTATGACAAAGTTGTCTAAGAATAGAATACAAAATGCTTAATACTCTTTCGATCTATGATACTGTTTCTATTTGTCAAATTTTGGGATGAATATGAAAATTTGATGAAATAAAAACAGTATCATAGATAAAACTAAGATATTCAAACAGTATAATATGATTAAAATAGTATCATGGATTAAAACAGTATCAAAATGTACTAATGTATATTACCTAAATAAAACAGTATCATGAATTAAAACAGTATCATAGACAAAACTAAGACATTCAAACAGTATCATGGATTAAAACATGTTTCAAATGATAGTAAAATATTATGATAAAGTTTCAACCTATGATACTGTTTCAATATCTTAGTTTTATCTTTGATACTGTTTAATTATGACAATGTTTCAATATCTTAATTTTGTCTATGATACTGTTTTAATCCATGATACTGTTTTATTTAAGTAATGTGCATTAGTATACTTTGATACTGTTTAATCCATGATACTGTTTAATCCATGATACTGTTTTTATTTAGATAATGTACATTGGTGATCTTTAATCCATCAACATATGATACTATTTTATTAAGATAATGTTTCAACTATGATACTAATATATCAAACTTTATATCTGACTAGATTCATGAAATTTTTATTGGGTTTTTGTAAATTTTTGCACTTCAGTGTGCTGTAAGTGACATTTATAATTTCTGCATTTTGTTTCATTTCAATTCATTTTTTAGTATGTTTGGTTAAGCTTAAAAGTAGCTTATTTTGTGTATTTGATCTGATTTAACTATCAGGACTGTGTTAATTCATTTCTGATTCAATTCATTTCTTCGAACAACGATTGTGATGCACCAACTCCGCCTGTTATCTGTGATACTGTTTTAAATGATGTGTGATACTGCTTCGACAAGAAAAAAAATAAAGATTACCATTTTAAACTAAAGAAACGACTTCAAACATGTAAAATCCATCGTACGCAGTAGTAAAGCTACTGGTCTTGACCGTCTCGTCGAGACCATTCTGAAAATATATTATAAAAAAAATTCTGAGCACATATGCGAATTCTATGCCCATTTATATTGTGATACTATTTTTTGTGATACTGTTTTGTTTAATACAGTATCAAACAACACATGACTAATTAACAACACAAAGAAATAATCTAATGGCCAACTTAATACAGTATCAAGTTGCTATTCTGTAATACAGTATCAAATTATTTTTTATAATTCAGTATCAAACTGCTATTTACAGATTTGTTTTCTATAAAACAATATTATATGATATTGTTTTATTGGAAGGATAAACATCAGCATTGCCATACTGATTTGTTGGCGGTTTCTCTTCTAGGAAGCCAAACGAATAATAGTCATTCTGGTTCACGCTGGGTTGAACATAGTTTGAGCTTTTCTTAGGAAGTCCTTCACGAAGATTGGGTTGAACATAGTTTGAGCTTTTCTTAGGAAGTCCTTCACGAAGATTCACCTTGCCTACATGTTTTGAGGCAGAAACTGGAGCATCTTCAGGAAAATTTACCTTAGCCTTTTTGCTCTCGATCCTCCGACCCTCAGTATCATAAGCTCTTGCAGTTTCCTTATCAGTGTTAAAAGTTCCAAGCCATTGAAGAATAGAAAAATGATTCTGAATCTATAATAATTATGGATCTATTAGTGTTTATATTGCAAGTAAACCATCAGGTAGAGAGATAGGAAAATCAGTCCAGAGCTCTGGCCTTGATGAAAATTTGCTAACAAAATCTACAATTTTCTCAGTGATTCCCACTATACCATCATTTTCCTCATCCAAATCTTCATCATCATCATCGGTATTGTTCATTTCTCTCGAAAACTGGAACAAATTGGAAGTGAATTTTGAGGAGAATAAAGAGAGGCCCGATTTAAAGGTACCCTGCATTTCTGCCAAGTCATTCTTTATTCCGGCAATCATGTCCGTAGAAAGCCCTGGCGACGATGTCGTTTTAGTGGAGGAGGAATTGGGCGGCGGCGGTGAAAGAAAGGCGACCACACCAAGGAATAGGGTGGAAAGGTCTTCTTTAATTCCGGTGGAGGGACTTCTGGGGGAAGAGGATACAGGTAAAGGATTGTCATCGGAATTGAAAATTGACGGAAGCCAAGTTCAAGCACTCGCCGGAGGTTGAGACGGTTTGTGGAATTGGAAGAACTCGTGTATAGAAAATATGGATTACATGGTGATTTTGGAATTAATTTAGAATATTATTGAAAGTATGACTTAATCACAAATTTAAAAAATATTTTGACCTAATTTGAAATAAGTCTTGTGGAGGTGACTTATAGGCAATTTTTTCGAAAATTATTGAGTAATTTGTATTTATGTTTGTGGTAGTTGTAATTTACTAATTTTTGAAAACTATTATACTGGGTTGTTATTTTGTAATCTAATTGTAGGCTATGATATTAAAATTAGTCTTGCAATTTTAATTTTGAACCACGTTGAATGTGATATATTCAACCATGATATGTGCCTTAATATAAATCTAATTTTTCTTCATTGTAGAACATGCATCTAATTTTAAAAACTCGTGTATTTTTTATTTAATTTTTGAATACTAGGCCTTTAATTTTGTAAACTAAATTAGTATATTCAAGGCTATGTTGTTAAAATTTAAAAATTGAACATTAAAAAAAATTAAAATTCGAAAACGTATTTTGACGCCTAGGCTTCGCATTGGCGCGCTTAGGCCTATAATTTTTTATGCTTCACCTCGCCGAGTCGTCACGTATTACATATTTTAGAACATTGAAAAAAAATAGAGATACGATATATCAAATTTAAGTTTCATGTAATCTATACTATAAATACAATAATTTTTTCAATTGATTCAAATGGCTTAAAAACTTGTTCAAATGGCTAAAAACTAATTTTCTACGCAAATATTGTAGATGTCGACAAAAAGTTTGTCGACATCGACCAAATAATGTCGATGTCGACAAACGTTTCGATGTTCACCAATTTTTTTTTTTGATGATATTGACAAAATAGATACAAATTAGTACTTATTTTGTTGATGGACAAAATGGGCATGCCATTATTTTGTAGATATAAAAATGATCACTGAATTGATGTCTATTTTATCGATCTAAAAATGAGCACCAAATTAGTATCATTAAATTGTCGATGAGCACGACAAAAGAGAAAATGGACACCAATTAAGTGGTGGTGCCCATTAAACCGTGGATGATCACCAAAGAGAGAGAAATTGGTGCCCATTAATTTAGTGTAAATGGATACCAATTATGTGTAGACATGGCAAAACTGGCCCAACCCAATGGGCCAGCCCGTATGGCCCAATAAAAAATAGCTCGAAACAATTGGGCCTATATGGCCCAGTCCATTTAGTCCACCGGGCTAACTGGGCTTGGTCTGGGCTGGCTCAGTTTATATGGGCTGGCCTTTTTTTTTTTTTTTCACTTCATACTTCCGGTTTTATTCCCAGATTCACTACGCCGAAATTAGCCCCCAGAATCCTATAAACCTAGATGCCAGCTTTGATTATTTTCTTCCCCAATCGAAATCCTTTTACCTGTGGTAAGGGATTTCGTAGATATTTTTTTCAATTGCTCAGATGATTGATGATGCCGAAGGGCTGGAAAATATCGAGAACCTGAAGGGTCACAATAACAACGATATTTACGAGAAGGCTGTAAAGATTTTGGAGACTTATTGGTTGGAGGACAATGACGAATCAATACCCCAGGAAAAGATGCCTCCCAACAAGGCTTCCAGTTTGGAGGAGGAGATGCATCTTTGCATTCTGGTGGATTCGGTTTCAACTGAAGGTTAGTATCCCTAGGTACAAAACCTGGAAAATGAAGGTCAAATGTCGTGTGGTCGATCCAACTTTTTGGCTTTTTAATCCATTGATTCCCTCAGTAATTTGTATCCTAAAATTTTTCCATGTTTTGACATATCAATAGGTGATTTTGGCTGTCTCCCAGTTCATTGACATGATGAAACTGGTTATTACTTTAAAAAAAAAAAAAGAATATGAAGATCAAAATATAGAGGGGTTTCAACCAATTCTGTTTCAATTTTTGAAAGTAGATCTTTTCTACTCTAGTGAAGGATTGCTTCGCTGTCATGGATTTTCAAATGTTAACTTTTTTCTAGAGTTCAAAAAATGGTTTCATTTGGAAAGACTTGGACTTTGAGCAAGGGCCGTGAATGTGAGATTCAAACAATTTTACGAGTTGATAACTTTTAGATTCTATTGTGTAGAACGCATAATCACTTGTTTTTACATTGTGATAATACAATATTATTGTGCTATAGAATTCTTCACGAGACTGGTTTTAATTGTGTTTTTACTCGATCTAACAGTTCCTTTTCATTGTGGCCAGGCTGGCTCATTGACCCAGTGGTCCAAAACTGGGCTGGACTGGCCCAACAATTTATTGGCCCATCTAGAAATCGGGCTGGGCTAGCCCGACCCAATTTTATGTATGGCCCATCCATTTCGGGCCGGGTAGCCCATTTGCCACCTCTAATTATGTGCCTTTTGTTACTTCGACAAAAGGGTATCACCAAATAGATTGGTGCCATTGAAATGTGCCCATTTCTTTGGCAAATTTGGTGCCCATTTGTCGATAAAATGTGCACCAATTTGGTGTTTATTTTGTCCATTGACAAAATAGTCAGATGAGTTTCATGTTTACTATTTTGGTCCATTTATACTTATTTTTGATTAAATATAATTAATTTCATTCTCTATACATCGATAACAAAATATGCCAACAAATTAGATTGGCAAAATTTGTGAATTAAACTCAATATCTAATACAATCCACTAATATACAAATTAAATCGAAAAAAATTTACCCAACAACATAAAATATATAAACAAAAAAAATAGAGATATACAATATATCAATTTTAAGTTTCATGTAATCTACAACAAAAATACACTAAGGAGGGTGTATTCAATTAAGACTTGGTAGGACTTTTATGGAGTTTAAAAGTCTAGGTGTATTCAATTCAGACTTTTTAAACTCCATAAAAGTCTTGGAGTATTCCATATAGATTTTTAAAGACTTTTAAAAAGTCTTATAAAGTCATGTGATATTCAATTCAGATTTTTTAAAATCCTACGAAATTCAGAGGTATTCAAAACGTTTATGACTTTTAATGACTTTATAGAAAATTTCATATGTACTAACTTTAAAGCACAATGTATAAATAAAAGATATTACAATTTCTCCCTCATTCATCCTAAGACTTTGAAAGACTTTAGGAAAAAAAAAACATCTTTTGTTCCTTTATTTTTTATATGTAACATTTCTCTTTTCTTTTTCTTTCAACAAACTATAAAGTCCAGATTAATATTTTTTTCTTTCTTTAATGTGATTTTTTTCTTCAATATTCCCATAACCATTTTTCCTCTATATTTATTTATTTATTATTTTACTATTTTTCATTAAAAATAAGATAAATTTATAATTAAATTCTTATATAATTGTTGATTGCAGTTTATTAATGAATTTCATCAAGTTAAAAACTATTTTTTATTACTGCATTTTTTTTTTAATTCTTGTTTTTTCTGTTTATCTTGATGAGTATGATTGTATTTTTTTTTCATCTAAATTGGTACTCTGGTTATTACTTTATATAATTGTGGTGACTAATGACACGTTACTTATAGATTATTAAATATAATAAGGGAGATAATGAAGTGAATAAATTTTTTTGATGGAAAATATTTTAAAATGAGTCGTATGCCATAATTTTTTGAATTTATCCACAATCTATTTGAAAGTTTTTTACCCAAAAGAAAAAATAGAGTGAGTTATATCATTAATTTTCGACGTAATTTACTTGCAGCAATTAAATAGAAAATTAATTTTTATGAATATATTTATATTAATATAATTAAATAAATTATTATTAAAATTTTCTCTTGCGACAATTTTTTTTAATTATGGGATATTAAATTTTTAACTGAAAAAACAAAGTCCATAAAAGTGCATAAAAGTTTGTGAAAGTCTAGGAAAATCTTTCAAAATGAAATATATAAAAATCCATAAAAGTTTGTAGGAGTCTGTTAAAACCTATAAAAGTCAATAAAAATTAATGAAATCCATCAAAGTAAGTCATTTGAAAAATGTCAATCAAAATCTTTAAAAGTCTAGATTAAATACACCCTCTTAATTTTCTCAATTTTTAATAGTTTATAATTGACTTCAAAATTTTTAAATCGGTCAACTTCTTCAGATGACTTAAAAATCGGTGACAAATCTAACAATGTATTAGAAAATGATATAAGAATGAGAAAATTTGACCACAAAAATAACAAAAAAGAGTGGAAAATGGAGCTTAGAACGGTAATCGGGGGGAGCCAAGTTATGGTATGAGGCTGGGTTGTGGTTTTAAATGGACTAGGCCATGTCATGTTTTTTTTTATTTTTTTTTATTAATTGTACATTATCAGGAACATTTTCAGGCCCTGTCTCCTCCCCCTGGCCATGACAATGGTGTAAGGAAGTTTGGAGAGAGAATGTTTTAAGTTAGAAAGAGAGAGTGAGAGTGAAATGATAACAAAACAGATATAATAAATCTTTAACTGGAGTAATTTTGTCCAAATTTTTAAAAATTAATCAATTCGTCAAATTTTATAAAATTACACATATTTCAAAATACACTTCTTAAAACTGATGGTTTGTCCAATTCCCTCTTTCCTATATCACATATTAAAATTTAATATATGTTTGGTAAAAAAATTTGTAGATTATAATCAGTTGGTCATACGAAATGTATGAATAAAAAGTGGTTAAAAAGTTCTAGTTATTACAAAATATGTAGATAAAAATAATATTTTACATACTTATAAATACTTATAATTACACACAAACATACTCAATCTGCTTCAATGTGTTGCAACCATAAGTCACTGAGACTGGAGAACATCAATAATTAATTCATTAGTTCTGCATAAATATCCCAAATTGTATGCGTTTTAGTGTGTTTATACCAAGGCTGAATGAGCCAGCGTGTTTGGCTGGATGAAAGGGTTTCGTTGCTTTTTTACCCAGAAATTTTAGTAGAACTTAAAGATCTGCTAAAAGCTAAAAACAACAGCTATTCATGTGAATGATCTTTTATTTATTTTATCTATTAAAAACATCAAATTTTATTTCAACTATTCTTGATTTCTTCGTTTGAATTAATGTCAATACCACAATGTCAATACTTCGTGTTGAGTCATCTACATAAATGATGTCCTAAATTTGTTATAAATACTTCAAAACGAACATTTACACAACATTTTTTTTTTTAATTATTTTTTACATGGACTTAATCGCACAGACAGGTGATTCCCTGAGTCAAACAAATAAGGGAACAAATTTTTTTTATGATAAATGTTTAACAGTGCTAAGTCTTATAAAACATGTGGATTTTAATTGAATATAATAAATTGCAAGTGTTACAAAATGTGTATATATATATATATTTGTCAATTTGACATTATTTAAGCTTGGCCAACCATGGGCTAAGAAAGGAAGAGTGATCCAAATTTTGAAAAGGTCGGGTCGTCCTTAAGTGGAAACCCCATTTATCCTCCCCCGTTTCTACTACAAGCGAAACAAGCATTCCTTCATAGAAGGCATGTATTTGTTTAGAGCTGAAATAAACTGACACAATACAGTTTCCTCAAATCAGTGTAATAAATTTACCAAATGAGATAGTAAGGAAATCTGTCCTGGAATAGCACTTTCCCAAGCAACTGAAAACTTTCAACTCCTGAGCTGAAGCCTGGACAAAACTATTGGTTGTGGAAACGATTATCATTCAACCATTTTCCAAAGAATCAAGAAGCTCGTTACCAAAATAGTCACTAAGCTTATGAAACACTGTCAGCTTAGCTCTCTACGCAGAAATCCAGGAGAGAACGGATGTCAGGCGCACTACCATTCTCCTTCAAATCTCACCTACAATGACAAGTCACCAACCAACATCCAACGAGAAATCATATTGCCTACCCAAATGTCAATTATTTAACTAGTATGAAAAGCAATTTCTCTTCTTTGACCAACACTTTTACACCGAAGCTCAAAGACCTTTGCCCCCTCGACAGAGTGCTGCAAAGTATTTGGGCTTCAATTAAAAATCCTATGACAAGTACATAGCTATAAGATGGAGTCATAAGTCACGCGACGATGGTTCTCATATAAGAAAGTGAGACAAACTTAAGATAGACGTGGTAGTTTCTCAAATCTGAATTGCCCACACAGATCACGTGGAGAGAGAGAGAGAGAGAGAGAGAGAGAGAGAGACCAATCCATAGCAACAATTTACATGCGTTCTGTCAATATGATACTATTGTCGTGTGTGGTAAGATGGACGGGGAAGTATTAAGGAAGAAGTTAAAATCTTATATATTGTATTGTCCAATTCTGTCTAGTACTGCACACCAAACACGCCCCATATGTTTACAAGTATTACATGTAGTAACTTAAAGCAAGCAAGTGTTTTTTCTTCTATATCCAGGCAGAGAGGGTAAACACACCCCTACATCATAGACAATGACACACATTGCACCGAGATAGTATTTCATCAGCTGATTAATTGCATGAGAGCTGAGCCAAAAGGAAAAAAGCAGTACACATAAGAGCTGGATAAAAATGACTTGCATCTATCGAAATCTCTAAAATTGTTGGCATGACATAATAGGAAAGCAAAAAAATTCTTCAAGAGATACGGAAACTCAAAATCCTGATTGTTTACAACCGGTATACATTAGCAAAGCAGCAACAATTATTTATTACATGCCATATTAATCTAACATATCACAAGGAAATGGAAAGATGCATGTTTAACCAGCCAAAAAGCCCTGCATCAAGAATGAAGTAACATGTCAGTTCGAAGGAACGGCTCCTTTCCTAGTCTTCATTCATGAAAACTACATGTTAGTATTATTTCTGCAATACAACAAATATGGAAACCATGGTCATGCAACATGACGATCAGTTAGCTACATGGTTCCCTCCAAATTGAACTTCATAAAGCAATATTTGAGGCATTTAATAAGAACAAGAACAACAACACAGAGACAGCTATTAGATTAATATAGTTGGTCAATGACTCAATTCACAAACCTTCATTTCTCTTTGAATAATAAAGTTTAAAAGGGCGGCAACAAATGTGAAAAATGTTACCACAATCCACATTAGAAATGTTACTAAATGTACCAAAAGAAGAACACAACAATTCACCATATGGATATTCTTGTCCAACCTATTCATTTCCAAAACAGTTTTCTTTCCATTCGAATTCTTCGGTCGTTATCTTTTCATCTTCACATTGCACTCATAATCTCATACAATGTCACCCAGCTATTCTCATTTGAACTGAAAAGAATCATCTGAAATTTTCCCATTTCCTAAATTTGTCTCTCCGTGTAAATCTCTTTCTCTGTTACCCCCTTACATCCCTACATAACTATTTTTCACACATTTTTCTATATCCGTGTCAATGAAGAACACAAAGTTCCCACGGCACCTCCTTCCAAATAGAGGATGCAACAGACTTAAAAAATCAAATTATTTTGCCTGAATAACAGTTAAATTAACAACCCAGATCTATACGTTCGTTAAATAAATTAACAGTCATATTATCAGATTATTTCTTTCTTATCCTATATTTTCCCTGTTTCTTTCCGTTAAGATACCAAAGACAAATTAAACCAACAGACAGTCATAAGCACAACGAATCCAGCAATATAAATATCAATAACGATAAATCCCAAACCACAACCTAACTTTAAGCAAAGCGAAATCAATGAAACTGATAATTGCCAAAAGAAAAAAGAAAAGAAAATGTACCTTGAATCTAATGGGAAGAAGAACTGGGGGATTTAGAATCAGAGGGTTTTTTGGGTGAAACGTAATCGGGAGGAGAGTAGACGAGGGCGGCGATCATGGCTCCAGGAAGCACGCCGTATTTCGCTACCTTCGCCAGCTTCGTAACCAGAGGCTCTCCCTTCAATACGCCCAACAACATCTTCAAATTCTTCCTTCTTCCTCTCTGCTGTGAGAAATATTGAGAAAAATCCACTACGCCGGAATCTCTCTACTGCTCTCGAAGCCTCTACAAATCGGATTACGAATTTGATAGTAGAGTTGATTTACTACGAACTGGTCCGTATTCCGAAGATCCAAATTACAAGTATCCGGACCTGCTTTCTCGGTTTGGGCTTGGGTAAGAGGGTACAGTGGTGAAATTGGGCTTTGAAAGAGTAGTTCTTAGAGAAAATTAAGGGGCATTTTACATACATACACTAGAAATTTAAGAAATTTAATAGAAATTGAAAAATATTATGTATTAATTGAAAAGTATTTATAAATTCTAATATCTGAATAAAAAAAAATACTGAAAATCATTTATCAATCACAATTAATATAAGTTAATTAAAAATAAAATAAAAAACAACAATTACTCTATATCCAAATAGATTCTCTCTTCTCTATAACATTTTTCTATCTTCTAAACTAGATTCTCTCTCCACATTATACTCCATCAATTCAATCAAAATTGAAAATTGCGTTATCAAAATCTCTATGCTAAGAAAAAATATTGCACAATTCTACCAATATGCATTAACAAGACATGATAGCAATTAAAGTTTCAAAAAATAAGACAACCAGTTGTTTAAACAATAGACATTAATAAATTATAGTAACAAATATAATTTGAAAATTATTTCAAATTTTAATAACTATATGTACTAACGGCAATAATAATGATTATTTGGCACTATCTGCATCGCTGAAACTACAATAATAAAGTAACAACCAGGGTTCTTCGAGCCTGTTGCATACAATTAACCAGCCTTGCAACGGTAAAAGGATTAGATGTCCCCCATGCTACGATTCCGTGTGGTTCAAACCCGGTGTCGCATTAGGTTAGGGAGCTGGACGATAATTGTTCCTCTGCATCCCGAAGCGCTCTACCCTCCTAGGCGTGCAACACTAAGTAATCCAAGCCAACCCACATTACAGACTAACAATGAATAATCATATTTCTTAAGAAGTAAGTATTATTGACCAATTAACATTAACATACATTGACAGTAACAAATGCAACTTCTTTTTTTCATTGCTAATCTGTCAATAGGAATAAAAAATTAATTAATTAATTAATTAAAAAGTTCTGTAAATATTAGAGATCTTGCCAGAACGTTTGGTCGTTTGGTATGGAGATTGTCATTCTCAGATGTACCTAAAGAACTGATTTATAAAGCGAAAACAAAAATTAAGAAAATAAAAGTTTGCCTAGTTTTCACAGAAGTAGAAAGACGATCATTTACTTCTTTAGATCCATCAAGACGTTCATTTCTTGCTAGATTTTGACTAGAAAAACTCATTTTCTTCTTTAGATCCATCAAGACGTTCATTTCTTGCTAGATTTTGACTAGAAAAACTCATTTTCAGACAATGATTTATTTCTATTTAACAGATAAGAAATTGATAATGGAAGTGAGAGAATTATGAGATAATGGATGTGAGAGAGTTATAAGATAATGGATGTGAGAGAGTTATGAGATAAATGGAGGGGATATAGTTTAAAATGAAGTAATGTGAAATACGGTGCAACTTTAATTAGGCGCTTAATCGTAGAACTATCTGTTAATAATGATATTTTAAATCCATAATTAACTTAATAACAATCACAGGTTGTAAAATAATTAATGGATTTATATATAAATAAATAAAATTAATTATTTTATAACTATCCAGTAAAAAAAATATAATGTTTAGTAAAATTGATAAAAATAATAATCTAGTAAAATTCAAAATCTAAAAAAAAAAAAAACAGTGGAGTACTTAATTTTCACAAAATTAAGTCTCTATCTATTTTTCTTTAAGATATTGATATATACTAGTAAATGAATGTTATATTTTTCAAAAAATACTGATTAACCTTTAAAAATTGAGGATTACTAAAAATATAATTTTTAAATATTTTCAATTATAATTAATTGCTCACAATTAAATTCATAGTTAACTAAAATAAAACAACAATCCATCTCCACCAAATAAAGTTTTATCTCTCAACTGTTGCAACAATGACTTACATCCTCCAATCAAGAACTCCTTCCCTCCATCCTCATCTTCCTTTTTCCATTTGATCTAATCATGTCCTACACTCTCTTCGTTTATCTTGAAACCCCATTATGGGTTTCGAATTCCAATTGAGCAAAAAAAATCGGGAGATATTTATTTATGTGTTGAGTTCAAAAATCAGAGGGTGGATTATCGTCTGTCTCCAACATGGATACTTCATCTCCAGCAGTTGCTACTGTTTTGGCACCCCTAGTTAGCTTCTGTGACAGTGGGGATGGTGGTGGTGACTGTATCATGACCTTTATTTTATGTCTTATTGCTATTGTGAATTGTTACTGTTTGTTATTATAATTTATTATTGTTCATTTTTTAAATAGAAGGTCTTCATTTGCTATCACATTTTGTTACTGCATATTGTTATAATAATTTGTTGCTGCATACTCTTATTACGGCGTTTTTAATTACATGAATAATTGGTAGAATTGTGCAATTTTTTTTTCTTGGAATGGAAATTTAATTTGATTAAGGGATTTTGAATTTTGATTGAATTGGAAGTGTATAATATGGAGAGAGTATATTATTTGGATGAGAAAGAATTTCTTTTGATAGAGAGCGATTATTATTTTTTATTTAGGTAAGTATAATTTACATTCATTGTGATCAATAAATAATTAATAATATTTTTTAATAAGATATTGTGATTTATAAGTATTTTTCAATTAATTAATTCATAAAGCTAAGTATTTTTCAATTTCTATTTAAATTCTAATATATATATATTGCCCTAATTCTTATATAAACGTGTTCAATTTAATATACCAAATATGCAAAACACAAAAGGATAAGAAATTTTCTCTTGTTCTTCTTCTTATGTATGAATCAGTTTAAGAATTTTCATTTAAGACTGTACTTTAAATCCTTTGGTTCAACATGGGTAAAATATTTCATAGATTACCGACCTTATAGGCTTATACCACAATTTTAAATGAACTATTGAATTTCATTTTGTCACAATTATATGATCGACCATTAATTTATAGATTACAATGCACAATACAATAAAAAAAATTGAGACATATACACGTACCTTGTATAATCTTACACGATAAAAAATACATTATAAAATTACAACAACAACTACACAATATACCCAAAAAAAAATGAAAAAGAAGTTAAAAGGATAAAAGAATCCATATTATTTGAAGAAACAAAAACTTGGATTCATGTTAATTTCCTATCAATGTCGGCAGCTTGTTGTGCAGAAATGCCACTTCCATCAATAGTCGGCGCGTCGGTTCCGGTGGTCCGGTGAACCTTGGGGTTGAGATGGCCCTCCACCCCATACCCATGGCGCTTGTATTCCTTTAAATCACTGTATTTTAAATAGGGACTACTCTCCAATGGCAATCCGTGCATTAATGTTTTCTGCTGGCTCTGCTGTTCCATTTCCATTTGCCCATTACTTCTCATTTGTTGCTGCTGCCCTCCTATTTCCATGGCTTCTTCTTCCTTGGACATTATTTTTTATAAAATTTGTTTATATTTTTGTGCAGTGAATAGTATGGATTAATGTACAAATGAATATTTTTACTTATGCATGCATGCAGATAAATGATATCCACTAGTAATAAACGTACCTATAAATATGTTCAACCTATTATTTCTCTTCAAGCTTTAACAATAGGGAAATGAATTGGATTACCACAATTGTTTTACTTATTTTCAGGTTCTATTTGATGGACAAATATTTCCCAAAAAAATGATATTACTAATTTATTATAATTAATATTGTTAAGTGTAAATTTTATACTTATTGGGTATTAGATCTTATGATTTTCTACTGATAAAAGAACCTATAAATCCGTTCAACCTACTATTTCTTTCAATATCTAACAATAGGAAAAGAATTGGATTACCACAATTGTTTTACTTATTTTTAGGTTCTTTTTTATGGACACATATTTCTTAAAAAATTAATGTCACTAATTTATTATAATTACTACTGGAAAGTGTAAATTTTATACTTATTTGGGCATTAGATCTTATAATTTTCCACTAATAATAGACAAACCTATAAATCTGTTCAACCTACTATTTCTCTTCAAACCAGAGGTACTTTTTTTCATTACATGCAGTCCTCATTTATTGATGATATACTCCTCACAGGGAATGATCTCCAAGAGATGTAGCGCCTCCTCAAACACTTTCGTATGAAAGACTGGTAACTTGAAATATTTCATCGGCATTGAATTCTATCGGTCTAAAAAAAGAATTTTCATGTCTCAAAGGAAATATGCACTGGATATATTTGTAGATACATGACTTCTTGGTGCACGACCAAACAATTTTCTAATGGAGTAGAACTTGAAGCTTACTCCCACAGAATCACATATGGCCTAGTATTGAATGATCCGACCAAATACAGAAGATTGGTAGGAAAACTGATATATCTCATTGTCAGAAGACCAAACATAGTGTATTCTATTCGGACCTTAAGTTAATTCATGCATGAACCTAGAAAACTTCATTAGGATGCTGCTCTGCGGGTTCTTAGATATGTCAAAGGTATACCGAATCTAGGTTTATTGTTCCCTTCTACAAATAATCTCACTATCGAGGCCTTCTATGATTCAGATTGGGCAGGTTGGAGTGCCATAAGGAGATCAGTTATATGGTATTTGCATTTTCTTTGGGGATTCTCTCATTTCATGAAAATCCAAAAAACAGACAAATGTCTGAAGATCGTCTACAGAGGTAGAGTAGCAGGCCATGACAAACACTTGCTTGGAGCGTACCTGGTTACAATAAATCTCACAAGACTTGAGAGTGTCAGTCTTCTCCCACACATGTATTCTTTGACAGTCAAGCAACATTATACATTGCACCAAATTCAGTATTTCACGAGCGGATAAAATACATTGAGATTGTTTGCCACATAGTTCAAAAAAAGTTGCAAGTGGGTTTAATTAACCCCTCGTATGTGCCTACCCACTTAGAGTTGACGAATGAGTTCACCAAGGCTTTGGGTAAATATCAATTTCATACACTATACAACAAGTTGAAACTTCATAACATTCACTCTCCAACTTTAGAGAGAGTATTAAAGTCCCGGGGCCAAATTAGAAATTTGGGGTGGTAGAACAACCATGCAATCGCATGGTGTCATGGTTCGCCTAGAACTTGTCGTGCGATCGCTAGGTTTGGGAACATCACGATTCTCCCTTTCAGCACGCGCGGTTTGTTTTTTATATTTTGTTTATGTTGTAATATTTATTTTCCTATTTTTAGTCCAGTAAATATTCTTGATTGATTGTATTAGACGAGATTTAAGGTAATTAATCTAAGTGTTTGTTTGCCATAGCTTAGATTATAATTTAAATTGATCAAACATATTTTTTATTCACATATATTATGTAGGACCTAATACTTACTACCTATTTATTATTCACACATTCTATAGAATCCACAATTTATAACCACTTAAAAAATAATTTTAACACCGCTAAACATATGCTAAGAGTCTCTTGTGTATATATAGGTGATTATACAACAAAAATTATATTTTCTCCATAGCTCTTCTCCAAAAGCTTTATTTTCAATTTATCTTGTTTTTCAACACATATATGCGCGTGAGCAACCGTTTGAGTAATTTATTTGGTATTATTCGAAACAACAATGCTTCTAACATTTTATGAGACGAGCTGAAGATGGAATGACTCCAACTTTGATGAAAAAATTGAGTGGCCAAAATAGATAAAAATTCAAATCTCTTCCAATGCAATAACGTCAAATGTTAAGCCGATCAAATAACTTTTTGCTCACATGGCCTGTTTTGGCATAGAGCCTGAAGGATTAAATGGTGGAACCAACAAGTTGGACAAAAAAAATTGTCTTGGTTTAGAGACTGTTGAGTTGTAAAGTTGTCATTTGTGTTGTCATTTGTATTTGTAAAAGTGTTATTATCACAAACACGTTTTTGCTTCTTATTCATTTGTGGTTCTGTATGTATATACACTAAACAGTTTCAGTGTATGGTTAATTAAGTCAATACAGATATTTTATTCTCTCTCTGGCTTCGTTATTTCCTCTTTTGAAAACCCTAGATCCCCTTCCGTCGTTTCATCTTGGTATCAGAGCTCTTGCTTCACAGCCATGGATTCTGGAACCTCAAATGTTCCTCTGACTGAAGACGCCACCACTGGTAGCCTTCCGCTTACTGAAAGTGTTGCCGTGACTGGTGTTCTAAACAGTCTACCCACTCTCTTACCGATAGCGATGAAATTGGGGAGATCGAATTACAATTTTTGGAAATCTCAGATCATGCCTACACTCCGGGCATACGATCTTGAAGGTTTCATTACCGGAAGCATGGCCTGTCCTCAGAAGATGATTGAGGCCAGATCTGCAGATACTGGTGAAATCATCAGGCGAGTCAACCCTACCTATTCTCTGTGGTTGCGAACGGACCAACTGATTATGAGTTGGCTTCTTGGTTCAATCTCTGAAAGCATGTTTGGACACGTAGTCGGATGTGCCACTGCAAGTCAGGTTTGGCAGACATTCGAGCGATTATTTGTGTCTCAGACGAAATCTCAAGTACTACATCTTCGATCTGCATTGCAATCCACAAAGAAAGGAAATAAGTCAATCAATGACTATTTCCTTTCAATGAAGGAAATCGCTGACAATTTATCTACTGCTGGTAGTCCTGTGAGTGATACAGACCTTCTAATGTACATTTTAGGGGGCATTGGTTCTGAGTATGATGCGGTTGTGGTCAATCTCACTTCACGAAGTGAGGTTGTTACCCTACAAGAGGCTCAGTATCTTCTTCAATCACATGAGATGCGTTTGGATCAGTTATGTGCAGTCTCCACTATTGATTTTGGTGGTGGTTCTGCAAATTTTGCTGCCAGGAAAGGTTTCAAGGGAAATCCTGGACAGTCAGTGACATCTTCCTTTGCCAATTCTGGTTATAATCACCAGAATTCTGGTAGAGGAAGAGGCAGAGGAAACAGAGCAAATGTACAATGCCAAATCTGTGATAAGGTTGGGCATACTGCGTTGAAATGTTACAAGAGGTTTGATACATCATTCAAGAGTGAGATGAACTCTCCTCAGAACAGAGGAAACTTCAATCATTCTCAAGCCTATATAGCATCACCTTCTACGGTTAAAGACGATGCTTGGTATGTGGACAGTGGGGCATCTGATCACATCACCTCTGATATTGACAATCTCCATATTCATACTGACTACAGAGGAAAGGGTAAGCTCACAGTTGGTGATGGTAATGCTCTCTCTATTACTCATGTTGGTTCATCCATTTTTAACTCTAACATACATACTCCGTTATTTCTGAAAAACATATTACATGTTCCATTTATCAAGAAAAACTTACTTAGTTTGTCAAAATTTCTTGCTGACAATAACCTGATAGCTGTGTTTGAAAATGACTCTTGTGTCTTTAAGGACAAGTTCTCGAAGCTGGCTCTTCTTCGGGGAAGGCTTAAGCATGGACTCTATCAGCTAGATGTGTCCAAATCCACTTCCAAATCCACTTCATTATCAAATTCTGACTCCTGTAACTCCAATTCTGCTTTACAAAAACACTTGAATTCTGTTTCTGCCTTTTTCTGTACCTATTTGAATAACAGTGATGCCAACTTATGGCATCAAAGACTGGGACACCCCAATAAACATACTTTGCAACAGGTTCTGAACTCTTTAAATATTTCCATTGATGTTAAAAGGTGTGTTAATTTCTGTCAAGCATGCCAATATGGGAAGTTATCTCAATCTCACTTTCCTTTATCCTCAAATTGTGCTAAATCTTCCCTAGACATTATACATACTGATGTTTGGGGACCCTCACCTGTCACTTCCACTGAGGGCTATAGATATTATGTCCATTTCATAGATGAGTACTCTAGGTTTACTTGGATCTTTCCAATGAGACTTAAATCTGAACTAGTGTCCATATTCCAGCAATTTCAGCATTTTGTTGAAAGACAATTCAACAAGAAAATCAAATGTGTTCAATCTGACTGGGGAGGGGAGTATAGGAAACTTGAACCATTTCTTACCAAACTAGGGGTTGTGTTTAGACATCCTTGTCCTCACACTCACCAACAAAATGGCAGGTCTGAGAGAAAACACAGACACATTGTAGAGACAGGGTTAACTCTTTTAGCACAAGCCAGTATGCCTCTAAATTTTTGGTGGGATGCCTTTGGTACAAGCACTCTACTCATCAACAGACTTCCAACTGCTACTCTGAATCATAAAACTCCTTATGAATTGTTTTTTAATGAGAAACCTAGTCTTAGTCATTTCAGAACCTTTGGCTGTGCTTGTTTTCCTTTTCTTAGACCATACAATAAGCACAAAGTTGGTTTTCACACAACACAATGTGTCTTTCTTGGATACAGCAACAAACACAAAGGCTATAGATGCTTAAGTCCTACTGGAAGAATCTATATTGCCCAAAGTGTAACATTCAATGAAAACTGTTTTCCCTTTACTAGTGGTTTTAACTCTCCTGTGAAAGTTGCCTATTCTGATCAAATCTCCAATCAACTTCTTGTTCACAACTGGTATTCAGTAAATAAGGACACATCTGAAGGTAGAATACTTGACTTTGCTACTTCTCCAAGGATGAGTCAGCCACAGAATTCTCCTTCACCATTCAGCCAACAACAAGAGTCTCCACAGCCATATAATCATCCACAAAATCCTTCATCTTCATCTATTCCTAGTGCTGCCTCCACTCACCAACAGGACAGTCCTTCATCTCCATCTATTCCTAGTGCTGCCACTACTCACCAACAGGACAGTAACCATGTGCCTACTTCAGATCATACTTCCAAGCCCTCCACTACACCATTTCACTCAATGCAAACTAGATCCAAATCAGGAATTCATAAGCCAAAATCTTTTGCATATATGTCCTCCTTATCTCAACCTACTGAACCAGCATCTGTAAAAGAAGCATTGCTGGATCCAAAGTGGGTTGAGGCTATGACTACTGAATTACATGCTTTAAAAGCAAATCATACCTGGAGCCTTGTTCCATCCACTGATGATCTGCATATAGTTGGGAACAAGTGGGTTTTTAAAGTGAAATACCTCTCAGATGGTAGTGTGGAGAGATATAAAGCCAGACTTGTTGCCAAGGGTTTTCAGCAAACCCCTGGTATTGATTACTTTGAAACATTCAGTCCTGTGGTGAAACCTTCCACTATAAGGGTAATTCTTTCTTTGGCTGTTACCTATGGTTGGGATATTCAGCAAATAGATATTAATAATGCCTTTCTGAATGGGGATTTGCAAGAAACAGTTTACATGACTCAGCCTGAAGGCTTTGTAGATGAAAAGCATCCAAATTTTGTTTGCAAGTTGCATAAGGCCTTATATGGGTTAAAACAAGCTCCTAGAGCTTGGTTTGACAAATTGAAGCAGGCCTTGGTTGATTGGGGTTTTACAGGATCTACATCTGACACCAGTTTGTTTATTCATTTCTCTGCTGGAAAACATTTGTTTGTGCTAGTTTATGTGGATGATATTCTGATCACTGGAGATGATAAGAATCAAGTTTTAAAACTTGTTCATGATCTGAACATGCGATTTTCCTTAAAAACTTTAGGAAGTTTGAAGTATTTCTTGGGTTTTGAAGCCATTAGAGATCACACTGGGATATATTTGACTCAATCAAAATATATCAAAGATCTTTTGGCAAAAACAAATATGTTGGGAGCAAAAGGGTGTGACACACCCATGTGTACTGGACAGAAATTATCCCTGACTGATAGTCCTTCCTTTGAATCTCCTACACTTTATCGGTCCACCATTGGTGCTTTACAGTATCTCACTATGACAAGACCTGATATTGCCTTTCCTGTAAATAAACTCAGTCAGTTCTTGCATGCTCCTACTGTCTTACATTGGCAAGCTTGTAAAAGGGTCTTGAGGTACTTGAAGAATACTACTACACTTGGTCTTCACTTCAAACCAACTGCAAGTCTGACTTTAGAAGCCTTTTCAGACGCTGATTGGGCTAGTTGTGTGGATGATAGACGATCAACTAGTGGGTATTGTGTCTTTCTTGGTGGGAATTTAATTCAATGGTGTTCCAGAAAACAAAAAGTGGTTGCAAGGTCCAGCACCGAATCAGAATATCGGGCACTGGCACAAGCAGCCACTGACATCATTTGGCTTCAAAGTCTGTTTACAGAGTTACATATTTCTTTACATTCTTGTCCTATTATCTGGTGTGATAATGTTAGTGCAGGTTCTCTTGCTACTAATCCAGTATTTCATCAAAGAACAAAACATATAGAGATTGATATACATTTCATCAGAGAAAAAGTCATTGAGAAAGCCTTGCAAGTGCAGTACATAGCAACAGAGGATCAGGTTGCAGATATGTTAACTAAGCCACTGGCTGGTGCAAAGTTTGCTACATTCCGGGACAAACTTACTTCAGTTCGTGACAAGCTGGACAATGACAAGCTTGCTGATCTTCCTCAGCCGCGCTTGAGGGAGGATGTTGAGTTGTAAAGTTGTCATTTGTGTTGTCATTTGTATTTGTAAAAGTGTTATTATCACAAACACGTTTTTGCTTCTTATTCATTTGTGGTTCTGTATGTATATACACTAAACAGTTTCAGTGTATGGTTAATTAAGTCAATACAGATATTTTATTCTCTCTCTGGCTTCGTTATTTCCTCTTTTGAAAACCCTAGATCCCCTTCCGTCGTTTCATCTGAGACAAGTAGTGGGACCAAGACTAACCATGTCAACTAATTATTTCCTAATTTCAGACCAATTTTGCCATTAAATTTCAAGTGCAACCCGGCCAATATGCAGAAATGCAGATAAAAACACTGAACAAAAAACTCAATGGCAAACATGCGTCAAATGACAGTGAGGTGTGAAAAATAAATTAAAATCTTGTTAATAATATTAAATAGTCTTATCGAGTGTTACACACCAAACACCTTTTTACCATATTCGAATTGAATAATATTATCTATCATTAGTAGAGATTATCACTAGTTTAGGTGACAGTGAGTCCCTTGATTCATTGTCCAATGAAGTTATGATGCATTTTAATTCATTGGACAATAAATCAGTGACCCCACTACCACCTACACACGGGTGATGATGTTTACTAATGATTGATAGTATCATTCATTCGAATTTTCCCGCTTGGGCTGGAATTCTGGAGCACAAAATTAACTACTAAGTAATAAATACAGCAATAAATACTGTCATTAGTTTTCTTCCTCCGCTCTTATCCTGTCTCTTTCAGTGAGAAACTTCCAAGGGGTGGGAGAGAAAGAAACCAACGTTATTGCCTTGCCCTTCACATATTAAACCAAGACAAATTTCTGGCTCAGAAAGCACCAGCTAATGCCTAAAGCTTTATCATAAATGGAAGTTTCTTGACCTCAAAATCCTTCCCCTGTTTTTATCTTGTTCTGTATCCATTTCCATCTTTCCGCCTCAGCTTGTAACTTCAATATTATCACCTCTAGTTGCAGAACTTTTATCTGCCTTCTTTGTTGTCTTCACTATGGCGGCAGAAAATACTGGCAGAAGAAATTCCAATACTCAGCTATTGCAAGAACTAGAAACACTTAGTGAGTCCCTCTACCAGTCCCACATTTCGACTACTACACGAAGAACTGCCTCTCTTGCACTCCCAAGAAGTGCAATTCCGCCCATCTCCTCCACCGATGAAATCGGCACAGAAAAAGTTGAAGAGAGGCTAAACCCAAAACCGAGATTGAGGCGCATGTCCCTCTCCCCTTGGCGTTCTCGGCCAAAGCTTGATGAAGAAGACAAGCAGCAAGAACGAAGTACGGTTTCAACTCAGAAAGAGACCAAGAAGTTCGTTGATGAATCAGGTACATCAGAGAAGAAAGGAATCTGGAAATGGAAGCCAATTCGAGCACTCTCCCATATTGGTATGCAGAAGCTTAGTTGTTTGTTCTCTGTAGAAGTTGTCACAGTTCAAGATCTTCCAGCTTCTATGAATGGCCTTCGCTTGTCTGTTTGCGTCAGGAAGAAAGAAAGCAAGGACGGAGCAGTGCAGACAATGCCATCAAGGGTTTCTCAGGGAGCAGCTGATTTTGAAGAGACTCTATTCATAAGGAGCCATGTTTACTTCTCCCCGGGTAGTGGAACACACATGAAGTTCGAACCACGTCCATTTCTGATATATGTGTTTGCAGTTGATGCCGAAGAACTTGATTTTGGAAGAAGTTCTGTAGATTTAAGCCACTTAATTCAGGAATCCATTGAGAAGAGCTTTGAAGGTACAAGAATTCGGCAATGGGATACAACCTTCAATCTCTCAGGTAAGGCTAAGGGGGGTGAACTTGTTCTGAAATTGGGATTCCAGATTATGGAGAAAGATGGAGGTATTGGAATATACAGTCAGGCTGACGGCCAGAAATCGGGAAAAAATAGGAATAATTCACCTTCTGTTGCCCGTAGACACTCAAAATCATCATTCAGTGTTCCGAGCCCAAGACTGACTAGCCGAGCAGAAGCTTGGACTCCTTCACAGAAAGGAGTAACATCAGATCTTCAAGGAATTGATGACCTGAATCTTGATGAACCGGCTCCAGCACCTTCAAATTCTCAGCCCCCGCAGAAGTCTGAGGAACAAGAATCAAAAATGGAGGACCTTGATCTCCCGGACTTTGAAGTTGTGGATAAAGGAGTTGAAATCCAAGATAAAGATGAAGAGGAAGGACATTCAGAAGAAAACTCTGATAAAAGATCAGTCTCAAGCGAGGTCGTCAAGGAAATTGTGCACGATCAATTCCATTTGACAAGATTGACAGAGCTTGATTCAATTGCTCAGCAGATAAAAGCTCTTGAATCCATGATGAGGGAGGAAAAATCAGAGAAAGGGGACGAAGAAACGGCATCCCAAATATTAGATGCAGACGAAGAAACAGTAACTAGAGAATTTCTACAAATGCTTGAGGGTGCTGAAGCTAATAAATTTAAGACCGATCCTGAAATTCTTTCCGCGAAGCTGGAAAGCAATGAAAATACAGAAGAGACTGCTTCCAACGTTTTCCTACCAGATCTTGGGAAGGGATTGGGCTGCGTGGTCCAAACACGAAATGGAGGCTGCTTGGCAGCAATGAATCCTCTGGATACTGCAATGGCACGGAGAGACACACCAAAACTCGCAATGCAGATGTCCAAGCCATTCGTTCTCCAATCATATAAGAATGGATTTGAGCTGCTCCAGAAGATGGCAGCTATTGGCCTTGAAGAACTTAGTTCTGAGATCTTATCATTGATGCCATTGGATGAACTCATTGGTAAAACAGCAGAGCAGATAGCTTTCGAAGGCATTGCTTCAGCAATTATCCAGGGAAGGAACAAAGAAGGGGCCAGCTCAAGTGCTGCTCGCACCATTGCTGCTGTCAAATCCATGGTAACTGCAATGAACAGCGGCAGAAAGGAAAGAATTTCAACCGGAATATGGAATGTGAGTGAAGCCCCTCTGACAATTGATGAAATTTTGGCATTCTCAATGCAGAAGATCGAAGTTATGGCAATAGAAGCTCTAAAAATTCAGGCAGACATGGCTGAAGAAGATGCCCCATTTGATGTTTCTCCACTTGATGCGAAAACCATTGGAGCTAACGGAAAAGTATATAATCACCCACTGGCTTCTGCAGTTCCTATTGAGGACTGGATAAAAGTTACCAGCACAAAAAGTTCTGATGATGATACTTCAGACCCACCAGCCATAACCTTATCTGTGGTTGTCCAACTACGGGATCCAATGAGGCAGTATGAGGCTGTCGGTAGCCCTATCATAGCATTGATTCATGCAACACAGTTCTACAATAAGACTGATAGTTACAATGAGGAGACAAGATACAAAGTGATGAGTTTGGTTGTTGGGGGCTTAAAAGTGAGAACTCAAGGAAGAAAAAATGTATGGGACACTGAAAAGCAAAGGCTAACTGCATTGGAGTGGCTGGTAGCATTTGGAATGGGGAAGGCAGGAAAAAAGGGGAAGCGCCTTGAGTCAAAGGGACCGGATCACCTGTGGAGCATTTCCTCACGTGTAATGGCAGATATGTGGCTCAAACCCATAAGGAATCCAGATGTCAAATTCACCAAGTGAAGTGAATATTAAAATTTTTATTTTTACTAGAAAACCAAGTCATTCCATTCTTGCATGTATGTAGATCCTTATAATTAGGCAGAGAAACAAGGAAAAGATGAATCCTTCTCTGCATCCTGTCATATTAGCAACAATACCAATTATCAGAAACTCTAATAAATGCCTATGTATACAGGATTCAATGATTTTTTCATAGCAATGTTCAATTTATTGTGAAAATAAAAAATAGTTTATTTTACAAAACATGAATTAAGTCTCAACTTCGAATGATGTATATAATTAAGTCAGCTTGAAGAAGAGAGCTTCATACGTTGGACTACCAGTAATCCCCACAAGAACAAAAACCATCCATGAAGTGATGGAACCGATGTGCATCCCTTATGATAAGTTCCCTTGAAGTAACAAAAGATATCAACTTCATCACCAAATGACAATCCTGGCATATGCGTAGGTTCTTCATTATATAAATAGGCATCCAAGACGGCAAAATCATCAACCCAAAAGCCACTGCAAGCTTCTCGCTGTGCCAGCTCCTTGGCCCAGCAGAATCATTTTCATATATGTATTTTCCTGTTTTCTCTATCTTTTCCATAATAGTCTCCAACATTTTGTAGACATCCTTGATTTGTGGGTGGCCAGTGTCATCTACAGTGAACACATGCACCCTGTTGTCAACCTCAATCCAGCTGCAGCCTGGATTTTTCCTTATTCCTTTCTCTCTCATTAATTTTCTCACATCCAAAACACCTTCTAACTTTCCAGAGTCAGAATACAGGTTGGCCAGAAGGACATAGCTTCCAGAGTCGGCCACATCAATATTTATTAAATTTGACACTGCAACTTCTGCTAATTCAGTGTTTCCGTGGATGCGACAACCACCGAGCAGAGCTCCCCAAACAGCAGCATTTGGTTCCAGCGGCATGTCATTGATCAACTTTATGGCCTGTTCCAGCAAACCTGCTCGTCCAAGCAGATCTACCATACAGACATAGTGCTCACATGTTGGAGAGATACCATGACATTTAGTCATCAAATTAAAATAATATTGACCTTCAGGTACAAGTCCAGAATAACTACAACCTGATAGAATGGACACATAGCTTATATGATCAGGTTTGAATCCCAATTTTAACATTTCTTCAAAAATCTTGATCACTTTCCTACCTTGACCACTCTGAGCGTAGCCAGACATCATAGCATTCCAAGTAACAATATCCTTTGTGATTATAGATTCGAAAACCTTTTGTGCATCTCCAATTCGTCCGCACCTTGAATACATAGTAACAACACTATTGAGAACTGTCACATCTGAACTGAAACCATATTTTTCAGCTTGAGCTACGATCTGGTTTCCAAGTTTCATTACTGCCAAATAAGCACAGGCACTGAGTGAAGTTGCATAGGTAATCCAATCTGGTTTAACTTGTCTTCTAAGCATGAGAATATAAAGTTTGAGACCATCTTCCCAGAAACCATTTTGTATATATGTGCCTAACATTGAGTTCCATGTTATAACATTTCGTTCTGGCATAATATCAAAATATTCCCTTGCTTTTTTCACATTTCCATCCTGAGAAAATGCAGTGATTATAGCTGTCCACGATATAATATCCTTGACTGGCATCAAGTCAAAAGCATGGTTTGCAGTTTGAACACTTCCACACTTTGCATACATTGTGACTAGAGCATTCCCCACAGGCACGGAGGAGCCCACTCCTATCTTCTTTGCATATGCATGGAGCTGTTCCCCAAGAGATTTATGCTTTAAACTTGAACAAACTCCAAGAACAGTAGCAACAGTAAATTCATCAGATGCAACCGGAACCTCCCTCATTTTTCTGAATATCTCCAGAGCTTCCTCTTCACAACCAACTTGAGCAACCCCCCCAATTAAAGAAGTCCATGACACCTCATTCTGCTCTTTTAAGTTACTAAAAACCTGCTTTGCATATTCCAGCCATCCACATTTAGCATACATATCAATCAAACCGCTGCCAACATAGACATCAAGATTTGGCACCATCCGAAGAACTCGAGCATGTAAATGAGCACCCCATTGCAAATCACCAATGCTCGTGCATGCACTAAGAACAGAAGCATAAGTCATCGAGTTTGGTACAAAACCTTGACTGCACATTTGAACAAACATAGTAAGTGTTTGCTTGCCAATCCCATGGTGAGATAGGATAGAAATCATTGTATTCCACGAAACAACATCTCGCTCAGGCATTCGATTAAAAAGATCGAGCGCCATTTCGAGACCATAAAATTTGGAATACGCATAAATCATACTATTCCAGCAAAACAAATTAGGATCAGATATCCTCGAAAACACTCTCTCGGCATAGTCAAGCGCACGTGACTTTATGTACATATCAATTATTGATGAGCTAATTGATGTACCTCCCCTAAATTCAAACTTGGTTACTAAACCATGAAGTTGAAAAGCAAGCTTCACATACCCGAGACTTGCGCATGCCTTCATCGTGCAAGAAAAAGAAAACAAATCCGGAACACAACAGCAATCCCGAACCATCAAAACAAACATTTTTAACGTATCCCTGACCTTCCCATTGTTAAAATAACCCGACATCATCGAATTCCACGAAACAGAGTCTTTATCAGGCATTTCATCAAACAGTTTTTCTGCTTCTTTCATCAAACCAGAATCTGCCAACCCATTAATCATCGTATTCCAACTAAATACATTTCGAAACTCAGTTTCTGAAAAAACCCTCACAGCATCATTGATTAATCCGATACTCGAGTACGCGTTTATCAGATGGTTTTGCAGAAATGTGGAAGAGTAAAGACCGGAGGAAACGATCTGGGCATGGATTTTTTGCGTTGCAAATTTTGATTTTTGAGAAGCAGAAGTTTTGAGGGCCTCGTAATACCACTGGGACAAATCCACATAGGAATTTTGCGAAATGGAGCTGTTTTGACATACAAGTTTTTGCTGGGTTGATAAAAAGCGAACGATGGGGCTTCGGATTGACACACGACATGATGGGAAAGGTAAGATCATCAGAATGAGAATTTTTTTTTGGAGTTTTTTGAGATATCATCTGCTTTGTTTCATGTACGCGAGTGGGTGAATGGTGAAAACTCATTACTGCAGTTGAAATTGGAGGGAAGGAAAAAGTTGAACAGTACTACAGTAGGGAATTAAACTGGGCCGGATAATACTTGGGCTATTTGAGACTACGAACTTGGGCCGGATAATAAGTTGCAAGACAACCTTATTTTACAATAATAACATATTTATGGCATTTATTGTTGTATTTACGATTTTATTTTATTTTGTGAAGCATTTTATTTTAACCAAGTCATGTTGGTGTAAGAATACGAAATGGTTCCAGAATTTGCATACATGTTTTGTATGAATCTAAGCGTATTGCAGAAGTGAAATGAGCATGATAACGGGTTTATTTCATTTTTACCTTTTTTTTTGGGTCATAATGTCTATACAAATGATTAAATGTCAGTTATCACCGAAACAGATGAAAGCAATGTTACATGGATGTCAAACTATTTTAAATAGACACTTGTCGCTCTGAAACATTATTTCTCGTAGGACGACTAGGGGCCAACCCGAGAAAGTTAATGCAAGGTTTGGAGGACAATGGGGCATGTGAAGAAATTGGGGATTGGAGGCTTGCAAAGGGGCAATTCTCGTTATGTATTGGGTCAAGTACACAATGATATACCGAATTTAACAGAGACTTGGTGGAAAATCCAAACATAATTGTAACATCATTCAATTTTATTTCTTAGCACACCGCCTCTTAAGAAGGGAAATGAGTGCCTTTCAGCTAAAAAGTGGGGACCTCGCAAACATGTGGGAATGAGGGCATTACAACTACCGCGATGTCTTTCTAGCTAGACTATACGACAAAAATTTTACCGGCCTTTCTTAGACAATTAACGAGCACGTGCTCTTGATAATAGAGGATTACTTGTTTTGCTTTGGAAAGTGATTTTTTTTTTTTTTTTTTTTTTTTTTGGGAAAAACAGATGCTTTGGAGATTCAGAGATTTCTCCGTTGAAGTGAAATTTCTAGTCGGTGAATTCTGACAATGAAATATTACAGTTGGAATCTCGTGTTGAATTAAACCACGTAGCTGCAAAACACAGTGTCGAAACTTCAATTTTGGACGTGATGATAGTCAATTAATTTGTTTGATAATAAGAATTTTTTGAACAAGCTCAATGAATGTGCATTGAATTTGGCTATTAACTATTTGTTAACAAATGAGATTGTGAATGGAAAAGATAAGGTAAAATAATTTTTTAGAAATAAAATTGACTACACAATTTAATCCCTACGTGTAAAGTAAAATAAATAGTTGAAAAGGAAATGCATAGTTTATTTATTTAATCATTTTTTTGTAACTAAACACAATCAATAATATCTTGATGCCAATTAATCTCTGCCAACTGCTTACATAATCAACAATATCTTGACTTATTAATTGTTAATTGGATTACACTTGTACCATTATTGTAATATTTAATTCTTAAATCATATAATAAGCGTATGTTAGGTAATATTGAAATTATAAGTTGTTCGTGAATGCGTGAATAAAAAATAGATTGTAAGTTGTGGGTTTTATGAAATGTGCGGATAAAAAGTATGTTTGACCAGTTGAAATTACAATTTAAACAACCCAAGTGCTTAAACTATTGAAAATCATTCAATAAAGCCAAATTATCCAACTAGTTGCTTTAAATATATATATCCTTATCTAAAGTTTAATTGTAACGTTTCAAGTTGACAACAACTTCGACCTAAAAGAATCCAATAACCTTTTTGGGTCCCAAAAAATTAAAACAACCAAAGAATCAATAAAAGCTAGTATTACAAAAGTCTTGGTCTATTTTTGATAGTACCAATTTTTCCTTGTATCTAAACACATGTCCATCATAGAGCGGTAAGACACATTTGATAGTGTGAATTCATGAAATTCATCTTCTTCGATTTTAACTTCGAAATATTGTGTGAAAGATACTTTTCGATCTTGGTATATTTTGCGTCAAAAACAATTAGGTCTCAATTGATTTCAAGTTCTAAAAATTAAGAGCACGTTGAGTAGAGATTTTGGGAGAGAAATAGGTTTTTTTTTTTTTCTGTAAGTTTTTTGACTTTTTAAAAATTTTGAAGGTGAAATGACAAAATTGTCTTTACTCAACACAATTTCAAAATAGTAACGACAATTTTATCATTTTACCTTCAAAAGTATAAAATAGTAAGCTCTATCGAACGTGCTATAAGTTTCTCATGTACCTAATTTGGGTGGTTTCGCGAAGAGCTAGCTTGCACAAATTCGGAAAGTTGTAAATTGGTGGTAGGCATAAAGGATCCAATTGCAGGTCAAGAATGGTATGAAAGTTAAGACTAGAGGTCTTGACTCCATTCCTAAAATTGCGGAGAAAAACAATGCGGGAGTAATTAATTCTCTTTTAAAACTACTTTAAATTTCGTTTTACATTTTACATTAGCTAGTTATTTTGTAATTTCAAATACATAGCAATTAGACGAAGACATGCTAGCTATTTCAAACATATTGTGTTTGTGATTTTACTTTATATTGTGAAGAATTTAACTAAATAATATCGGTATAAACTAGACGACGACATACTAGCTCCATAATTTCAATATACGTTCTTTGTGGAATCAAACAAATCAAATTTGGTAGGACTTTTTCTAGGGGGAAAAGGTATATTTCATCTTTTATTGATTTTAATTATTCTTATATTTTTGGACGATCTCTTCATAAGTAGAAATTTTTAATAACCTTAAAAATGTGCAAATGAAGACAATAAATAAACACATAAAATGGATGCAAACTTACTTTTATTTAGTTTATATTTATTTAGTGTCGTTTTTAAGTATTAATAGATAGTAAAGTAAACACGGAATGAAAAATAATTAAATACATATATAACAAAAATTCGGTAGCTTGACTTATTGATCGCCATTGGTTAATTGGCATCGCACACGTAGCATTAACATTTATTGTAAGACTTAGTTCGTAAAAAGTGTTATTGTACTTATAAAATAGACTTCTTATTTTATAAAGCAATAGTAAATTTTTAACTTCTCAATTTTTTATTTATGAAATTATAGTGAACAATTTATGTATATTTTGATGTAAAAAAGTAACCCTATATAAATCAAGCCACAAAAGAGGGATAAAAGCATAAAGCAACTATAGTACCAAAATGAAGATCCACAACTTCCATACAAAAACATAAAAGAGGATTAGAACATCTTTTATAACACCCAAAAAAAAAAAAAAAAAAAAAAAAAAAAAAAAAAAAGAAGAATTGATTTCGGGACCCATCATATATTGGTATCTTTTATTACAAAAAATTGCTATGAACAACCCAAGTCATTACCTTGAATATTTGCCTTCTGAAATTGGTCTTTGATCACTATTTTTTTTTCCCCATTTCAAGGATGGATATTGCGAAGTATGACTACATTAGAATGATTATAACGTTGGTAATTAGAGACTTGAGCTAACCAATATTTCCCCCCACTAATAGTTGGGTAATTTTCGTTGATCGATGCACTAAGTTCATTTAAAGCGTGTAGCATTTTATTTTGTGTATAATCAAATCTTAGGCGCGTTTGTGTTAATTAAATTTAGTCTAGATTCTAAATCTTCGTGGAACGATACTCTTCTCATCTATTATTTGTCAACGAATTCATACACTAGTTATAATAATTTAACAATGTTAATTTGAGGCTTGGTCGTGCAAAAGAAGAAGAATGGTGAATTGGCTAATTTGAATACTTAATATGACGTGTTTGATATCGTGATATTCAATATTTAATAATAATAATAATAATAATAAAATAAAAAATTAAGATCTTATCTATTATGTTATTAATTTTATTTAATATTACGTACCTAGTTAATATGTGCTGACAAATAGACAAATATTTGCGAATCAAGGCCTTCACCAAGGAGCATGAAGTATAAGAGGATTTGATGGAAGTTATAGAAAGTCAGAGAATTTGATTTAACCACCACTCATTTATGAAGTCTTGCAGGTCACGTTGTGGATCAATTGACTCAATAATATCTACGAAGAAGTTCAACCCTAATTTTTATGAAAAATCTCATAATAAATAATGACAAGACTCCAACATAGATTGAATAATTTAGTATCTGTTGGAGACTCCAATGTCAATATTAGAACTACATGGAACGTGAAAATGCCTATAATTCATTCAATCTGGTAGGTGATGGTCTCCCCATGATTGGGGCACCCACGCATGCATGCTTGCTTATAACCTTGTTCACCACCTAACAAAATCATAGTGCTATTAATAGGTCATTTCTCATGATTTTGTAAAACTAAGAATATTTGTCAAAATTGCATTAATTGTGTCCGAAGAAAGAGTTTTGGATACAAAAATATTGAAGGTGTTACACAACCATAACCTATGCATTAATTGTGTCACGAGGAAGGAATAAACCTATGTATTTGAACTAATGTGTCTCGACCCAATATCTACGAACGAGTTCAATTCCTAGACAAATGAAAGCGAATCTAGCATCATCATAACCAAAGAGATATTAAATCAGAGTTTAAAATATCGGACTAATAAAAAAAAGTCAAAAGTCTTTCCCCTGATTAAATAGGACGAAAGTAAAACATCTCAAGAAATGTGGATAGCTAAGTAACAGCTGTCCGACTCACAAACAATTCTTCGTGAACTATGGTGTGCTCAGTTGTCAATCCTATCGTATGACCAAATAAACGACGATCGGTAGTTGGTTAGCTGGATATCAATCAATGTCAATGATAATAGATGCACAATGCCCAATAGACGAAATGTGGCAACGAAAATGAGTTCCACATGTATAATTTCTAATATAAAAGTTCTGAAGATGGCCCCACGACCATTCCTCATCATGTGGTTTGGCGCTCCAGCTGATAGCTCGATTGTGCGTGCCGTGACATTAAACTAATTGTGCAATAAACGACTCAAAATGATTGTAACTATATGAGGACACAAGCCTCTATTCCTTCCTTCTCATCGTATCTATAAAGAACAAGGTCATTCCACTCCAAAGAAGAGGTAACGTGCTCTTAGTTGAAAAAATTGATGAACATTTCTAAGTAAAAAACACACAAAATTCTAAACTTTATATAGTCCCTCTCTTAAATACACCAATGCTTGACTTGCCTGTGAGAGTGGAATTGGTCGCCACCCTTCCTTTGGCAGGCATTACTACTAAAATAATGCTATTTATCTCCACTGGTGATTCTATGTGATATGTTATGTAACATTAAATGATATGGACAATCAAATATAGAGATATGTGACCTGATTTATTGTTCATATCATTTAATACCACATAACATGGTGATCATCATTAGTCATAAGTAACATTACTCTTAGTTTAATCACCATCAATTTTACAAAACTCTTACGAAGAAAAGGTAGAAGAAGATCCATCAAACCAATAGAAAGGGCAATCTCTACTCCACCCAACTTTGACACATTTTCAACATGAATAGAATGTGATCGTCAATAGAAAAGGACAAAAGACATAAACGCCATGTGTTACCCCTCTCCATAGAATAATCTCATATAAAAGTGATGTATGAACAGAGTGAGAAACAAGAAATATTTCTTGTTAACAAGCCAATTACTCAAAATTCATTTAAAACACATTTAAAAGTAAGAAAATAATATTTAATTGTTAGAAACCTTTTAACCATATGTCTTCCCAAAACAAAATATCAAAATTAGTGTTGTCAACACACTACCCACTCTAGTAAATGAGAATAACTTAATATATGTACTTAAGACCACATATTAAAAACTAAAAGACATTAATTGGCTTTGAATATATTGAAAATAATCTTTAGAGTTGATCAATAGACATCGATTTTCGAAGTATGATTGCGCATGCTGAATCTACAAACAACTTTGCACGACTTCTCAAAAATGGGCGCATATCAATGTAGAAAACTCTAAATCAGGAACCATTTTTATTTGTATGAAACTAGACCCATAGAACTTTCAAACAATGTCAGATTTTTGAGCTAGAACATTCTTAAAAAAGAGTAGTTTATTGGATGAAGTTTAAAAATCGAACAAAATGGATAGTTTTGTGTATTCGTATTCTTCCTTGGTGGGAGAAGACTCATCCTCAAGTTGAAATGAATTGTCTTTATTCGATTCCTTGTAATAGCGGTAACCTACTTGGTAAGTGTGTGGAGAAAATACGAACTAACTCATTTATCAAATATTAAGCTACCGTAAACACCAAAAGATTTGTTGAGACTGAGTCTCCACGTAAAACTATCATTGTGCTCTTCCAGCTCCTAGAATCAATAATGAAATAGCATGTACGAACATTTTATTTTTTTTAGATACATAACAATCAAGAAGATTAGTTTGTTACATGTTTCATTTTTAGTTGAGTTCATAGAAACTAGGAAGATTGAAATTTTGCAACTTAATGTCGAAGGATGAAATGAGATATTAGCAAGTCACAAGTCACAACTTGCTAAGTCTCATTGCTTTATGAGCACAAATACTGGGTATGACTTAATTACTTATGGGACAAATTAATAAATTGGACCCATTAGTTATAGGCTACCACAGTTCTAGTAAGACTAGAATTAGAGTTGGCTTATCCTATAAATACTAGGCTACAATTTATGAAATCCTAATCTATCTTCATAAGTTGCTAGCACAAGAAAGAGACAAAATCCATATCAATTACTCTCAAATGTTCTGCTTTCATCTCTTCTTAGCTGTAGAAAGCTAGATCTGTACTTACTGTGTAGATTACCATTGTAGACTAAACAATTGAATAATTATGGTATTGAAGATAGTACCTCTAGCTAATCAGATTATCAGATTCTACGGTGTTAATCAATGTATATTTCTATCACGAACTTCATCTAAGTACAAGATTGATCTGACTTATTAGAATTGTAGATTTAATTTTTCTTGTGCATTTACATTAATTCTGCGCAGTTCTCCCAAAAACATTTTGGGAATGAGCAGCACAATACTCCCAAAAAAGTTTGGGAATATGCACTTAACATTGCATGCCACACACTAAACCTTATTGTCTTAATTCTCAAAGAATAGTTTTTGCACTGAAGACATATCTCATAGTAGTTAGATTGTCAACAGATTCTTTTTGAAATGCTTGACAAAGAAAATCAGTGATTCCCATAATTGAATTCATTAAATGCAAGCCAAATACAAAATCAAAGCTCTTGATATTTTTGCAAGCACCACAAATTTTCGCCTGGGTCTTTGGATTTGAACAGTTGCCAAGAAGATCTTTAAGCACCTTACAAGTTGCAACATACATGTATGTCATACTCTTAAACAGCTTCGTAATAAGAACCCCATCGAGTAGCTCCTGATCGCTGCAAGGTTGTCATCTGATTAGCCCCTCGTCCAAACTCGCATTCTCTAGTCGCTAACATATTCTCAATTTCGGCTCTTTGGACAGCTTGCAGCTCAGTATTACGTTTAGCAGAAGATTTAACAATATTAATGACATTGTCTAATAGAGAAAAGAAGTCCCAAATAGGATCATATTGCTTGGTTGCAGCAACTAATGTCAATTGCAATTGATGAGCAAAATAATGGACATAGTACGCATATGGACAATCATTAAGAAACAATGCTTGAAGTCCATTTCATTGGCCATGCATATTACTAGCATTATCATACCCTTGACCTTTCAATTTATGAACCTGGAGGTTGTACTGAACAAGAACATCAGATATCTCTTTTTTTAATGTCTCTGAAGAAGTTTCACTAACACCTGATAGCAAAGAAGCGTTTTGTAAGAATACCTGCTGTGTTCACAAACCTTAATATAATGGCCATTTGCTCACGGTGAGATTTATCTTGTGCTTCATCAACAAGAAGAGAAATATAAGCATCTACAATTTTCTCGCAAATCATCCAACGCACTTTGTTTGCCATAATTCCCAAATCTCCTTCTAGATATCCCCACTAGAGTATTTGACATTTTTTGATGCATTACCCAACACAACGTTTCTAACATCAACATTCATTTTTCTAAATGCATCAATCAATTTGATTACTTTTTCTCGATTCAATGACTATTCAGATTCACTGTGACCTCTGAAAGAACACCCCTGTAGTGTTAGCCACCGAACACTTACAATTGACGTCTTTAGCCGCAATTGATTTTTTATAACTTCCTCTTTGCTTGATCTATAAATGACCTTATCAATATGCTGAGCTTGTCTCATTAAGTATTGAGCGTTTGCCACACACTTATTATGAGGTGATGAAGTTGATAAACTAACATGTAGAAGAAATGCACACTCTTTTCCCTAAACTCTCTTCCAATTATCAAATCCAGTAGTTACAAATGTTGAAAGTGAAGCCTGTTGTCCATCATTGCAAAAAAGAAAGCAAGGAAAACAATAAGTCTTATGAGTTGAAAGCGAATACTCCAACCAAGAAAATTGAGTAAACCAACTATATTGGAAATGACGAGCTTTATCTTTATACTTTATTGCTTTACGTTCTTGGAGTTTAGGTTCATAAGGCCCAGTTATCAAATTAGCCCGTCTAATCTCATCCCTTTTATTAAGAGGATAATCATATATATTATTCCTTTTTCCTAGATACTGCTCAATATCAAAAGATGGAGTTGGAAGACATTGTTGATTATGAGTTGGAGAAGTATATTGATGTTGATTTGAATCTTCAGTGTGTATATCTATTCTTGGTTTGAAGAAAGAATGCAATGTCATTTTTCCTTTATTCGTAGGAGGTGGTTGTGTGGCCATTGTATATTCTAAAAAATCAAGAAATTCTACATAATTAATTAGACAAGTAAATTTTAATTGAAATAAAATCTTAAACGAGAAATAAATGAAAAAAAAATGAAAATAGATATGACAAACTAAAGATTACAATTTTAAACTACAAAGACGACTTCAAAGACAACTTCAAACGGCTCGTTGAGACGATTCCGAAAACATATTATAATAAAAAAAAATCTGAGCTTGTATGCAAATTATATACCCGTTTTGAACAATCCAATGTTTATTAAATCGCCAGCATGAGCACATTTAGCAAGGAAAATTAATCCATTAAGAGCAAAATTAAACCATCACCAACAAAATTAAATTTTCAGCAACAAAATTAATCCTTCAACAGCAAAATTAAACCATCACCAGTAAAATTTCAGCATCAAAATTAAAATTGCAGTAGCAAAATTAATCCGTCAACAGCAAAATTAATCCATAAATTAAAATTTTAGCAGCAAAAAAAGTCACTGGAACTTGCTTGGAATGGTGATGATTTCAAATGGATTGCTGTTGATGATTAGTCGAAGTCTCAAAAAACTTGTTGCTTCAAAGCCAAAGCCAACAATGAAGATTTTTATGATTTCAAATCAGAGCTGATTTGCGAAGACACGAACTCCGAACCGAACAAATTAGGGCTGCTATTGCTGATGATTTGAAATTGGACGTTAAAATGGATGCGTGTTGGTTTGGGCTGCAGGCTGCTGGTTAATATTGGTTCAAATTACTAGGCTGGGCCGCTGGTTTCCAGCACTGGGCGTTGAATTTTTTTTTTTTTATTTAAATTCTACATGTGGTCTAGGACAAAGCCTAGTCCTAAATCTGCTCCATGTATCTCACTTTTCTCTCTTTTTAGCTACCTCACGTTATGCTTAAAAAATAGCTTTGATAGCCCCAAGGACATACCTTAGTTGGTTGAAAGGCGAGAGTGAGGTAATCTCAGTTTCGCTGGCAGCTGCAGAGTGGGGCTTCGATTCCTACTATTAGTATGGAAGAGGCTCCTTGCAAGCGCAGTTAAAAAAGTAAGCTCTCAACTCTACTCTACTGAGGCATATCATGCGATTTACATTTTCCATCAATGTTCCATAGCAAAAGTAGTGGAGGCTCTCAAAGTTGGAGTTGAACTTTTTTAAAAAATAGCTCTGATATCAATAATATTAATTGTGTAAAATAACAATGACAAATGAATAAATAAGCTAATGTTGGCCATTTAATGAAGAAAAAAAGAAAAGACTGTTAATTTCGTGCTCAATCAACCGAAAAAGGAGAAGAGACAATTACAATAAATGAAAAATTTTATATATAAGAAATACAATGGAAAGTGGGCTATTTATAGCCAATGACTAACCAAAATATCTGTAGACTAGAAAAAATAAATAACAACTTAGTGACTAGGTCCCTATTTACGTGAATAATAGCAACAACTATCTTAGATGAAATCTTTAAAACTATAAATATTTGAGAATGGTAAATAGTAAAATTAAATTTCGATCACCTATTTGTTCTACTTATTCTAGTCTTAACATTAATTTACTTGATTCGATAATATTTATCAGAAAAAAGTAACTTTTTTTTACAGGATATATAAATTGTGTGAACTAAAAGTCACACAATTATGGATACTATAGTTTGTGAGCCAAATACGATAGAAATTCTTAACTTATTTGATTTATAAATAGCAGAATTCACACATATTGAAAGTCTCCACTTTATAAGAAAACCAGAGCGATTTCAATCTTAAATTAGAACCTTCAAGATTGGTTTAGTGCTAGGTTGTTCCCCAAAAGTTTCTGACACATAACCAAAGATTTTATGATAAGAAACAGAAAGTGTAATTTTGAGTTTTTTTTTTTTTATATCTCTCCCCCTTTTATCATTTAAGATCACGAAAACAAAAAAAGTACTATAGTCAAAATGCGGTTTTAACAATGTCCACGGGGACAAGTGGAACTTTATACTCATCCAATGAGTGCGAGACAAGTGTCCCAGTGGGCATTATAACAATGCCCCACTAGGGTCATTAGATCAACAAGTCAGATGGGCTGACATCAGTTGGTTTTTGTGACACAAAAAATATTAATATGTTTGGTAATGTTGAAATTATTTTTTATTACTGAAATTATAAATTGTTGGTTAATATGTGGATAAAAAGTAATTTGTAAATTGTGGTTTTTATGAAATGTGTAGATAAAAAATATATTTGACCAATTGAAATTATAATTTAAGTAACCTCAAACATGTGCTAACTTGCTTATTTATAAGCAGAATCAATCTGTCACGTTTATCGAAATATCCTTTTTAGCTAACTTATTTTTTCATCATAGATTGTCAGAAACATTCAAGAAATCTAAAACTAACAAGGTAAATGTATTGGTAAAAAAGAAAAATTAAGACAAAAAGTATGATGGGAGGGTGCTTATTGATTATCCTGTCTTAAAATAATCTTCTTTTCCCATTTTGCTGTTTTTTAGCTTATAAGTAGCTCCAAACACGACTCTACTTTCCTTCAGCCCACCTCTTTAACTTTTCCTCACATCAGGAAAGATATGTTTTTGTCCATTCTCAAACTCTAGAAAATTAAGAACCGATTAATTTTTAAAAGAACCTATTAACTTGAGAACCCCATAAATCCTTTTTCTACTCATAAAATAAATAATTAGAGGGCACAACAGAAGGTAAAAGTATAAAATTTTAATTTTATCATTTCACTCAAAAATATAAAAAAGAATTAAATGGACACACACATAATAAATTTGAAATGAGCATCTTCAATACAATTGTATATTGCATTAAAAAATGTGCCACATCACTCTAAATTATTTACATGACAAAAAAAAAAGTAGATGACAATATGCTAGACATCTTCTATTTATTTTTTTATAATTAATGTCCATTGAAATGTATATTAAATCTCTTTTATTTAATTTTTTATAATTAATTTTTATTGAAATGTGTGTGAATCATTTTTTATTTAATTTTTTTATAATTTATCTATAACTCTCTCTTGTATATGTGTACTAGAATTTTTTCAATTTACATTTTTATTAGATGCTCTTTTCTTCGATTCTATTTTATTTGTTATATTATATGTACAACAAACTATATTGGTTCATTGAAGATGCTCTGACTAGTTGTAAAAAATCAAAGAGTAACAAAATAAAAAATAGGATAAAAATAGAGGACAGATCAGAGGAGTATCTATGGACACATCAATTTGACTGGTAGACACTTGGAAGACGTACAGCTAAGTTGTTTCTTTTGTCTACTTCCTAATTATTATATATTTCTTTTAAAATATCAAATTTCATCCCACCTTATACCCTAATTTTTTAGACTATTTCATCTCTTCTTTGTTATATTTCCTTTATTTGCACTTCATAAATCATAACTCCAATTTTGGACTTTAAAGATTCAATTTTGAGCACAGGTGTTGATTCTTTCTCAGTTATAAATTTCTGGGCACCCCTTTAATCAATTCTGAGAAATCCGTGCAAGAAATGAGTTGTTTTTAAAAGTGAACTGAACTGAACTGAACTGAACTGTACTCTGTGCCACCCCCCGCCCCTCCCCCCCCCCCCCCCCCCCCCCCCCCCCCCCCCTTCTCTCTTATCGATTGAAGAGTATTTTCTAGTGTTTTTTCTTTGTTTAAAGCCCTTAAAATTTTATACGTAATTTTTCATTGAGTGAAGATTCTATTCAAGAAACCCAGACCAACCTGCTTCGAGAATTAGGTTAATGTTCTATTTTAGTAAAGTTTTTTGAATTTTACTTAGCTGTATTTCTACGGTAACACATCACTCGCTGCTTCTCTCCCCAATGTTTTATATTCACTAGGTAAGCAATCTTTTACACTTTTAGATCCCTGATTTTATTCCGTTTTGACTTTTGATTTTCATGGCCTTTTGTTTTCTGATTTCCTCCCAAATTTTAAAATTATCAACTTTTTATTTTTTTCCCCTTTATACTGACGCAACCAAATCTTTAACCTTTGTAAAGTAACAGTGAGAAGGGTAACTAAAAGAGTCTGTTAGATCTGTGTTATTGATTTGTATGGTTAATTATCTGTTGCATTGATCTCACTTTCTTTCTCATTGCAGGCTAGCCCAACATATTGGAAATTTACTTCATTGCATGAAGATGAATGGAGCGGCATTGGTGGCCATCGTTGCCACAATTGGTAACTTATTGCAGGGTTGGGATAATGCTACCATTGCAGGTAATTGTTCTTTTTCTTCTGTTCCATGTTTCCATTTTCGGTTTTACAGTTTTACTATATTCAGCTTATGCTTTTCTTGTCTTGATCGCTATAAGTCTTGAATTTGATTGTTCTTAAACTGATTGTATTGTATTTATAGGGAAACTTTAAAAGAAGTTTGTTTTCTCTTTGCTTTTTAATAATCAGCTTTATTTCTTCTTTCAAAACGTGGAGGGAGAAGTCCCCGTCTTAGGTTTCAAAGTATACTCTGATGTTGAATCTTTCTGTGTTTTAATGTGCACAGGAGCTATTGTTTACATAAAAAAAGAGCTCGAGTTGGATGCTACCATAGAAGGGCTTATTGTTGCGATGTCACTCATTGGAGCCACACTTGTCACAACTTGCTCGGGAACAATATCTGATTGGATTGGTCGACGTCCAATGCTTATCCTCTCATCTGCATTTTATTTTCTTAGTGGTTTGATAATGTTATGGTCACCTAACGTCTATGTCCTTCTTCTGGCGAGACTATTAGATGGGTTTGGTATTGGACTTGCCGTTACCTTGGTGCCCCTGTACATTTCTGAGACTGCCCCTTCAGAAATACGAGGCTTGTTAAATACTCTTCCCCAGTTCACTGGCACTGGTGGAATGTTTTTGGCATATTGTATGATATTTGGAATGTCCTTACAGCCCTCGCCTAGCTGGAGGTTGATGCTTGGAGTTCTTTCTATTCCTTCTCTTCTATATTTTGCATTAGTAGTACTATATTTGCCCGAGTCTCCTCGATGGCTTGTGAGTAAAGGAAGGATGCTCGAAGCAAAACGAGTTCTTCAGAAACTGCGTGGCAGGGAAGATGTTTCTGGTACATTTCTTATTCTTTGTGAATGATTATTCTCTTTTGCTGAGCTAGCAAGTTAACTTCTCAGCTTGGATAAAGATGTTTAATGGTAGTCTGGACGGTCTTAGATTGATGCGCTTTTAATACAGGGTTCACATTGTATGTGAAATGGTTTGTAAAAGTTTCAAAATTTATCCATTGTCTGAGTAATTGTGAGGAGAACATGTTATGCGTAAAGGTTTATTTGGTTTTATCTGGTAAAAAAGTTGCATGTTTATTTGGACGGTTTATTTGTGTGGTATGGGAGAAGAAAATGTCTTGTAATATTTGGATTACCAAGTAAAATTCTATTGATTAATGGAATCTGTGTACACTATAGAACTGTGATGCTCGGGTACTTAACATGTTGCATTTTGGAGGATGACTAGTAATGATTGAGCTATGACGATTCTTGGGTTCTTAACATTGTTTATCTCACAATTTTCAATTATTCAACTTGTCAGTTACTGTCATATGAATTTTCTTCCAACTCTAACAGTATATAATAATTAACGAAAGATTTTATAAGAAATTATAGATATTGAAGAATAGAACTGTCCAAGAAATCAAAAAGCAGATTCAAATGGTAAATTCCATGATGTTCTTCTTCTCTGCTGTCTTCATTGAGGCAAACTGATTTTTATCTCAATTTGCTTACTTCATTTTTCCCTTGGATTTGCTGAAGATATCCATGATCTTGCTACTGACAAAATTTTACTAATAGAACCATTTGAAATTTTCTAATTTTCTTTTGATCTATGGAGTTTCGACATTTGAATCAACATGTGGATTGTACTTATGTTCCTTTTTCTGCAGGAGAGATGGCTTTGCTGGTTGAAGGTCTGACCGTTGGTGGCGAAACATCCATAGAAGAGTACATCATTGGTCCACCAGCAGATGATCTTGAGGAGGATCAGGATCCATATGCTGATAAAGACCATATCAAGTTGTATGGACCTGAGGATGGCCTCTCATGGGTTGCCAAGCCAGTTACTGGACAGAGTAGTTTCGGTCTCGTCTCCCGGCATGGAAGCATGGTAAATCAGAGTGTGCCTCTTATGGATCCTCTTGTGACACTCTTTGGCAGTGTCCATGAGAAGCTTCCAGACAATGGAAGTATGCGAAGCATGCTATTTCCTAATTTCGGCAGCATGTTCAGTACAGCCGAGCCTCATGTTAAAAACGAAGACTGGGATGAAGAGAGTCTGCAGAGAGAAGGTGATGGTTATACGTCGGAGGCTGGTGGTGCCGATTCTGACGATAATTTGCAGAGCCCCTTGATCTCACGTCAAACGACAAGCATGGAGAAGGACATTATCCCTCCTCAATCCCATGGAAGCATCCTAAGCATGAGACACCATAGTAGTCTCATGCAAGGGAATGCTGGAGAAGCAGTTGGTAGCATGGGGATCGGGGGTGGTTGGCAGTTAGCATGGAAATGGTCCGAGAGAGAAGGTGAAGATGGAAATAAAGAAGGAGGTTTTAAAAGGATTTATTTGCATGAGGAGGGAGTTACTGCGTCGAAACGTGGGTCTCTTGTTTCAATTCCTGGAGGTGATGTTCCTACTGATGGCGAGTTCATCCATGCAGCAGCTCTGGTAAGCCAGCCTGCTCTTTATTCAAAGGAACTTATGAGTCAGCATCCAGTCGGACCGGCGATGGTGCACCCATCTGAAACTGCAGTAAAAGGGCCTGGTTGGATTGCTCTTCTTGAACCTGGAGTAAAAAGCGCATTAGTTGTTGGGATTGTGATCCAAATACTGCAGCAGGTATTGTTCAACTTCTGCTTTCATTGCATGTATAAAAATGGAAGTTTTTAAGTGTTAATCAACCATGCAAGTCAATCAACTCCAATTTTAGTTTTGCAGTATTGCAATAAAGTGCTTTATAACATTGTTCTGCCATGTTTATTCAATGGTGAATGGATAATCCTGTTTTATGCAATAATTCTCCCCAAGGCATTAATGCAACTGGTTAATATTCTTTCTTTCTTTATTTTGGGGAAAGATGATCCACTTTCAACTGACAGTTCTTAAACTTAAACCGTTATTTTTTTTTTTTTTTTTTTTGTGATATCCAAAAAGAGTACAATTGAAGAGAAACATTATCTTAGCTCAAAGATTGTATAACAAACTGATAATCTTTATATAAGAAGTCCAGAGCTAGTATAAATAAACCAACAGTATAATTTGACCAGCTAATTGAAGTGAACAGTATATGTTATCGTGTTAATGGACCTGAGAATAGCCGGTGTTCATCTGTGATAATTTACTTTTCCTGCCAATCCCAATCATTACAGGTACCTTCAAGTGTTTTGTATTCACCATGGTGTGGCAAGACATGACTTGTATTAACTCTTTCTATAAATTTGGTGGCGTTTCATCCCTTCTAGGCTTCCATTGAGGATTCTATCCGCTTTAGAAATAAGATTTTCACAGAAATTTGCCGCGGCTATCAGCAGTCCCCCAATTTTGCTTACTTCGTTCTGTATTTTTTATTGAGAAAATTCGACGGTTCCACCCCCCTCCCCCACACCCCAAAAGGAGAAAAAGAAAAATGCATTTGCATAACTAACCCGATTGATGTTTAGGGTGATTAGACTTTGTTGGCTAATAGACTTGTCCTGTCTTGCACCTCATTCTTTCTCATGTTTGTGCAGTTTTCGGGAATCAACGGGGTTCTGTACTACACGCCTCAAATTCTTCAGCAGGCAGGCGTCTCAGTTCTTCTTTCCAAACTTGGTCTTGGATCGGAGTCTGCATCTTTCCTCATTAGTGCATTCACAAATTTTTTGATGCTTCCTTGTATAGCTATTGCTATGAGGTTCATGGATATATCTGGCAGAAGGTATTTCTCTCCCTTTTTTTCTCTTCTTTCATGATGCTGGCTGGTCTCTCTAGCTTCTGTCTGAACTCTTCTCGAATTTTGGGTTTTGCCATTTCTTTCAATCTTCTTGTTCAACATCTTGTTCTTTCTTCAAGCTATAAGTGGCTGACCATAAAAACCCCAGCCACTTGCTTTTCTTCTAAATGCATATTTTTCTTACACCCGAGGTAATGCAATATAGGTTCATATTTTCTGTTAAAGTATCTCCATCTTAAACTGATGCTCGGGTCTAATACCACAAGTAGGTTGATAATCCTTCTTTTCATGTGGAAGCGTGTTAACCATTTCAAATGTTTCGAATTCTTTTTACAATAGATCTTCTAGCATGCCTCTAAGCATCCTTCCACTTGTTCTGCTTTTCTATCCTTCTCCTTTGAAGTTATTCTGCTTGCCAATTAATCACTCATTTCACAGGTCTTTGCTGCTCACGACTATCCCGGTGTTGATAGTGGCACTCATCATCCTCGTCATTGGTAATGTTTTTGATTTTGGAACCATAGCTCATGCCATTATCTCAACCGTCTGTGTAGTTATCTACTTCTGCACCTTTGTGATGGGCTATGGGCCAATCCCGAATATTCTCTGCTCTGAAATCTTTCCTACAAGGGTTCGTGGAATCTGCATTGCCATATGTGCTCTAGTTTTCTGGATATGTGATGTCATCGTTACGTACACTTTGCCCGTGATGCTTAGTTCGATTGGCCTAGCCGGTGTTTTTGGAATTTATGCTATCGTATGTCTCATCTCTTTGGTTTTCATATACTTGAGGGTTCCTGAAACCAAGGGCATGCCCCTGGAGGTCATTACAGAGTTTTTTGCTGTTGGAGCAAAACAGGCTGCTGCTGCTAAACACGAGTAATGGGAGAAGTTCGACTTTTGGTGTTTGAAGCTCTGCTTCGGCAATTAAAAGCTCGACTTTGGTGTTAGTTCCTCATTGGCGCTAAAGATGTTATTTCGTCTAGCGCATTTTGTGTAATGTAATTCCATTAAAAATTCGTTTATTTGCACTACCGGAGAAATTATTTTACCTATTTTCCGTACTGTATGTCATTAGTTTTTGCTGGAATCCAGTGTATTTGGTAGCAACCACACTTCTCTCCCAGTCTGCCCCCTCTTCCCTCCACCTCATCCTCCTCCATTGTCCCGCCCACGCCCCACCACCTCCATTTCACCTCCCATTCTTGACTTCCTTCGCTCGGAGGTAGTTAATCTGCCGTCCTTTAAAACTGATCTTGTATCCAATTTTGAAACGCTGGGACATTTAAAAAATTAACTAATGTAGAACATAATTTTGAAGTGTTTGAAACTGAGATAACACCCCCACAAAATACTCTTCCATGGATTAACGGAAGCCTTAAGACAGTAAATGAAGGGGATTTATAACTGAGAAAGAATTAAGCCAGTGCTCCAAATTGAATCTTTAGAGTTGAAGAGTAATGAATGTGAATAAAGGAAAAATAAGGAAATAAGTATTTTTCTATAAGAATTAGGAAATCAGGTGGGTTGAAAATTGATTTCTTTAAAACAATTAAAAACTCAAAATTATACATTCGGTTCCTTACAATGAAATCTTCATGAAAAACGTACGAGAATGAATTTAGAATGAATTTTTGGTTTCCTTCACTTATATATTGCATGACTTCTTTCGAATCTTCCATATTATTACAACATTAATGTTAATACAATGGATAATGAAATATGCTTATATAATTAAATTTATTTATGCTGGTTTGACATTCACCATGTCCACGACATTTATCATATAATAGTGCACTACAATTTAAATATATGGATACATAATATAGTAAAACACTCTTCATTATCGGTATATGTTTGGGTCAAATGGTGCAAGCCATTATGGTTGTTGGTCAAAATTAATAAGGTGCCATTTGTGAAAGAGCGTCTTTGCTGGTGTGGTGTGATACGTCTCTCACCAGATTGAGCCACGTGATCAAATTTGTGCCATTGGTAAGGGTGCGAATTTCAACCGGAATCAAACCAGGACAAGAGGTTCCGATCCAATTATAAAAAAAATAAAATTAAGAATCAAATCTGAGATTCGAGAATCGAGAACCGACAGAACCAGAGTTAGTTCTTGGTTCTTGAACTAGAACCGCGAGTACCCGACTCTTGAACCAAATTTGTCAATTTTTATAAACTTTTTATTTTGTCAATTTATACATCATGACTCAATGATTCAACCTAATACCACGGTATCAAAAACAAGAGTCCAACTATCCAAGACCCAAACTAAAGGTTCAAAACCTACCATTCCTAAACCCAAACTCAATTGACTCAATTCCAAATACCAAAATCTCAAATTTTCAATAGATATTTGCTTAGATACACAATACAAAATATTGTCATCTGTTTTGCACTATCGCTCATTTCTCTCTCCTTCATCACTTTCTCACTCAACACACGATGAGACGGCGAATGGAAAACTCATTTGTAACCAAAATGAATCCTCAATTTTGAGAGATAATTTCTAATTTTCTACTCCTAATTTATGGGATTACAATTTCGCTGTCTATTTTTTCAGTTAATGTTTATATATTTCAGAGATTATTTTAATATCTAATGTAATTTAATGTAAGGGTTTGCAAATTTTATTTTATTTTTTTTCAAAATATGTTGTCAATTCACGATTTTAGAAGAAAATGTTATGCGTATAAACGAACCCGAATCCGAACCCGACTCGAACTGACGATTCCTATTCGAATTTGATTCCAATAATTAAGTGGACTCGAATGATTCTATTTACGAAATACTTGAAGTATAATAAGTGGTTTCGAGTATTGAAATACTCGAACCGATCCACCCGATGTTCAGATCTAACCATTGGTTATTGACCATTCAGATGGTTTTTTCTCCTATTTGCCAAGCAGCATCCTAACTTACTATTCACTTATCATCCACACATTTCATAGAACTCACAATTTATAAATTCGCACAACCAGATATGTGTGTGCTTGTTTGGAGTCACTTATAAGCAGCCCAAAAAGCATTTATAAGCAGGAGCACCCACCAAACATGTAGCAAAAAAACATTTTTTTTCATTGTCGGATTAGACTATAGCGGGCCCATGGTGCAATTACCTTTCACCGGAAACAATGTTGCCAAAATTGTGTGGGGAAATTGGCACAAATGGTCCCTAACCTTTGCTGTCTGTGCGAAAATAGTCTATAACGTTTGTTTTTGACAAAAAAGTCCATAATCTAAGTGTTTTGGAGTACAGTTGATCCTTATTTGATGAAAAAAAAAATACCTTTATTTTTAATTAGAAAAATGTACAAATATGTTCAGTACATTTATTAAATAATATTTAATTTAGCATATTAAATATATTACTATAGTCGTGTCAATTAAATTTTTCATAAGAGAAAAATATAAAATTATTGCACTTTAAGTATACATAATTGCTATGTAATATGAAAAATTTGAATAAAAATTAAGTTAAATAAATAACAAAATAACGTATATAATTTTAAGACATTGCACCAATCTAATTAATTTTTTTTTAACATAAAAATACTAATAAAAACTAATTTATACATTAAACCATAATAAATTAATAAATTAAAGTATGAAGAATACAATTAGAGTTCTAATATTTGTGGTTGATAAACGAATATCTCAATTAAATAAAAGTATTTCAGCATCAAGTTTGTGACAAAATTATTTTTCTTTTTATGTTGTAACGATAAAAGAAAATTTTAAATAATATAATTACTTAATAATAATTAATAATTATGAGCTTCAATTTTAGTTATTTTTATAATAGTTCGTAAAATATACACAGCAATCTAGTATACTATCAATTTGGTCAATAAAGTGTTAATTAAAAAAAAAAACTAGTTAGTTTCCTTTAATTTTTTATATAAAATAAAAGTTTTGGACTCATTTGTACTTTTTACAAAGGTTAGAAATTTAATTGCAATTTTTTTAATTAACTAATGGCATATTTAACTTTTTCATCAATTAAGGACCAATTATATATCAAAATACATTAGGTTAGGGACTTATGTATCAAAAATTAAATGTTAGAGATGATTTCTACATTGAGGACAAATGTTAGGTACTATTTGCGCCAATTTCCCTAATTGTGTGCGTATTTAGTATTTACCCATCCGAGGATTTATGTGTTGCCCGAATTCGGGCAACACATGAACCTGAATTCGGGCAACACATGAATTCCCGATTGCATCAAACCACCCCCTCCCCTTCTTTTTTAAGACCCCAACCCCAACCCCAACCCCAACCCCAACCCCAACCCAAGGTCAAGAATTGCTGGTTCTCCACCCCCACCCATCCGAGGATTTATGTGTTGCCCAAATTCGGGCAACACATGAACCCGAATTCGGGCAACACATGAATTCCCGATTGCATCAAACCACCCCCCTCCCCTTCTTTTTTAAGAGCCCAAGCCCAACCCCAACCCAAGGTCAAGAATTGCTGGTTCTCCACCCCCATAATTTATTTTTTAAAATCAATACCCTCTATTTTATGATTTGCGGCTATTTTCACCTACATATTTTTAAATCCCTCACTTTTTTATTGCAAGTAGCCCCCCAATTGTTATTTAAAAGTTATAATAATATATATTAATTTATTCTTCATTATTTATTCAATCATAAATATACGTGAACTAAATTCAAGCATAGTATTCTACTATATTTCAAATATATTATTAAAATTATACAAAATGATAATCCATATAATCTTTAATCATAAATTACAAAGAAAATTTAATCTAAGGGAACGAATACTAGTTGTTGAAAAATCCAAGAGCAGCTGACAATAAAAAATTATTCAAAATAAAATGCACAATCCATTATTTATGAAAATAATCAATCAAATAACACATGTAATTAACTTACCTATTTTGTAACGTCGGACAAGTTCATTTTGAATAATTTTTTTATTGTCAGCTGCCTCTGGATTTTTCAACAATAAGTACTCGTTTCCTTAGATTAAGTTTGCTTTGTAATTTATAGTTTAAAATTATTTGTATTATCGTTTTGAATAAGTTTAATATGTTTGAAATATCGTAGAATACTATACTTGAATTTAGTTCACGTATATTTATGATTGAATAAATAATGAGGAATAAATTAATATACATTATTATTAGTTTTAAAAAACAATTGGAGGGCCATTTGCAACAAAAAGGTGAGGGATTTAAAAAGATGTAGGTGAACATAATGGCAAATTCATAAAATAAGGAGTATTGAATTAAAAAAAATGAATTAAGGGGTGGGGATGGGGTGTTTAAAAGGGAATGAGAGGAGAGAGGAGAGAGGAGAGAGGGGAGAGGGGAGAGATGGGGGTGTTGGGCTCTTCAAAAGAAGGGGAGGGGGTGGTTTGATGCAATCGGAAATTCATGTGTTGCCCGAATTCGGGCAACACATAGTCCCTCTTACCCATCCTCCTTAGAATAAGTGTTGAATTACCATTTTACGTGTCATTAACGTTAAAACAACCAAACACTTTCCTCTCTCCTCAAAAATTCTGATATCTCATTGACGCTCTTCAACCGCCAATAATTTGTAGCTTTAACCCGTTGGAGATCGTCGGCTACTACCCAGAGTCGTATATCGCCTAATCCTGTAATTTTATTGTTAGGAAATACAACATAAAACCTAATACACTTCACTACAAAATTAATAACAATGATTTCAAGAAGATTAAAATTGAAACAAACTACCGAAGTTAGGGCTCAGATTTACTCTACCGATTTTGGATCACAGCGCATGCCGTCCAAAGGATAAGCACAAGTTTCACCTTGATCACTAGAACAATCTTTATACTACAGACCTAAGGTAAAATCAACCCTTGTAACTCAGATCTATTCCAACGGAGTTACTGTTCATCAACAAAGATGAACACCAGATCTTAGTCCTAAAGATTACTGTTCACCCAAGGTAACAACATTCAACCTTCCCTCTCTTAACACTGATTCTCATCAAAGAAAAGAAAAAAAAGAGTAAGAAGAAAGCCAGACTAAAAATGGCCAAGAAGAGAGATTTTTCAGAGACTCATCTGATGAATAATGAATGGACTATACATATACTTCTCCTTTTTGCGTAGACATGCCTTAGCCATTGGATTTAATCTATCGGAAATCAGATCATTTGGAGATGGCTCAGAATCCACTGAGGAAGCACAATCCTTCCCACAACAGGTAAGCCAATGCCAAAGATCCACGTGACAAAAACTTAATTTTCAGAAGTTTGATTTTGGCTTAGACACAAAACGTCTTTGTGAAACACACTTCTAACATTTATCCTTAGTAAGCTCGATTTATTGATTACACGATTTCATTTGCTGTATATTTTCTGCCTCAACTCGTGAAGTTATTTTTTTTGGAATTTTTCCCATTATTTAACAACTTGCATGTTCTGGTGTTTTCCATTTTTGTAAATTTTCTAAATAAATGGCGAAGCCAAGATTTATGTCATTTGTGCCGTGCATTTATGTGTCGAAGTGGGGTTTCGTAGAACTTGAGATCAGAGATACACAGAGAACTTGAAATCGAAATTACTGAGCAAAAGTATTGTGCGGCTCCCTAAATTTTAAGCAACTGTCTTATGTCAATTTAAAAAAATAAGAATTTGGGTGTTGTAGAAATTCTCAATGAGAAAATCAGAGACACCCCAACACTAATCACACTAATCAATGGATTGGGTTTAGCTCTGTGCTTTTACTTTTTTGAGTAATAAAGAACTAGGGATTTAGATGAGTGAAGAAGATGGACTGGAGCTAACATAATGATTATAGAGAGACCATACATGATTTCAGAAAAATGCAGCCATCTATTTGGTTAACAAAATTCAAGTTTCGGCAATGGTGAAGAAAGTGTGCTTATTCAGGTTAAAAATAACAAATAAAAAGCTATAAGTTGCACCAAATCATGAGGCACAATTTAAGGTACTGAATTTGGTTCCCGCATTTCATCGAGCATTTGGAGCGCACTATTACAATTCTAAAATTTTGTTAAATCTAGTAATTAAATTGGCAGGACAAACAGTCAACATAAGTAAAAGCAAGTGAAAGTAGATGGATTCATTGCCTCAATAATCTGCAAATGCATTTTGGATTGAAGAAACAAGCTGCTACCACAGGCAGCCGTGATAGCAGTTGCTGTTGGCTGCGGCTGGGAATGCATGAGGCTAAACAGAATTGGACATTTGATTGAACAAGTTATGTGCAGCTTCAAAATTCTGTGTTTTTCTTGATAAATGCTTGACTAATAATTCAAAACCACATTCCTTTATGTCTGACTCCGTAGAGCTGACTATTGCAGAACCTTCAATATCCTTGGCTTATGAGTGGGACCTCAAAATAAGCTTTAAACGATGAGAAATTGAATTGGACAAATCGTCGAGCACTTGGTGGATTTCCAGGGGTTTTGAGTTAAAAAGACTTATCAAACAATAAGTTTAGTAAAATAAGTCTACTTTCACAATGTTTTGGTAAATAGTCTCCCCCATGAAATAAAGTATAAAAAATATTATACAATATCCAAAATACCCCCAAGTGCTTAAAACAAAAAATACCCTAATTTTTTCATTTTCATCTTTCATTCTCCTCTCTCTCTAGGAAAATTATTGCAGCCATGTCTCTCTCTCTCATCACCATCTTCATTGCACTTGTTCTACCTATAAACCCAAAAAATCTTTATGTTTGTCCTCTCTCTTTGTCCATTGTAATTTTGAGTGGTGTGTAAACTTGTTAAATTATCTACATTTTAGATTTGTAGTTAGAGAAGATAAAATATATATATACTAATATCAATTGCTGCAATTTTTGGCTCAATTTTCGTTCTGGTTTACAACATTGTTGCTGATATATGCATTTGAATAAGAATCTGCCATAACGTCATATATGCCGTTATCTGTGATCTATAACGGCATCCATGCCGTTATCTTATTTTTCCACTGTCACCATATATATAACCTTGGACCTTTACAATATTGTTGCTGATATATGCATTTGCCTAAGAATCTGCTATAACGTCATATATACCGTTATCTGTGATGTATAACGGCATCCATGCCGTTATCTTATTTTTCCACTGTCACCATGTATATAACCTTGGACCTTTACAACATTGTTGTTGATATATGCATTTGCCTAAGAATCTGCCATAACGATATATATGCCGTTATCTGTGATCTATAACGGCATCCATGCAGTTATCTTATTTTTCCACTATCAGCATGTATATAACATTGGGCCTTTACATCATTGTTGCTGATATATGCATTTGCTTAAGAATTTGCCATAACACCATATATGACGTTATCTATGATTTATAACGGCACCCATACAGTTATCTTATTTTTCCACTTTCAGCGTGTTTATAACATTTAATGTGATAACTTTCGTTGAATATATGTTTGTTTCAGTGAGTTAATATGTGAGGACATTAAAAATTTAAAATAAAGACAAGTATGTCGTTATTCACAATGTATAACGGGACCAGTGGCATTATCTAATTACTGACTATCACCATCTACCTAGCATTGAGTTTGATATTTGGTTTTGAATATATAGACTAGTTTAGTGGTATTGGACGTAGGTTAGTAGTTAGCACTCATCTATAACGGCAACAATGCCGTTATGGGTACACTAAAACGGCATACTTGCCGTTATGGTCCTAAAAGTTCTTATCTATTGTTCACTTCGACATTGAACATCTTATTTTTGATAAAATCACTGTAACAAGTCAGTGTATTAGTTTCGAAGTCATTCCGAACAGTTTAAAAATATAACGGCAGCAATGTCGTTATGGGTACACTAAAGCGACACGCTTGCCGTTATGGTCCTGCAATACTAATTTCTTACTTAATTCGGCCATAAAGATGTTATTTTTTAACAAATAAGCTAATATGTGTCATATTTGTTATAATGACCTTAATGATACTTAATTTAGTTGATTTGTTAGCAAAGAACTTTAGTATGTGAAAAGAATTCATGCATATTATGTTCATAATGAAGAAGATGTCATAGAATAGTTTTAGAGGTAGAGAGATTGCTTATGAATCAGTATAATAACTATTCTAACATTGAATAAGCATATAAAACGCTTGAAAAATATTTGCAAAAGAGATTTGAAGCATAACGTGACATGTGTCGTTACGGTATCACTAGAACGGCACGCCTGCCGTTATAGAAACTACTTAAGTATTTCTGTATTCCGGAACTCTCAAACATCATATTGCTGTTCAAATGTATCTAAATTTACTACTTTAAGAAGTTAGAATCTGTTCGGGTTCATTTATAGGCATAACGTCATGCATGTCGTTACGCTATCATTAGAACGGCATATCTGCCGTTATGAAAACTACTTAAATATTTCTCTATTCTGGAACTCTCAAAGATCATATTGTTGTTCAAATGTATCTAAATTTACTACTTTAAGAAGTTAGAACCTGTTCGGGTTCATTTATAGGCATAACGCTATGCATGTCGTTACCGTATCACGAGAATGGCATGTCTACCGTTATGAAAACTACTTAAGTATTTCTCTATTTCGAGACTCTCAAACATCATATTATTGTTCAAATGTACCTAAATTTACTACTTTAAAAAGTTAGAATTTGTTCGGGTTCATTTATAGGCATAACGTCATGCATGCCGTTACGGTATCACTAGAACGACATGTCTGCCGTTATGACAACTACTTAAGTATTTCTATATTACGGAACTCTCAAACATCATATTACTGTTGAAATGTACCAAAATTTACTACTTTAAGAAGTTAGAACTTGTTCGAGTTCATTTATAGGCATAACGCTGATAAGTGCGGATTTTGCATTTATTTTAGCTACTACAATGGATATTTGTGAGTTCTTTGAAGTATTTTACTATCTATCTATAAATTTTGGAGACTGAAGTATAAAGAAGCAAAAAGATGGAGGACGTGTGCTACAATTTATGGAGGACTTATCCGAAATAAATAAAAAAATTCAAGGACTGAAGTTAGTATTTCACAAAGTTTAAGGACTGTAATTGTTATTAGTCGAGATCAAAACCTCAATTGCATGAAAATTTGGTATGTTGCGATCTTTTTAGCAGAAAAGTTTTGAGTTATTCCATGTGATCGCAAGACATAAAACCATGCGATCGCATGGGCCAAATACCATGCGATCGCAACATATCTATTTTTTTAGTAGAAAAGTTTTGGGTTATTCCATGCGATCGCATGGCACAAATTTTCGGCGCTCCGCATTTTTTGTTCCGCATTTCAGCGTTTTAGAACTTGTTCTGGTTCGTTTATAGGCATAACGTCATGCATGCCGTTACAATATCACTAAAACGGTATGCGTGCCGTTATGAAAACTACTTATGTATTTTTCTATTTCGGGCCTCCCAAACATCATATTGCTGTTCAAATGTAGTGAAATTTACTACTTTAAGAAGTTAGAACCTATTCGGGTTCATTTATAGGCATAACGCCATGCATGCCATTACGGTATCACGAGAACGGCATGTCTGCCGTTATGAAAACTACTTAAGTATTTCTCTATCTCGGGCCTCCCAAACATCATATTGCTGTTCAAATGTAGCGAAATTTACTACTTTAAGAAGTTAGAACCTGTTCGGGTTCATTTCGGGTTCATTTATAGGCATAATGGCCATGCATGCCATTACGGTATCACTAAAACGGCATGACTACCGTTATGAAAATTACTTAAGTATTAGTGGTCAACAAATAGTAAGTTAAAAATCTTACAAAACGAGCTTAAATTATAATATAAGCTTAACCAAAACTCGACTTAATTTAGAGAGAATTTGTTTTCTTTCTCAGTAATTTCATAAGACAATTAAGGTAGTCCAAGCCTTCAACATTAACAATAGATTATAAAAAAACAAGGAGTCCAAATTTTCTACCATTGATTAAAGAACTACAAAAAGATGAAAGCTATTCCAATAAGCAACAAAATGACATGAAAATTAACCTAAATTATGACAATAAACCATAGCACCAAATTGAGCAATCTATCAATCTCTATGATGATTCAATTTTGGGCTTTTTACAGAGAATCATATGCATAGGTGTCGACGAAGGCAGGAACTTTCTCGGCCGTCTCGATTTCTTTGGGACGGCGAAAAAATATTGGACTTTTTCCTTGGCGACGGAACTGCTGGATAGCTGGACAGCATGTTTGCCTTTTTGTTCGGTAGAGCCAAGAACGCAAACAAACCAGTAGAGGCCACCGACTAAAAAGAGGTGGTGCAGAAAAGAGAGAAAGAATCCATGGATGGAAGAAGAGAGATGAAAAAAGTGTGCAAAGTGGAGAGAGAGGTGAGTACATATATTTGGAATAAAGTGAGGAGATTTACGTCATTTACCTATTATTCAATTTTTGACATTAATTTTATTTGTTTATTTCTGGTCAAAGGCCATTTGCCAAAATGTTTTGTGTGCAAAGGTCATTTATTGGTATTTCCCTTTTCATAATTTCTAGATTTTCTTCTAAATATTGGACTCTATGATCTGTACAAATCAACAATAGAAGCTAGTTTTTACACTTCCTTATTGAGAGTACACAAAAGGAGGTGATTGTTACCTAAGTCGTCCATCGATGTGGTGGTGGCCGTCACCCACTCCATATGGGCCTTCATTTAGCCTTCTTAACTCGCCACTACGACACTACCGCTCATTGTATGAAGGGAAAACAATGTGAAATAACCAAAACATTTCAGTTCGTTTGACATGGTTTTTCAATTGACATTTTCTGCAGACGGTGCCATTGATGATACCTGAAAATGAGGCTGTTGAAACGTGCTTCTCTTTTGCTCTGATGACCTGAAGGAAGCGCGGGGAGCTCTCTCTTGTTTTCCCTCCAATGTACAAATTAGTCTATGGAGAGAATAAAAAATAGAGCAACATAATACTTATGTATCTAAAATTAGAGAGACCCTCTATTTGCAAGTGATTCCACTAAAGGGCAAAAGTTATTAGGGGTGGATATATGGTGGTATATTATCCATATATTGTATGATTTTACAGACAGATCGATGTCAATACACTCAATTTAACTCACAAGTATTACATCGGTGATAGTCAAATTGTTTCTTTATATCGTTCTTTTCTCTTAGTTGATGTTTCTATTTTCTTTGACTAGTTTTTGGAGGTATTAGGATAAGATGGATTAATTCTTTCAAACATGGGCTAATTGCTATGTAACATGTTCAATGTAGGGCATATCTAGGTTAGAAATGGAGTTGAAATAACAGTTTAGTCTACTTCATGAATTTTTCAGATTGGATTTGGCTGGTGGGGGAAAATAATTCTAATATCACCAAATTGATACAAATTAAAATTCGTGTTGTAATTGAAAATAATAAAAAATTACGACTTTCTTAATTTATTTCCACTAGAAATTACTATTGCCATGGATTTGAAAATTTGTTTCTTAATGGAATATTTGTAAGAAAAGACTTTCAATATTTTGTCACATGGACTTCTTAAGAAAATCTTTCTGTTTTACTAAATCTTAATGGTTTATTTGATTGGTCATACGAGTTTATGCACTCAATGCATGAGGTTCATTAATTGTATGTTGCATGTACAGTCTATAGACGATTGGTTATTTGACCAATAGTTAAAGGACAATATTTTCCAGTGATAATAAGGAATCCTTATCCATATTTTTTAACAAATTGTAAATATACTTGATTATTTAAAATTTATTAATACTACTAATTAACATATAGATTTACTGTATTTATTAATTAATTAATAATATAAATTTTTGAATTTCAAATTCAAATAATAACAAAATTGCTATATTTAAGGACCAAATCTCACTAATATTTAAAATAGACTTAAATAGTTTTCACGTATTTTAGTTGTCAACGCAATACAAGTAACCCACTTCTGTACTCTTCTATGTCAGAAAGGAAGAACTCTCCAGAACAAACACACTCCCAAAGTCCAGTATCCACCCAAATTTGGAGGGTTATGCACAAATAAGATTATTAAACTACAGAGATCGATTTCAACAGTGAGTGTATTCTCTTTTCTTTCCTTCTGAATCGTAATCTTTTTTTTTTTCTGTTGTGAAAATAGAAATTTGCACTTTGAATCGTATATTTAGTAATCATGTTAAGATTTTTTTATATAGTATTTTAAGAATGGCAAAGTACTGTAGTGTGAACAAATCAAGACGAAAACCTCGATTTAGGTGTAATGGCTCAGCCGCAAAAAGAAAATGCCGTAGCTGCCAAAAAAAAAAATGTACAGAAGAAGAAGGTCTCAGTGTCGGTGATCCAAAGAGAAAATGTGTTATTTTCTTTTAGTGACATCAATTTCTTAAACTGCATGAGTGAAATTAGGAATAACCAAAATTAATTTTTTTTTTGAATGTGTTAATAATAGATGCCATACATTTTTTTTTCTGGATTTGGTGTCCATATGTTTATTTGTGATCAATAATCTGTTTGTGCAAATAGGTCTTAATGTATTGTACAAATTTAGTCAAATTTATAATTTTTGAATTTTGCAATCGATGCAATTTTTAGAAGCACTTATTTTCGTGAGTACTGAATATGTTTTCGTCTGCATGCGGACAAGTTACTCCCCAAATTTGATACTTGAATCTTTATTCTTTAAAAACAAAAGTCATTATCACTATAATCTTGTAATACAATTCAGAAATTTTCAATTTTGATATTTGTTATGGTGTGGATTGAATTGTGTGTGTTTTTTCTATATTTATTTGGAATACTTAATGTAATCATATTGTATGTTGCGTACTATTTGTGATATTTGAAGTGTTTTTGAGATCAATCGAATGCATATTCTAAATAGAAACTCATTTGTTATGGAATGGCGTTATCATCATTCCCTTCAATTAACATTAATATATATATATAAATTACATATTAATGTTAATTGTGTTATATATTAATGTTAATTGAAGGAATTCAAATGTTACGGGGATAGTGTTATCATCATTCATATATCCACAGTAATGAAATTATGTATTTATGTTACATATTCATGTTATTTGCAGAACCCAACTTGTTACTGGATGGTGTTATAATCATTGTCTAATCAAGTAGTAAAGAAAACATGTATCTATGTTTCATGATATGCAGTCTTGCATAATTGTGTTACATATTAATGTTAATTGAAAGAATTCGCATGTCATAGAATAGCGTTACCATCATTCACATATTAACAGTAATGAAATCATGTATGTATGTTACATATTCACGTTATTTGCAGAACCTCACTTGTTACTAAATGATGTTATTGTCATTGTCTAATCTAGTAGTAATAAAAGCATGTATCTATGTTACATGTTTAGTTACATTACGTCACACGATTAAGAGCTAAGTTCTTGACAGATTAATTAATAAATATTATATTGACGTACTTTCTTTATGTTCTTATAGTATAGGAGTGAGAATACATCATACATTCTAACCAATAGTGCCTTGGTAAAGTAAATACATTCTCGAATGCTAATATTTTCAGCATATTGGTTGGAAGCATGTCAGAATCTCAAAATGCTATGTTTTCAAAGACATGCTTTGGTTACTTTCTTCATGCAAATGAAATTTCATTAAATCACCAGCTAATTCACCAAGTCCTTCTAAGTGAAGTTAAGCAGTCAAATGTCGAAGAGATGTGGTTCAATATTGGAGACAGTCTCGTTAGCTTCACGTTCCAGGATTTCTACTTCATAATTGGATTATGATGCTCGGGTGATGACAAACAATCCAAATTCGATGCACAATTTTGTAAGATTAAAAATAATCTATTCGACCACATACCAAACATCTAGCCATCAGACGTGTATGATCTATTCTGCAGATACACTCAACTAAGTGACATGGATGTAGTCATTTTTGCATTCCTTTTCGTCCTTACGTCCCTCATTACAACTTCATACAAAAGAAACGTGGAAGAATCCTTGATGGTGCTAGTTGAATCGGAAGAGATGAACACATATGCATGGGGTAAGGAGCTATTTGAGTTTACCAGTTCATCTCTCACATCCGGTCTGAAGAACAAGTTACTACTCATAGAGGGCGATGGTAAATCCTACATTGCTTATAAAATAATTGGGTTTTGAATCGCCTTCCAAATTTGGATCTACGAAACTATGCCAATTCTAGAAGGCAAGATATGTACCAAAGTCGGAGATAACTGCCCAATGATACTGAATTGGACATCCATGGTACAGAGAAATGTAACAGCAAAACTCAATCTTGCAAAAGATATATTTAGTCGCCCAAATGTAAGTCACATGGTACCGTATCTTCTTACATTGTTTATATTTGTTATATATAACAATCTTCAAAAATATTTTAATGACCTTGAATGCAATTTAATACATGTACGTAGTTGCAAGTTAATGGAGTGAAACCTTCAAACAACGAGATATAGCAGGCGTACTCAACTGGTGTATGTGATGATGTTGCTCATGCGCGTGTTGAAGACAGTGACGATGATTTCATGGCTTCTGTTGTCAGGCGATCACCAAGACTAAAAATTTATCAAAAGGATATTGCCTCCAGTAGCTATAGTGTAACTGGAACCGAAACAGTTAAACATGTCATTTTTAGATATATTATTTAACAGCAATGGACCATATTATTGTGATGATAAGTTGATATGTTAATTTGATTTCATGCAGATTGTGGCTCAAACAATCGTCTAGAACAACACTATTACACACAAGCCCAATATCCTTGTTCATGAATTTCGAGCACTTCACGAACATGGCGATAGACGAATGGAAAAGGTTGACCAAATACACATATATGTTTCCATAGTTTCCATTGTAAATTATTTGGAGTTAAATTTTATCAATTAGTATATATTTTTCTGTGATAATATTGTGGATACTTATATTAATTTGATGTAGAACTTGATGGAGTTAAGTGCAAGCTCATGAGAAACACACAGATTCTGAATACACACGAGCTGTACATGTAATTTGTGTCAGATCAACATGTCCACAATGAAGCATCTAACGTGAAGGTGTTCAATAATTTTTTTAAATATTAATTTAATTAATTGTATGATCATAATTTAAAATATCGTCTAAACTTAAATTCGTAGCACTGATGCTCAAAGAAGGAGTCCATTAATAGCCGATTCGATGCTATTTTAAGCATGCACGAGAAAATAGTGACTGACCATTTTATTATCAAAATACAATTTGTAAACTTCTTTGATAAGTTTAACAAGACAATTGAGAATGACCTAAAAGGTGTGTCTGATCGAGCAAATGCAGAACAGAAGGGACAACCTCTACATAACCAATTATGGGATAATTCAAGCGATCTATCTTTAAAGGTTTGTCATGTATCCTTACGAATTATTAATTCACTTCTTTGGTTCACGTTAACTAGTTATCATTTATTCATTTATTTTCTATAACCCTTTTTAGAACAATTCATCATCCGCTAGTTCTAATATATGACGTTAATTTTTTGGTACAAAATAGCAATGTGATAAATAGTTGTTTCCAACTATTACTACTAATAGTTGTGATCCATTCCATTCCCAAAAAATGACTACATGTCTTTTAACTTCATGTAAGGTTCACGCGAAGAATAAAAATGTGCGACATCACCGAGCAAATTTGAAACGTGATGTCACGATATCACAATGTGAAAACATAACTGGTGAGGGAGATATTCCTAGCTTTGATATAGGAATAGATACCCAAACTGATTTTCCTTTTCTTCTACTAGATGATGGACTTGTCTTGACTGAAGATGACATCAACATGATTAACAATAGTGTTGAATTAAAGGTTAGCATGACTTCTTACTTTTGGTTACGATTCAAATTTAGATTAATACTTCTAACTTTTTGTTTTCAATAAAAGCTTCTTGAAATGGGCTCAAAAGAGGAAGTGATTCAAGATGCATGTCATGTTGGTCCTCGAACCAGAAATAGACGAAGGAATACAAATCAAAGCCAAACATACAGTGATGTTGTTGTAAGTGAGACGGGTTTTCAATCACCTGGTAACCTATTGGATGATGGCATGGAGTTCAGTGAAGAGGACTTTAGGAGTATTGACGAAACGGTTCAGAAAAATAGAAGCTTAGCCATGAAAGGCGAATTGAAGATTTACATTGTCCTTTAAAAAACCTGGACCATCAATTTTCTATAAATATTAACAACTCATAGAATATGAATTCCATATTTCTTTTTCTTTATTCTGGAAACTATGACCCAATTTGTTATTTCATAGGAGATTACACTGATAATGTTCATGGTGACATCTCCCGAATAGGATTATCAAACCTGCTGCATGTCTCCAATCTCCATACGTAAGAAGTTATCGTTCACATGAGAAGTACATCCAATTGATCCCACCATTTCTTTTCAATACAAATTTTGCTAAGGTTCTCCCGGTCTACCATATTACAGTCTTTGAGAAGTGGTATAGCAGAGGACTCCGTCTTAGTAATAAGTAAGTAATTGATAGAAACAATTGCACCTCACCACATTTATTTTATAATAATGTAATGACATTTCTATATTTCTAAATGATTAGGCTTCAAAAATTTCATAAAGATGATCTCAAAATATCACCCGCAATGGATATTGGACCAGTTCACATATCTTCTAAAATGTGGTGGTATGAACTGAAGGATGTCGAAGTACAACTGAATGAAGGGGTAATATTTTCTTCTCTTATTGCTTTTATTATTTACTTTATTTTATTCCCTAATATTTATAACGCACAACCTGTTTATTATATCATTAAATTAATGGCTGCATTGCCAAAAATCAAATAAGATTTCAAATACAAATCCTCGTTCAAAGATATATGAGATTATGTTTTACTATATAAGATACATATAGTATGAAAGTCGAATACATACGGGAGAGAACCGAAAAACTTACAGCTTTTCGGAGTTTCTACAAATTCTTCACCAATATCTTAATGTACAACATCTTATATGCATTGCGCGTTGAAAATTATATTTTTGATGCTTTGAATTATATTTTTTTGTGGGTTCAAAGGAAAATAAACAAAGAATTGTTAAGGTCTACAGGAAGATTATATTAGTCAAGATTATAGAAATTTCTCAATAAATAGCATTAAGAATTTGCTACTCTTCTTGTTTTTAATTATTATACATAATGAATATAATCAAACTTAAAATCATATTATTAACTTAATCCTCACACAAGGAAGTTGAGAGAAAAAATTTATGGATGCACAATAATGGAGATCAAAATACAGAAATAGGGCTAATCACATCACATCCCACCAAAAAGGGACCACAAGTTGAACTTTTAATTTATTTGCTTATAAGCAATTACTGTGTCCTTCCCTGTTCTAACTTGTGTTAAAAGGGCTTTATATGGACAATGTATAATGGACCATGAGAAGGGTAATTGTGAGGTGGTAACATATGTAATGGGTGTGGTAACTTTGGTTGCGGTGGACAAACTCTTTTAATCAGCATTACATCGACCAAGTCTTGTTTAATAGTAAGTGGTATTTGATTGTTATTTCAATCACAAAAATTCACTTGTTTGAATTCTCTCTCAATAAGTTTGTACAATTTGTTCAACTAAGAACGAAAATATAATAAACGAATACTAACGAGTTAAAAGAATATAGTAAACAATATCAAGTACTTTATTTGAAAAACATAAGTTTTGAAACAAAAACCGTAAAGATTTGCACATTAAACTAGCAAAAGATATGCCGTACACCAACAAAATAATACTTAAATGCATGGATAACCATATGAGAAATCGACTATCAACTCAACAACAACTTGGAACAAGTAGCCTTGCTTCAGTGTCGAAAGAAAATAGTTAGCTAAATTTCCCTCCTCATCTGGTATGTTGTGGCTTAATGCCTTCTTTCTTGTTAGTAGCTCCACAAGGACTGAGAAATGGACACTAGGTAGGGACCTAAATGCTCGCATTTAAAAATTGGGACACGTGTGCTCAGTTGTGCAAAGGTGGGGAATTCATGTCTTATTTCCCCAATTTAAAGATTTAGATTGTCTATTTAAACTTTCATTTTTAGATTGTTGGTTCATTCCTCTTTAAAAGAAATTGGTGACGTTCCAGCTCTTAGAAACAAAAAGTTCATACAAGTCATTGTTAAAAAAATACAGTATGCTTTACAATTGTATTTTTAGCGAGAAAAAAAATGCTTATTGTATTTTATGTATTTGAGAAGACAGACCATTAGAATTCAATTGAACGAGTTAAAAAGAATAGATAACTAGTAGTTATGTTGTATTATCAATTATCATTTCAATGATCAACTTCTCCCATAATGATATCTATACTACATTGTATAGTTATAATATTAGCCAATTTCATTCTTTTAACTAAGGAAGAATTTGCAAGTTGATAAAATCCAATGGGTGAATTTTCCATCCCCAAGGAAAAACAATCACGATTTTGTTGAATGTGTTTAGAACTATCGTGATATTGTTGGTCGTGCTCAAAACTCTAGAGAAAATAAAAATTTCTGTTGGTAGGATTTCAAGAAAGCAGCTCGTCAAAGAACAATTAAACGAAAGCTTTTCACGAGCGTAAAAAATAAAAAAGGATTTTGGCCATTTTTGCATATTCACTACAACCTCAATCCACATCCTTATGTTACAGATTAGGAAACTAACACAAGATAAAATCATTTATTATGTTGACAATAATGCTAATCTTGAAAGTTCATTATAAGCTCACTCCACATTTCACAAATCTTTATGTTACAGAATTTGGCTTTCAAATACCATCTATATGATAGATCATCTCCCACCACTTGATGGTAAAAAAACATGATCCCTTGTGCTATCATATCCAATACTCGTGCTATTGCCTTTACCATTTGAAAACACATTAAATTTATCTCCAAGAAGGGATTCCATCTCTGGTGCATCAGGTTTAGTTTGCATCTTTGAATGTTTTTTTGATAGTCTCAGACCTTCAAGTTCCATAGCTACTTCCTTGATACTAGGTCTGTCTTCTCCTCTCACATATAAACACCTTTTGGCAAGCATAGAAACTGATATTAACTCCTCATTGTTTTCTTCGCATACAATATTATCATCAAGAATTTGGAATAACTGGTTTTGCTTCAGCATTGAAAGAAAATAGCTGGCGAAATTTCTCTCCTCCTCTGGTTTGTCATAGCTCAATGCCTTCTTTCCTGTTAAAAGCTCAACTAGGACTACTCCAAAGCTATAAACATCACTTTTCTCAGTCAATTGGTTTGTTAGCATGTATTCAGGATCCAAGTATCCGAAAGTTCCTTGCACCATAGTAGATAATTGGGTTTGACCTAGATGAACCAATCTTGATGCTCCAAAATCAGACACTTTTGCTGTGAAACTGGTGTTTAAAAGAATATTTGCGGATTTCACGTTTCTGTGTATGATTGGAGGAGAAGCTACGGAGTGTAGATACGCGAGCACTCCAGTAGCTTCTGCAGCTACTGTTAAACGCTTGTCTCAAGAAAGAGCGCGTGCCTTTGTTTTATTGTTTATGTGTTCAAAAAGGGTGCCATTGTTGATGAATTCGTAAACTAGCAAAGGAACTTGTGTATCTAAACAACAACCAAGTAGTCTGACAATGTTCCTATGGTTGATTTGGGAAATAACAATTACCTCATTGATAAGTTGCTCGACTTGGTTTGGATCCACTTGTTTGGACTTCTTGATGGCAACTATTCTATCATCTGATAAGAAGCCTTTATATACAGTGCCAAAGTCTCCTTGACCGATAATCCTAATGTCATGGAAGTTGTTCGTGGCCTTCTTGAGCTCGGCGGAAGTGAATATTCTTGCCATATCAGGTGACGTGTCTCTTCTCGTGAGCTTTTCTTGCAACAATAAACCACCATTTTGAAGAAATAATTTGTGTTTTATCCTGACCAACTTTCTCTTTTTGAGTTCCAAGTACAACCAACAGGTAGCAAGCATAAGAACAATGATTCCTAGAGCAATCCACGTTAGTAAAATTTTACATTAGCTTCATTCCAAGTCTTTTTCTTAAACGAATGAGCTAGAGAGTAAGAGAGAACATAATTTAGTATTACTGAAATGATAAAGCTAAAAACAATAACTCCTGGAAATAAAAATTGCACAAGCACAGTGTTCCTTTGCCAATCCCTAACAAAAACATAAGAATTTGAATTGCTACATGCTTGAATCAAATTCTGATTAGTATCTAGGCAGGGACCATATTATTTGTGGAAACATTGGAGGCAATTCAAGGTTAACCCAACTCCTAAATTTCTATTGGAAGGATAAACCCAGGAGATGGGGGAAGCAAAAGGCTGAGGTATACCCATGGAACAGTGGGACTAACCTGTAACAAGTTTGAAGACAAGTGATTGACCACGAATACAACCCTTTCCATCTTTCTTCCCGTCACCATGGTAACCTTTCGGGCAAACACATTGATAACTCCCTACTGTGTTCTCACAATGCTTTTCACATTTACTGAGACTTGGATCTTTACATTCATCGATATCTGCAAAAACAAGTTGGAAATCATAAAAATAATAATATGGATAACAATCACCACAAACCATTGCAGTCCAGATGTTGGGATAAATTCTTAATTAAATCTATTTTATTCCCAGTACCCAAACACAAGATTCTGGACCTTTGAATTACGAAGTATGTATGTATTAAGGATTATACCTTGACAACTGTAAGGGAGGTACGGATTTCCTTGATAATCCTCTGAACATAAACAGCGATAACCATAACCATTGTCGGGTTTGTAACACTGGGAATTCGTGCTTTTACATGCATAACTAGACATGTTCTTTTGAGCCTCCTCACAAGTACCATTCCCAATTGCCCAGTCAACCACCATGGGAAGCTTCTCTACATTCTTCAGACTGGAAAGATTTCTCGGAGAAAACCTAAATGCACTTTCCTCAACAAGAAAACCATAGCTGCAATTATTGAAGTTCCACACATTTTTGTAATTTTCATAGCTCTTCAATATCACCTCAACTCTCCAAACATCTTTTGGGATAGAGGTCTGGCAACAGCCTAAACCAGAACACGAGCCATCGACCAAATCATCCTCGTAATCACACATGGCAGTGCACCCTGTCTGATAATTCCTATTAATACGACGTCCAGATACAGAAGCATAAGTATCGTAGCCAATGACAGTGAACTTATTCACAGTATTATTGACCGTAACGTATACTGGCAAATATATCCAGGGATTACTGTAGAACACTCTGGTTTTGCTATAAATTGCAAGAGGCGCAATTGGCCATCCAAGGATATATTTGTGATTTCTATGGTTGAGTTTCCCAAGAATGCCTTAGGAGGATGGTAGGTTTCATTTCAAGTGACAGAGAAACTTATGTTAAGGTAACAGTATTCTGTGGTGCGAAAAGGGAAAGGAATACTTACATTTCCACAACGATCAACATAGTTATGCTTCGCCAACGAAAAATTTCCAGTTGTATAAACTGATGTTAAGGAAAATATAAACAGAATCGCCACAAGTAATTGGGCTTGCAGCAAATGCAATCCCATTAGGACTTTGATTCTGTAGTAACAGAAGTTTAACCTCGGATTATACAAACAACTGTTTGCAAGAATGGATTCTTATTTAACTATGCAAGTCTTCTTGCTAGTCATCGAACACATTATCTTGGCTCTTGACTAAGTCTCCTTTGGTGGGCGTTTAGAGGAGCCAGGTTTTCAAAAGCTACATGAGTCAATCCCATTTGTTTATTTTATGTGCTAGCAGATTTTGAATAATAAACACCAAAATTTCTCGGTATATATGTTTGATTAGGATTTAATATGCTCACATTCTTCTGCTCTTCTAGAAATTAATAAAATCTTTCCTGTCTAAAATGTGCCGCGGGGAGTTTTTCCCTGGTGGTCTCCGGATGGTGTCCTCATTTCTTGGGGCGCAACCCTAACATCTTTGACAGAAGTGTCTCGACTATGTAATGACACCATTGATGTAGGATAGTAAGCATACCCTTGGGCTATAATTCCAAATTTTCAAAGAGCATGAGGTTAAAAGGTTGAAATTAACTCAAGCAAAAGCCAATAACTTCAACATAAAAACTGGGGAGATAGAAATTTACTTCCTAAATTAAATTCAAATCATATGTTTGGAACCACAAAACCAATGGAGACCGAAAAAAAAAAATGGCAAAATTGATACATGAAATCCATTTCCATATTTATACACAAAACAAGTATCGTCCATACTTTGACATTCCAATCACAATGGAAATCTTCCTTCTCTTTTCTTAAGGTTTGATTTGAATTTGCATCTCCAATAGACTGAAAGTGTCACGACAAAAGTCTTGCGAAGTCCGGATTTTCACTAAAAGAACCATCTCCTTTTGGTAGTTGAATCTCCAATCGACTCTTCTTTTTTCGTGGTATCCATTCCTTGTTTCAGGGCATCCAATCTCCTCCTACGAGACAAGACAATAACCATATTTGTGTGATTTTGAGAACAATCTAGAGATGTATATCTGGAAACTTGTGGCTTGTGGTTAGATGGCACCATCCATGTGTAAACATAAAGAAAAGTAAAAATTACTTGGTATCTGTAAGGCAGCCGTGCAGACTCCATCTTTGTCGAAATCCTTCCATGCCTTCAATTCCACTTGCCAAAATCAAGCGTCTAAAAACACAAACAGTACCATATGTAATTAATTTACCATGATGAAATATGATCTAAAGACCTAGCATAATTAAACTATGAGTGAATAATGGCATACAATTTATATTATCTTGTATAGAGATTTCTGTTCCTGCTCATAGTAAAACAACTTGAAGGTTCATTCTGACTATACGTACTTGCATAGCAGTATGGACAAAAGAAGTACACTTGACATTTTATTGGAACCTACCCTCGGAATTATTTTTCAAGAAATCTCTCTTATCTCAGACTTTCGGAAAACAATAGCCACCTCTTTGTCCCCTGTGCTTCCTCATAGAGAAAAGGAGTTGTGTTGAACATTTTGTCTAATATAAACATACTAAGGGCTTGTTCGGTAGAGTTTTTTTTGGAGAAAAAATGGATTTTTTTGGTTACTTTTTTACTTTTCAAAATTTTTGGTAGTGTAAAAAAGGTTAAAAAGTCAAAAATTGTAGGCAAAAAAATGGGTTTTTTGGGATAAAATGGCAACCGAACAAGCTCTAAATTTACCAGTAATTGGACTGAGATTATGTGAAAAGAAGTTTGGTAAATTCTCCTCTCAATTAAATATAAAAAAGAGAAAAAGAAAACCTTCTTTAAACTTGTTAACTAATGTCTAACACCAGCCATAAAGATGGAATGGTTCAGAAGAGCGTTAAGAGTGGGATAAACAGTTGTTGAAATCTTTATTCTTTCTTCATTGTCCTTTTCGTTGACAACAGTGACTCAGATCTTATGACTAACAAATGCGCAAAGATAAGCAATTGCATAAACAATAGATACAACTGAAATTTAGAAATATTTGTATGTTCTTTTGATCATTATTCAAAATTCAAAGCAACTGAAGGACGAGTTTATAGTACAAATAAATAAGGATGCACAACTAAATTAAATTCAAACCCTGAAATCGGAGATGGAGGACATACTTTCTGCTGAGATTAGCACTAGGCAGCAGCCCTAACAAGAATAGTCTGAATAAATATTTCTAGGTCAATGAAAACTTTGACATGTTACTTGGCTTTGATCTTAATTTGCAATGTGGCATGTAGATTCGAGAAGAAAGACAATTTTTCTCACTTGTCTGAAATTTCTAAGGAATAACTACCAACTTATAAGAATAATGTATGAGTGATATCTATCAATTTTCTTAGTGCATCACATCTGACCCAACAATAACAAGGAAAAGAAAAGGTTGAACAAGCGCGCATATTTCCTGATGGTTTATTATCCATGGTTGACTGAACATACCTCTCCAGCAATGTCACTTCTGATTCCAACTGATTAGCTCTTTCCTTTGCTTGGTCTAAAGGCATTGACGTTCCAACGTTTCTTTTCACTTTCTTGAAGGCGTTGTCTTAGTTCTTTATCCTACATATAGAAAACGATCCTTATAATCTCACAAGAAATCATACAAATAGTGAATGCAAAAACTAAGCATACAATTTCTTACAACCTCACAACTCTCTCTGCACACTGTCGATAAAGTGCAATCTCGTCTTGACAAAATGGTTCAATATCATTAATTTGTAAACCTGTGCATTAAAACCAAAGAGAACAATCATCTTCAATTCAGAACCCATTGCCACCAATCGTTCCAAAGAAAAGAAAAATCATAAATTTTTAGAATAAAGGTGTCACATAAAAATAGGTTCCTCAAAATCCCATCACACAAATCAAAGCCTTCGAGCACGTGAGCTGCTATTTCAGGTGGAATTAGTGGTGATGGTGGGCCCATCATCAGATTATCTCCCACCAATATGGTTTTCTCCATGGTCTACTGCGAATCAACTAAATTGAAACAAAAAGATGAAACGCAGTCAATAATCAATAACTAGCCAAATTTTAAACCTTTCCCCTCCATTTACTATGAATTTCAAGTTCAATACATAAGCACACAGAAAGTTGAACATCTGTTCTCTCTTGTTGAAAATTAAAGATAACAGCTAGACAAGCAAAATATCAAAGTCCCACTTTTAAGAAAAATTAATCTAATTAGAAAAGAATGTAAATTGACGTCCAACATACCGTCCATGCTGTCCTTTGTTAGACCACAACTTGTTCGATGAAATGCCTCTGAGAGTGAAGTGTCTAACAATAATACCTGAGATGCAACAAACAATTCAAATCTCAAAAATAGTGCATATATACAGACATATGTATGTGCACATACATAGAGAAACAGAGAGGAAATCTGTTCGTACGATGTGCTAGCCGACTGCCGAAAGTAGATGAAGAAGGAAACATGTTCTGGGAGGCTATTTTCAGTATTTTGTATGAGCTAACGTGCAAAAAGGTTGGTCTAAGTATTGGCTAAATTACAGCTGTTGTCCTCAACCTTTAACTTTCCTTGCACTTCTATCTCTAGCATGTGTATCCTCAAACTTTTTATATAATTAGCAGATTCAATGATGTTTACTGCAATTTCCTTAGTTTTCTTCACACTGACCAGTCTTGTAACGATAATTAATTTTAGTAACTCAATGAGTCGAAAAATGTTTTAAGACAAATGGTATAACGTTAATTAACTTTAATGATTAAATGAGTCAAAAAATACTTCAAGGACCAACTTCAAATTTTGATATTAACTCTGAAATATTTTGCATACCACGCCAATGTTAGTATATTAGGAAGAATAGTGATATGTAGCACGACTAGTACTTAGCACTAGTCTAAGTGATAACATCGTATCAGTAAATAATAGGTATAATAAAATGTAGAAATATGAGACTCATTTGATTGGACTTATAATTTAATATAACTACATTGTGGTACTAACACCATTACTCGTATTAAGAATAGCCATAATAGTTATTTAATTCATTTTAAGCGAAACTTACTGCAGTAGTTCCAATCCGTATGACCTTGTTGCAACTTTGCACAATCTTCTATTTCTTTTTTCCCATTTTTTGACAGTCGTCTTCAAATTGTCAGTTTTCTAATGTTTTTGTCCCAATGAATCCATTCATTTTGCTGTGTTATAGTCAAAATTTTAATCAAAGGACAATTATGCCAATAAAAAGAAAAATAAATAACACTAGATGCCTATTAACTCAAATATAGCTGTTTTACTTACCGAACTCAAATGTACAACTTTCAATATCAAATCGATAACTTTTACACAAATGGACACATAGAGCTTATAGTTATGTATTCGTGGCTAGACTTGAGATTTTCAAACATGAGTAAAACTTTAAAAATTGGGCCATCAAATCGTAGCTTGCATTCAAATTTTTTTCTTCATAAGAGTGTTTTAGAATTAGATCTATAACCTTAAAACCCAACAATAAAATGACGTTAGGGTTACCGACATTCATCAGACATATATTTCATTTCTATTGTTGAGTAACCAATTACGGTGCGAAAAAAGAGTGAAGGCCCAAGAAAGAAAGTAAAGCAATTAAGAAGCATAAATATGATAGGACTAAAAATGGAAGGCCCAAAAATTAGAATGGAAAAAAACAAATTCGCAGACAAACAGAAACCTCTTAAGGCTAAAATCTTAGATATGATTGCTCTAACGAATCTTCGCTGAAAAGCAAGGTCCCATATTCAAATAAACTAGCAATATTGGAACTAGAATTTATTATATCAAGATCATCAATTTAAAGTATAAATTTATGATAACCAATAGACTTGTAACAAGCCAAGCTTTATGAAGTAGCATCAGAATTATAGAATTATAATCTCAAGTGCTGTAAAATCTTCTTCATATGAAAAATCGAACTTTATCGAGTAGCATAAGAAATATATTTTTAATTCCAACATATATTACATTTTCCTCAAGATTTCAACACCCCAGTGTTTTAATTCCCAAAACTATAATGAGTTTTAAAGATTTTTTATTTTTTTTTAATGACAGGCAAGCTCTAGAATGTGATCAAAGAGCATAATAAATTTCTGCACTAAGCAGTCGGGTTCGGCAATTCAAGTTGAAACAATTTTAGCAATTCAAATGTAAAAAATCAATATAAATTGGTTGGAATAGCTCACTAATTGCCCTTTGGTTCCGAGCAACTGAAAACCTTCTCTTCTTCTCCTTTTCTTTTCTAGCAAATCACCCTTTGTACGCTCTTGGTTCCAAGCAACTGAAATTTTAGGTTTGGGATTTGGTAATTTTGGGAGGTTTATGGGAGTGGGAAGGTTTGTGAATTTTAGGGTGGAGATATGTCGGGGAATTTGGCTAAATAGCCTTGTCAAACACCCAATACAATGGAATAACCTAACTTTCAACAAATAAGTCTTGAAGGCCTCTTTTATTGTAAAAGACATTAATACTCTTATTAAGTTATTAGAACTACAAAAATGGGTAAAATATAAAAGACCTAAATACCCTTTTAATGATACATATAGAATTAAATGAAAAAGTCAATTAATTTATTGAAACACAACGGCTCTACATTATTGTTAGAACAGAAACGTATCCAACATTAATTCATTCATCAAATTGCAGCAAACATTATCTTCAAAGTAGAGATCAAGAATTGCAAGCATCACGTGAACAACACATAATCCAACATTTTGACATTTTGTAATTGGTAAGTAAGTTCATTCTCACTTTGAATTAACTGGGTATCGTAATTGTGAAATGATTAGATTAATGGGCATGAATTGAACAAATTAATTAGAAATATATTTGTTCCTGTATTGTGATAATTGGAAAGATCTTTGTTACTGAGTTTAAATTGAAGAAGATCACGTAGGTAAGAAGTAAACAAGTTAACCTACACTTGAGGTTCAGATAACCTACGATCTTAGTCTGTTAACCTACACACTTGAGTCGGTTAACTTAGGCTTTTAGTCAGTTAACCTACACTGGAGGTTGGTTAACCTACCCTTGAGGTCTATTAACCTACCATTGACTGTTAACCTACCATTTAGGTCTGTTAACCTATACTAGAGGTCTGTTAACCTACACTTTGGTCTGTTTTCCTAAACAGTTGCTATGTTAACCTACACTTTTGGTCGGTTAAACTTTTTAATTAGCCACTAGTTGACCGAACTTAGCATACGTCATATAACAGACCAACTCAACTTAACAACCTTTATGAAATATAATATAAAAACCATCACCACGCAGTCTGTTAATAGTCCATATAGATTTATGTTATTACTTAGCTAACGTCATTTTAATTATTTTGTTGAAATGTAGCTATGGCACTTCTTGCTATTTGTTACTTCGCCTACGATCTTAGTCTGTTAACCTACATACTTGAGTCTGTTAACCTATGCTCTTAGTCGGTTAACCTACACTGGAGGTCGGTTAACCTATCCTTGAGGTCTGTTAACCTACACTTGAGGTCTGTTAACCTACACTTTAGTCTGTTTTCCTAAACAGTTGCTATGTTAACCTACACTTTTGGTCAGTTAAATTTTTGAATTAGCCACTAGTTGACCGAACTTAGCATACATCATATAATAGACCAACTGAACTTCACAACCCTTATGAAATAGAATATAAAAACCATTACCACGCAGTCTGTTAATAGTCTATATGGATATATGTTATTACTTAGCTAACATCATTTTAATTGTCTTGTTGAAATGCATATATGACAATCCTTGCTATTTGTTAGATAACATACGATCTTAGTCTGTTAACCTATACACTTGAGTCTGTTAACTTACGCTCTTAGTCGGTTAACCTACCATTGAGGTATGTTAACCTACCCTTTAGGTCTGTTAACCTACACTTGAGGCCTATTAACCTACACTTTTGGTCGGTTAAACTTTCTAATTAGCCACTAGTTGACCGAACTTAGCATACGTCATATAACAGACCAACTGAACTTAACAACCCTTATGAAATAGAATATAAAAACCATCACCACGCAGTCTATTAATAGTCCATACGGATTTATGTTATTACTTAGCTAACGTCATTTTAATTATTTTGTTGAAATGCAGATACGACACTCCTTGCTATTTGTTACTTCGGTGAGTTTGAAAAGAATGACCAAGGTCAGTGGACATGGAAATGGAATGGGGATAATGGAGAATCGGTTGCTGCACTTATTGTATCTAAGAATATATTGTATACGGAATTGTATCATGATATAGAAAACCTCATTATTTTTGACTCTTCGGAATACGATATGGAGTTTGGATTTCTTTTTCCTAATAATACACATTTTTCAGTTCCATCGGTAAAGATAACTTCAGACATGCAGTTGAAGTGGTTGATTGAACTGAACAAAAAGTACCATACTCCTCTATGTGTAACTCTTGTAAAGAGAGAGCAACCTATGAACATACACGACGCAGGAAATGAAGCAGATGATGAAGTCGGAGATGAAATGTACCGTAACAGAGATGATTTTTGGAATACAATAGAGATAGTTCGAGATGATGATGTAGTTTTTTCGGAGACGAATGCTACACAAATACCTCCTGAGATAGGTCAAGACGATGAGGAGGAATTTCCATTTACAAACGACGATCTCATTGCCTCAGTTTCACGTAGCCACTAGGCTGGTCCTAGTTCACGATCTTCTCGTACGACTCGAATGATTCCTGATGGTGAAGATTTACATGTTGACCAGTTGTTTGATAAGAAGAAAGATCTACAGGAAGCTGTGCACTTGATTGCGTTGAAACAAAACTTCGAAGTTAAAGTGAAAAAATCAAATAAAACAGTGTACACACTTGCTTGTGTAGATGATAGTTGCAAGTGGCACTTGCGAGCAACGAAGTTTGACACATCTGATATCTTTGTTATTCGAAAGTACGTAAGGGAACATACTTGCGAATATGGGACTCGTCGTAATGATCACAGACAAGCATGATCATGGGTTATTAGAAGACATATAATGCACAAGTTTCGGACCCCAAAACTATGTACAGACCTACATATATCATCCATGACATCCGTCGGTAGTTCGGTGTTGTAATGAGTTATCAGAAGGCTTGGAAGTCTAAAGAATGTGCTCTGGAGGACTTAATGGGTTCACTTGAGGATAGTTATAGTAAACTGGCCTCCTATTGCCACAATTTGGAGAAAACTAATCCAGGCTCGGTGTTCTTTATTCAGACTGATGTCGACAACCGTTTCAAATACTTCTTCATGGCTCTTGGCCCGTGTATTAGAGGGTTTATATCTTCAATGAGGCACAAACTTTGTGTCGATGGAACATTTTTGAAAGCAAAATATGAATGTACGATGCTTATTGCTACATGTCAAGATGCGAACATTCAAATTTATCCTCTTGCATTCGGCATTGTCAATAATGAGAATGATGAATCGTTGAATTGGTTCTTCACAAAGCTGAAAGAAGTAACGGGCGACGTTAGGGACATTGCTTTTGTGTCTGACCGAGGTATATTATAAAAAATGGTATCAGAGATGTTTATCCTGATGCACACCATGGATATTGCATATACCATATACAAGGCAACTTGAAAACGAGGTATGGATTCCTACTCTCCTGTCATTGTTTAAGAGAGCGGCAGAGGCATACACTGTCGAGGAATTTGATAAATTTATGGGCGAGATACATAATAAATTGAAGAAAGCATGGAAGTATTTGATCGATATGGGGGTTGAACATTGGGCAAGGGCACATTTTACTGGAATTCGGAACAATATGATGACATCAAATAATGCAGAGTCGCTGAATTCCTTATTTAAGAACGATCGGGAGTTACCAATTCTTGCACTAATAGAGAACATACGCAGCAAGTTGTAGGAATGGTTTTATAATAGACGTGAGGAGTCGCAGATGCATACAAGCACTCTAACCCCGATAATGGAAGAAAAACTTTTCAATAGTCTTGAGGTGGAAAAGACGTTGTATGTAGAGCCTCTAGACCAATTCCGGTTTGACGTGAATAGTGGACCAAACACCCGGTACGTTGTGAACTTGGATGACAACACTTGCACGTGCAGACAATTTCAGTTAGAGAGTTTTCCCTGCACGAATGATGTCGCAGTCGCACTATACAAAGGGATTTCAGCTCACGTGTTGTGCTCTCAGTATTACACAGTTGATTTTTGGAGAGTAGCATATGCCGAAACAATATTCTCCGTGTCAAATGAAGTCGAATGGAAAGTTCCCGACCATATTGCTAGCACACTCAATATTTTGCCACCTTTAGTGAAATGACGGGCTGGCCGCAAATCTACATCAAGAATACCATCTGCTGGAGAGTGCCCCCGCCGTCGTAGGTGCAGTATATGTGGTGCAACTGGACACACTCGACTTAATTGTAGTAGTCAGGTTCCTCTTGCTAGTAGCCGCATGGACGGAGAATAGTATATGCACATTTAAAGGATGTATTGTATGATGTATATTAGATGTATTGTATGATGTTTATTTTATTATTTATTTGAAGTCTGTTGAGGAAACAATGTGAAAATGACTGAGATGAAAAAAAGTTGCTTCTGTTACGAATAAAACTTCATCTTTATTTTGTTGTGTTAAATGCTCCTGTTAACCTAACTAGGTTATGTTAAGTGCTCATTTTAACCTAACTAGGTTCTGTTAGATGCACATGTTAACCTATATGGGTTAGGTTAACAATTACCAATTAACCTAATCAAATCTTATGTTAACCTACTTCATCATTTTATAGTCGGTTAATTAATCTAAACAGGTTTTGTTAAATTCTCATTTAAACCTAACTAGGTTATGTTAGATGCACATGTTAACCTACTTCATCTCTTTATAGTCGGTTAAATAAATGCACATGTTAATCTATTTGTTCTATTAACCTACTATGCATAGTAGGTTAACCTAATTAATTGATCTGTTAACCTACTATGAAGTAGGTTAACAATCTATTCATTCTGTTAACCTACTATAATATTCTGATAACCTACAATGCATAGTAGGTTAACCTAATCAATTGATCTGTTAACCTACTATGAAGTAGGTTAACAATCTATTTGTTCTGTTAACATACTATAATATTCTGTTAACCTACTATGCATAGTAGGTTAACCTAATCAATTGATCTGTTAACCTACTATGAAGTAGGCTAACAATCTATTTATTCTGTTAACCTACTATAATGTACATGTTAACCTACTATAATGTACATGTTAACCTACTCTGGATAATAGGTTAACCGAATCAATTGATCTGTTAACCTATTATGTATCCCGATCATCTCCAGTATCCATCAAAACAACATACAGGTACTCCAATTGTCCGTATCTACCTAATCGTGTATCTCAATCGTCTCTGGTATCCATTAAAACAACATACAGGTACCTCGATTGTCCAAATCTACCTAATTGTGTATCCCGATCATCTCTGGTATCCATCGAAACAACCAATAGGTATCCCGATTGTCCAAATCTACCTAATCGTGTATCTCGATCGTCTCTGGTATTCATCAAAACAACCAATTGGTACCCTGATTGTCTGTATCTACCTAATCGTGTATCCCGATCATCTCTGGTATCCATCGAAACAACATTTAGGTACCCCGATTGTCCGTATCTACCTAATCGTGTATCCCAATCATCTCTGGTATCCATCGAAACAACATTTAGGTATCCCGATTGTCCGTATCTACCTAATCGTGTATCCCAATCATCTCTGGTATCCATCGAAACAACATTTAGGTATCCCGATTGTCCGTATCTACCTAATCGTGTATCCTGATTGTTTCTGGTATCCATCGAAACAACCTATAGGTACCCTGATTGTCCGTATCTACCTAATCGTGTATCCCAATCATCTCCAGTATCTATCGAAACAACATACAGGTACCCCGATTGTCCGTATCTACCTAATCGTGTATCCCGATCGTCTCCGGTATCCATCGAAACAACCAATAGGTACCCTGATTGTCCGTATCTACCTAATCGTGTATTCCGACCGTCTCCAGTATCATCGTAACAACATACAAGTACCCCGATTGTTCGTATCTACCTAATCGTGTATCCCAATCATCTTCGGTATCCATCGAAACAACCAATAGGTACCCTGATTGTCCAAATCTACCTAATCGTGTATCTCGATCATCTCCAGTATCCATCGAAACAACATACATGTACCCCGATTGTCCAAATCTACCTAATCGTGTATTCCGATCGTCTCTAATATCCATCGAAACAACCAATAGGTACCCTGGTTGTCCGTATATACCTAATCATATATCCCGATCATCTCCGATATCAACTTAATTAGTGTTGGTTAAAGTCCTGTTATTGATGTCCTGGTGTCTGTTAACCTACTATTGATAATTTGATAATGCGTGAATCTGTTTACTCATGTATTCTGTTAACATACTTCGTGTGACCGGTTAACCTAATTCAAAGTCTGTTAACCTACTTCATTTTCCAGTTAACCTAATTTAAAGTTCTGTTAACCTACTATGACTAGTAGGTTAACAAAATCAGTTGTTCGGTTAACCTACTTGAAGAAATAGGTTAACCTACTTCAAAGTTCTGTTAACCTACTCTATAACAAGTAGGTTAACCTATGTTGTTGTGTTTTTTCTGTTTACCCCTATTCTATAGTTCTGTTAACCTACTTGATTTCATAGGTTAACCTACGTAGTTGTTCTATTAACATACTTTGTTGTGTTTTGTTTTGTTAACCTATTCTATGGTTCTGTTAACGTACTTTGTTGTGTTTTGTGTTTTTTTCTTGTTTTTTCACGCTTTTTATCGGAATTCTAATGTGTTTATGCTTAGTTATTAATTGCTTATGACGTCTTTATTGATTTTTAGAAATTATGTTTCTTCAGCAATTTGATAACGTGTGAATCTGTTCTGTGAAAATTGAAGTCCTGTTATTGATGTTCTGTTAACCTAGTTCATTTCGGTTATTAAGTTCTATTATCAGTATCTGTTAACTTAATCGTGTTTTCTGTTAACCTACCTCATTTCACCTGTTAACCTAATTCAAATATTGTTACCTACTTCATTTCACTAGTTAACCTAATTCAAAGTTATGTTAACCTACTATGGCTAGTAGGTTTAAAGGTGTCAATCTAGGTCGGCCCGCCTCTGATGAAGCCTAGTGACGACCCGCATTAAAAAAAGCCCGCGCCAAGACGGGTTGCGACCCAGCCCACAAAATTGAACACGAGCTTGGTCCACCCGTTGGCCCATCCGGATTGAGCCAATGTGGGCTGCGGTTCGACTCGGTTCGACCCGTATGAATAAAAATTTAATTTTTTGTTGAAATTACTAAAAAAATTTAGTTACTTATTATAATTCAAAAAAAATGTTTACATATATAACAAAAAATGTGTTAAATTACTAAATAAAAAATAAAGAACAATGATAAATTCACATTTGTTAATTTTTTAATAATTTTTATTTTTTATTTATATATTTAAAGACTAAAACATCATGCATATGTCACATCTTTAACTTTAAACGGCTCTCTGCTATTTGTTTTTTTATTTTTTTAAATATCATTTCAAATATGAAAGTTTGAATTTTCTGCTCTTTTTTTTTTAAAAAAAATCAAAGCGGTTCACGGGTCGGCCTGCGGTTCCATCTCTTCGGCCTGTGAACCGGGAGGGCTGTTCACGGGCCGGATCGCGGTTCCAGGTCGAGACGGGTGGGCCAATGGGGGTTCGGCCGGCCCGTCCGTCTTGACACCTCTAAGTAGGTTAACCTAATCAATTGATCTATTAACCTATTCTAAGAAGTATATTAACCTAATCAATTGTTCTATTACCCTACTTCATTTCACCTATTAACCTAATTCACAGTTCTGTTAACGTAATACATTTTACCTATTAACATAATAAATTGATCTGTTCGGTTAATATTGTTCTGTTAACCTAATGTATAGTTCTGTTAACCTACTAAGAATTACTTTAACAACATAAATTGGTCTGTTAACCTACTATCTCCAATAGGTTAACATAATCAATTGATTTGTAAACCTATTTTGTTCTGTTAAACTATTCTATAGTTATGTTAACGTATTATTGGTCCTGTTAACCTACTTTGTCCTGTTCACCTACTCTATGGTTATCGTAATGAAGAATATGGCAGCTGATCGTGTTAAGAGTTCTTTTACCGCAATCGACCCTGCAAGACATCACGATCAATTGGTATGTTTTTGAACTCAGTAATAGATTTCAGTTAGTTGCATTATCGTTCAAAACGTTCGTTAACATTTAATTTTGTTACATTGCCCAGCTAATTAACCGGCATTTTACGACCTTATATGACCATCTCATTGGGAGCAGTGTTCAACTTCGTGATATGGGTGGCTGAGTATGGCATATTCAAGTTATCCGATCTAATGAAGGGATCATTTTTACTACTGGATGGTCTAATATTTTCACACATCACTCACTCACTTTTGGTTATTTTGTGGTATTCAAGTACCATGGAGATTCTACTTTTTTTACTTCAATACTTGATGAGTCTGCATGTGAAATACATTTGGATGGCCCGGTTGCTTCATCATCAACAAGTCAACCTCTACCATCCTTCCAGATTACTATGTCGGCAACGCATTTCTGCCACCGTTGTATTGTGAGTTTATATCATATTTTCTTATCAGTTTTAGCACTCATTGACTTGTATAATTTCACTCACCGTTTGTTTGTATAATTTTACAGTACGTTCCTGGAACATTTGCCCAAACACACTTGCCAAGATTTGTAAACGATGTTCAAATTCACGATGCCGCTGGTCGAGTGTGGCAAATCGGATTGGATAGAAGGGCCAATGGGATTGTGCGTCGCTTAGCAAGAGGTTGGGCAGTATTTTATTCAACAAAGAATATTAGTCCCGAGGACACATGTGTGTTCGAGCTCATCAACAGTGATGTGCCTGCTTTCAACGTGTACAAAGTCGCGGTCAGAGAAAGAGAACATACCCTGCTCTAAAATGACAGAATTTTATTTCATTGAAAATTGGAAACAATGTTTTACTTTTTTAATGTAATTTATCATGCATTGTCTGGTTTATGTATTTATCATGCATTGTCTGACAATCTTTCTGTTAACAGAGTAGGTTAACCTACATGGGATAGGTTAACATATGCTCAGGTAGGTTAACCTATTCTTAGTTGGTTAACCTATTTCAATGAATCTAACAACCTACTTCAATCCACCTGTTAACAGAGTAGGTTAACCTACCTGGGATAGGTTAACCTATACTCAGGTAGGTTAATCTATTCTTAGTTGGTTAACCTCTTTCAATGAATCTAACAACCTACTTTAATCTACCTGTTAACAGAGTAGGTTAACCTACCTGGGATATGTTAACCTATACTTATTTGGTTAACTTATTTCAATTACTCTAATAATCTACTTCAATCCACATGTTAAAAGGGTAGGTTAACCTACCTGGGTTAGGTTAATTGGTTAACTTATTTCAATGAATCTAACGACCTACTTCAATCTTTCTGTTAACAGAGTAGATTAACCTATACTCAGGTAGGTTAACCTATACTTAGTTGGTTAACCTATTTTAATGAATCTAACAACCTACTTCAATCCACCTGTTAACAGAGTAGTTAACCTACCTGGGATAGGTTAACCTATACTTAGGTAGGTTAACCTTACTTAATTGGTTAACCTATTTCAATGAATCTAAAAATCTACTTCAATCCACCTGTTAACAGAGTAAGTTAACCTACCTGGGATAGGTTAACCTGTACTCAGGTAGGTTAACCTATTCTAGATAGTTGGTTGACTTATTTCAATTAATTTAAGAACCTACTACAACCGACCTGTTAACAGAGTAGGTTAACTTACTTGGGTTAGGTTAACCTATACCCAGGTATGTTAACCTATTCTGGATAGTTGGTTAACCTATTTCAATGAATTTAACAACCTACTTCAATCCACCTATTAACAGAGTAGGTTAACCTACCTGGGATAGGTTAACCTATAATCATGTAGGTTAACCTATACTTAATTGATTAACCTATTTCAATGAATCTAACAATCTACTTCAATCCACCTGTTAACAGAGTAGGTTAACCTACCTGGGATAGGTTAACCTATTCTGGATAGTTGGTTAACTTATTTTAATTAATCTAAGAGCCTACAATAACTGACCTGTTAACAGAGTAGGTTAACCTAACTGGGATAGGTTAACATATACTCAGGTAGGTTAACCTATTCTTAGTTAGTTAACCTATTTCAATGAATCTAACAACCTAGTTCAATCTACCTGTTAACAGAGTAAGTTAACCTATACATTACTTAGCAAATTTGGTTAACTTATTTAATCTATTCTGTTAACCTACTTCAATATACCTGTTAACAGACACAATTAACCTTTCTGTGTTAGGTTATCAGTACTTCACACCTAACTTCGTTATGTTAAATATGATCATCAACAGAAATACTACATTAATGTGATCCTATTTACAAATATACAAAACGTATAGAACTTACATCAGAAATAATACAAATATACAAAAATATTTCAAATTTACAAAACGTACATTTTTCAAAGAATAATATTATACTATGGATCATAGTTTTGTGTGTAAAAGTCAGCTGCTAGCTTCTTCCACCACATGGATATGTGTTGGTTTTGTACGAGCAGCGCCGACTCTCCAACACTTAAAAATTCAATGAATTTAATTGTGAATACACTGCAATCAACCCTGCAATTAAATAATTAAGTCATTCGCACAATTGCAAAATTTTTATAAGTTGCAAATACTAATAATCCAATACAAAGAAACTTACGAATTTTTTTGTTTAATCGTGTCGTCAACCTTCTGCACTCGTACTGTGTCCCGTACTGAAATATTCACTGACTTCGCAAAAACAGGGATGAAATAACACACCGACTCTAAAAACTTCTCAAGCTGACCTTGTGTAAGGCAACTCTTGTCGGGGTCATAAACGTATACCGTACCTTCAGAAAAGTTAACCTCCACTGCAAACTAGTGTGCATTCGCCAGCACCAGAATGTACAGATGTGTACAACCCTCCCATGGTTGAGCATTCGACTGTGACTTCTCGTGTACGTAGTCGAATAAGTAATCTGCTAACGTGAAATTGTCTAGACATGAGTCTTTCATCATCTGTGCAACATCCAGCATGCTTTTGAATGCGAAATCCATGATGACTCTTCGATTTCTGAATGATTTTGGATACATGGCTGCCCGTTGTCGCAGCAGGTACATCACCATGTCAACATGCTACAACATCGAAAATGAAACATGAACAACAAAATATAGTATATAATACTAATGAAACAAAAAAATTTCTTACGTCGTCTGCGAGCCACTTGCGATCTGTCAATACATCGTTAAACTATTCTTTGGCGTCTGTGAATCGAACACTCCCCAATACATAAACCACGCTGAAAACATATTGTTAAGAATTGAACACTCTAGAAAATAATACGTTACCAATTAATGTATAAATAACTTATTCAGTTCCAAGTTTAGAGTACCACTTAAGGAACTCTGTCTCCTTTACGGGGTCAACCTTTTGGAATAGATCGATCTTCTACCCGTCAATGAAGTTTCTTCTCTTTACCCCAGCCGTGAATGGAGAACTCAAGTAGGCTGAGGGTACTTTCAACCTCTTACCAACTGCCTCCGTATTCTCCACCATCCCCTCGTTCTTTCTCTTCCTACGAGTGAAGAAGACAGTTGGTACATCTGCTGTCACCACTACCTCAGTCACTCCCTATGTCTCCACCTCTGGCCATTGACTACCTGTCTCCAACTCCATCACCAACTGCTCTGTCTCTCCCACCGGCTACTGACCAACCGTCACCATTCCATCCGTCACACCATCGGTCTCCACAGTTGGCTCTCCAACTGTCACACCATCGGTCTCCACAGTCGGCTCTCCAACTGTCACCTCCTTGGTCTCTACATCTAGCTACCCACCCATCTCTATGAGTACCCTACTCGTCACACCATTGGTCTCCACAACCAGCTATCTATTTGTCACCTCCTCGGTCTCCACATCAAGCTGTCTACCCGTCTCTGTCACCACCCCATTCGTCACACCATCATTCTCTACAATCGATTCCCTATCTGTTGCCCATTCGGTCTCGATATCTAGCTGGCCAATCTCCATCTCTATCTCTATATTCATTCGAAACCTGTCTCAAATTCGGGATGGTCCCTAGTCTCCATCTCCGTGTCTACCTCCTGGTCTCTCACCCTGTCAGACTCAACCGGAATCATGTCTGATGCTGTCTCTGGCGCCATTGTATCTGTGTGATGATATGGTCTTACCTACTCAATGACTTCATTGACTTTCTTGCTCAACTGTCCAACCTTCTTATTTAAACGTCTGACCTCGGCCATCAGCTGAGAAGTAATTCGATGCTCCATCGAAGTCAAATGCCAGTTCAAACGTTCAAATAAATCCTCATATACATTTGAACCCGAATGTGCCCTAGATGATCGACGTACAACTGGAGACGGAGTACGGAAAAGGCAAGGCGGTGGAGGAGAAGATGAAGGTCGATGCGATGTGGGTGACCACTGTGCAGTAGGAGAATGTCCCTACATAAATTAGAATAGACACTATTAGAAATTTTTTAAAACAACTATCATATCATATATATAGGCATACCTTTTCTCCAACAAGATATGGATCGAAGATAAGATTTGGTACCCTGGCAGGAATGTAAAATCCCTAAATGTACACATTCTCCATCTCTTCACGTGTAGGAGTCAGAATAGTATAGACATCAAGCTGACATATTGAACTTTAACGTTAATTGGAAGCACTATCATTAACATCACATTCAATATAAATAAAGAGTTCTCACCTGAGGATCATCAAGTATAGCTGCGATATCCTTTACAGTAGGAATGTCCGTCGCGTGCGAATTTAACATCCTCAGGATCCTAGTCCACTCATTTCTTATAGCCCATTTATCGGCCAACCTTGGTATAGCCTCAAAAGCCCATACCTACAAATTTAGTATCATTACATATATTGTAATACTAAAATGCTTCAAATTATAAGTTTCACTAGTTACGTGCACGGCCAATGGAAATTCGTATACATCATACTTTCGATCGGTCTTTGAACCCTTGATCGTATGCATTGTCTTAAATGCATGCAATGTGTCCATAAAAACACCTACGACCCCATGGATATGCATTAAAGACCTCCATATCGTCGACTACGTCCAAGCAAAATACATCAATGCTGGTCTTATGGTGTTTGCAATTCAACACATTCTCCAAGATGTACACCAATCCAAGTTTATATTTATCCTCCATCACCGTGCATGCATCAAATGTAGACTCCAGCTCAACAGGTGTGACTGTTGTCTTCCTACGAAAATATTTATTCAAAAGTCTTTTGGACCACTGGATATTTGGTCTTACTTCTTCTTCATTGCCAACATTTAGACCAGTGACAATAAGAAACTCCATCAAGCTGAACCGGACCATCTTCTCATCCCCTAATCGAAATCATAGTTCGTCTGCATTTTCTGACTTCAATAGTCGAAGCAATAAATTGTCAATTATTTGGCCCGAGAACTGAATACGCCTAACCTGATGGAATTTCCAAAAGAATGATCTGCACAACTTTGCTTTGTGGTGGTCATCAAGAGCATTCACAACCCTCTTGATGTTTGTAACATCACAATTAGCAGTCACCTTTCCAGGGAAGTCACATAATCTACAGTCAACTGCATACTCCATCTTGCAATAAAAATTAACATTTCATAACTTAATAAACGAAATAAAATAAAATTCAAGAAACAGTTACTGATATATTAAAGCATGGCAATTAAACAGTTAACTGACTTATTCTTCTGTTAACAGGCTGATATATGTTGTTAACCTAACACTAATTTCTGTTAACAGGAACAATTGGGTTGGTTAACCTAACATTTGTGCATGTTAACATGTGACTTTCTAAATTAAACCTACCTTTTGTTACCTTTTGTCTGTTAAAAGATAAATTAATGTAGGTTGATAAATTCTTTTGTTAACAATGATCTGTTAACCTAAAAATGTGTTCGGTTAACAGTTGTCTGTTAACAATATATTTCTGTCTGTTAACATAACAATGTTGTCTGTTAATAGAACAATGTTGTCTGTTAACCGAATATTTCTGTCTGTTAACAGAACGATGTTGTCTGTTAATAGAACATTTGTGTCTGTTAACCGAACACTTCCTTAGGTTCAAATGTCATTAACGGAATGTTGGTAGGTTAACCTAACCATTGGACCTGTTAACCTAACACTTTCTCTTCTGTTAACCTAGGGTTTTAATAGGCGTTAGTTCGGTTGTTCACTATCAACTTCAATCTTCATTTTAATCAGTACATTGCTTCATTTACAATCAGTTATGTTATTTATATGTAGTTTCAACATATCCCAATATATTTTCAAGATTTTTACAGATTTTCAGACAACAATATCAAAAGAAGTTGAAGTAAATACAAACAAAATGGACTTTGCTGGAACTTACTCGAACAATGCTGAAGTTTTGCTGGAAATTACTCGAAAAATTGAAGTTTGCTGGAACCCAAAATCTCAACTGTGCAGAGCGGTTATACTTCAACTATTTTTTGCATTTGTTTGGAATATTTTACGTTTCATTCCTTTTACAGTGCTGAGGGTTATTTTGGACCTTTCAAAATAACTCATTAAAATGTTTTTTTCCCACTATAAGTGGTCAACGGCCATTTTGAAAAAATGGCCAGGTCATCCGGCCATTTTGCACCATTCCCACGTGATATGTCATATGAGAATTAAGTTAAGGATTCTGGGGTTAGGCTGCGGGCCAGGTCGGGTGGGTTGTTGGGTTTTTAAGTGGATTTTGGGGTGCCTCAAAATGGGCTAAAGATCACTCACCTATTGTCCAAGATGTCCAAGATCGAAATCTCTGATGCGAGTTCTGTTTAGCAAGGACGAATGAAACTGAACACAATGCTCACAGTCAATATATTGAAGATAAGTGGGAATAAAAATGAATAGATAACCAGGCAAATTTTTCTAAATGACCATTCTATTTTAGCCAACAAATTATCAAATATAATGCTATCTTCTCTTTCCATTTATTACATCTCAAATAATTTCAAAATCATCTGTTGCTGTCTGTTGAAAAAGAGATTTTCAAGTTAGAATCTAAGGCGCTGTTCTTTGTTGTTTTCAAGTCGGTTTAATTTTCAGTTTTTCAAAACAGTGAAAACGTGTTTACTTATCCATTTTCAAAAATGCATTTTCGAAAACACTTAAAAAATTTACAAAGGAAATGGAAAATGATATTTGGGAGTTTTCATCATTTTTTTGTACCCATTTCCAAAATGGCCAAAACGCGAAAAATGTAAAGGTGGACACCATTTCAATTCCTCCCTTCAACATTTTTTTATGTGCGTTTTTTTTTAATTCTCTCCACCTTTCAGTCACATTTACGTCGTCTTCTTCCTTCTTCCTTCATTTCTCTCCTCCAAGCCTTTTTGCTGTTATCTCATTTCATTTCCATTTGATTAGTTAGCGTATTCGCATAACCCAGTGGCAGTTTGTAAAATTGTGTATTCTATCGGTGTATATAATATGATCAAAATTTGAGCTTGATTCTGATTGGATTGGTATTATAAGGAGAAAGGTGTGATTATTGTATATATAATTGGATTTGAATTTATGGTACTAGCTGGATGAAGCTTGAAATTTTTGATCTGATATGATAATTTCTAGGTCTCTGCTTCAGTTGTTGATGCTCTGTTCAATGCCTCTTCTTCCCCCAGATTCCTTGTTCGAGGTAAACATTATTCGAACTCTTACTATTTGTTATTGTCGTTTTATTTCGTTGCTTTTTTTTTTTCTTTCTAATTTCTAATTCGTTAACATAAGAATTCGGATGCAACTAAGTTGTAATGGAAAGAGTAAAATTTGTTGCAGTGAAGAATTAACTCCTAATGGAGACTTATTAGCTCTGTTTTGGTCTAGATAGTGGGGGAATGAGCCACGAGAGTGAATTATTGAATAATTTCGGATATAGAAATTAGAACAAAGAAGTAAAAACTTGTGCTCCTAATGAAATTATGATCAAATTAATTGCAGCATTAAAAGGAGCCCATATCCCTTTTCTTGGATTGCTTGTGTCTTTATGACCAGAACTAGATTTGATAAGTATTTCAAGTTGTTTTGATGAATTTTTATTCATCTGCAGAAAAAGGGACATTTAAATTAACTCTTGATTGCAATTTTATTCAAAATCTAACTTCTATTTGGAGTAGGGTCCTCTTTGTAACTAAAGGGATAATTATATCTTTCTTTCCTTCATTTTCTCTTTCTCATGCTGTTATATGTTATATATGAACATAAATAAGTATTCACATGTGGAGACAATTAGTGTAGATGCTCAACTTGAAGCAAATGCCATATGCCAAAGTGATTTTTCTATGAGTAAATAAGAGGAGGGCATGATAGTGGTTGCTAATTGATACAGAAAAGTGTTGCCTTCTTCAGTTGCTGCAATTTTTACCCAGCATGCTATGGACAAAGGTTTCCCATCTAATTTGATCTTTACACCAGTAAAAGCTGGTGAGGTAAACCATATTCTTTCAATAGTTCTTATAAACAATGCTGTTCTTTTGATAAATCACAGAATCTTTTATGAACAATGACTGAAAATGAGGACTGTTATTAGAAGTGAATTCACCGCAACTATTTCACAATCACACGCAATTTTGTGTAAACTATATCATCCTTACTAACTGAGCTAAGATAATGCAGCTGTTAGCTTTAAACTATGGTCTTAAATTGCCACATGCAATAGAGGAAATAAATGAAGCTATGCAATTTTTTTAGTGGACGAACAATTGTCTCCTAGGTTACGCAGTGATTTTATTCATTGATTTTTTTTTTTATAATAATGAATTGTGGGTATATGTTGTGTTGACCTCCAAAAATGGCTGTCAATAGGAACCCCACGCTACCTCTGCCTACGCGTACTTTCCCTCTTACCGAGGCTCCCACGTGGTTTATTCAACTACGTAAATGAGCCTCGGACCGAGTGAAAGTATAATCAAGAAATCAAGAGGGACACGCTAATGGTGGAGGTGATAGCTTGATGGCCCCTAACTAATGATTTCCCAGGTGATTACGGCACTTAAGAAAGATTAGTATAGAGGACTTGATATTTTTGTCGTAAGAGTAATATTTTTAACATCCCTTTCTTGTGGTTTTGTTGGTTGTGCTCAATAGTCTAATAGACAGCAAAATTTCCTGTGGAGTTCTGTAAAAATATGAGAGAAAATATGTGTGAAAAAATAATTCTCTGTATTGATTCAATTGAATGAATGAATTGTATAAGAGTACAATGTATATACTAATAGAAAAAGAATTTTACCTAAAATAGAAATATTACATACATGATATCTTACTATAAATACAATTCTATCAACAAGGTAAATATCAAATATGGTAAGTAAATATTTGTTAATACCCCTCCTCAAGTTGGATCATGTATGTCAAAAGTGCTCAACTTGCGAGTAAAACTGTGAAATGCCTCCTTGCCCAATGCTTTAGTAAATAAATCTGCAATGTGATTGTTGCTTGGAACATAGGCAGTCTTGATCTCTCCCTTAACGATTCGTTCACGAACAATATGACAATCTATTTTGTGCCTTGTCCTATCATAATATACTGGATTAGCCACAATATGTATTGATGCTTGATTGTCACAATATAAGGTTGCTGCTTGTGGGTGATACACACATAAGTCTGTCAGCAACTGTCTCAACCATGTAAGCTCACAAGTAACTGAAGTCATCGCCATATACTATGCTTCTGCTGAAGATTTGGACACAGTTGTTTGTTTCTTACTTTTCTATAATATAAGCATCTTTCTCAAAAATATACAATATCCCGTAACTGACCGTCGTGTAGTAATATCTTCAGCCCAATCTGCATCACAAAATCCTGCTAGCTGCAATTTTCCATTTGATGGAAAATATAATCCTCGTCTTGGTGCCCATTTCAAGTATCGGAGCAATCAGTGAACTGTATCAAGATGGGGTTGTCTAGGTGCCTGCATGAACTGACTGGGTGTATTGACCGAATATGAGATTTCTGGTCTAGTAATGGTGAGATAAATGAGCTTCCCTACCAACCGTCGATAATATGTGGGACCTTTTAACAACCTTCTATCTGTCAAATTAAATTTTAATAACTGTTCCATGGGAAATGCTGCAGGTTTTGCTCCAAGTAATCCTGCCTCTTGAAGAATGTCAATAGTATACTTTCTTTGATTTATTGAAATTCCTGATTTTGAGCGAGCAATTTCTACTCCAAGAAAGTATTTTAATGTGCCAAGGTCTTTCAACTTGAATTGAGATGCAAGGAACGTCTTTGTAGAAGAAATTTCTTCTTTATCATTTCCTATGACGATCATATCATCCACATATAATAAAATAGCTGTAAATGAATCATCATTGACCTTGGTACAGAGTGAATAATCTGCATGTGACTGTTTGAACCCAATAACAGCAGATACAAACTTTTGAAACCAAGAACGAGATGCCTGTTTTAATCTATGTAAAGATTTATGGAGTCGACATACAAGTGGCTCCTTCTGTCGACGAAATCTAGGTGGGTGAGTCATATAGACCTCTTCATCAAGATCACCATGAAGAAATGCATTTTGTACATCCATCTGATGAAGTGACCAATTGCGAATAGAGGTGATAGCAAGTAAGCATCTGACGGTTGTTAACTTTGCAACTGGAGCGAAAGTTTCATTATAATCAATTCATTCTTGTTGTGTAAACCCATTTGTCACCGGCCGTTCTTTGTGTCATTCAACTGTACCGTCAGAATGAAACTTGACCTTGAACACCCACTTACTACCAATAGGATGATGACCTGGAGGAAGCAAGACAATGGACCAAATAATGTTTTCTTCCAAGGCACTAATTTCATCGTTCATAGTAGCTACCCATTTGGGATCCTGACATGCTGCCTCATATGTAGCTGGCTCAATGATGCGAGAAACATTGTATGTAAAAGCACGATGAATGGAAGAAAGATTACTATATGATACATACTTTGATATAGGATGTCGAGTACTAGATTTGACCATAAGAGACCTGGCTTGAGTAGGTAGAGCATGATTGACATAGTAATCTTTCAGGCGAAATGGGGTATGAACTGATCTTGTGGAACATTGAATTTGGTCATTTGGTACTACAGGAGATTGGTCTAGCTGTCTATCAGGTGAAGGTGGGAAAAACTGCTCAATCGGTGGACCGGTAGGTGGAGACGGTCAACCGTTTGAGCTCTCTGTTGAAACGGATGAGGAAACTGGTCGACTGGAAGGTCGATCGTTTGAACTCTCTGTTGAAACGGATGAGAGATTCGGTCGGCTGGTAGGTCGATCGTTTGACCAGTGTGCAGACCTTCAGGCAAGCTATCTATTTCTACTATATGTTGGTCCTCAGGGTAAGTTAAATGTGATATTTCAACATCTAGAGGCATAGATTGGGACAATGGGATGGAGTTGGTTTCATCATTTTGCTGGGAGGCGTATAGAAATATGGTTTCATGGAATACGATGTCTCGGGACACCACTAGCTTTCTGTCGGTTAAGTCATATAAGAGATATCTTTTCTGTCCTAGGGGGTATCCAAGAAACACACATCGTCTGGCTCGTGTGTCAAATTTATGGTTGGGTTTGAGGTTGGTGGCAAAACACGGGCAACTATAGACATGTAAATAGGAATAATATGGTGGTTTCTTGTGCAATTGTTCGTATGGTGTTTTGTGTGAGAGAAATGACGAAGGAATCTAATTGATAAGGTAACAAGCTGTCTGGATATGTTCCCTCCAAAATTTTAACGGGAGATTGGCTTGAAATCTGATGGCACGAGCCACATTAAGGAGGTGGCGGTGTTTTCTCTCCACTACTCTATTTTGTTGAGGGGTATAAGGGCATGATCGATGAAAAATGGTACCATTTTCATCTAAGAATGTTTGCAAGGATAAGAATTCTTTTTACCATTGTCAGACCGTAGGACTTTTATAGTTAGGTTGTGTTGAGTTTTAACCCAAGCAAAGAAATTCTTAATTATGCATTGAGTTTCAGATTTGTGACGCATAAGGTGTACTCAAGTATAACAAGAGAAATCATCAACGATTGTAAGGAAATATCTAGCACCAGAATAAGAATAAATTCTATGAGGTCCCCAGATATCACAATGAATCAAATCAAATAGTTTATTGCTGGAAATTTGGCTAAATTTAAAGGGTAATCTAGATTGTTTTGCCAAATGACATACATCACAAATATCGTGGGAATCAAAACTAATACCTAAAACACTTTGTGCTAGGAATTGAAGAGGTGAGGTTGAAGGGTGCCCAAAACGTCTATGCCATAGATTGCTTGATCGAGTAGCAGTATGATGTATTTCCGGTCTGTGTGAAAGGTAATATAGGCTGTTACTCTGCCTTCCCAAGCTAATCATCTTCTTCGTAGTCAAATCCTGCATGACACAAAAATCAGGAAAAAATGTCACATAGCAACCTAACCTTCTAGTAAGTTTACTGATAGATAACATTTTAACTTTGAAGTTAGGAACATAAAGCACATTATCAACAGTCATATTATTCCCAAAGTTAACAGAACCAATAGATTTAATAAGGGCATGACCCCTATCCGGTAATTGAACAGTTTTGTGCTTTGGCATGGATTTATTCTCAACGATCCCATCCTTCGTCACATGATCAGTGGCCCCGTTATCAATAATCTATGAATTACTCAAAGGGATAGTAGAGGAATTGATACCTGATGTATTAATATGAGACTTATCATTACCCATTTAGAAGTGTCATTATCTGCTCGTATTTCTTGGCTGTGAGGGTTTTTCCTTCTTTTTGGTGAGGTGTAGAAGTGGCGGCAGTGTTTGTGAAGCGTTTGTTTCGTGGCTTCACGTCCTTCCGATGAAACTTGTGCCTTCGAGGGAAGCCATGGATAAAATAGCAGGTATCAACAATGTGGCCAGTCATCCCACAGTGGGCGCACTGTTTCTGTCTAGTTTCTGTTGAAACAGTCGACCGGTAGGATGAACCGGTCAACCGGTTGGGCCGATTGTCACTTTTCTGGTTTGATTTCTCCCAATTGATTGAATGTTGCCCTTCACGATCTGTTGTAACTTCAACTTGTCTTTCATGTTGCATTAAAATAGCGTAGACTTTTTTGGTATTTGGGAAGGGGCTCATCATAAGTATGTTTCCACGAACTGTGGAATAAGAATCATTCAACCCCATCAGGAATTGCATGGCCTTCTCCTTCTCATCCTTTTCAGCCAATGCCTTAAGATTCCCACAATTGCATCCAATTAGGTTGTGATAAGAACCCAATTCATCCCATAGTCCTTTTAATTTGGTGTAATAAGCTGACACCAATTGATTTTCTTAGATGCTCAGCAATTTCTTGGCGAATCTGATATATTCGCGCATCATTACCTTGAGAAAATCAATCTCGTAGGTCGTTCCATACTTCTGTGGCAAATTCTGAGTATATGATTCTTTCAACAATATGTGGATGTACTGAATTAAGTATCCATGATAGTACCATGTGATTACTCCGTTCCCTAATAGAATACTTATCATCTTCTGCTTCTGGCACTTTGATCTTTCCATCAACGAAGCCAATTTTATTCTTGGTAATGAGGGCAATTCTCGTAGCCCTACTCCATTGTCTATAACTGTTTCCATCAAGTGGTTTAGAAACGAGGATTAGGCCGGGATGATCAGATTGCTGTAGAGCCATGGGATCCGATTGGGCAATCGTCACTTCTATGATTTTTGTGTCAGACATCGTTGCTCAGAATCGTCGCTCTGATACCATGTAAAAATATGAGAGAAAATATGTGTGAAGAAATAATTCTCTGTATTGATTCAATTAAATGAATGAATTGTATAAGAGTACAAGGTATATATACTAATAGAAAAAGAATTCTACCCAAAATAGAAATATTACATACATGATATCTTACTATAAATACAATTCTATCAATAATGTAAATATCAAATATGGTAAGTAAATATTTGTTAATAGCAAAGAAACAAAAACTTGCAACTGGTTAATAAACAATCAAAATGAGTGAATGATTGAAACTTTTTTGCCACTCCTTTGCAATTTACATCAATATTTAGCCCCTGTTCGGGAAAGCTAAAAAAGTTGCAAGTCCTTATGTTAAAAGATCGAGGAACTTAAAGAAGATGAAATCATAAACCAGCTGAACAATAACAGTAATCTTACAAGTCCTAATTAAGCTAAATATACAAACATATGTTACAGAATATACAAGGCTTTGAAAGACCATCAATACACTAATATCATAATAGTTTTTAGTTATTACCAGTAGATCATCTCCCACCACTTGTTGCCAAAATAATATGATCCTTCGAACTATCATATCCAGTACTTGTGCTGTTACCTTCATCATTTACAAATGCATTAAATTGCTCGCCAAGAAGGGGTTTCAATTCTCTTTCATTGCGTTCAGTTTGCAACAATGAGTGTTTTCCTGCTAGTCTCAGACCTTCAAGTTCCATAGCAACTTCCTTCATACCAGGTCTATCCTCCCCTTTTACGTATAAACACCTTTTAGCAAGTGAAGCAACGGGAATTAACTCCTTATTGTTTTCTTCAGATGCAATATTATCTTCAAGAATTCTGAATAAGTGGCCTTTCTTTAGAGTTGAAAGAAAATAGCTGGCTAAATTTCTCAGCTCCTCTGGTCTCTCGTAGCTCAATGCCTTCTTTCCTGTTAGTAGCTCGACAAGGACTACTCCAAAACTATAAACGTCACTTTTCTCTGTCAATTGGTTAGTCTGCATGTATTCAAGGTCTAAGTATCCCAAGGTTCCTTGCACCATAGTACATATTTGGGTTTGATCCAGTGGAACCAATCTTGATGCCCCAAAATCAGACACTTTTGCCGTGAAATGAGTGTCTAAAAGAATGTTGGCAGATTTGACGTCTCTGTGTATTATTGGAGGAGAAGCTGCAGAGTGCGGATATGCGAGCACTCCAGCAGCTTCTGTAGCTATTCTTACACGTTTGTCCCATGAAAGAGCGTGTGCCTTTGTCTTATTGTGTATGTGTTCAAAAAGGGTGCCATTGTCGATGAATTCGTAAACTAATAGAGGAACTTGTGTTTCTAAACAACAACCAAGGAGCCTGACAACATTCCTGTGGTTGATCTGGGAAAGAACAATCACCTCAGTGACAAATTGCTCGACTTGGTTTGGATCAACTTGTTTGGACTTCTTGACGGCAACTATTCGATTATCTGATAAGAAGCCTTTGTATACAGTGCCAAAGCCTCCTTGACCAACAATTCTACTGTCATGGAAGTCGTTTGTTGCCTTCTTGAGCTCGGCTGAAGTAATTATCTTTGCCACATCTGGTGACTGATCTCTTTGGATGAGTTTTTCTTGCAACAATAAGCCACCATTTTGAAGAAAGAATTCCTGTTTCATCCTTGTCAGCTTTCTTCTCTTGAGTTCCATGTACAACAAACAGGCAGCAAGCACAAGAACAACAATTCCTAGAGAAATCCCTGTAATGGAAATTTTATGTTAGCTTCATTCCCTTCGTTTTGTTAAAGAAATGAGCTAGAAAGTAAAAAAGAAAAAGATAAGACGCACAATGATTGTTTACGTTTTATGTAATTTAATATAAATGAAACCATAAAACTAAAAGCAATTACTCCTCTGGAGGCAATTCGAGTCAGTCAAGCTCCTAGAATTCTGTTGGAAGGCTAGATTGGTGGGGGAGGAAAAGGCTAACCTGTAACAAGTTTGAAGACAAGTGATTGACCACGAATGCAACCTCGTCCATCTTTCTTTCCGTCTCCATGATAACCTTTCGGGCTAACTCACTGATAACTTCCCAATGTGTTCTCACAACGCTTTTCTCAATTACTGAGACTTGGATCTTGACATTCATCGATATCTGTAAAAACGAATGGGAAATCACAAAAATAAAAATAAAAATGGGATGCTCGTCATCATCAAGCGCAATTGCAGTCTTATTTGAATAAAATTGTGAAAGAAATTATTTTATTCTCACTACAGAATCACAAGCCTCTAGACCGTTAGACGAAGAAGTATTTTACACGCATTTGAAGATCATCATCATACCTTGACAACCATTAGGGAGGTATGGATTTCCTTGATAACCCTCCCAACATAAACATCGATATCCATAACCATTATCAGGTTTGTAACACTCAGAATTGGCGCTTTTACATGCATAACTAGACATGTTCTTTCAAGCCTCCTCACATGTTCCATTCCCAATTGCCCAATCTACCACCATGGGAAGCTTCTCTACATTCTTCAGGCTGGAAAGAACGCTATGAGAAAAAGTGAATTCACTCTCCTTAGCAAGAAAAGCGTAGCTGCAATTATTGAATTCCATCACATTTGTGTGATTGTCATAGCTCTTCACTGTCATATTAACTCTCCAAACCTCTTTTGGAATAGTTGTCTGGCAACAGCCTAAACCAGAACACGAGCCACCAGCCAAATCATCCTCGTTGTCACACATGGCAGTGCACCTTGTCTGGTAATTCCGGTTCATTCTGCGCCCGTGTACAAAAGCTTAAGTATCGCAACCAATGACTGTGCACTTATTCACCATATTATTGATTGTAATCTGTAAGGTATATGGGCAATGCTATCCAGGGATCGCGATAGAGTACTCTGGTTCCATTCCCACAATAACAGTCTTTTGCTATGAATTGCAAGACTCGCAATTGTCCCTCCATGGATATACTTGTGATTTCTATGGTGGTTCTCAGTAAGAATGCCTTGGGAGGATTGTAGGTTTCATTACATGTGATGAGGAAACTACTGTCAAGGTAACAGCCTTCTGTTGTGCCAAAAGGGAAGGGAATACTTAAGTTTCCACAACGATCAGTACAGTTGGGCTTTGCTACTGGGAAATTTGCTTGTGTAGAAACTAATGTTAAGGCAAATATACGCAGAATTGCTTGAAGTAACTGAACTTGCAGCAAATGCAAATGCAATCCCATTGGGACTTTGATTATAATTTTTTTCTTGGATTATATTGAAGTAACAGAATTAGAACCTGATAATTATGCAAACAGACGTTTAATAGAATTGATTCCTATGCAAGTCTTTGCTTAGTCAATTTATAATCTTATATTGATTAAAAAAGTCTCCGAAGGTGGTTTGAGGGGCCATGTTTCCATTGTCCAAAGCTGCTTTAACTTTGCTGTAAAATTTGCTTCACCTCAATCTGATTCTCTGATTTGTTTATTTGATTAATGTTGAATACACTAGCATTCTTTGCTTTTCAAGAAATTATTAAAATCTTTCTTTGTCAAATAAAAGCAAAGTTACTTTTTTCTATCATATCACCTTGGCTTTATACTAAATTATTTGAAACAATCAATACTTTTCCTTTATTTTATTAAGCCTTTTTTTCCCCCTTTTTACTTACTTTTAATTTTTATAAGCTTAGGAGTGTCATTTTTTTATTTAAAGAAATTTGATTGCTAAAGCTGGACTTCCATCTCTCTTTGGAAGAAAAAAACATTTGGAATCCAGCTAAAACCTATAATTAAAAGCCCATTCGCTATTTATTGAGACAGGACATGGAAGGAGTAATGAAACTCAACTTGGATGGTACTTGCAAAGGAAATCTGGGACTCTCTGCTTGTGGTGGAGTGATTCAAATTGATCAGGGCCAGCTTAACCTCGATTTTATGAAGCCTACGGAATTGGAACGAGCACTGAGGCAGAAATTAGAGACTTTCTTCCCGGAAACTATGGATCGAGTTGGACTCCGAGATAACAATAGTGCTGATCGAAAAACCATGGATTATTCAATATGCCTTACTATATCCAAAATGTTTGGGTGCTTGCATATTCTATTTATAAGTAACAGAGAGAACAAGTATGTAGACACTTGCAATTGGATACGAACATCCTTCATCAAAGAAGAATAAGGTAGGAAAGTTTCGAAGCCAAATGAGAGCTATTGAGTCTTTGCTGGAATTGAGGCAATATTACCTACTCATATTTTTAAATGCAGAAATGCTTATGCTAAGAAACTAACAAAGGATACTGTCAAGAAAATTAGACTTATTTGATGGTAACCATATAAGAAGTCATATATATCAATTCAACACTAATAATGCTAATCTTGCAAGTGCAATGTTGTAACCTCATCCAGATCCTTATTTCACAGATTAAGAGACTAATAGAAGATAAAATCACAAATTAACTCGACTACTATATTGCTAATTTTGCCAGTTCTATATGACCTCACTCCACATTCATCCTAATGCTACAGATCATCTCCCACCACCCATAGGTAAAATAATATGATCCTTCATACTACGATATTGAGTACCTGTGCTAGTACCCTCACCATTTGTAATTGCAAAGGCATTCATTTCCCCAGAAAGCAGGGATTCCATCTCTGGTGCATCAGGTTCAGTTCGCTCCCATGAGTGTTTTCCCGATAGTCTCAGTCCTTCAAGTTCCATAGCTACTTCCTTCATACTAAGTATATCCTCTCCTTTCACGTATAAACAGGTTTTAGCAAGTGTAGCAACGGAAATTAACTCCTCATTGTTTTCTTCGGATACAATATTATCATCAAGAACTTGGAATAACTGGTCTTGCTTCAGTGTTGAAAGAAAATATCTGGCTAAGTTTCTCTGCTCCTCTAGTCTATCGTAGCTCAATGCTTTCTTTCCTGTTAGTAGCTCAACAAGGACTACTCCAAAGCTATAAACGTCACTTTTCTCAGTCAATCGGCTTGTTTGCATGTATTCAGGGTCCAAGTATCCATAGGTTCCTTGCACCACAGTAGATAATTGGGTTTGATCCAGTGGAACCAATCTTGATGCCCCAAAATCAGACATTTTTGCCGTGAAATGAGTGTCTAAAAGAATGTTGGCAGATTTGATGTCTCTGTGTATTATTGGAGGAGAAGATGCAGAGTGGAGATACGCAAGCACTCCAGCACATTCTGTAGCTATTTTTAAACGCTTGTCCCATGAAAGAGCGCGTGCCTTTGTCTTATTGTGTATGTGTTCAAAAAGGGTGCCATTGTTGATGAATTCGTAAACTAACAGAGGAACATTTTTAGTTAAGTTTAAATTTTTCACGTTTCATCATTGTTTGAGGATGGTTGTTGAAACTTTGTTATATAAAAAAAATGTAGGCAAAATCCACGATCACATGACAAATTGAAATTTGATTAGTAACATCGTAGTCGTCGAGTAACTCAACATGGTTGGTCGTCGAGTTAACTTGACAACATAGTACCAACATGGTTGTCGAGCTAACTCAACAACCATGAAATTATTTATTTTCAAGATTGTAAAAAAACTTAATACAGTTAATCTCTTGAACTATGTACTGTTTTCCGGCCACATTCATTGGCTTGCACCCTTAATCCTAATCAAGAATATCATATACACATATTTCATTACCTTTCTCTCTATATATAAACATAAACATTCATAAGGGTCTCAGAGCAGAATAAAAAACAAACTTTGGAAAAATAGAAAAAAATCGACAATGATGGGAATCCCAGTTAAATTTAAAAGAGTGGCGGCTGTTTTTTAAGAGGCGGCAGCGAGAAATAGAGGGCGTGAAAGCAGCGGCAGCGAGCACTCGCCGGAAAGCTTGACGGATTTGTGTGATCTTGTAAATTCATTTCTTGAGAAAGAAGAGGGAGAGGGTAAAGAGAATGATCAAAAGAGAGAGATTGAATCTGAACGAGAAAACAACTGCCCTGACCATGAATTGTTGAAAAATGATTTGAAAAGTTGGTAAATTGTGATGAGGAGATTAGCATTACAAGAAACAAATTTTTTTTATTTTGTTGGGTATTCTTGTCAAGTAACTCGACAAGAATAATTTATTTATTTTTAGTTGTTGTTCTTACTCGACAAGAACAATCTATATATATATATACCTCTCTCTCTCTCTCTCTCTCTCTCTCTCTATATATATATATAGAGAGTACTCTCTCTCTCTATATATATATATATATATATAGAGAGAGAGAGAGTATATATATATATATAGAGAGATAGAGAGATTATATATATATATATATATATATATAGAGAGAGAGAGAGTATATATATATATATAGAGAGATAGAGAGAGAGAGAGAGAGGATTTTTGTCGATTAACTGGGATTTAGCCCATTAAATGTTGTCGAGCAAGTTTTTTTTTTTTTTTTAATAATATTGTTGAGTTACACATTTTATTACTTTTTTTTAATAGTGTTGTCGAGCAACTAGACAACATTTGGCTATTTGATTTTTATTTATTTTTTGTTAGTGTGTCGAGCAACTCAACAACACTAAGCTATTGGATTTTTTTTTGTTAGTGTTGTCGAGCAACTCGACACACTAAACCATTGGAATTTTTTTCCCCAGCTATTATAGAAGTAATGTTCTAAAAAGCGTAAAGCGTGGTTATGCGTAGAAGCCGATCTTCAAGCTTTTCGGGTCTAGGCGAGTCTTAAACGAGAACGAGATAAGGACAATGAGAGGACGATGCGTGATGCGTGGCTAGGCGTAGAGGCTGAGTTTCAAGCATAGGCGAAGCTTATGCAAGCTTTTTAGAATAGTGTATAGAAGTCAGATAAATCATAAATGTAAATGCCGTGTGCAACAAATTTAGACAAAATATACATCAACTTGATGGAAGCTAGAAAGCAACATCATTATGTTAAAGTATTTGTCGTTTTTGTACAAATTGCTTCTTAAACACAAATGGGGCATTACAAGCCAGTGAGCGAGAGATCTCAAGTCGCGATGGTTGCATCCATAAAACACAATCAAGCAGACCCTGACAATGCCTCTGTTCAAACTGAACCTGGCATCGACCACTGAGAGACTAGATAGCAAGGACTTGCAGGGACAATCCCAAGGGAACTTGGTAAGTAACATATCAAGGTTCAATATTCTCAGGCAATCTACCCATTTTAAGCATGGGTTGGAGCTGCTATATCAGTCCTACTTAGTACAGGTATGTTGAATTTTATTCAATTGACCTTTCTTTGAGCCGATCAATATCCGCATGAACAACACACACACTAAACCTTCTAATATTTTAAGTTAATTAATTTCCACAAGAGAGGTTATTTTGGCAACATGTTGCTTCAATTAATTCACTTTGGAATATTATATTTCTCAAAAGGGACCCCCATACGGAAATTAGAACTTCTAAAGGGCTGGTTTGTAATTTTGCAAAAAATTAATTTATATAACCTCTGGTCCTCCTGCTTGTTCCTCATTTAATTTAAATCTTAAAGTTTTAAATTCATTTAAATTGGCCCTTTAGACTTCTGAATTTGTCAAATAAGTCCCTACAATTTTAGTAATCAATTAAGTTGGACCTTTGAAGTTCTGAATTTTATGATTTAGTCCCTAAAGTTTAAGATTTTAATAAATTGGCCACTAAAGTTTTGGTAAAATTGCAATTTAGTCCTTCGAGCTTAAAATCTTTCATAATTGGCCAATCAAGTTTAATTAAATTACAATTTAACCCTCCAACTTAATGATTATTTAATCCTAAAGCTTTGAACTTCAAAAATTCAAATACTAAAGTTTTATATATATGCAAAACAGTCAATTCAGGTTCAAATTTTGGTATGATGGACTCTTTTGAAAAATATAATATTCCAAAGTGAATTAATTGAAGCAACATGTTGCCAAAGTAGCCTCTCTTGTGGGAATTAATTAACTTAGAATATTAGAAGGTTTAGTGTGTGTGTTGTTCATGCGGATATTGATCGGCCCAAAGAAAGGTCAATGTTTGGCTGGAATTTTACATGCACCTGTGGTGATAAACGCATGACGATTATTTGGTTTAACGTGTGATCAATAAATCGATCCAAAGAAAGGTTTATTGATTGACATGTCTTATTGTCAGTGTTTGATTGCTACATCGAAGTACCACTTACGAGTCAATGTTTCTGTCTAAAGACTAAATATTGATGTTGTGCTAGGTATCTTGTGATGGGCCTTACCAATATATTTGATATTATTATTTGCATAATAAAGTACTAATGTAAGCTATTTCTATCTCTTTCTCTATACAGCTCATTTATCCACTACTACAATATCTGCAAATATCAATTCAATCTCCATACTTAATGGGTCAAACTTCAAGGATTGGAAAGAGAATGCTTTAATTGTTCTTGGCTATATGGATCTCGACTTTGCTCTAAAGATTGAGAAACCTGCTTCTCTTACAGATGCAAGTTCACCTGATGACAGAAGGAACTTTGAGAAGTGGGAACGCGTAAATCGCATGAGTTTAATGATCATTAAGCGCGGCATTCCAAAAGCCTTTAGGAGCGCAGTATCTGAGGAGGTAACTGATGCCAAAGATTTTCTTGCTGAAATTGAAAAGCATTTTGCGAAAAACGATAAGGCTGAAACAAGCACGCTTCTGCAAAGCTTGATTTCAATGAAGTATAAAATCAAGGAGAACATAAGGAAGTACATCATGTAGATATCTCATACTGCTTCAAAACTTAAAATACTAAAGCTTGACTTCTCTGATGACTTGCTCGTGCATTTAGTATTAATATCGCTTCCTACACATTATAATCAATTTAACGTCAGTTACAACTGTCAAAAGGGGAAATGGACTCTAAATGAGCTCATTTCATATTGTGTGCAAGAAGAAGAAAGGTTGAAGCAAGACAGAATTGAAATTGCTAATTTGGCAAGTACCTCTAAAGATAAGGGCAAGAAAAGAAAAGAAGAATATGAAGCTGCTAAGGGTCCAAAACAGAAGAAACCACATAAAGACAAAGAGGGTTGTTTCTTTTGCCAGAAGCCTAAACATTTAAAGAAGGATTGTACTAAATATAACGTCTAGCGTGCAAAGAAAGGTACATTTCTTAATTTGGTCTGTTCTGAGGTTAATTTAGCTTCAGTACCTAGAAATACTTGGTGGTTAGATTCTGGTGCTAATACTCACATAAGTGTTTCTATGCAGGGTTGCCTGTTCTGCCGAAAGCCAAATGATGCTGAAAGATTCATCTTTATGGGCAACGGAAAATCGGTGGAAATTGAAGCAATAGGCACTTTTAGGTTATTGTTAGGATCTGGTTTTTATTTGGATTTGAAAGACACTTTTGTTGTACCGTCGTTTAGACGGAATTTGGTTTCTAACAAATTTGGATATTATTGTTCTTTTAGAAATTGTCAGTTTAGTCTTTCTTTAAATTCAAATATTGTTGGTACTGGTTCATTATGTTCATACGATAACTTATATTTGCTTGAAACTATTGCGTCATATAATGAAACCTTGTATGTGGAATCACGTGGTACTAAGTAAAAATTAAATAAAGAAAATTCGACAAAATTATGGCACAAGTGCTTAGGTCACATCTCAAAAACAAGAGTTGAACGACTTGTGTCAGATGGCATTTTGGATTCTCTGGACTTTACGGACTTTGATGTTTGTATTGATTGTATCAAGGGAAAACAGACCAAAATAAAAGGTTAAGTGCCAATAGAACTTCGGACGTCTTAGAATTGATACACACAGATATTTGTGGACCATTCCCTACGGCTTCTTAGAATGGTCAACAATATTTTATATCATTCATAGACAATTACTCATGTTATGGGCATCTATATCTTATTCATGAAAAATATGAGTCATTGGACATGTTCAAGGCTTTCAAAGCTGAAGTTGAGAATCAACTCAACAAAAGGATTAAAAGCGTTATGTCTGATCGTGGTGGTTAGTACTACGGCAGATATGACGGTTCAGGTGAACAACGTCCAGGACTATTTGCTAAATTCCTAGAGGAATGTGGAATCGTCCCACAACATACCATGCTAGGATCACCTAACATGAATGGTGTAGCTGAAAGACAAAACATGACTCTTAAGGACATGGTAATGAGTATGATTAGTCATTCTACTTTACCAAAATCACTTTAGAGAGAAGTATTAAAGACTGTAGCTTATATTCTTAACAGAGTACTAACTAAATCTGCTGCTAAAACACCTTATGAGCTTTGGACAGGCAGAAAACCTGTTCTAAAGCATTTCCACATTTGGGGATGTCTAGCTGAGGCTAGGTCTTGTAGGCCACATGAAAATAAATTGGACTCCAAAACTATAAGCAGCTATTTTATTGGTTATTCTGAGCGATCAAGGGGCTACAAATTTTATAATCCCACACTTAAGTCAATTTTTGAAATGGGAACTACAACATTTTTTGAGGATGTTGAGTTTGGGGGGAGAAATAAGGTTAGAGACATTGTCTTTGAGGAAGAAACTAAGGAAGGATCGATTTCGATTCCTACTATTACTTTTGACAATGTGCAGGTTTCTATACCTGTCATTGATCAAGAAGTATATCCGAAACCTCAGCAAGATAATGTTGAAGAACCTCCCACCATTCCAGAAGTACAAACTCAACAACCTCAAGAACCAATACCATCAAGGAGATCCACTCGAGAAAAGAAAAATGCTATTTTGGATGATTTTATAGTATTTCTCCAAGAACATGAGGAAAATAATGGAATGATGGAAGATGATCCAATCAATTTCCATCAGGCCATGAAGGGTTCTGATTCTCAAAAGTAGATTGATGCCATGAATGAAGAGTATAAGTCTATGCAAGACAATAAAATTTGAGATCTTGTCCCATTACCAGAAGGTGCGAAGCCCATTGGTTGTAAATGGATTTTTAAAACCAAAAGGGATTCGAAAGGTAATGTGGAAAGATATAAGGCTCGTCTTGTAGTTAAAGGCTTTACACAAAAGGAAGGCATTGACTTCAAAGAGACTTTCTCTCCAGTTTCAACGAAAGACTCTTTCAGAACAGTCATGGCACTTGTTGCACACTTTGACCTTAAGTTACATCAGATGGATGTTAAGACAGCGTGTCTCAATGGAGACATTGATGAGACGATCTATATGGTGCAACTAGAAAACTTCGTGTCAGGAGACTCGAAGACTATGGTTTGCAAATTAAAGAAATCTATCTATGGACTCAAGCAAGCTTCCCGTCAGTGGTACTACAAATTTCATCAAGTGATTATCTCGTTTGGTTTTGAGATAAATATTGTTGATGATTGTGTATATCACAAGTTCAGTGGGAGTAAGCATATTTTTCTGGTTTTGTATGTTGACGACATACTACTTACCACTAATGATATAGGCATGTTGCACGAAACCAAGAGTTTTTTGTCAAGAAATTTTGAGATGAAAGATCTTGAGGACGCCTCTTTTGTATTAGGGATTCAGATACACCGGGATCGCTCTCGGGGTATTCTTGGATTGTCACAAAAGAGTTATATCGATAAAGTTCTTAAAAGGTTTGGCATGCAAGATAGTAAACCAGGGGACACCCCTGTTGTTAAGGGAGACAAATTTAGTCTCAATCAGTGCCCGAAAAATAATCTTCAAGTTAAGGAAATGCAGAAGATTCTCTATGCATCATCTGTTGGGAGTCTATAGTATGCTCAGGTTTGTACATGTCCAGACATAGCATTCATTGTTGGAATGCTGGGCAGATATTTACGTAACTCTGGGATAAATCATTAGAAAGCAGCAAAAAGGGTTATGAGGTACTTGAAGAGAACAAGAGATTGCATGTTTACATACAGCAGATCGGATCAGTTAGAGATCGTAGGGTACTCCGATTCTGATTTTACGGGATGCCAAGACAGTAGAAAATCCACATCAGGCTGCATATATCTGCTAGCTGGAGGAGCTATTTCCTGGAAGAGTGCTAAGCAGACACTCGTAGCTTCTTTAACTATGGCAGCGGAGTTTGTAACATGTTATGAGGCATCTAATAATGGGATATGGCTGTAAAATTTTGTCATTGGGTTGCGCATTCTGAATGGCATTGAAAGACCATTAAAGTTTTATTGTGACAATAACTCTGCAGTGTTATATTCTAATAACAACAGGAGTTCAACTAAGTTAAAACACATTGACATTAAGTTCCTAGTTGTGAAGAAAAATGTACAAAGTGGACAGATTTCCATAGAGCATATTGAGACAAACTCCATGATTGCGGATCCGCTTACTAAGGGATTACCACCCAAGGTTTTTCATGAGTACACTGCTCGTATGGGTGTTGTATTTCTTGATGATATCATGTTTTAGTGGGAGTTTATATTTTTGATTGCTTTATGTTTGGTTTTGGACACATTTGTGTATTTGGATAATTTTCTGTACAGAAATAAAGTATTCAATTCATTCCATTCTGTTATATTATGTTTGGTATTGATCTCACTTAAGGAATAAAGTCGGACCAATTGAAAATAGACATGTTTGAATCACATAACATGTAATTTTCATACTACACTCTCATGATTGATCTATGTCATTTGGTTGTATTGGTGTACGTGACCATTGATGGATTTAGTTCCGATTAATGTAACGAAAGTCGCTTTGATCCTACATTGATATGACTAATGGACGAGATTGTTTGGAAATACCCTTAACAGTGATAGCAAAATTTTGAGCTCATAAGGTTGTGCACATTTGTAAGGATACATGTATGGCCCAGTGGGAGATTGTTGGATAAAATTCAATATGTGGGGCCAAACATGTATATATTAAAATGTGTGGTGCTATCTTATGGTTTTAGTCAATAAAGTGATCCACTAAAGACTATTTTGGACTAATAGGTATTAAGTGTCATGAGATTAAAGTGTAGAGACGGATACAATGTTTTAAATTGATGAGGGGCCAATTTAACAACATTGAAACATAATAACTGCCATGCAGTTATTTATACAGGTCATGGTCTCTAATTGAGCGTGGTTTTTCATAACTCTCTATATCTCCATCAGCAAAAGACACTAAGGAGAAAACTACGGATCAGTTGGAAGACCATAACCCCGTTCGATCAAACAGAATCATAGATTCAGGTACGCTTCCGCTTCAGTATTAATCTTGATAATTACAATATGATGTTCTTGAGTTATAGATATGAAATCATCTGTATACATGTTCAGTAAATAAATCTAACAAGGCAATCAAAAGTGTTTATTGTATAAGGAATTCAGAAAAAAGAACCTGTTTGTGCAAAATTCAAATTCGTTTACAGAACTATTTCGGTCTGTTAGTGCAGAATGATTATTGCTTCTCGCTAATGAAAGACCTCGAGTCTTTTCTATTATTGTTGAATGATGTGGGGTAAGTCCAGCAGACTGTGGCATTGATGCAAAGGTGATGCTACTGCTGTCACATGTTCCGCTAGACTTGGTGCTGATGAAACTGGTCACTGATGGCGAAGTTCTGCTGAGATCCAGGTTGTCAACCTGGATCCCATTATCAAGAGTCGAGGTTAAACCCTGTTCCCATTGCTTGAAGCAGTAATTACAGGCCCTGATCTTATCCCAATCTTCATGCATTCTATTTGTATCGCTAGATGGTGCTGGAACCAGTTTGATGTGCACTTGGCATAGAAAACTCTTTTTTTTTCATGGTTAGTGCTTGACAACAATAAGCCATTGGAATTTTTTATTTTATTTTATTTTATTTATTTATTTTTTTGTTCTAAGCCATTGGAATTTTTTTTGGGGAGACCCATTTTCAGTTATTTATTTATTTATTTATTATGGTGCCTTTTATTTTTTTATTCTTTATTTATTTATTGTGGTGTGTGCTATTTAGCCATTTTGACAAAAAAAAAATCATTTAATTTACTTTTCTTATTTATTTTTCTTTTGCAACCAATTTTCATTCAAATTTTTACTATTTTTTATATTTTACCTTTTAAGTTTACAAATTAATCTAAATAAATGCTATTTTTTTTTACTATTCACACATTCGTCTAAATTTTCATTCAATTTTTCATCAATCTTTTTTATTTTATTTTTTATTTAATGTTATATACAAATTGTACACAATTCTTTAATATTTCACTTTTGAGTCATTAGTAAAAAAGTTGGAGCCGAATTTGAAGAATGAGAGTTTGGTCATATTCAAACTCTCGAAGTGATGCAATTCAATAAAAATATAAAAATAGTCACTTTACCACATCACATTACTTTACCAACATCCAAAGGTCGTTTACGAATCTCAGTTATTTGATTTTTTTTGTACGAATTATATATTTATTTAGTTCTGCTTTTCTTAATAGAATTTCAACATTTTACTTAATTAATTGTATTAAATGGTATGTTCATATTTGGGTTAATTTCACCGACGGTCACTGAAGTTCAAAACTTTTAGTGGTGGTCACTGAGGTTAGAAATCCTTTCACTAATGATCACTTCATTAAATTTCTAATTTAAAATAGTGATGTGGCATGATGATGTGGTATTAATTTATTGTATAGTAGTCCATATATTTTATATAACATTCACTTTAGTCCATATATTTCAATTAAGTCCTTCAAAAATTACATCTTGTTTCTTAATATTTTACATCTTTACACTTTGATCCCCAAATTTTCAATTATCTTTCAATTAAGTCCTCCGAAAATTGCATCTTAGGTCCTACAACTTTTTAAGTTTTTACACTTTGGTCTCTAAATTTTCAATTATCTTTCAGTTAAGTCCTCTAAAAAATTGCATATTAGGTCCTTCAACTTTATACATCTTCAAACTTTGGTCTCCCAAATCCTTAATTTTAGTAGCCAAAATAAGTGTAATTTTAGTGGTCAAAATAAGTGTACTTTCAATTAAATCATTAACTTTACACTCGAATTTTCACCTAAACGAATAAAATAATATTATAAGGTTTGACAACTAAAATGTCTACTTTTAGTGGTCAACTCTAAATGATAAGTGCGAATTTTACACTTATTTTGACAACTAAATAGTTTATTATTTAATTATATTATTTTGTTCGTTTAGGTGAAAATTCGAGTGTAAAGTCAATGATTTAATTAAAAGTATACTTATTTTGACCACTAAAATTGCATTTATTTTAGCCACTAAAATCAAAGATTTGTGGGACCAAATTTTGAAGATGTATAAAGTTGAAGGACTTAAGATGCAATTTTTTAGATGACTTAACTGAAAGATAATTGAAAATTTGAGGACCAAAGTGTAAAGATGTAAAAAGTTAAAGGACCTAAGATGCAATATTTGGAGGACTTAACTGAAAGATAATTAAAAATTTAAGGACCAAAGTGTAAAGATGTAAAAAATTAAGGACCTAAAATACAATTTTTGAAAGACTTAATTAAAATATAAGGACTAAAGTGAATATTATATAAAGTATATGGACTATCATACAATAAATAAATACCACATCATCATGTCGTATCACTATTTTAAATTAGAAATTTAATAGAGTGACCACTAGTAAAAGAATTTCTAACTTTAGTGAACTATTGAAACTTTTGACCTTCAGCTACCGTGAAATTAATCCATTTGTAATTTATTCTAGATAAATTTTAAAATAATAACAAAAAAATAAAATGAAAGCTTTCAAATCCCACTCTCCACTCTCCACTCCCCAGCCCCTACTCCTCCTTTTCTCACTCCCCCAAAACCCTTCAAAGTTTGAAGTGACAAAGCGCCAAAACATAACCTCCCCACTCCACCCCCTCCACCCTGTGTATCTATATCTTGCCGGCCGGAAATGCGCCGGAGTGATGCAGACGCTGCTAAGCCGAAGCCCATCTGCCCCCTCTATTTTATCCGTTAATACGCCTCTCTCTCCTTCCCTCTCCATCATAAGCTTTTTCTTTGGCGAGCCCCCAAAAATTGCCAAAATGCCTACCACTGCCACTCCCCTCCACACCCATTCCCTACAGAATCCCAAAAAGCTAGCCGCCGCTGCCGCCGCCGCCTCCGCCGCCGCCCAAACTCTCAAGTTGAAGAAAATAGCGCCCTTTAGTCGCCGTATCTGCAAGTGCTCTATAAATAATAATGGTGGCATTTTTGGTGGCGCTAGGAGTCCATTGAGAGCCTGGGTTGTTCTTAAAGAGAGTAACGGATGTGGAGCACTCGCGTGGTTTAATACCCTTGCTGAGAACTCGATAAGGGTGGTGAATTCCCGGCGGTGACAGTGTCCGGAGTGTCCAAGGGGAATAATGTGGAAAATGAGAACATGTTAGAGGAGAGGCAAGTGAGGGTGCAGAGGAGAGGTGGCAGAGCGGTGGTGGAGGACCCGAATTTGCTGACAATACCAGGAGTGGGGCCGAGGAATTTGAGGAAGCTGGTGGAGAAAGGTTTTGAGGGTGTGGCTCAGCTCAAACAGCTTTATAGAGACAAGGTATATGTACTATTCTAAAGAGGAAATATATTTACTGTGTTGTAATTTATATGTAGGATCTTGTGGATGAGTGTTTAGTTTTTGTAAACATTTGTGTTAAAAATCCTAACTTCTATACTAGGAGTTCAATAATTGTTCTAGTGGGTTTAAATGTAGCAAAAATGTTAGAGATGGAAAGGCTGAAATAAGTTTTAGTTTAATAGCTGGGACACATGTTGATTTCCAGGAGCTATTTGAAATTTGGTCATTGCATTTGCTGGCTGACCTTGATTTGTTTCATTTCCAGAGTAACTAACATTGGTTAATACAAAAGATTGGATTTTTTGTTGTTCATGATTTGAAGTATGTGGATTGAGAAACAACTGAGCAGTCACAGATGGAACGCGCAGTGTTCTTACTCTATGCACTTTGCTTGGCCCTATTACAACAAGAATATACTTTCTTGCTGCAGTTTTTCGGGAAATCCAGTCAGAAAATGGTGGAGTTCCTACAGAGTTCGGTTGGAATTATACATAAAAACCATGCAGAGAGTATAACTACTTTTATCAAGGAGAGCGTGGATGAAGAGCTGAAGGACAACAATGTGAATCTGGCCCACAATAAGCGAATTACTTTCAGTGTTGAGGGAAATATCAGTGTCGGGAAGACCACTTTCTTGCAGAGAATAGCTAATGAAACACTCGAGCTTAGAGATCTTGTGGAGATTGTTCCTGAACCTATTGAGAAATGGCAGAATGTTGGTCCAGACCACTTCAATTTATTGGATGCATTTTATGCTGAGCCAGAGAGATATGCGTATACCTTTCAAAACTATGTATTTGTTACCAGAGTCATGCAGGAGAGGGAGTCGTCTGGTGGTCTTAAGCCCCTCAGGCTGGTAGAAAGAAGTATTTTCAGTGATAGGATGGTGAGTATTCTGATTTAAAACAGTTTCTATTTCAATGTCATTATTCGTGAAGGTTAGGAAGCAGGTCATACATGAGTATGACAATCATAACTTAAATACATGATACAAATTGGCAGTTCTTGACTATTATTTAAACTTTTTCTCAATCAAATGGATAAGAAATGAGTTAAACTTTTGCACCACGTGCAAGGAAAGATGCCCAAATTGTAATTTTTGCTATTGGGCCTGTATGTACATCACTTATTTGGGCTAAATCCACTGCTGAAAGTTTCTTCCCAGTTATGCGTAAATCCACTGGATTATTTCTGATTTTGTGCTTCTGTAACTATTCTATGGTGAAGGTATTTGTGAGAGCAGTTCACGAGGCAAAATGGATGAATGAGATGGAGATCAACATTTATGATTCATGGTTTGATCAAGTTGTATCAAGTTTTCCTGGTCTTATTCCGAATGGTTTTATCTACCTGAGAGCAAGCCCTGATACGTGCCACAAGCGTATGTTGTTACGTAAGAGAGCAGAGGAAGGTGGAGTCTCCCTAGATTATCTACAAGACTTGCATGGAAAGCATGAAAGCTGGCTTTTCCGGTTCCAAAGTGGGGATCATGGGGTGCTATCTCTAAGCAAGCTACCCAACAATGTTGACTGGTCTTTACACCCAAATATAAGGGAGCGCATGTTTTATTTGGATGGTGATCATATGCACTCAAGCATCCAAAAGGTATGATACTCGTTTGCCGTCTCTTTTACCAGTGAGCTATTTAATGTTTACTTTAATTTACCTTTGTTTGGTGATGAGCAGGTTCCTGCTTTGGTTCTTGACTGTGAGCCAGATATTGATTTTAGCAGAGATATAGAAGCCAAGCGGCAGTAAGTTAACTTTCCCTGTTTCTGACGTTCCTTCAAATCTTTTGTTTCATTCTACAGGGAAGCTAATTGTTCAAGAATACATGCTTTGTATGTTGCAATTTATTTAGGGTTTATTATTCTTATAATTTTGGATTTTTGTTGCTTTTGAAGGTATGCTCACCAAGTTGCAGAGTTTTTTGAATTTGTGAAGAGACAAAAAGAAGTTTCTTCTTCAGAAGTTGGAGAAGATGCTGCAAAGAGTGATCAACATTGCGTAATATTGCCTCGTAATGCTAATTTATGGGTGCCAGGTGCACAGCATTTCCCAGAGTCGCCCCTCAAATCTTTGGATTTTAGACGAGCTATGTCTTTTATCCCCAACTAGCCAAACATTTTGCACGTCCCTGCCCACAGAGATTTCTGCATGTGACATGTTTACGACATTGTGTTAAGTTCATTTGCGTGTAAAAAGATGTTAACTGGTTAGCAGTCAACTTTAGAGCTGCAGAGCAAGTGTAAATTTTTGTGGGTAGTTTGCTCTCTAGTGGAAACTGTGTTTTCTTAAAGGTGAACTGGTTTTTTGATTTCATACCTGTGTTTGGTGATATCATGTATGAGAGATATGGATGCTTGTTTGCAGTTAAGTTGCCACAATCTTTATATGAAAAGAAATTTAGTGAGTAGAGATGATCTGATTATTTTGTTGAAACTGGGTTCATATGTATTCATTTAATTTGTGTCTTCAACACTCACCTCATTTGTAAGTTGGGTTCCCGTCGATGTATGACATGTGTATAAAAAGAAACATCATTTATTAGTGTAAAAAAATTGAAGGGATAATTATATATTTGGTTCCTAATCTTTCAAAAAATTTGGGGATATACTCTTAATTTTTTAAAATAATATTAGACATCCCCAACGTTTGAAAAAATAGGCATGGTAGGTCATTTTTACGAAATTTCCCTTCTCTTCAAATAAACAAAAAAGTAAGAAAAAAGAAAAAGATGATTGAAAAATAACAAAATGTACCCAAAAGAATAAAAAGTAAGAAATATACCCCAAAAAAATAAAAAGTAACAAAGATGTCATATTCTTTATCAAACTTCAAAATCCAAAATCTTCTCTAGAGTTTCTGGACTGGAATCGGACGGCGGTGGTGAGATCTCGATCTCATTTCTGCTCTGGTTTCGGTACGATTCTTTTTTGTACGGTTCCTTACTTTTCTCTTTTGCTTCTCTGATGGATCGGCGGCGGCGGCGGCGGCGGTAGTCGTTGGTTTGAGTGGTGTCGTCCACGGCGGCTTTGGCGGTCTGGTTGTGTAGTTGTCTCTCTGTCCTCGGGAAAGCTAGACCGCTGCCAGTTCTTCCACCTTCGTTTGCCGTCGTCGATGGCGCAGTTTCTAGAAATGGGTTTTCAAGAAGCTCTAATCCTTTAAGAATGTACTCTTGGCCGTGAGCTGGGTAGATAAAATCGTTCTCAGCTAAATCTTGCCACACAAATCCATTCATATAGCTCTTGAAGCAGAGTATTCAAATCAAAATCATGCAAATTTTTCTACAAGAAAAAAAAAAGCATTTGCAGGGAGAATTACGCTTGCAAGACTACGAATATACAGAGGCCATGCCTTTTTCCACGGAGAAAGTTCAAGCGTTCGATCACATCTGTACAAAGCAACTTTTGTTTCATTTTCCATTCAAAAGTTTGACATGCGCATCATAATTTTCGTAAATGGGTTACCTTTGAGATAGATGCCTTGAGAAGAAGAAAGAGGAACCTCCATGAAATGGGGATGCTCGAGTTGCCCATTTGCTTTTTGGGGATGGTGGTAGATCTTGAATTTTGAGATTTGATAAAGAAGATGACCTTTTTTTGTTATTTTTTTTGGGTACATTTGTTTATTTTTCAATTTTCTTTTTCTTGTTTTGTTTTTTAATTTAAAGAGAAGGGCAATTTCGTCAAAAGGAGTCTGGTACTATTTTTAAAAGTTACGAGTATATTTTCAAATTTTTTGAAAGGTTGTGGACCAAATATGCAATTATCCCAATAGAGGTATATAACAAATCAAAGGATCAGAGGTACAGAAAATGTCAATTATAGCATCGCACTTAAGGTCTAACGGTAACATAATGCTGTAACGTTATTTAAATAGAGGTACATAAAAGGTTAATTATAACATAGCACTCGAGACAGAAAAGGTCTTACGGTAACATAATGCTCTAACGTTATTTAAATAGAGGTACATAAAAGGTCAATTATAGCATAGCACTTGAGCACCAATTCGATGAATGAGTGCATAACTGATTTTTGGCAATCACCACTTGCCTCTGAATATGATGGAAGTTTTACACGAAATATAATTTGACCCTTTCCAAGGAGTTATATGAAATATAGATATTGATATGCCACCAACTTAAAAGTGGACTTTTTCCATCAAGATTAAATAATGACTAAGAAAAAACTTTCCAAAGTTCTATAATCCATCTTATTGTAATCTGTTTTATTCATTCTTGAAGTTCAAATTCTGTTACTACCAACAATACAGATACAGCCTAGGAGAAAATTATAAACACAAGTCCTCATGGGATTGCATAATCAATTCATTCTGGCAATGGCAATTCTGCTTATATTTTTGGCAACGTCAATTTCAAGCTCAAACGGAGCTGTAAATTTCCCAATAGTGATGCCCAACTGTATTGATCATTGTGGAAATGTAACCATTCCCTTCCCTTTTGGGACGAAGGAAGGCTGTTACTTTAACCGTTCATTCTTAGTCACTTGTAATGACACCTATTACAATCCTCCCAAAGCATTCTAACTAGAATCAAACGTAGAAATCACAAACATATCCTTGGAGGGCCAATTGCGCGTCCTAAACTACATATCAAGAGATTGTTATGATAAGAATGGCACCCAAGTACTCAGTCATGACTCCATCATGCGACTAACCACGAGCTTAACCATCAGTAATACCGCGAATAAGTTCACAGCCGTTGGTCGCGATACTGAAGCTTTTGTGTACGGTTTCCGGCTTAACATGAAGTTTTATCGAACAGGGTGTAATTCCTGGTGCAGAACCGAGGGGGATTTAGTGGGCGGGTTGTGTTCTTGTCTAGGCTGCTGCCAAACTTCTATCCCAAAAGATGTGTGGACAGCAGACCTGACATTGATGAGCTATGATAAGTTCAAAAATGTGTCTGACTTCAGTAATTGCAGCTATGGTTTTCTTGCTGAGGAAAGTGCATTCAATTTTTCTCCAAGTAGTCTTTCAAGCCTATGGAATGTAAGTCGGCTTCCTATGGTAGTTGATTGGGCAGTCGGAGATGGAACTTGCGAGAAGGCTCAAAATAACACGTCTAGTTATGCATGTAAAAGTACGAATTCCACGTGTTACAAACCCGATAATGGTTATGGATATCGTTGTCATTGCCAGAAGGGTTATCAAGGAAATGCATACCTCTATGATGGCTGTAGAGGTATGTCAGTATTTAATTTTTTCTAATGTATATTATCTTTGAAGTACATAAGTATCGCTCTCTCCTTGAATGGTCGAGCACTTTTGACAATGTAACTAAACAAGATTTTTAACTTCATTTTCTATTTTCTTATTGTTATTATTTTTATGTAGATATTGATGAATGTCAAGATCCAAGTATCAGTAAATGTGACATGAAATGCGAGAACACACAGGGGGGGTTTAGGTGTTTTTGTCCGAAAGGCTACCATGGTGATGGAAAAAAAAGAAGGACGAGGTTGCATTCGTGGTGAACCACTTGTAATCAAACTTGTTGCAGGTTAGTATGAATTCCATGGGTAGATTTTAACACTTTTTCTCAGAACGGGTTTACACTGCCAAAAAAAATTTATTTCTAGCCTATTTGTTTAATAAAAACAGTGGGAAAGAAGCTAACATTTATTCTTTTTTCCCCTTGAAAATTTCAATAAACAGGGAGTGCTCTGGGAGTCATTGTTCTTCTGCTTTGTGCCTTTTGGCTGTACTTGGAACTCCAGAGAAGAAAGTTGATCACTATGAAGCGGAAATTCTTTCTTCAAAATGGTGGATTATTGTTGCAAGAACAACTCATTAGAAGAGACAAGTCAACAGATACTGCAAAAATATTCACTTCCGCTGAGCTTAACAAGGCAACAAACTACTTCCATGACAATAAGATTATTGGTTAAGGAGGTTTTGGCACTGTGTACAAAGGCTTTCTATCAGATAATAGAATAGTTGCCATCAAGAAGTCGAAACAAGTTGATCCAAACCAGGTCGAGCAATTTATTAACGAGGTGATTGTTCTTTCTCAAATCAATCATAAGAATGTTGTCAAGCTCCTTGGTTGTTGTTTAGAGACACAAGTTCCTCTGCTAGTTTACGAATTCGTCAGCAATGGCACACTTTTTGAACACATAAACAATAAAACAAAGGCACATGCTCTTTCTTGGGACAAGCGCTTAACAATAGCTGCAGAAGTTGCTCGAGTGCTAGCGTATTTGCACTCTGCAACTTCTCCTCCAATCATACACAGAGATATCAAATAAGCAAATATTCTTGATGGTGCAGAGGAACATTTGGATACTTAGACCCTGAATACATGCAAACAAACCAATTGACTGATAAAAGTGATGTTTATAGCTTTGGAGTAGTCCTTCTAGAGCTACTAATAGGAAAACGTGCATTAAGTTATGACGGACCAGAGGAGGAGAGAAATTTATCCAGCTATTTTCTTTCAACACTGAAGCAAAGCCGCTTATTCCAAGTTCTCGATGATAATATTGTAAGCAAAGGAAACAGTGAGGAACTAATAGCAGTTGCTATGCTCGCCAAAAGGTGCTTATACGTAAAAGGAGATGATAGACCGGGTATGAGGGAAGTAGCTATGGAACTTGAAGGACTGAGAATGTCAGGAAAACACTCGTGGACACAAACTGAACCCAATGTAGAAGAGATGCGATCTCTTCTTTCTGTGCAAATGAATACATTTTCAAATGGCGAGGGTAATAGCACAGGTACTGGATATGACAGCATGATGGATCATGTTATTCCACCAATGGGTGGTGGGAGATGATCTAAGGTTAACTACTACTTTGTGTTGAAATTGGATTTCTTCCTTACTCTACCAATTTTTCTTTGGGAAAATTGTGAATAAGTCATCTCCACATGACTTGTTTCAAATTAGGTCAATTTTTTTTTTTAAAATTGTGATTAAGTCATACTTTACATCACTATTTTAAATTAATTCCAAAATACCCCTCTGATCCGTATTTTTCATCAGTGCCTTTTTCTATCTCCACAAACCTCTTTTGCAGAGTTTGTAATCGAAAATTATAACTTCAATTCCGGCGAATGTGTGTAGTGGTACCACGAGAATGGAGGGTAGATCAATGATACCACGAGAATGGGTAACTTCAATTTCGGCAGGTGGATCAGTGGTAACTTCAATTCCGGCGGAGGTGGAGGTGGAGGTGGAGGTGGAGGTGGAGGTGGAGCAGTGGTACCACGAGAATGGGTCTGCCTGTGAACAAGTTGTGAATTCAGGGAAGCTTTTAGAAATATTCATCCGCTACTAGCTATTCCAACTGTTAATTCTTTGAATGCTGGTAGTCCTTCATCCTTGTCGGATAGTGTAGTTAGTTCTCTTCCTCTAGAAGATGTTTTGTCTATCTTAAAAAAACTCCGGCCGTCCAGTCCCTGGACGGCTCTCGGTTCTTGAGCATGTTGGATCCTCTGCGAGGACGCATAGAGGCCGGACAAGAGACGGGGGAACGAGTGGCAGATTCTCGAAAACCGCTCACCTCTTCACTGGAAACGACTTATGCTACCCTCAGGTGCCAACTCTTTTTTTTTCCGTAATAATAATAATATTAAAAGGTTCCCTGTTCCGATTGACTTCTTTGTGCCCGTTCGACTGTTTCTCCTGGAGTTGGAGGAAATTTCTGAACTTGAGGGAACAGACCAGGGAGTGAGTATAGGGCATCAATCAATAATAGGATCAAGTGGCATATGGAGACAAGAACAGCAAAGGCGGAGGCGGAAAACACTTTATGAATGGAGTAAAAGAACTTGGGATCACTTCATGAGTCCAAGTAAAAGTAAAGTGAAAACATAGGATCACTCAAGGGCGCAGGGCTAGGAAGTAAGCCCCACAACCCAAAGTTGCCATTTGAACAAAATGTGAGGACAACAAAATATGGGATGAGCGTATAAGTTAATGTTTAAGAAGTATATTTGTTGTGGCCATGATTTGTTGCTGTTAATAGTAGCTTGAATTTCTGTAAGGATGAATGCTGGTAGCCCTTAGATTATTTCTTTGTGTTGTTAGTCATGTATGTTGTTTGATACTGTATTATAATAAAACAGTATCACAAAAAATATTATAACTGAAATTATATAGAATTTGCATATGTGCTCAGAATTTCTATTATAATATGTTTTCGGAATCGTCTCGACGAGCTGGTCAAGACCAGTGGTCTTGCCACTGCTAATGATGGATTTTAGCCATTTGAAGTCATCTCTTTAGCTTAAAACGAAAATCTTTAGTTTGTCATACTAAAACAGTATCACAGATAAAATAGTTTCACAACAAAAATGGGCATAAAATTCGCATACATACTGTTTTAATCCATGATACTGTTTGATACTGTTTTAATCCATGATACTGTTTTAATCTATGTGGAATGGGTTTTATTTATGATACCATGATTTTATCTTTGATACTGTTTAATTATGGCAATGTTTGAACATGTGATACTGTTTGAATGTCTTAGTTTTGTCTATAATATTGTTTTAATCCATGATATTGTTTTGTTTAGGTAATGTGCATTAGTGTATTTTGATACTGTTTTAATCCATGATACTGTTTTAATCCTATGATATTGTTTGAATGTCTTAGTTTTAATCTATGATACTATTTTATTTAAGTAATATGCATTAGTATATTTTGATACTATTTTAATCCATGATACTGTTTTATTCTATGTGGAATGAGTTTTATTTATGATACCGTGCTTTTATTCTTTGATACTGTTTAATTATGGCAAGGTTTGAACTTGTGATACTGTTTGAATGTCTTAGTTTTGTCTATGATACTGTTTTATTTAGGTAATGTGCATTAGTAATTTTGATACTGTTTTAATCCATGTTCTAATCCATTATATTGTTTTGCATAATACAATATCAAACAACACAACAACACACATGACTAATTAAACAGTATCAAAGATTAAAGCATGGTATTATAGTCATGTGTGTTGTTAAATACTGTATTATGCAAAACAGTATCACAAAAAACAGTATCACAATAGAAATGAACATAGAATTTGCACACGTGCTCAAAATTTTTATTATAATATATTTTCAGAATGGTCTCTACGAAACGGTCAAGACCAGTAGCTTTGCTACTGCGTATGATGGATTTTACCCGTTTGAAGTCGTCTCTTTAACTTAAAATGGTAATCTTTAATTTTTTTTTTGTCAAAACAGTATCACACATCTTCTAAAACAGTATCACGGATAAATGTATCTTTATTGAAGCCACCATTCATCTTTCTCTTGTTGAACATCCTTTGAACTTGATCCTTTTTCATTAACACTCCTAGTTATTGATTGATCAGATCCCAGTTCTTCTTATCACTACAAGAATCATAAAGGTTCACTACAAGAATCATAGGTTTAACAATATCACAAAAAACAGTATCACTATATATGCAGACTAGTAGTTAGTTAAAAAAAACCATTGTATATCAACATTTTGCTAAAATCTAAATAAAATATAACATAAGAAAAGTGGAAAGAATTGGCGTACCTTCCTCTCAAGAAATACAAAAGAACATAACTAAGGAATTCAAGATCATCACGTCTGCTTTGTTCTGCAAAACAAGAAAATGTGATCCACATGTCATCATGTAGATAACCCATCATTTATCTTCCTCTTCTCCTGATCTAAACGAAAAAAAAGTGGGTACGAGTATTGTCTTCAAAGAAAGGCCAGAAAAACTGCCTATCAGCTCACCAATTCCAAGATGAGTATTACAACTTGCATAGCGTGCAGTCTCTGCTAAATTTTTGTTCTCCCTGCATAGAGAAAAATAAAGTAATGTATACTCATCTTTATATCTTTGTTGTTGAAAATGAACTCGTATAAAACTATAAATCAAATCATATCATCACTCAAGTAGTAGCCACAAAAAAGAGTTAATATTTTTGTTTTTTTTTCAACATAAGTGTGAAAAGAAAATATTTTCTAACCAAATAAGATAATGTTCAGAACACTTTTGTATCACTTTTGTATTTGTAAAATAAAACAGTATCACAACAAAACAGTATCACAATTAGCGTTTTTTACAATTAAGGGTATGTTGGTCTTTTAGCTCTAAAATATGACTTTAATTGAATTAAGTTTTGAGCATATGACTTTAGAGCCCATAAGTACCAAAACAATGACCGACCCTGAATTTACCTTTTTTCCTTTTTGTGGTCGAAATTTGAACTATTTTTCTCTATATGTACAAGGCTTGAATAAATATAAGTAACAAATTCTGAGAACTTACATTCGTACATTTGTGAAATTGTTGATCTTAAGAAATAAACATAATCAAATGAGGTTATTGTCCACTAAGAATAAGGGTTTCAAAATGGATCGGCCTACCTAGGTCTCCGACAAGCTGGTCAGCAAAATTAGCCCATGTACTAGGCCATCTCAGCCCATAATGGGTCTGATCGCAGGCTAGCTAGCCTTCAAAGGCATGTTGTGCTAGGCTCAATCAAGTCAAAATGAGGCCATGTACCTTTTTAGTTGAGAATTTAAAATATACTGGATTATATTAATTTTTTCAAAAATACATATTGATTTGTACAAATACTATTACTATTCTATTTTTTAATTTATTGAAATGCTTAATCACATCTTGTAACGGAACTTAAGGGACTAAAATATATTTTTTCATTTTTGACAGAAACAACCATGCTATCATTAAAGTAGTATTTTCAATCATTTCACTCTTAGACGCATAAACACTTATTTTGTCTACCATCGTAGAAAATCTTCCAAGTATTTCAATTCGATCTTTCACAGTGATAACTATCAGAATTTTTTTTTCCCAAAATTTATCTAAATTTTTATCCCTCCAATATCCTATTTTATGTTAATCTCTTGTTCATTTCTCAATTTTGAATATATTCTATATTTTTTATAATTCATTTGTTCAATCTTTCAACTTTTCACTAATTTTTGGGTTTAAATCGATTTTCCTCAGATATTTGAAGATGGCCACCACACGCAGCAATAGCAAATCTAGACCCAAAATAAGAATTGGGCAACACCTTTCTCTAATTTCTAATTATTATTTTTTTCCAGTTTTCTTAGTTATAATTTTTTGGCTATTTTGTTAATATTTCAGTAAACCTTCAATCCATATATTTCTTATTTCGTCCTCTCTTGCTTGTTCTTTAATTAATTGTGGTCTGTTGAGATTGATAAAAAATATAATTATTACAATCTCGCTTGAATGTGAAAAAGCAAAAAATGGCTCTCATTTGTTCTTGATTAAACTTGTGGGCTCAGATTCTTGCCATAATCAACACTGCAACGCAACCAAAGAAACGGCAATCGGATTTGTTTTACCAACCAACCTACTGAAGATGATCAAGACTTTTAAACATTCAATCCAACCTCACTTTTGAGAAAAGAATGAAAATATACTCCTCACTTTTCTTCTCTCACCTAGATGAATAAAACAAGCATAATATATATATATATCAAACCCTAGTGGATCTCATCCATCCATTATATCTAATGGTCCAAACAAAATAAACCATGTTGTCCAATGGACTTGGGCCAAGTGGATTTAGTGACCCACATTCTCACAAACTTCACATTCACAAATCTACTACCAAGTTCCCTGGCTACAAGTGCTATTCTTTTGTAGTCTTATTTCACCATCATCGCCCACTCCAGTCCGGTACCTGCTTCACCAATTCTCCACTGCATCAAGTACCTGTCACACTAGTTAACCCGTATCAATATTCAACATCGATATGCACTTATTAAACTTACCAGCAGCAAGTACTTTGGTTCCAACATCTGCAGGGTTATCATCAGTTGCAATTTTAAGCAATTTAAATTCACCAGAAGTTAACTTCTCCCTAATGAAATGGTATTTCACCTCAATATGCTTAGATTTTTTATGATACACATGATTTTTACATAGCATTAAAGCACTTTGACTATCAGTAAAGATCATGGCATTTTCATTCAAGAAGTTCAATTCATATAAAAGGCCTTTCAGCCACATGCATTCTTTAAAGGCTTCAGTTAGTGCAACACATTCAGCTTCAGTGCTAGAGAGTGTAACTAAAGGTTGCAACTGTGATTTCCAAGTTATACAATTATCACCTAACGTGAAGAAGTAAGAAGTGGTAGATTTCTTCTAATCTTTATCCCCTTCAAAGTCAGAATCTACATAACCCTTAAACTCAAGCTTATCACTCCTCCTTTCGAACACTAACTCCTTTTTAACAGTCCTAGCTAGATATCTCAACAGCCATTTAGGAGCAATCCAATGATGTTTACCTGGGTTAGACATAAACCTACTTAAGAAACTAATTGCATAAGCTAGGTCAAGTCTAGTGGTAATCATAGAATACATTACAGAACCAATGACATTAGCATATGGGACATTATTCATTTCCTGTTTTTCTTCTTCACTTTTAGGACATTGAGCATGTGATAAAATCATGTGTGCAGCTAATGGTACATTGACAAACTTAGCAAATTTCATACCAAATTTGGTTATTACCTTTTTCCAAATAAGATTCTTGATTAATAGTCAATCTATTTTCAGCCATATTCTTTTTAATAACCATACCAAGAATTTTTCTTGCACATTCTAAGTCTTTCATGTCAAATTCAGATTTCAAAAGGTTTTTTATTTTTATGATATCAGCTTTAATACTACTAGCAAGCAACATGTCATCAACATATAACAACAAATAAACCTCACAGCCTATCTTTGTGTTATTATAATATAAGCATGCATCAAATTCACTCATTTTGAAACCAATTTTAAGCACATAAGCATCAAAATATTTATACCATTGTCTAGGACTCTGCTTAAGACCATACAAAGTTTTGTTAAGCAAGCACACAAGCTCAGACTTCCCTTTCACCTCAAAGCCTTGAGGTTGTGACATGTAAATGACCTAATCTAACTCTCTATGAAGAAAAGCAGTCTTAACATCTAGTTGCTCTAATTCCCAATTGAATTGGACAACTAAGGCCAATACAAACTTGATAGTCTTATACTTAATCACCGGAGAAAACATCTTATTATATTCAATCCCCTCTCTCTGAGTAAATCTCTTAGCTACCAACCTAGCTTTGTATCTTAAATGGTTATTTAGTTCTACTCCTTCCTTTAACTTGTAGATCCTTTTACAATGGACTACATTTTGATTCTTTGGTCTCTCAACCAACTTTCAAGTATCATTCTTGCCTAAGGAATTGATCTTCTATCTCATAGCCTTCTTCCAATTTTCAGAATTTTTGTAGTTAACAGCTTCTTCATAAGAAAAATGTTCAACTGACTCTAAGGCTTTACTTGAAACTATGACAAACTCTATCAAATTTGAAGAAATGTACTTCAAATTTTTTTTTACATGTCTTCTCTCCCTACCTCTCACTAATTGATAATCTCTCAAATTAGTATCTTCAAGTTGTTCTTGGTTAGGGATCACAGTTTCAAAAATTTGTAGTTCAGGTTGTTCTAAGACTTCTATTTGTTCAGTCTCAACTTGATGATCAATTTGTTCTTGTTCTCTAACCTCTTGATTAGCATCTAATCTCGTCACCTCAGTCTGAATCTTGTTTCTAATAGAAGATTCCCCTTCCTCACTTTGTTTAACCTGATTGTCTAGAGTTTCTAGGCAAGGCATATCAAGCTCATTAAACTTCACATCTCTATTGTTAATTATCTAAATACCCTTAACACCTAAAACCCACAATCTATACCCATTGACACTCTTTGGGTATCCTAACATGACACACTTAGTAGCCCTAAGGTCTAACTTATCCTCAATCTGATGTGAATAAGCAGCACACCTAAACACTCTAATGTGTATAAATCTGGAGATTTTCCAGACCACAACTCCTGAGGCATTTTGAAGTTAACAGAACTAGAAGGAGACATATTTATCAGATAAGCCGCAGTACATAAGATTCAGCCCAAAAACCTTTGGCCAACCCTGAACTAATCAACATACATCTGACTTTATTCATTAAAGTCTGATTCACCCTCTCAGCCACCCCATTTTGTTGGGGGTATTTCTCACAGTCCTATGTCTCGTAATATCTCTCTCGTTGCAAAAGTCATCAAATTCAAAATTGCAAAAATCTAAACCATTGTCTTTCCTAATTTTTTTTACACATTTTCTCATTTGATTTTTAACTAAGGTATGTCAGGACTTAAACTTGCTAAAATTTTCAGATTTTGACTTAAGTGGAAAAACCCAAACTTTCCTAGAATAGTCATCAACAATGGACAGGAAAAACTTGTTCTTACCATGTGTAGGGTGTTTTTCTGGACCCACAAATCTGCACGAATGTAATCTAATGGTCTCTTAATGCTGTGTTGACCTATCTCAAAACTGATTATGTGTGACTTTCCTAGAACACACGTCTCACAAAAGCTCAAAGGTGCATTGTCTTTACCTAGTAAATTCTGGTCACTAAGATATTTCAGCCCATTGTTCCCAATGTGTCCCATCCTCACATGCCATAGATCTGATCTATCAGTATTGATTGAAACCAATCCTGAATCTTTGGCATGTAAAGCTTCACCTTGAAGGTAATACAACTCATTCCTCTTGGAACCTTTCATAACTACTAGAAAACTTTTAAAAATCTTTAAAGTACCAAAATCAGTTTTGAACATACAGCCTTCATCTTCAAGAACACATAAGGAAAATAGATTTCTCTTATGGTTTAGGACAAACCTAACACCAAGAAGGGGTCAGACAATGCCATCATGCATCCTAATAGCAATGTCACATATTCCTTCAACTGTTTGTGAATTGTTATCCCCCATGTATACTTTCCTAGGTTCAATTTCTCTATAGTTATAAAACTAAGACCTCACATGGCACAAATGAAAGGTGGCACCTAAGTCTAATATCCACTCATGGTCAATCTCACCATCAGACATAGTCATAACATGTAAACCATATAGGGCATCCTCAACTGTAGCAACATTTTGATCTTTATTCTGTTGTTGCTTCGATTTTCTCTTAAGCTCATAGCAATCTTTCTTGAAATGTCCTAACTTCCCAAAATCGTAGCATTTCTTATTGCCTTTATCCCTAGACTTAGACATACCCTTAGATTTTCTTCTACTTTTCTTTCCTTGGTAATTGTTATCTCTCATTTTATTTCTTCCTCTAATAAACAAACTCTCCTCCCTAGCGTTTTCCCTAGACTCCTTTTTGACTTCTAAATCCTTTGATCTCCAAGCATCTATCACAATAGCTTGAGTCAAAACATCTCTAGCATACTTAATCTCATTCATAACATCTCTATATGAATCAGTTATAGGTATAACAGCTAGATCCTCATCATCAAATTTCTTATCATTGTGGGCCAAGCTTTTGACAATTTTGCTAAAATCACTCAGATTGGATTCAAGATCCTTCCCTGAGTCCATTTTAAAACTAAAAAGTTTTTATAGCAGATAAATTCTATTTGATAATTTTTTTTGTCAAAAATAACTTGTCAAGAGCTTTCCACAATTCTCTAGCAGTCTTAGCATTATCAACTTGTCTAACAATATTATCAGATATGTGCAATATTATAGAACTATATGCAATTTCATTCATCTTCTCAATTTGATCAGGTTTAGCTTTTAATGCATCAGAAATTTTTTTTGGATCATCAAGGGCTTTAGAAACCCTTTGTTGAACCAGAATAGCTCTCATTTTTTGTCTTCAAATTGAATAATCACCATTTCTATAGAATTGTGATAATTCAACTCTCGAACCCATAAATAAAAAATCATCCATGAATGAGATTTTTTGAAAAAGTTTTATAAAAAACTTACTCACACAGATGCAACACAGAACACAACCATTTTTCAAATTACTAACTAAGATAACATGCAAACACACTTTATCAACACACAAGATAATAAAGCCACAAATTATACTAAGGAGTTGTAGGCTCTAGCCACCTATTTTGTTCTTACCTCAAATACAATTAACAAAATGTAAAATTAAATAAAAGGGTTCAAGATATTCAAACTCAGCGGACAAATCTGATGTCCGTATTTATAGGAGAGACGAAACAAATTTCCATGCTTTCCAAGACCACCGCTACCGTCTTAGAACCACCAATAAGGCTGGACCGTTGCTCTGCCGACCAACTAATATCACCAGAAGGTCTGAAATAGGCCAATTAGCAATTTGTTTCAAAAGTCAGTCGCCGAAAAATGTTGTACGCGAATTCACGCGCCGCCTGAAGCCTTTGTACGCCAGAGCCCATGCGCAACCACCGGACTACCAGGTTGTGCGTCTTAGCAAGGGGAGTATTCTACCGCAAACACGCTCAGAAAGGAGCACCACGCGCCTCCAGCGCCGAAAGAAGCAGATGCCAGCCAAATTTTTACGCGTCGTTGTCAGAGGAAGCACATGCCTCACACGTCGGTGGGCTTTGTTCGCCTCTTCTCTGTGAACTCAAATATGGTCTCGGATCTCATGGACGATGGGTGGTATGTCCAGAATCTTGGTTTGAACTCTCGGGTATTTTGAATATTTCCAGATTTGGTTCCAACTTTCGACCCATCAACGTTTCTTGATTTTTTCACACATCTAGATCAATAATCTAGGCTCTGATACCATTTGTTGAGATTGATAACAAATATAATCATTACAATCTCGCTTGAATGTGAAAAAGAAAATAAAAAAAAAGGCTCTCATTTGTTCTTGGTTAAACTTGTGGGCTCAGATTCTTGCTACAATAAACACTACAATGCAACCAAAGGAACGACAATCGGATTTGTTTTACCAACCAACCAACCCACCGGAGATGACCAAGACTTTTAAACACTCAGTCCAACCTTACTTTTCTTCTCTGACCTAGATGAACAGAACAAGCATAATATATATATATATATATATATATCAAACCCTAATAGATCTCATCCATCCATTATATCTAATGGTCCAAACAAAATAAACCATCTTACCCAATGGACTTGGGCCAAGTGAATTTAGTGACCCACATTCTCACATGGTCACTTCAATTATACATTTCTAGTTATAGGTTTAATTGTCAGATATACATAGTTAATTGTTAGATATACATATGTAAATTACTTTCATTTTTATGTACAACATGTCATAGTTTTCTCTTGCTTTCCGTTTCTTTATTAGTTCAGGGTTTGTTGGAATAGATATTCTGCAAACTTGCAATTGGCATTACAATTCTAATTAAAAAAAATTTCCCACAAATTTACAGCTTTGATATTGTTTTTAAATAGATAGGACTAGTGTTAATATAATTCAATATACCTTTTACGATATTGATGAATAATTTGTTACTCCTGACTTTTAAACTATTTACTATTAATGTAATATAATCACTTCTGTAACGAACCCTAAATTTTTCATAATTTTTGTTTTCAAGTTATATGCTTCATGTCTATTGAAGGTTTCTTCTAGTAACTTTGAACTGAACTAGGAAACCAGCTGTAGAATGATACTGCTGAACATGGAGTAGGTTTGTCTGTGTCTATTTTCAAATTTTATTAACTCAATTCTTGATGCTCAAATTAAATGGTTAAGACTATAGTTCACAATCCTTAGGTTTTCAAAACTGGGGCAAGAAATGAAACTTTGAAAATTATGATGTAGATGACAGAATTTAAAAACTTGAATATATAAACACAAAATCAAACATAAGCACAATTAATAAGATTCATATTTCTTACATACATCGGTTTTCCTATTCTTTACAAAATCAAGTATCCCGACATTAGTAAAAAGCAGCATCATCCACATACAACAGTCTAGGATTTTATCCAAAATATTACAAGGCCACCAATTCATCTTTACTGATTCTTATACATGTGTCCTGGTAATGACAACGGAATCCACAAAATACATTGAGCCTCAAAATTGTCCACCCTTCATGAGATGAATAGTAGGGTTTGAAAGTGTTATTGCATTGAAAGTAGATATTGTTTTGTAAGTTCTTTTCTTTATATATATATAGCCACACAGGAAAATGGGTCCATACTTCCTGCCACTGGCGGATCCAGTGTGGCCGCCCCCACTGCCCAAGTTTAATTGTTTTATAAGTTATTTTAGCCACCCCCACTGCCCAAAGTTAAATTTTTTTATAAGTTATGTTAATTTACTTTTTTGCCCATCTTTAAAATTTCACTTACAAAAAATATATCACCAGCAGCAGCCTTCCATTTTTACTCTTGCTGCGTAAAATAGCCATTTAGGAGTTAGGGCAAAAGTAGATTCTAAATTCTAATCCTTCATTCATTCCGGCCGAATTTTCGATTATCTGCTAGTGTCCGTTCTTCCATTGTGTGATCTGGAGGTAATTTATTCTAATAAATAATAATTTCCAATTCTATTTGACGAATTCATATTTTGTTTTATGAGATATTGAATTTTGAATTTTTTGAATTTTTTCAATTACCCAAATGAGCAACTGCTAAAAAGGAATTGGTTTAAAAAAGTGCAAAATGTTGATGAGTTGGGTTGGAAACAAAAAATTAATGAAAAAGCAGCAAGTTAATAGTTGGGTTGAAAAAAAGCAAACTGAGTCTGAGAATTTGAGTTCATTTTAGTGAGAAAAGTTTGAAATGGGGATGTAAGCAAAACTTGTATTACTGTGTATATCTATATACACGTGTATTTTATAGTTATTGTTACAGATAGGAATCCATTGTCTTCAGACTTCACCCCTGCTGATTTCTGTAATCTGACTGTAAATGTGTTGTTGCCTGTTAATATTTTTTGATGCAATATTTGTATACATAGACATGAGTGGTTTACTTCCTCGTGACTGTGTATTGCAGTTGCTTTTGTATTTATATGTCAATATTTCTGGTGCTATTACAGGGAAGGCAAATAGCTTCTATCTAATGATTTGTTTTTCGGTGTAGATATGGAGAAATTTTTAATTAAAAGAACAAGATCGGAGCAAAATTCAACTCAAGCAAGTGTGGATCCACAACAATCTAAGTATACGCGTATTGATTTTGAAAGTATTCCAACTGATTTGGAGTTGCGAAAGAAAATTTGTGATTATCATCCTAATGATAGAGATGAAATTCGAAGAACTTATTTACTGAGAGGTCCATGTCAACCTCGTGGACACGATTTTAAACAAAAAAAAACAGGGAAAAGCATTGCGTCGTTTCCAACCTGAATGGTTTGATGAGTTTAGCAATTGGATAGAGTTTAGTGTTGACAAGGAAGCTGCTTTCTGTTTGTGTTGTTATCTTAGGAGAGAGGATGTTGACGAGCAACAGTTTGGAGGAGACTCTTTTGTTTCAAGTGTATTTAAAAATTGGAAAAAAGAAAGAAAGACTTCAAATGCATATAGGACGCCCCGGAAGTGCTCATAATCAAGCTTGGAGCAAATGTCAAACTTTAATGAATCAAATGCAATATATTGAAATTGCATATTGTAGACAATATGAACAAGCTCGAAAGGATTATCGGACTCGTTTGACTGCAACAGTAGACCGTATACGGTTTCTTTTACGTCGGGGCTTGGCATTTCGTGGACATGATAAATCTGACGATTCATTTGATCAAGGTAACTTTCTAGAGCTTCTAAAATTTCTTGCAGATCACAATGACAGTATGAACCAAATTGACAAGCAATCACAAATTTTATCTTTTTCAAACTTTATAGTTGGTAAACCTTTTACAAGACTATTTTTGGAGATTTTTGAAAGTAAGTCCATACTAACATGACCTAATTTCCTATGTCATAACCAAGAATCATCATTTATACTTGAACAATATTTTTTTTTTCAAGTTCATATTCAATAGTTATGATGTAAACATCATTACTTCGGCTTCTTATGAACAATACCTCTTTAGATATAGCATCCTCAATGAGACGTTTGGAAGAATCAAATTTAATGAGATAACTTTTATCACACAATTGACTTATACTAAGCAAGTTATGTTTAAGGTTATCAACTAATAAAACATTTTCAATGAAGGGAGAAGAACGATTACCAATATTTTCAATGCCTATGATTTTTTTTTTGGCATTGTCTCTAGAAGTTACATGACCTCCATCTTTTCTTTTGAGACTTGATAGTAATGATCGATCTCCCGTCATGTGTTTTGAACAACCACTATCCAAGAACCAATTGCTCTTGACCTTTCGTGGTACCTACAAAAATAATTTTAATTTTTGATTTTTGGTACCCACATAAGTTTGGGTCCTTGAAAGTTAGTGTTTGTAGATTCTTTTATCTACTTGTGTTTCCTTTCAAAGTATAGTCTCTTTTTAGTTGAACAATTATAAGCAACATGACCAATTTTCTTGCAAAAACTACATGTTATGTTTTGTTGAGAAAAATTGGATGATTTCACAAATATGGTTTCAAGAGATTTTTGTTTCAAGAGAGGTTTATATTCAATTCCCCTTTTGTTGAACACACATTTTTGCTCACCAAGCATTAATTCAAAATTTTTCTTTCCTTGGGTAAACTTGTGAATAATGCTTGTTAAATCAACCACTTTTTCTTTCAATGAAACATTTTCTTTAATTAAGGATTTATGATCATCTTTTTCTTTTTCGAAGTCCTTTTGTGCAATAAAGAGTTTTTTTACTACCTTTTTCAGTAATGAGTGTTTATTGTTAAAAATAGAGTATTTTGACGATTTCTTCTTGAACTTCATCTTCTTCGAGATCATCTTCATCACTATCATCCCATGTAGCTTGAAGAGCTTTCTTTTTGGTGAACTTCTTTTTGTTCGGTCCTCTTATAATCGAGTTTGTCATAGTCATAGCTAATGATCTTTTTGTTTTTCTCTTCACCTTTATCATTCTTCTTTTGAAATCGCCTATTGTTTCGAAATCCTCTCCATTTCTTAACAAGAAGAACTAAGTCGTCAAGTTCTTCATCACTCATGTTTGTGTTGGAGGATCCTTCATCGTTTGTCGATTTCAATACAATTTGCCTCTTGGGAGACTCCTTCATCTCTTCTTTGCTTCTTCTTGTTTTCTCCTTTGTTTAGGCATTGTTGAGCTCATACGTCATCAATGTTCCATATAGCTCATCCAATGGATAAGTGTTGACATCTTTTGTATTCTCTATCAACATCTCCAGGAGTTCTAATCTTCTGAGAGAGACCTAAGTATTTTACTCACAAGTTCACCGTTAGTAAATTTTCGATCAAAACCCTTAAGACCATTAATAATATCGGTAAAGCGAGTAATCATATCTACAATAGGTTCATCTTGCTTCACAAAGAAATTTTCAAAATCTTTTGTCAATAGATTTATTTTAGTTTCTTTAACCTTGTTAGTACCTAGGTGAGTTATCTCTAATGCATGCCAAATATCATATGCAGAATCACATGTGCTAATACGATTAAACTCATTTTTATCTAAAGCACAATAGAGTAAGTTTTTGGCTCTAGCAATTAAAGACAATTTTCTTTTATCCTCTTCATCATATTCTTTTCTAGGCTTAGAAGTAGTTTGGTCTGGTTTATCGTCAACTTTAATAATTTTTGTAGGCACATATGGACCAAACTCAATGACTTTCCAAATGTTATAATCAATTGATTGAATATAAATCATCATTCTAGTTTTTCAATAATTGTAATGGGTGCCAGTAAAGAATGGAGGACGATTTGTAGAGTGACCCTCAAGGTTTTGAATATTTTGGTTAGCCATTACTCAAGATTGTATAATCTTTAAAAAATAATGAGTACCTCGCTCTGATACCAATTGATAGCCCAAGAATAACTAACTAAGAGGAGGGGTGAATTGGTTTTCTCAAACTTTTTCATAAAATATGCTTAAAATAATAAGTTTAAAGGAATAAAAATTAATCCACAAAAATATGAGCACAATGTAAATAAATAAAAGTGTGAAGAGAGTGCAAATAATATTTTTATGGATGTTCGATCCAACCAATGATCTACATCTCCCGTTACCAAGCTCTCCAACACGAGCACGGCCTTTCCACTATTTTGATTGACTTGTGGTGCAATCCAAACCCTTACAATGTATCTGACGACTTACAAACAAGGAGCACCGATCCTTATACAATATTAAACTTTCAAGAGACCTCAATATAACTCAAAAATGTAAAGAGATTGATTTGAGTATTTCTCTCTTAATGAATGATAAATACAAGTTTAGTTCTAAGAGAGACTAACACTTTAATAAATAGCAATAGATGAGGAAAGCTCAAGTGTTAGAAAAGAACTTTGTTGATAATGATGAATCAAATATTTGATTTGATCAAACAAAGTTTTTCAATGAATGATATTGAAGATATAAATATAATGAAGTTTTGAATAAATTTTCTCAATATGATTCTCTATATAAATGCTCTTGTAAGTGTTATAGAATGATAATAAATGAAGTGGTATTTATAGAGATGAATTTTCGTCACTTTCTATTGAAACGGATGACCAAACGGTCAACCGGTCAGATTGGTCAGAAGTAGCCGTGAAATTGCAAAAAATCATAACGGACACTTTTTGGAAAGTGACAGTCGTTTCGACTGGTTCGTTCAAACGGTCGACCGGTTCAACCGGTTCATCAAACGGATGACTGTTTCCACAGTTTTGAAAAAATGATTTTTGGCTTTGATAAAAATATTTTATACAAGTGATAATGACATACGTTTGGTGCATAAAAATATTTTTGAGCTTCCATTCATTTAATTGCTAAAAATCAAAGAGTTAATACCTTCACAATTTTATCTAGAAATCTATTCTTCGATCTTGATCTTCAAATCTTGAATTTCGGATCTTGAATTTTGGATTTTGAGATACTTGAACTCTTGTATTGATTTGGATTGACATTGCATGGGAGTTCGATTTGTAGCGCTTTGAATAATACTTGAAAATAAATTGTTAGTAAACATAACTAATTTGTTTGTTATAATCAAAACATTAAGGTTTAAAGTTAACCATAGGTCAACAGGTAGTTGATTGTAAATGGATTTAGATAATAAAATAGGGAGAAACAAATGATAGTGATCCTAGATATAAAGCTAGATTAGTAGCAACGGGTCTACTCAAAAGGAAGGTATTAACTTCAATGAAATATACTCATATAATCAAATACACTTCCATTAGGATTTTGCTTGCATTAGTGGTCCAATTCAATTAGGAATTAGACCAATTAGATGTCAATATACATTTCTTACATGGTGACTTAGAAGAAACCATATATGTGTCTCAACCTGAAGGTTGGAAGGGGTGAAATGGTATGCCTCCTTAAAAAGTCTCTCTATGGCTTAAAACAAGGTCCTAGGCCACTAAGTATAAGAATTTTGATTCATATGTTCAAAGTATTTGTTTTAACAAAAATAGTTTTGATTCTTGTTTTTATTATAAAGGTAATGGTGGTCGTGATTCTATTTATTTACTACTTTATGTAGATGATATGCTGTTAACAGGTTCTAATAGAAAAGAAATTTAAAATGTAAAAGAAAGACTTAATAATAAAATGAAGGACTTGGGTCTTGTTAGAAAAATTCCTGACATGGAAATTAAGAGGGATGGTGCCTCAAATACCTTATTTTTGAATCGATAATCTTATATCACTAAATTTTTTGAGAAGTTCAAAATGATATAAGCTAATTCTATATCTTTACCTTTAGTTAACCATTTTAAGAGCATATCCAAGAGACCCTTTAAACAAAAGATGCTCTCTATTTTAGTTAGTAAAGCCTTCAAATTATGTTTCAAGAGACTCTCCAAATTAATTTTTTAAAATAGAGAGTGGTTAGAGAACCAAACTCACTCTCTATAATTACATGCATTAAAAGAATAATCATATGTTGACTAAATTAAATAGCATATACAAAATAAAATAGAAAAAATAGGAGAATATCGTATAATAATTAGGATGGAAGCATGTCAAAATAAAATGTAGGGAAAAATAATAAATATTTATTAAGAGAAATAAAATGAAGTGTTAAAAATAAAGAGACTGTGGAGTACTTAAAAATTTTACTCTCTAAATTTATGTATGCTCTCTAAAATACAAAAGAAGCTATTTATAAATAGAGTTACTCTTGGTGTTTCTTTTGATCAGTCTCTTAACACTGAAGAAGAATTAAAAAGAAAAGAAAAAATTCCTTATGCTAAGATAGTATGATCAATTATGTACTCGATAGTTTGTACTATACCTGATATTGCTTATGCTGTAAATGTTCTAAGTATATTTATGGAAAATCCTGGAGGGTATCAGTGGGATGCCATGAAATGTTTATTTAGATACTTAAAGGGTTTTGCATTAGGATTAGAAATTAAACAAAGTAAATAGGGCATTTCTGTTTTGTGGATTCCGAATATGCTGGGATAGGGATAATAGAAAATTTACTTCATCTTATATATTCATTATAAATGGTAGTTGTAATCCCAACTTCAAAAGTTGGCGGCCCCTTCTTCAACTGAGTCAAAATATATTGCAGTAACAAATGCAATCAAAGAAGGTACATGGTTAAAAGGATTACTTAGTGAATTAATATTTATTGATAAGCAAGATATAATATTATTATGATAGCCAAAGTACAATTCACTTGAGCAAAAATCATGTCTTCCATGCTAAAACAAAACATGTTGGGGTAAAGTTTCATTTTATCAGAGATGTTATAAAAAAAAAAAAAAAGATTATTAAAGATGGTAGCCTATATTACTAAGGTATGGCCAAAAGGACAGCAATGTAGAGTATGTTGGGTTTTGCTGTCCCACTTGGCCCACTTGGCCCATATGTTCTTAGCCCAGTTGAATGATGAGAGTCCAAAGTTATATTTGGAGTCCACTTAATCGTCTACAACTCGAAGTAAAAAACGCACCTCTGGAATTAACAACTCTTTGATGGAAAATGACACTTTTATCCAGATTGTGACATGTTGCAAAATGGATGGTCCTGATGCTTTATCTGGTGGCTACTGGATTAAATGTGGGTGGCTTTTCGTTGTGGAGGCAGAGCATTAGATCTCTGAACTTCCTCTCTCTGTGTGAACTATATCTCCTTCTTTTCTTTGGTTTTTCACTTTAAACCTTTAGGATATACTTGGTGTTCTTTGTGTAAAGAGAGAATGTTTATGTTGTTCTTGGTGAACAGTAACCTATGTAGTTGTGTCAGTGGTTTTGGTATATTTTTTGAGAGAGTTGATTAGATATGTGTAAATGTGTGAACTTTGTACTTTACCTCTGATTCTTGAAGGTTTTTGCCTAGTGCTAAAGCGTTATCTCTTAGTAGATGCTCAACGAATGATGTAGGCAATTTGGCTAAACATCCGGACACTTTGTGGTGAAAAAATCTTGTGTTATTTACTTTACGCAATATTTCAATTTCTAGGTGCCGATCGGGGCTTAAAAGAGGGACCAACAATTTCATCTTAAAATACAATTATTAATTGAGTCGGCTAACACATCATCAAATGGCTCATTCAAGATTTCTATCAACCCTAATAATTTTAGAAATGTGAAGAAAAGATTTTAAATTTTTTACTTCAAAATGATTGCTTATGAATTTTTAAAATTAAATTATTATTTTTGAAAACGTGCTATAATTATTTTAAAATTTTGCTAAATTGACCTGGATGACTAATCAACCCTACCTGTGGACATATCTAGAAATGTGCTAGTCATGTGCGTGGGCCGTGTAGGACCTAGTATTGAAAAGGTGATAAGAATGTTTTAGTGAATATTACACCCACTACTTACAAATATTAAAATAATTATAAATCTAACAATTTAACTTATTTATTCCAAAAATACTACATAATTAATATTATATTAAATAATAAAATAATGAATTAAAATTAAATAATTATTTCCACGTGAATTTACTCAAATTTGTTTTTGAGTCCTTGATTATTTGCACAATAAGTCCTTCATCTTTATAAAATTTTCACTTTAGTCCATATACTTCGTCTTTCATTTCAATTTCGTCCTTTTTTATTTGCAACCTAAGTCTTTAAACTTTTAAATTTGTACAAGTTGGTCTCCATATTTATACTTTTATATCAATTTAGTCCTTTGTATCACTATTTGATACAGATGTTACAAATGATATTTTGTATCACTGAATATGTTACATATTATATTATGTTATTTTACACATCACATGTTACATGAATTGGTATTTTGTATCACTGATGTTACGTATGTTACAAATGATGAAATAAATAGTTTTATTTGTTAAATTTAATATTGTGTTTCATATCTATATCATACTATAACGAACTTATTGAAGTTTAGAGTTGATTTTGCAGTTGTAACAGTTGTAACAATTTTTGTTTAGTATCGCAATCTGTTACAAATGTTACAAATCATATTGTGTATCACTGTTTGATACAAATGTTACAAATAATATTTTGTATCACTGAATATGTTACAAATTATATTATGTTATTTTACACAATACATGTTACATGAATTAATATTTTGTATCACTGATATTTTATATTTCAATTTGTAACACAGATTGTTACAAAATATCATTTGTAACATTTGTATCAAATATTGATACACAATATCATTTGTAACTTATGTATCAAATAGTGATACTATAAAGGACTAAATTGATATAAAAGTATAAATATGGGGACAAACTTGTATAAATTTAAAAGTTGAAGGACTTGGGGTTGCAAATAAAAAAGGACGAAATTGAAATGAAAGAGGAAGTATAGGGACTAAAGTGAAAATTTTATAAAGATGAAAGACTTATTGTGCAAATAATAAAGGACTTAAATACAAATTTAAGTGAATTCACGTGGAAATATATATATTTTGTGGTATAGATTTTATTTTAATTTATTATTTTATTAATTAATATAATTTTAAAAATGTAATATTTTTAGAATAAATTTGTTAAGTTGATAAAATTAGAATTATTTTTAAAAAGTGGTTTATTTAGGAAAAAATCCCAATGTTTTATCATTTATTTCTCAAAAACTCGTCATGTAATCGAATTTCCAAATTTCACACAATAAAAATATGATATATTGGAGTATATAAAAACACAAGATTTGCACAATTAATATATTTTTACTTTTTGACAGCACAATAAAGATTTAATTGCATACTCTAAAATCTACTCAAAAAGACCATTGCCCAATAAAGACTTCTCCGACAAATAACGTGCGAGAAGCTTATGACTCGATTATTAACTCACAAAATATTTTGAAAAATCGATCGTAATGCTAAAACTATAGCAATTAACTCGAGGTTTCTCCTAAAGTAAAAGTATGAGAAAAAAAAAAAACATGATTATTTTTGTGAGGGTGATGTACTTCATCGTATCTTAACATCCATTACATGTCTATACCATCAACATATTGACACGAATCAAAGTTTGTGTCATAATTGAAAAACCTGCAAAGTTTACACTTTCTCTAAATATTTTTTCTTTACATATTAGTACTTATGCCTTGAGTTTGAAACATTCATCTCTTTATAGAATAATTGTTCAAAACAAATTTTGATATCTTGTCGCATTAACCTCAAAAGGATATTATTTTACTTTACTAATTTTGATTGCATCGTATGACACAAAAGGATATTATTTTACTTTACTAATTTTGATTGCATCGTATGACATATCACATGAGGTTCAAGCACTCTATACACAAAGTTCATGTATCATGTTTTGTAATCAACACACGTAATAAAATTATTTAAGTAATTTATAGTAAATTCAACAGTATTTTTCCCACCTCATTGTAAACTTACAAATAATCTTGATCCAAAATCTTATAGATTTCCTCTAGAAGTGTCAAAATTAATTTTGAGTAGGGTGATTAAGATGTCATTAAGCAGCTAATTCTAGATTCCAATCGACCCTAAATTAAAATATAATTAAGCAGCAAGAACTGGTATTTGAATAGCAATCATCTTTTTGTCTACAAACCAAGTCACGTCTGGTTTATCCTGTCAAATCTATGAAATGTGATTTAATAGCAAAAAATTAGAATGAGAGTATCAAACTACAGTCTAATTTGGAAAAAGTTCTTAAATATTTGTAAATAAACCAAATCCTTTGAAATATAGTATTTTCTTGTTTTATTTTGAAATTCTCATTATATCTAGCAATTGAATTTTGTTCTTCTTGATGTATGTTATTTTGATATAAATTAGTTTATTCGTGTTAAGCTATGGAATTTAATTTGTTGCGCTACGTCGAGTTGAGCACGGTAAAGTCGTCGTGGGGGTTGGAAGGGAGACAGGCGGCCCTTCTCCTGGGGGCTCGGGGGGCAGGGCCCCTGAAAGGTCCACGATATTTTTATTTGTTTAAGTAATGATGTTTTCGAAATTTTGCATTTATAATTAGGTTTTCCTAGTCATGACAATGGGCTAAGACGGGGCCAAGACGGGCCCAGCTCACCCCTTCCACAAAGTTGGGCTCGGACTGGCCAATGTGACCTGCCCGTGGCTTGTGGGCCACACGTAAATTTCATTTTTTTTTAAGTTAAAAAAAAGTAATGAAAAATTGAAATTTCAAACCCTCCACCTTTTTTTAGACTTGGGACCGACTACTATTAGCATATGTGGAGTTACAATTGTACATGAACAAGTTGTTATGTGTACATTTTTTGGTAAAGTGAAATATCAACACTTAAAAGTTAAAATAAATAAAAATAAAATTAATTTATACAAAATATACTTACATTTTATGTACCTAGTTCTTGTAGCTAGGGGTGGCAAAAAAGCTCGTCGGCTCGTGGGTTCGCCGGCTCAGCTCGAAAAAGCTCGGCCCAGTTCGAACTCGGGCTCGTCGAGAGACGAGCACGAGCTAAAGCCGAGCTCAAAAAAAAAAAAAAAAGAGGGCCGAGCTAGCTCGGCTCGACCAAAAACGAGTCAGCTCGTGGGCTCGCCCAACGAGCCGACTCGTTGGGCTCGTTCCATGAGCCCACGAGGTCGGCTCGTTTGTGCTGACACGAGCCCAAAAGCATGAGCCACGAGCCAACTCGGCTTGTGGCTCGTGCATTAAGTGACCGTTAGATGATCATCCAACGATCACACCATTTTTTTTAATTTTTTATTTTTTAATTTCATTATTTTTCAATAAATACTCTTATTCTAAGGAGAAGAGTTTTCAATTTTTAATTTTCAACATAAAAGATACCCAATATTGTATTTTTTTCTCATTTTCAAAATTTTAAAACAAGAAAAAAATTGAGGGCCGAGCCGAGCTCGTGGGCAGCTTGGTTCGGCTCGTTCGGCCCACGAGCTCGTGGGCCAAACAGAGCTTGCATTTTGGAGACGAGCCGAGCTCAGCTCGTCCCTTTGGACGAGCCGAGCTCGTATTTTATGGGCCGAGCCGGCTTAGCTCGGTCCATTGCTATGCCTACTTGTAGCTCTTCGACCAATATCAAACTTACTTTATCTTGGATTCGAAGTTCTGCATCTTCTTAATCTTTTAAACACATTAAACTCTCTAATATGTCTGATTTTAGTCTTGACCTCATATCATTCAGAATCCTATCACATGTACTAAAAGCAGCCTCCGTTGCTATAGTTGATACCAGAGATGTTAGTAGATCGTGCGCTACAGAAGAAACAATTGGGTATTGACCCTTGTTTTGTCTCCACCACCTAAGTATATCAAAATTATTCTTCTCATCTTTATCTAACAAATTAAGCAAGTTGTGATTAAAATATCTAGCTAACTCTAAAGGTACGTCTGTAATATTTGTTTCCACATTTGTGGTATGGAAAAGCGAAGAAGAAGAAAAAAGAACTAGATTGTTGAGTTCTCTTAAGAATACGGAAACTCCAATAATTATTAGGATTAGAATTATTTGATGACGAAGAAGGGATTGGTGCAAGACGTCTTCTAACGTTCCTACCGGCTTTTTCTGAATACAAATCGTATATTTGACATAATATTTTTGCTAAATTACCATAAGTTATTAGATTACCGTAACTTAAGTTATTAGAAATTTTTGAAATAGTATGTTTTGTACTTTGTAAATTTACTTTGGAATCCATAATTGACGCTAACGGGAACAACATAGGCAGCTCTTCCTAATATTTTCTAAACTTAATTTTCATTGCTAGTACAACCATTGTCTTAGTATTTTATTATAACTAGGTGTTGATATTTTTGTGTATCAACTATAGTTCCATTTTGGAAATGCGTTTTCTATCAAGTGACACCTTCAACATTGCTGACTCTTGCTGGACCCCTGGATCACAAGTGACAAATTTGATCCATTGATTGTGTATATATAAGACCCTTCTCTTCAGATTCTAGGGTACACTGAATACTGTTTGTTCTTCGGCTGCGCTATCTGTTTTCTTCTCCTTTCATCTTTGTTCTTTAGTTTTCTCTGAGTGAAAAATGTAAGGAATGATGGTATTCTGTTCAGATGGGTAAATAGTAACTTGGGGTAGTTCTGTGGAGAAGTTACCGCTAGAATCTTTGTGGGTGAAGTTTGTGGTTTCAGTTTGAGTGTTGATCTCCTTTGTATATTGAACACTGATTTATTTATTTTAGTGCAGAGAAACCGTAATCTCATTTGGGAGCCTTAAAGGCAGAGTAGATATTTGTCGAACTGCTTGCCTAATTGGCAAAACAAATCTTGTGTTCTTGATCTTTTCTTTACATGTTTTCATTATTACTTTGTGTAATTATTGATATGATGCATGTTTTAGATCTGTATGTGAACTCCCAACAGTGGTATCAGAGCTCCGGGAAAAACCTTAGGGCAAATTAGTTGTGTCCCTTTTTTGCTAAAAGAATTTATGATGTTATGTTTAAAATCTTCATAACATATACAAATATTTGTGCTATTTGCTTTCTTGGTTCAGATCCGTTTCAGTGCTTGTACACTTTTGTAGTTGCATACACTATTTGAGAAATTATCGATAAAGTTCTTTGTACAAATCATGTGAATAATCTGTCTATTACTTCTCAAGCATCTGCATCTAGGGTGTGGTTCTTATCCTATAGAGTTAGAAGGAAATTGCTGAACTTTCATGTCTGTGCTCTCTTGAAGTTCACAATTGTCATTGGGTGGTTCATTCATCTCCATTCATTGCATATGGTTCTTTCCTATTTTCATCTGATAATGTGAAAACTTTCTTGACTTTGTGTTAAGTTGTATTATCTTGTTTTCTTGATATTTTTGTCTCACCAATATGACTTCCACGAAATTTCAGGTGGAACTTTTTAATGGAAAGGTAACTTTCCAATTTGGCAACAAAAAATGGAAGCCATATTAGTGCAACAGAAAGTTGCCAGAGCTTTAGATGGAAAATATCATGATTCTTATACTGAGGATCAAAAACATGAAGCTGATGAACTTGCATATACATCCATTATATTACACCTCTTTGACTCTGTGCTTAGAAAGGTAGGAAAATTACTTTCTGCTAAAGCCATGTGGGACAAATTCACTGAACTTTATTTGATCAAGTCTATACCAAATAAAATGTTTCTTTTAGAACAATTGTTTTGTTTTAAAATTGATCCTTCAAATGATCTCGATAAGAATCTTGATATGTTCAATAAGATTATCCAAGATATTGAAAATACTAGAGATAAAGTTCCTGATGATTACAGAGCCATTATTCTCCTAAATTCTCATCCTGAATCTTCTAGAGAGATAAAAAAATGCTATCAAATATGGAAGAGATGTTTTAACCCTTGATATAGTTGTTAATTCTCTTAAGAGTAGAGAGTTAGAGTTAAAGTCCACAAAAATTGATGGTGGTAAGGGGTTAACTCTCAAAGGGAATAATAGCACTAGGGATTATCAGCAAGATAAGTCTAGTAAAAAGAATAGATATAAGTCCAAGTCTAGATCCAAGTCCAGGGCAAAGGATAGAAAGTGTTATGGATGTAGTAAGATGGGTCATTTCATAAAAGATTGTTACAAAAGAAAAAATGAGTTAAAAGAAAAAGCTTCAGAACAAGAAAATGTTGCTAAAGTTTCTGAAAATCTCGCAGAAGTGTATGTGACTTCTACAAGTGATTATCCACAAGAGTGGATATTAGATTCATGGTGTACTTTCCATATGACACATAAAAAAGAGTGGTTTAACACTCTGGAAGAAAAAGATATGTGTCAAGTTCTTATAGGAAACAACATGTCCTGTAAAGTCAAAGGATTAAGAAGTATTATTCTAAAATTAGATACTGGACTAGTTTACAATTTTGAGAAAGTTAGGTATGTCCCTAACCTAACTAGAAATCTTCTTTCTGTTGCTTTTTTAGCCAAATGTGGTTGGTCTGGTAAGTTTGATGGAGATCATATAAAAATGTTTAAGAGTTCTTTAATGCACATGAAAGGTTTCATTAGAAATAGCATTTATGTTATCAATGCAGAACCAATCTTAAGTACTGGGGCTGCAGTTACAATGCCAAGTATTGATAACAGCAACCTATGACATAGAAGGTTAGGACACATAAGTTTAAAGGGTCTTCAAATTCTTAAGTCTCAAGGCATCTTTGAAAATGATCACATAAATCCAATTCCCTTATGTGATCATTGTCTTATAGGAAAACAGCATAGGTTGAAATTTGCTACTGAAACTCATAAGTCAAAGGCTCCCTTGGAATATTTACATTATGATTTATGGATACCTATTAGCAAGCCCACTCATATGGAAAATAGATACTCCATGTCTATTGTAGATGACTATTCTAGGATGGTTTGGATTTTCTTATTAAAACACAAGTTTGATGCTTTTCAGAAGTTCAAAAATTGGAAAGTCTTAATAGAAAATCAAATTGGAAGTAAGGTTAAGGTCCTTAGAACTGACAATGGTCTAGAATACTATTCTGTAGTGAAAATGATATTTTAAGACACAAAATAGTTAGGCACACACCCCAACAAAATGGGGTTGCTGAAAGGATGAATAGAACCATCCTTGAAAGAGTCAGATGTATGTTATCCAGCTCTGGTTTGACTCAAATGTTCTGGGGTGAAGCTGTTATAACAGCTTGTTACCTGTTAAATAGATCACCCTCATCTGCCACTGATGGAAAAACTCCTATTGAGAAAATGTTTAGCAAGGTTGCTAACTATGACACTTTAAAGGTGTTTGGATGTGCTGCATTTGCTCATCAAAAATAGGAAAGTTAGAACCTAAGTCTAAGAAGTGTGTCTTCTTAGGATATGCTGATGGGGTTAAAGGTTACAGGCTTTGGGTTAAAGATGATCATGATTTCAAAGTTGTTATCAGTAGAGATGTCATTTTTAATGAAGATGACATACTGTGTTTAAATAAAAACATCTCCTCTCAGCCTGAAAAATTTAATTCAAATAGTAACAGTGATCAGGTGGAGCTTGTTTCACCTATTGTTACTACCAGGAATGATGTTATTCATGATCAGGTGAAGCCTGATCAGAACTTAGATGAGACTGAGGAAATACAACCTGATGATAATAACCTTGAAAACAATAATGATGCTGACCCTCATCCTTTAGCTGATTACCAACTTACCAGAGATAGAAATAGAAGACAAATAAGACCCCCAAATAGATTAGGTTATTTTGAATGTGTTTCTGCTGCCTTGTTATCCATGCATGAAATTCTTGATACTGAACCAAAATCTTATCAAGAGGCTATAGAAAGTGAGCATTCTGAGAAGTGGATTAGTGCAATGAAGGATGAGATAGTTTCTCTATATAAGAATAATACTTGGGAATTAGTGTCTAAAGTTGACAACATGTCCTTAGTTGATTGTAAGTGGTTGTTCAAAGTAAAACCTGGAATTACTTCAAATGAACAAGCCAGATATAAGGCTAGACTTGTTACTAGGGGTTTCACTCAAAGGAAGAGAGTTAATTATCATAAAATCTTTTCCCCAGTAATGAAATATACTACCATTAGAGTTATGCTTGCCCTCACTGCTTACTTAGGCTGGGATTAGAACAATTAGATGTAAAAACAGCTTTTCTTCATGGTGATCTTGAAGAAACAATTTATATGTGTCAGCCTGAAGGTTTTATTGAAACACATAAATCTGATATGGTGTGCCTATTAAAGAAATCTATTTATGGTTTAAAATAGGCTCCCAGACAATGATATAAGAAATTTGATTCTTTTGTTTTAACTATAGGTTTCAAAAGAAGTGATTATGATCATTGTATGTATTTCAGATTACAAAGTTTAAACTCTTTGCCAGTCTATTTACTGTTATATGTTGATGATATGTTACTGTGTGGCCCTTCTTTTGAAGATATTGATAGAATTAAAAATACTTTAAATTCTAAATTTGAAATGAAGGATTGGGAAATGCTAAGAAAATTCTTGGTATGAATATCATTATAAATAGAAGAGCACACTTTATCTCTAAATCGGATTGATTATATTGATAGGATTGTAGATAAATTTGGTTTGAAAAATACTAAAGTAACTTCTATTCCCTTAGGAAATCATTTTAAACTTAGTAAAGATCTTTGTCCTTCCCGTGATGAAGAAGAAGAAGAAGAAGTAGAAATGAGAAATGTTCCATACTCTAATGTAGTAGGATCTGTAATGTACACTATGGTGTGTACGAGGCATGATGTTGCTCATGCTATTAGCTCCTTAAGCAGATACATGTCTAACCCTGGGTTAGAACACTGGAAAGCTCTAAAGTGGCTTATAAGATATCTAAAGAGGTCTAGAGAGTTAGGCCTAACTTTCAGTAAAAGTCATGAAGGCATAAGACTTGGGAGATTTGTTGATGCTGACTTTGCTAGTGATAGGGATAAAAAAAGATCCACTACCTGTTATATGTTTACCTTATGTGATTCTTGCATAAGTTGGAAGTCTCAATTACAATCCATTGTTGCATTATCAACTATTGAATCAGAATATATTGTTGTTACTGAAGCAGTCGATGAAGCAATATGGCTTTAAGGTTTGTTAAATAAAATTGGATATTTAAATCAACCTACTACTCTCTTTTCTAATTCTCAAAGTGCAATTCATCCCATGTTTTATGAACGCACCAAGCACATAGATATAAAATTACACTTCATTCGTGATATAGTTGCCAACAATGTGATACAACTTGATAAGATTCACACTGTTGTGAATCCTGCTGCTATGGGAACTAAGGTACTTCTCCTGAATAAATTTACAACCTGTTTGAGTTTGTTGAATATTGATAAAGGTTAAACATTGCTACTGCAAGTACTCGAGGCAATGAACTATGGATGATTACCCTTTCTGCAAAACTGATACTTCTGTGATATACAAAAATGGTGGAGATTGTTGATATTTTTGTGTATCAACTATAGTTGCATTTTGGAAATGCGTTTTCTATCAAGTGACACATTCAACATTGCTGACTCTTGCTGGACCGTTGGATCACATGTGACAAATCTGATCGATTGATTGTGTATATGTAAGACCTTCTCTTCAGATTCTAGGGTACACTGAATAGTGTTTGTTTCTTCGACAGTGCTATCTGTTTTCTTCTTCTTTCATCTTTGTTCTTTAGTTTTCTCTAAGTGAAAAACGTAAGGAATGATGGTATTCTATTCAGATGGGTGAACAATAACTTAGGGTAGTTCTGTGGAGAAGTTAACACTGAAATCTTTGTGGGTGAAGTTTGCGGTTTCAGTTTAAGTGTTGATATCTTTTGTATATTGAACACTGGTTTATTTCTTTTAGTGCAGAGAGGCGATAATCCCATTTGGGAGCCTCAAAGGCAGAGTAGACATTTGTCGAACAGGCTGCCTAACCGGCAAAACAAATCTTGAGTTTTTTTTATCTTTTCTTTACATGTTTTCAGTATTACTTTGTGTGATTCTTAATATGATGCATGTTTTAGATCTGTATGTGAACTCCCAACACTAGAGAACATTCATTGAGTTGCCCTATTATAACTAGAGATTCTTCATTAAGTTGCCTTAAAATTTCATTATAATTAAAGAACCTTCATTATGTTGTTAATTATATATATGACTGATGTCTTGTAAACAAAAATTATTATTCTTTATAGTAAAAATACTGTAGTGGCTGAAGACATGATGTAGTCTCACATTGAAGAGAACATATATAAATCATTGTGTTATTTATTTCTCGTCCTTTATTTATTGCTCTAATCTTAATAATTCGTAGGAAGAAAAAAAAATAACAGATTAAAGAAAGTTAAATAATCAGATATGAATTTAGATAGTTGATATTTTTTACACTGCATGCACAAAATAAACTTCATTTAATAATTTTAATTACTTTATCTTAAGAAGCCATTATTAATATAGTACGTAAATTTAATCTAGTAACTAAGGCAAAAAACTATGGACATGTTGTAAATATATGGATTTCGGCTCAGGTTGCGCTCGGGCGATGGTTGTAGCAATGGAGGGGGAGGATGAGGTGTTTGTTGGAAACACAGCACAATTTCAGAAACCTAGTGACCCTGAAAATCTGGCGATAAGAAGCTTACGAGGAATGGGACCCAAGCTTGCGATAAGAAGCATACGAGGAATGGGACCCAAGCTAAATGTCAATGCATGCAACATATGGAAGCCGTTACCACATTGTGGTAGTACACGGACCCTGCCGCCAATGGTGAACTCCTCTAGGAAAATTGGAACGACTTAGTCAAGAGCTTTCATGCCTCCTCGTGTCGGCACCAAAGGTGATCTTCGGAATACTTAAGAACTTTCTTCTTTAAACCCCTATTGGCAATTTGCAGAACCCCTGTTGACGTTATGAATGCGGAAACTTGATTAGTAAGACACACTCTTTCACATACTTATGATCGCAAATAAAATAAAATTTCTCGAATGTTTATGTAAAATGTTTATGGGATTTTATGGCCCGGATTTTGGGTTGGGCTGGTCTTGGCCCAAACAAAATCGGGCCTATATGGCCCAGCTCATCTAGCCTGCTAGACGAGATTTTATTTTATTTTTGCTCCCCAGATGGAGATTTAAGCATTTTTGGAAAACTATTCTCTAGTTTTGTTTCCATATATTCCTTAAGCAATCTTCATTTTGTTCTTTCAGTAGAACAATAAACATGGATCCACACATTGGTGTTCGTCCATTTACAATACATAGATGAACATTTATTTCAATATATACATGTTTAATGCAATTGGTAAACAACAAAAATGCTTAAATCTCCATCTGGGTTTTTCTCTGAAACCCACAAATCGCTGAAACAAGCACCAAAAACCTTAATTTTGCTGCCCCACATAGTCAATCATGACACACACAAAAAAAAGAAATTATTTCATAGTCAATTGACTCAATTATCCTAGCACATAAATTAGATTAAAAAAATTTAAAAAGTTAACCAAATTAACCTTCAATCGCTTTGAGGAAATCTCCCTCTTTTGCAGCTTCTTCACGCTGTTAACAGATCCATCTAAGCCACCGCATCGCCGCTTATATGTGCACATCAGCTTGAAATGTAAAACCCAAATGTTGGCAGAATTTTTGGGTTTCTGATTCTTTCTGATCGAATTACCAGACCCTAAATCTCAGGACCTAAAAAAAAATGGAGGCCGAACGTAGAGTGAAAACTTTTCAAACAAAAATTTTAGGGAAAATTTTGGGCCGGTCACTGTTAACGCCATAGTGGGTTGAAAAGTCATATGATATAATCTTAATTCAACTAAAGTCATACTTTATTACTAAAAGACCAATATACCCTCCAATTGTAAAAACTATCATTTAAACACGTAAAAACCAACAAAATCATTTGAATAGCTGTTTAGAAATTCCTTCACTTTCTTTTAACAATTTTCATCTTCTTCTTGTGTTTGATTCTTCTCACCGTAACCTGTAACCACATATAAACAATTCGAAAGCTGATATTTCAATGGCGAACATATTTTTTTATTTTTTATTTTTTGTATAAAGTAACCATTTTCGGTTAAAAATAATCATGAAAATATTGAGATATTGTTCCAATTGAAACATATGCAATGCAGTTAATAAATAGAGTTTGGATAAACTGATTCAACTAGTTTTTGATAATGTAGTTGTTGTGAGTTAGGATTTTATGTTGGAATATGTAAAATGCTTGATACTGTTTCAATAGATGTGTTTCAATATATGATACTGTTTCTAATGATAGTGAAATTTGCTGATTTTTTTTCTCTGTTTTTAATGATAGTGAGCAGTTATTCTTTCTTCATCTTGGCATTGCTCTGAAATATGTGTTTGTTTGCTTTTAAGGGACTCAGATATCTTGGAAGAGCTTTAATTTGCAGCAAAAGGATGTACATTAATCCGTGATACTGTTTTAGAGGATTTGTGATACTGTTTTGAAAAAAAAAATTAAAGATTGTTAAACCTATGATTCTTGTAGTGAACCTTTATGATTCTTGTAGTGATAATGAAGAACTAGGATCTGATCAATCAAGAACTGAGAGTGTTAATGAAAAAGGATCAAGTTCAAAAGATGTTCAACAAGAGAAAGATGAATGGTGGCTTCAATAAAGATATATTTATCCGTGATACTGTTTTAGAGGATTTGTAATACTGTTTTGAAAAAAAAAATTAAAGATTGACATTTTAAGTTAAAGAGACGATTTCAAATGGGTAAAATCCATCATAGGCAGTAGCAAAGCTACTGGTCTTGACCGTCTCGTCGAGACCATTCCGAAAACATATTATATTAAAAATTCTGAGCACGTGTGCAAATTCTATGTTCATTTCTATTGTGATACTGTTTTTTGTGATACTGTTTTGCATAATATAGTATCAAACAACACACATGACTATGATACCATGCTTTTATCTTTGATACTGTATTATGCAAAACAATATAATGGATTAGAACATGGATTAAAACAATATAAAAATTACTAATGCACATTACCTAAACAAAACAGTATCATAGATTAAAATAGTATCATAGACAAAACTAAGACATTCAAACAGTATCACAGGTTCAAACCTTAGCATAATTAGACAGTATCAAAGAATAAAAGCACGGTATCATAAATAAAACTCATTCCACATAGAATAAAACAATATCATGGATTAAAATAGTATCAAAATATACTAATGCACATTACCTAAATAAAACAGTATCATAGATTAAAACTAAGACATTCAAACAGTATCATAGGATTAATACATATGCCTACATAGTTTTAGATGACTTCCCTTTAACTTGAGAATGATTAGCAGTTATTCTTTCTTCATTTTAGCATTGCTCTGAAGTATGTGTTTGCTTTTAAAGGACTCAGATACCTTGGAAGAGCTTTAATTTGCAGCAAAAGGATGTACATTTATCCGTGATACTGTTTTAAAGAATTTGTGATACTGTTTTGAAAAAAAAATTAAAGATTGACATTTTAAGCTAAAGAGACTACTTCAAATGGGTAAAATCCATCATAGACAGTGTTTGATTATGACATTGTTTAATTATGGCAAGGTTTGAATAAATGATACTGTTTGAATGTCTTAGTTTTAATCCATGATAATGTTTTGTTTAGGTAATATGCATTCATATAAATTGATATTTGTTTAATCCATGTTTTAATCTATGATACTGTTTTACGTAATAAAGTATCAAACAAAACATATGACTAATTAAACAGTATCAAAGATAAAAGCATGATATCATAGTCATGTGTGTTGTTTGATACTGTATTATGTAAAACAGTATCACAAAAACAGTATCACAATAGAAATGATCATAGAATTTGCACACGTGCTCAGAATTTTTATTATAATATGTTTTCGGAATGGTCACATAGAAGTATCACAGGATAAAAACAGTATCATGGATTAAAACGGTATCAAAATATACTAATTACCTAAACAAAACAATATCATGGATTAAAACAATATCATAGATTAAAACTAAGACATTCAAACAATATCACAGGTTCAAACATTGCCATAATCAAACAGTATCACAGGATTAAAACACTATCATGGATTAAAACGATATCAAAATATACTAATTACCAAACAAAACAGTATTATGGATTAAAACAGTATCATAGATTAAAACTAAAACATTCAAACAATATCATAGGTTCAAACATTGCCATAATTAAACAGTATCAAAGATCACACACACACACACACACACACACACACACACACACACACACACACACACACACACACACACACATATATATATATATATATATATATATATATATATATTCAAACAGTATCACAGAATTAAAACAGTATCATGGATTAAAACATGTTTCAAATGATAGTGAAATATTATAACAAAGTTTCAATCTATTAAACTTTGGCATAATTAAACAGTATCATAGATTAAAATTAAGGCATTAAAACAGTATCATGGATTAAAACTAAGACATTCAACATTCAAATATTAGATGATGAAACATTCAAGTTCCTATTTACAACAATTCTATGTCTATTTATATTGTGATACTGTTTTCTGTGATACTGTTTTGTATAATATAGTATCAAATAAAATACCATGACTAAACATTAGATGATGGAACATTCAATCTCCTATTTACAGCAATTAGATGGTGGAGCATTCAAGCTCCTATTTACATAAGATAGTAGAGTATTCAAGCTCATATTTACAGCATTCAAGCTCATATATACAACATTCTATGCTCATTTCTATTGTGATACTGTTTTGTTTAATACAATATCAAATTGCTATTCTATAATACAGTATCAACAACAGATGTTACCTCATTGTTTATATAACTGGAAAATGCTCATTGTTTACATAAATGCTAAAATACTCAACCTAAATACTTAATCATATTGGTCAGCCTCTCTTGTAGCACGGATAGATCAATGCTAACTGTTAAGACATTAAGAATAGAGTACAACCACAGAAGATGAAGAAATAAAAAAGCATACAAACCAAAGATAAGGATTCAAACACTGTGACCAAAGTCCATAAAACGTTATTTTTTTAGTTTCATAGCTAACAAAATCTTTACCAAAAAAATTGCCTAAAAAGTGATCCAAAATCTTCACCAAGAAAAGTGCTTAAAAAGTGACACTGTGCCTTATAAGCACTCGCCGGAGGTCGCCGGAGATGGAAGCGGTGGTCGCTGGAGGTCGCCGGAGGTGGAGGCGGTTGTCGCCGGAGGTCGAGGAGGAGGTCGCCGGAGGTCGCCGGAGGTGGAAGCGTGCTGGAGGTGGCCGGAGGTGGCCGAAGGTTGTCGCCGGAGGTGGAGGAGGTTTGTGGAGTTGAAAGATTGTGTCAATGAAAAATATGGTTAAAAGGGGTAATTTTGAAATTAATATAAAATATTGATGTGAAGTATGACTTAATCACAATTTTAAAAAAAGTTTTGACCTAATTTAAAACAAGTCATGTGGAGATGACTTATTTGCAATTTTCCCAAAATTTTATTCTCTTTGTTTTTCCCATTTGGGTTTGGCCCCATTGGTTGGGCTGGGCTAACATATTTCTGGTCCACACAAAATTGGGTTGCATCAGTCCGGTTCAGTTTCAAGTATGGCCGTGCTCTGACGGACTGGGCCGATCCAACCCAACTCACTTGCCAGCTATACTAATTAGCATGTTAGATTGAAAATGATTGAATGCAATTATTGAAGAGACATTTACGATGTTTAACTATTGTCATATTAAGTTGTGTCAAATCTAGTGTACTACAAACATATCTACTTATTATTATTATTATTATTTTTGATCGAGTATCTACTTCTTATTTATGTATAGTACTAAATTGAAATTTAATATGGTTCCTCTTTACACCCTAAATATTCCAAAAATATTCGCTAGTTTGCTCCGGTAGAAGATATCTTATCTACTGGTAAAGTGGCAATTTATATGGCCCCATTAGTCATTTAATCCCACCCACGCCTGACCCCTTCTAGTCATTTAATTCCCCACCTCACATTAATTTATTCCCACGCACCCCATCAATCACCAACAACCCTTAAATGTATATATATTTGTTTGTATGTATATATGTATGCATTATAAAATTGCAAACAGAGTGAGAGGGGAACAAGAAAATGGAAAATTGTGCTGGAGGTCGCCAAGCTATTGTATGTGTCAATCTCTCTTTGTTTCAGCAACTGCTAGTGTTTGGAGTATGTTTTGGCACATAAAGGGGCTGTGATGATTTTCTGGATTGGTGGGTGAATTGTAAAAATATTTTCTGGCGCACCACCTTGCCGCGTGACTCATTTTTGCTGACGAGGCATGTCACATAGGTAGCGGACAATGTCCACTGTAGGTAGGAGAACGAAGTTGTATTCTTGACGTCTTCATAATCATGTTATTTTCAAGGTTTGAATCTTTATGATACATTGTTAAAGAATCCCTATAAATGCCAAAGCTGCAAAATTGAACTTGACGATTCCTACTAAACGAAAAGGACAAGGAACATGCTTATCGCATGAATGGGTAATTTGATAATTTTATCATATTCACGCTGCTACATTGTTTGTTAACCATACTACATTTTAATTATAATGAAAATCTTCATTTTTGAATTTATGTCCCCAACTTTTTTATCATATTTTTATCATCAACTTATTAATTTACACATCTTATCTTTGTCTTTGTTCATGATTTCTGTCCAAAAAGTTAATTAGGATGGCCTATAAATATTTTTTTGTCTCTCATATTTTTAAATAAATAAAATTACAAACAAATATAAAATTTGACAAAATATTTTTCTCTCATTTCCTTGCACGTTAGTTGAATATTTGGAAAAAAATCGTCATCAGACACAAGATGTGAAAATTAATAATAAAAATATGACGAAAAAAGTTGGAGAAATAAATGCCAAAATATCAAAAGTTGGAAGTTCTTCATTGTATTTAAAATGTAGTGTAGATAATAAAAACTGTAGTATGAGTATAATTAATTTTTTTATTGTCCCTCTCAATACCAATATTGTCCAATAGTTATAGGACAATATTTTCCGATCTCAATATAGACTAAAAATAATCTTAAAGATTTCATCTTAGAGTGCAATTTTTAATTTGGGGGATTTTTGAGCAAATGGTTTCTAACCTTTGCTTCTAGTGCGGAAATGGTTCCTAACTTTTGTTTTTTGCACATAAATCTCTAATCTATATATTTTGACACGTAATTTGTTCTTATTTGATGAAAAGAGTAATATACATTTAATTTTAATAAGGAAAAATTGCAGTTATGGTGCTAACATTTGTAAAAAATGCAAATGTGTTTGATAGTTTATTTTTTATAAAAAAAAATTAAAGAAAACTAATAATTTTTTTTTGAATGAACATTTTATTGATCAAATTGATAATATACTAAATTGTTTTGCATATTTTACGAACTATTATAAATTACCTAAAATTTAAGCTCATAATTATTAATGAACATGTCAAATAATTTTATTTTTTTAATTAACCAATTACATTTTTTATTTCTTATTTTTTATTTCATTATAGCAAAAAAAAAATGTCACAAACTTGATGCTCAAATACTTTTATTTAATTGAGTTATTCGTTTATTAACTACAAATATTAGAGATCCAATTGCATTCTTTATATTTTAATTTATCATTTTATTATCCTTAAAAAATAAACTACACATAATATGTAAATTAAGTTTTATTAGTATTTTTATGCTAAATAAAAATATAATAAGATTGATTCAATGTCATAAAATTATATACGTCATTTTGTTATTTATTTAACTTAATTTTTATTTAAATTTTTCACATCACATAGTAATTACATCGAGGTTGATCTCCTACCCATGGTTGGTAGGAGTTATAATGCCCACTCCTACCCACCATAGGTAGAAGATCAGCCCCCACAATTACATATACTTAAAGAACAATATTAATATTTATCTCATATGAAAAATTTAATTAGCACGACTATAATGATATATTTAATATACAAAAATTAAATATTATTTAATAAATATATTGGACCCATTTGTAGATTTTGTAAAAGTTAGTAATCCAAATACATTTTTATATAATTAAAATTAAAGACATATTTATCTTTTTAATCAAATAAGGACCAATTGCACACTATAATATATAGATTAGGGACTTCTATACTAAACAATAAACATTAGAGATCATTTCCAAATTGAGAGTAAATGTTAGGAACCATTTACACCAAATTTTCTTAATTTGGAGTAGGGCAACGTATCGTTAAACAACTAGTTCGAGATTTTTATCAACCCTAATAATTTTAAAGAGTGGCAAAAAGATTTTAAATTTTGTAGTTCAAAATGATTGCCTATGAAATAATAAAAATATACTATAATTATTTTTATAAAATTGCAAGAATGACTTGGTCGTCTAACTGGCCTAACCTTTGGATGTGCTCGTCTTGTGCGTGGACCGTGCTGGGTCTAGAATTGAAAATGCTGTAAAAAAAAAAAAAATCAATAATTTGGTGGTATTTTCTTTGCGTTTCACTGTTGTGTTTTGAGTTTTGAATTCATTTTGAATTTTGTGTTTTGAGTGTCTGTTTTGAGATTTATAAAAATACGTTCTTTTAGAAATTTTTAAAAATTGTTTTTCAAAACAGAAAATTCGAAAAAGCGTTTACTTGAAATTTTTTAGAATGTTTTTATAATATTTTATTTAAATAATTATAGATTAAAAATTTAGAATTACTTGGAATTAAAAACAATTAAAAATAATTATTGTTGGAATTAAAAACAATTAAAAACTTGGAATTAAAAAAAATTAAAACTTGGAATTTAAAACAATTAAAAACAATTATTGTTGGAATTAAAAAAAATTAAAATTTGAAATTAAAAATAATTAAAAACTTGGAATTAAAAACAATTATTGTTGGAATTAAAAACAATTAAAAACTTGAAATTACTTGTAATTAAAAAAAAGTAAAAACAATTATTGTTGGAATTAAAAAAAATTAAAAACTTGGAATTAAAAACAATTAAAAACTTGGAATTAAAAAAAAGCTGCCATGGTGATTTGAACAGCTAACCACTTTCAGCAAAAGCGCGTATTCTGGCCGTTTTGGAAAAGAACCACATTTTTGAAAAAAAACGCGAAAAATAACTAAATTATCATTTTCTATGCCCAGCCTAAAATGTTAATTACAATAAAAAGGCTGCAATGGTGATTCGAAACGCATACATCGTTTTCAAAATGCGCGTTTTTGGAGTTTTGGAACTTAACCGCGTTTTCTGAAGAAAATACGAAAAATGATAAAATCATCATTTTTCGTTTCCTTTGTAATTTTTTTGTGTATTTTGAAAAATGTATTTTCGAAAATAGATAATTAATCGAATTTTTAATTTCTAAATGACAAAGAGAACACACCCTTATTCTCCCAAAACTCAACACGTAATCAAATTTCCAAATTGCACACAATAAAATGACGGCATATTGGAGTATATAGAGACATCACATTAAAGAGTTAATTATACACTCTCTACTCAAAAGGATTATTATTCGATCAAGACTTTTCGGACAAATAACGTCGAGAAACTCGGTGACTCACTTATTAACTCGTGAATAGTAAAAAACATCGATTTTGATGTCAAACTACAGCAATTAACTCGAGCTCGAGGTATCTCTTAAAGTAAAAGTACGAAGGAGAAATTTCTCATAAGAGAAAAGTCTCGAAGGCGAAGTCTCTCACCTGTGTCAGAGGCCATTTGATCAGACGAGTTGTAAATCGAGAAATGTACACGAGTGACAGAAATCTGAGGGAGACAGCTAATAGACCAAATCGTGAGGTGTTTGTAAATTCGTCTCTTTATGGAATAGGTGTTCAAAACGAATTTTGACATTTTGTCGCATTAATCTAGAAAGGATATCTATTTACTTTATTAATTAATTTGATTGCGTCACGTGGCCGATCACAAGAAGGTTCATGCACTCTATACACGAGGTTTATGTGTCATGTGTTGTAATTAACATACGTCATAAATTATTTAATCAATTAATATTGATTGGACAATATTTTCCCACCTCATTGTACACTTACAAATAATTCAATTTATCTTTATCTATAATTTTACAGATTTCATCTTGAAGTATAAAAATAATTTTGAGTAGGGTGATTAAGAAGCTAATTCAAGATTTCTGTCAGCCCTAAACAATGTAAGAACTGGTATTTGAATAGAGATCATGTTAGTTGTACACCCACACTTCCTCTCACACTTGCACTCACTTATGTGTCAAACATTGATTTGGCCAAATTATTTATTTGACTAAATCATTGTTTGACACTTAAGAGGGTATAAGTGTGAGAGTACGTGTGGAGTGTACAACTAGCATTATAGACATCATCCTTTTGGCTGTAATCCTAGTCGCGTCTGGTCTGTTCAATCAAATCTATGATTTGACAGCACAAAATAAGAATGATAGTATCAAAATACAATCTAATTTAGCCCCTCGGGGCACAGTCAAGTTGGCAAATGACGGGCATTGCGGGGCTCGCAACCTCAGCGTGGGGAGTTCGATTCCTGGATGGAGCAGCTGAGTGATGTAATACTCAATTATGGGTGGAGCAGCTTGGTGATGTAATATCCATGGAGGAAGACTCCCTTGGGGCCAGGAGTATAAAGGGTACACGAACCCTGGTCAACTTGGGCATATACCGCGATTTACTTCAACCCATCACTGTGGGGCCGGGGATGGGTGGTCCAAGACATAGTCTGGTGTAAACTGAGATACCTGGATATAAAAAAAAAATACAATCTAATTTGAAAAAAAAATTAAATATTTGCTTATAAGTCAAAAACAAATTTAAACCAAATTAATTGAAATTTAGCTTTTTCTTGTTTTATTTTGAAATTCCCATTAATTCTAGTAATTGATTTTTGTTCGTCTCGATGTATGTTATTTTGATATAAACCAGTTTATTCGTCGAAAAAAAAATAGATTCAAGAAAATTAATAAGAGGGAATGAATTTGGATAATTGATACTTTTTTCACACTACATGCACAAAATTGTACTTCATTTACTTATTCTAATTTTCTTATCTTAAGGCTTGTTCGGTTTAGTTTTTTTTTTTTAAAAAAAATGTGTTTTTTTGTCTACTTTATTGACATTTCAAATATTTTTGTAGTGTAAAAAGTTTGAAAAGCAAAAAATAGTAAGTAAAAAAAATAGATTTTTATGAGAAAAAATGGTTACATAACAAGCCTTAAGAACCCATTGTTAACATAGTAAGTAAATTTAGGGCTTGTTCTGCAACTATTTTTTTTCTAAAAAAAATCCATTTTTTGCCTACTATTTTTTACTTTTCAAATTTTTTACATTACAAAAAAGTTTGAAAAGTCAATAAAATAGACAAAAAAACCCATTTTTTGAAAAAAAAACAAAAAAAAACTACACCGAACAAGCCATTGATCTAGTAATTAAGGCAAAAACCTATTGACATGTTCTTGTATATCTATGGAATTACGTTCAGATTGCGTGCCGGTGAGGGTTGTAGCATTGGAGGAAGAGGTGGAAATGTTTGTTGGCAAGACACTGCATTTCTGACCCCTGGTGACTCACAAAATCTGGCGACAAGAAGGGCACGAGGAATGAGACATAAGCCAAATGTCAATGCATGTGGCATGAAAGCCGTGGCCACACTGGCAATATGCGGACCTCGTTGCCAGCAGTGAACTCCTCTAGGCAAATGGCACAGTCTGAGAGCTTACTTGCATCCTTATTATCAGCAACATAGGTGATCTTTGGAAGGGACTTGAGAACTTTCTTCTTTAGACCCCTGTTGGCAGCTCGGGGAACCATAGGAGTAGAGTCTATACTGGAGATGCTGCGGATCCAAGCGCAGCGGGCTATGGCTACGAGGCCCAGAACGCAGATGGCTGTGCAAACAACTGAAACGATTATTATTACGAAGTCTGATTCAAAGGATTGAGTTTTTGACGATGACTCCGTCGGTGGCTGCGGTGCTTGTGAATGGACACCGCCGAGTGAACGAGAATAGTGAGTCATTTAAAAAGAGAGATAATTGTGTATGAGTGAAATTTCTTAGCTATATGTTGTTGAAGTGAAAACTTGCTCCTAGATTGACGTTATGAAGAAGGAAACTTGATTACTAAGACATGCAACTGTTTAACTTGACGTTATAAAACTTCCTTTCTTATTTCTTTCCCACGTTTTCTTCATTTTTTCCCTTTCCTCGACCATCTCGTGTCTTCCTTCAATGTACCTTTGTTGCACAGAATTACATGTGACATCAATCTTTGACTAGGAGTTATATACAAGCACCTTTTACATGCTCTAAATTGGTATATTTAGCCTGTTAGATTAAACATAATTATCGAACACAGATGCTAAAGATATTTATCAGTTTTCATATTCAATAATGTCTAGTTCATCACATGAAAATGATGTTTACTTTCTAGAGGGATTATATGTTGCACGAATTCGTGAAATTCGTGCAACATATAAACTATCGACTCCACGTGATAGGAAAATTCTCTCCACCCCTCATCCCCTAATATTGTTGTTGGCCCCAAACCCTAACCCACTCAACTACATTTTTAGTCAAAAAAGACAGCTTTGTATCTCCTTCTCCCCTAAAAAATTTTTTGATGTCCCCACCCCACCCCACCCCACCCCACCCCACCCCAACCCAACCTAACCCAACCCAAATTTCATGTTTAAATCAACAACCCCTTCCCAATTCCTTTTTAAATTCCTAACCATTTTATTGCAAATGACCCCTCCAATTATTGTTTAGTGCATGATAATAAATATTAATTTTTTTCTATTATTTATTCAACTATAAATATACGTGAATTAATTAAATTCAAACATAATATTATTGCGATATTCTGAAAATACATCAAACAAACTTGTTCTCATTGTCAGTCTCGTAATCAAAGAAAAAGTTGGGATTCTTTTCTTTCTCAAATGCAAAATATTCAATCAGTGTTTCTACATCATGACCGAGCATTTTTTGTCGCACCTTCGATTTATAGGTCTTGATATCTCTCTCTACACACCCAAGCAAGGAAGGATCTCCTGCATCTATCTCCAAAAGTCGAATTCATTGACATGTGGGAATATTTGCTTCTGAAAATTGTTGTGTAAGAGCCTTCTTTGTGGTCGTCACACTTCGGTGTGATCTTAACAAGTGTACCCTACTTAGAGTAGTATGGTTATGTTCCTTCACAAATTTTCTAAGAACCCACCCTATGCCTGTTAGTTGCTTTACTACTGAAAATCTAACATTACACCCACATTGTGTATGTCCACGATTTTTTTCACAAACCCGTGGCACAGCTTCTTTACGTCGCATCTGGTAGGTCTTGTCCGTCTTACTCTCTTTAGAGCACACAAATGATTTCCAGAAATATTCATTCGTCTCTTTTTTTTTTCTTTACTATTTGCTATGCGTGTACTAAACCCTGCTTTTCGTCCATATTGATTATAAAAATTGTACGCATCATCCGATGATTCAAATTCTTGTCCAATTTGAGAAATAGTATTGATAGTCAATTGAGGAACATAAACATTATCACTACTATCAAACTCCATACTTATAAATTTTTGAGAAAAAATCGTGTTTTGTGTTTAAGAGTGTTTGCAATTGAGAATGTTTGAGTATGAGAGATTATGAGCAGCAAATAGAGGTTGAGGGGATTTAAATAGTTAGAATGGAGTAATGTATTGGAGTGGGGGGCCATCTGCAAAAAATTGTGATTGATTTAAAGGGGGAAGGGGGGCCAGCTGCAATTAACGAGGTTATGTAAAAAAGGAGGGGTTGGGGGCCTAATCTGTCGTCTGAAATTGGGGGGCTAGTTGATATAAAAAAGGGAATTGGATTGGGTTGGGTTGGGTTGGGTTGGGTTGGGTTGGGTTGGGTGGCGTGGCGAAGATATCAAATATTTTTTTTAGGGGAGAAGGAGATGCAAAGCCATCTTTTTTGAAAAGAGGGTGAGGGTGAGGGTGAGGGTGAGGGTGGGGGTGGGGTGAATTGCCCAACACGTGGAGTCGGTAATTTATATGTGCAACATATAATCCATCTTACTTTCTATTATACACAACTAAATTAAAATTTAATAATGTTCTTCTTTACATGCAAAATATTCTAAATTTACTCTCCAATTTACTCCTTATACCATTGTACAAAGTTGGTCAACAATGTTAGTTCTCATTTAGATCTCTAATTTGATCAATTAAATTAGCATTGTCCAATTTACTCTTAGGCCTCACCGCCTCAGAATTTCAGCCCCATAGACCTCAAAATGGGCGTGATATTTTAATTAATTTGGATATATATGTTGGCAAAATTAATTCTTACATTATAATTGAACTAGAACTATAAAGTTGATAAAGTACTACAATTTGATGTCACTAAAAAAATAATCCCTAAATTATGTGGAATCCCATTATCTTTCCCACGACATACAATAGAACCATATCTTCAAGTTTCAACCACTTGCAAGCAGTAGTTTTCTTTGCCGGTCCTTGCTAGCATTTAATGGTTTGATAGAGCTTGGTAACATGGATCTAAATAAAGGAACTCAAATTCGATCCAATAAATAAATAAATAAAGGAACTCAAAGAAACAAATAACAAAAGAGACTATGGCAATAGGGACAGGAAAATGTGTACACGCAACAACAAAGAGCGAGATTGTCCAATATAACATGAAATAAACTACAATTATATTAACAAATTTAACTAAGAACTTTGTGCAAGTCGTGCAACATTAATATTGTGTTTGATTGCATATTCACATAAGAAATAGAGACAAAACAAAACTAAATACTAGGGTAAGAAAATTATTTAGAAGCCTCATAGGACTAAAGTACAATTCTTCCAATCTAGATGCTAGCAAAGACTAAAGCGTCAGAGGATTAAACATCGGACAATAAGATATAGGACTCAGACACTAGTACCACCTGTACCGCATGCATCAAGTGAGTGTTTTAGAGTACGTGCCCCACTTAGCACCCATCGATACAATGTATAAACACAAGACATAGGCTAGAGCTTTGGGATAATGGGTATGTGATGTATAAAGCATGTGGTTTTAAATTACCCCAAGGAACACGAGTGAGTGAAGTTTAGCACATTTCTATGCTTTCTTGCCTAGCATGTGACTGAGATTTCAATTTGAAGTTATCTATTTTTGGCATACAGTTGTTCCGATTCTTTACCTTTAATAGGCAACTCCGATTAAGTACGTCTACAACAACGTTAACCCTTCACAAGTAGTAATGTAATTATCGACATTTTCATAGTTCGTTGTATTTCTAGGTGAATAACTCACTTTAAGCCACTTAATGTTCGTGTTGATCTTGCAGTTGTTCCATCTACATCACACCTCTTAATTTCCATAGCAAATACAACAGCAAAGTTTAAGTTGCGACTGAGGCAATCCTTCTTGCACTATTTTAATTGTTGTAATGCGTAAACTATTACTTTGCAATGTCACGCTAGTACATGGCCCAATCTATTCGTAAAAGTATCGCTATAATTCTCTTAGCATCCATTTATGACTTGTATCTTTAGAATAGGAGCAAGACGAGTTGATTTTGAAAACTTTGCATGTACGCGTTGTGCCACTGAAATAGAATATCTTCCGTATTGATGTTATGTCGCGTTTGACAGGATTATAAACCAAAAGTGGTTTATTTCTGTCGTATTTTTTGACTTTTCAAACTAATTTTAACATGAAATGCCCATATCACCCTTAAACAACAAAATGACATTTCAAAGTAGAAATGACAATTTTGTCATTTTACGTTAAAGTGATTTAAAAAGTTAACAATTTTGACTCAAATAAACCAATATTGGTTTATAATCTTTGTAAAACGGGATCTTAGTGGCATCGTGATCTTTAGGGACGTCGTATACAACTCTACGATAATATTTCGATGAACTTAAGAAGCTTCGCATCCAAGGAATCTGTAGGTCTAGATTCTTTTATTAGGTTCAGACCAATGACAACTAAGCTATCGTCAAGAAAAATAGTCGTAAGAATGGGCAAAAAATAAGACAAACTTCTTTAATCATCCCAATTGATGCACGTGAGTTGGTTCGCTTATTCCATCTATCTATGTAATTCTCTATCTTCAATAATTTCCTATTTCGTATCTTTTGCCCTATACTTCTTCTTCCCCAATCTTGTTAATGCCTAATACACAATATACTTGGTCTGTTACGCCTCAGTCCTACGTGGTGCTCCACGTGGTCTGGTCAAAGTCAAACTTGCCTGGTAGGCTGTCACCTTCTATTCCGAGGAGGTTGTGAAGAGGATGTTAAGAAGAAGAGGCTGTTCCTTTATGTCAAGGAGGTTGTGAAGACGATACGGTCGAAGACCTATCCTAATTTTGTGTTGAGAAAGCTTTCTCTGACACTCTGCGAGTCGACCTGAAAATACTGATGAATGCAGCTTGTCGCAGTCATAGCCTCTTAGCATGCGGCTGAAATAGAACTCTTCATTAAACCACTAATATGACGTCTAGGATGTGACACTAAGACCCTTAAGATTGAACCACGTGTCGTACATTGAATTATAGTCGACCAAGTAGAATTCACCTATAAATACCAAACTCATTTCTACAAGAAATGGATGATGAAATATAAACTCTCACATAGAAAACACAAGTCCTCAATGCTAATTAAACTTAAGTATTCATAATCACTTGAGAAATTATTAGTTATGGGCCTCAAGCAATCACCTCTACCATAGCGTGTGCCTTCTACACATAAGCATCATACCAACTCGGTTCCAGGCACATCTACGTGGCTGGTTAAACAACGTGACGTTCCAAGTGTGTAGGAAAATTACACGTATGAAGAGGAGACGTGAAGTTCTTGTTTACAGCTATTTTTGGAGGTCAATATGGTCAATACTCTTAGCTATGATACCAATACTATAAGATCTCGAGTCTATAAATCTTAGACATAGAAATGCTAGCATTTAAGTACAAAACTAGATCATAAATGCGAAAAATGGAATAAAATAATTACTTTTATACCCCTAAAGCATAATAAACGTCAATGAAATTCATTAATAACAATAATTTGCATAATTAATTTAATACTAAAGGCCTTTATTGATGGACACAATAATTGCGGATAAACTTCATAGTTTGAATAATTTAAAATGATTAGAGGAACACAATTCAAATGACATTAATCGCCCCGAGACATTTTATTTCAAAAACAAAAGATATAATTTAAACAACACTAAGTGTGCCTTGCCCCAAGAGTCTTCTCAAATCATCTGTAAATGGGAAAAGAACCATGGAATGAACCAATGTCCAATAAGATAACCTAATGCACCTAATGTATGCTTAAAGTATGTATTTATTTAAACTAATATACTTTTCAAATTATCTATCTGTTTTTGTTTCTTTAAAAATAAATATTAATATTGTGAGTTTACTTTTATGTATCGCCTAGTCAATCGATATGCAATTGACAATTATTATTTGGAACCTGTTCAATCTATCGATAGTACTGCAAATCAGTTAACGTTGAACATTCAACATTATCATTTGTAAAAGTACATCTTTGCTGGAGTGATATACCTCTCACCAGATTGAGCCACGTATCCAAATCCATGCCATTGATTATTGACCGTTCAAATGGATTCTCCTATACACTAAGCAGACCCACTAGGGACGTTACAACCACTCTCAAAATGAGTAAATTTAATAAATAATCACCCAACATTTCTACTTACTCACCCAATTTTGAAATATTATTCATTGCTCACCTATCTATCTCAAACTATTTTTCATCCATCACCCATTGCTCACTCATTACCCACACATGGATGAGCAATAGATAATATTTCAAAGTTTGGTGATTAAGTGGTAATTGTGGGTCTCAAAACAAATCATCTACTTGCTTTCTCTCTCTACACTCTTTTGCTTTATCTTTTGTATGTTTTTAGGGATTTTGATATGGAGTAATCCATTCAGTTTTAACTCTGAAAATATTCACTCATCAGTAATTTATTGTGGTTTTAAGAGAGATTAGGTTTCCATTTACGTCTGGTGAACAGTGTTTTCTGGTTTACAAGAGTTTCTTGAGATGTTCTTGTTCGATTTGAAGTCGAGATAGATTTCTTGAATGGTTATGGTGCTATGCTTGCAATATTTTATTGTTGAATCTGATTTGCTAGTGTTGTAAGCATATTTTATGGTGAAGCTCCACACGGGCTAAGCCATTAGCTAACTGCAGGCCTACAAGGTGAACAACTCCTTGTCTTTTGTCTAATTTTCTTTTAATTTCTACATTTTACTTTGCTGTTAATCTGATTGCTCTGTGTTTGAGGCAGTGTCTTAAAGAGCGTAAAGCATGATTAGACGTGTAGGCCGAGCTTCAAATTTTTTGGGCTTAGGTGAGGTAAAGGTGAGGTAAGAGCAAGGCTTGGCTAGGGGTGAAGGTCGTGCCTCACACCTAGGCAGAGCCTAGGTGAGCTTTATAGAAGAGTGGTTTGAATGCTTAATAGTATATATTCTAGAGTTTGGTTATAATTTCATTCAAAGCAAACAGTTAATTCGAATTAAATGAATCTCCCTTCTATTGTTTTTTGTACTTCTCCAAAAGGGGTATAAAAAAAGTTTCATATTTTATTCCTTCAAAACTCCTCATGTAGTCGAATTTTTGAATTGCCTTTAATTAAAAGATGATATATATATATATATATATATATATATATATATATATATATATATATATATATATATATATATATATATATATATATATATATATATAGTACAAGCCTTTCACAATAAATAACTTTCTAGACTTTTTTGTCTGTTTACTAAACATTTAGTTACGTACTATAAAATATATCTTAAGGATTGTATAGGAGTGATCTCTTACCCCCAGTGGGCAAGTGTTATCTTTCCCACATTCAATGTGGCACTTGCCCATTGAATGTGGGAAAGATAACACTTATCCACTATGGGTAGGAGATCACCCTTGAAGGATTGCGACTCTATCAGAACCTCTGACACATAACATGATATGCAAGTAATGAGAAACTTGTGACTCAATCATTAATTCATGAATAGTAGTCTTAACTCCTCATACTCGCGTTAGTTTTGATTTTTGAAACTTTACGATATGTACGTAATCGACTCTCTACAAAATGGGAAAAAACAAAACATCTCTTTTTGAGTTCCACTGGGAATGGGTCCACTACACTTTGTGAAGGCATTCTTAGCTTTATTTTTACGGTACGAGACTATATGCAGGTGCATTTAGTTACATACACAAAGATATCAACGAGATCAGAGTTGGGCTGTCTGTAATTGAAAGATGATAATTTCCATCCTCAATATACACTACCAAATAATCTTAAAGATGTTATCTTAAAGTGCAATTATTAATTTGGAGTCGGCTAACACATCATCACAAAGCTAATTCAAGATTTCTTTCAACTCTAGTAATTTTTAATTGCGGCCGGAAAGATTTTAAACTTTCATTTCAGATTTTTAAAATTTAGAATCTTTTTATTGAAAATGTTCTATAATTATTTTTAAACATTGCAAAAGTGATGTGGCTGATGAATCAACCCGACCTTTGGACATTTCTAGAAATGTGCTAGCCCTGTGCTTGTGCCGCATTGGACAATATTTAATTTCATGCAAATCTACTCCAAAAGATCATTCTTGAATCATGACCTCTTGGACAAATAACGTGCGAGAAGCTTGTGACTCAATTATTAACTCATGAACAGTCCAAAAAATCGATCTTTGCGCGAAAACTGCAGCAATTAACTCTAGGTTCCTCCTAAAGTAAAAGTACAAAGAAGAAACATGATTATTTTCGTGAGGGTGATGTACAAAGTGGTATCTTAACCCACACTGCATGTCTATACAATCAGTATATTGACTCGAATTACAAAAAACTGGCAAAAATATCGATTCTAACAAAAATAATAAAGTCATCAACTGCACCCCAAACTTAAGTACACATTGTTCTCAATGTGAGGAAAAAAAACAAAAAACAAAAAAAACAAAAAAAAAAAAAGAATTTACTAGACTCTCCATGGAATGGAGTTGCCATATGCTTAAATCTTTTCGGGAGGTGGTAGTCCTTGTTCTTGGCATCATGGGGTGGCTTTAGAGTTCCTACAAAGTATAAACAAAATGAAATATAGCGATAAGGAACACGAATTGGGGCCGTGATAACCTAGACTAAAACTTCTAACTAATCCTAATAACATTAAAAAGTGAAAGTATAATCCTACAATAAAAATGAAAAATAAAATAGATAAATGATAGAAAATTGGGTTGCCTCCTAGTAAGTGCTTGTTTAAAGTCATTAGCTCGGCTTTGTTGCAACAATCATTTAAGATGGCTTGAATCGGGTTTTAGATGACTTGCATTGCTGACACTTTCCTACTTTGCATAATTTTTCTTTTACCCTCCAAACTTTTGTTTGCCCTCTTTCAACAAATTTTGCTCCACTAAGACTTCTCAACTTTACTTGCAGCCTGGGGTCTTCACCTTCCTTATTCACTTCCGGTTTGCACTTTTCTTGGTCAATTTTAACCACTTCATTCACTCTAAAACACTCCTCAAGGTCGATTTGTTGCTTAGGTGCGGTGCACATACTGAATATTACTCATTCATCATGTACTCTCAAGATCAGCTAACTTTTTTCTACATCAATAAGGGCTCGACTTGTCGTTAAGAATGGTCGTCCCAATATTATTGGCATATCTCGGTCCTCCTCAATATCAATGACAATGAAGTCAACTAGGAAGAAGATTTTATCCACTTTGATGAGCACATCATCAACCATACCTCATGGACTCTTGATTGACCTATCAACAAGTTGTAGAGAAACTGTTGTTGCTTTTACCTCTCCTAGACCTAAAATCTTGTAGACTGAAAGTTGCATCAAATTAACATTTTCACCTAAATCACATAAAACATTAAAATTATAAAATTGTTCAATTGTACAAGGTATTTTGAAACTTCCTAGATCTATTAACTTTGGTGGCAACTTGTTGAGCAGAATATCACTACATTCCTCAGTCAAAGCTACAGTCTCGTATTCATCAATCTTTCTTTTCTTTGCCAGCATTTCCTTCATAAACTTTAAATATAGTGGCATCCGAGCTAAAGAATCTGTGAAGGGAATGTTGATGTGTAGTTTCTTGAAAATATCAAGAAATTTTACAAAGTGTTTGTCAAGATGAGTTTTCTTGAGCCTTTGAGGAAATGGAATGGAAGGTACATATGCTTTGACAGGTACGGTTGCCTTAACTTGTGGGGTATCTGAATTTTGTTCTTGACTTGATTCTGATGTCTGTTCAAACTTTTCCTCTTGCTCATAGCTTGTGGTGAGTACCTTGTCATCTTTAGCAACTGGAATTTTTTCAAGTATCTCAGGTAGCTGAGCACTACTAAGTGTGATGATGACATTGACATGTTCTCATGGATTCGTCTATGTGTTACTAGGTAGAGTACTTAGGGTCCTTTCTAAAAATTTCAAGTGAATCTGGCCAATCTGAGTCTCTAAATTTCTAATAGATGCGTCATGATTCTGATAATTTATTTCACTTTGCTGAAGCATCTTATCTGTTTTCTGCATGTACTGCTGAAATATTTTTCCAAACTTGGTATTCTCGCTTGCTGAGAGTTATTTGATACATTATGTTGATTGTCAGTCCACCGGAAGTTTAGATGTTGCTTCCATCCTGGGTAGTATGTTTGTGAATATGGATTGTAAAGAAGTATTTTGAACAAAGTTTACCTATTCGTCCGAAGTGGCTAATAATATACAGTCTTCAGTACAATGATTTGCCCAACAATTTTCACAAGTTGAGCTCGTATGGAGTGCATTCACACCAAGCGATTGCACGTTAACCAATAGTTTTACTTGCTTCGTAAGTGTTGCAATGTGTGCATTAGTGGCTGAAATATTGTCTATCTCATGTATACATATTACTCTCTTTAGGACTGCTCTGTTAGATGAGAACATCGAATGTGTCTTTGCAATCAATTCAAACAGTTCCAAGGCTTGATTCACTGATTTATTCGTTATAGAACCATTTGCTGACGAATCCACCTAAAACTTCGCAATAGGTTAGAGAAAGTATTGCACCTGTTGCCCCTTACTTATCCCATGGTTTGGACACTTTCTAATTAACTCTTTAAATCTGTCCCATGCCTCGTGATAACTTTCTCCATCAAATTGCTAAAAAGTTGAAATTTCAAGCTTTATTTTGGCCACTTTAGCAGGTGAAAAGTACTTATTGCAGAATTTTCTTGTCAAATCCTTCCAAGTAGTGATACTAGCATGTGGTTCAGAATCCAACCACTATAACGCGCCATCCCTCAGTGTGTATGGAAATAATCTCAGTTTGATAACATCCTTACGTACTCCTTGAAACTGAAAATTTTGGAACGTCCGGGTAAATGTAGAGATGTGTGTATTTGGATTTCTATGTGCCTTCCCACAAAATTGAAGATTGTTGCTGAATAAGTTGACCAAATCTGTCCTCAGTTGAAAATCATTTCGCCGAAAATCAGGATATACAATGATTGATCGCTCAGGTGCTGCTGCTGGAGTCAGAAACTGCACAATCGATAAATCACCTTCATCAATTTCCAATCTGATTTGGTGCTAAACCTGTTAAGCAACTAATAGGGTTGCTTCTGCTGCAACCATTCTAGCTTGTTCGTTTTCCATAATGATTTGTTGTTTATAGTTTTGTTCTTTGTGTCTTCGTCTAAAAGTATATTCTATCTCGAAATCGAAAGGTTCAAGATCACCATCTTGTGAACGGAGTATACAACGAACACATGTTTTCTATTATAAGAAACAAATAAAAAAAATCAAATAAAAGTAGAATCAATCTAATTAATATCAAATAAACAAATAGTCCCCGGCAGCGGTGCCAAAAACTTGTTGTGAAAATAATTGTAAGTGCACAATATTGTTAACAGGTAATAAAGTGGACCTAATGAGTCTTGATTATCATTCCCATGAAAACTATTTTATTTTGATACTAGATCAATTAATTATAAACATAATTTATTGAAAATAATTTGAAATACGTTTATTTGAATAATTAACATATAACTATTAATTTAAGAAAATAATGTGATAACGTGTGTGAACACAAATATCAAAAGTTTATCAAATATGATTATTAAAGCGTTTGGATTCACAAATTCACCGTAGTTATCATCTATAATCTCTCCTCTCAAGATTTATTCCTAAAATTGTACTCGGTTGAATTCACGAATTTAACCTAATTTATCTCTCTCGAGTTCAAATTAGTCCTATATAATTAAGTCAACTCACTATATTTTTATGTGAAGTCAGAATAATCATTAACTAGATGTATTAAATATCATAAGATTTCAATTTAAAATCGCAACAATAACAAAAGCATATATCTACCTTTTATTCAATTGTCAGATTTTACTACGTGGTCTAAATTAATAACTTACCTATTAGTTTGTTACAATCTACAATTTAATGAAATAATGGCCAATTATTTCAAGCATTACGAGAAGAAGTTAGATCAATACATAATCAACTTATAATCAAAACTTGAGAATTAAAATTAAAGAATCTAAACTAGATTACATCGTTCATCCAAACTATAAATTTAGATACTCATCATACAGAAAAAAGAAAACATGAAGAATTTGGAATACATAACCAGATCTAAATAAAGGACGAGAAAAAGTTGAATATCTTGCACCAAGAATTCACCGTCTTCCGTCACAATCTTCAAAACTTTCGTCGTTCTTCCTTTTCTCTTTTTGTTGTCTATTGTTTCTTTACTTTTCTCCATCCCTAATTTGACATAGATTAGGTCTTTATATTGTGTTTACATCCCTCCAACTTGTTTTAATTGAAAAAGACACAAATATCCCTTGAGTTTCAACTAAAAAAACCAAAAAAATACCTTACATGGGCTACCAAAATGTTTTTAGTTTGGTTCCTAAACTTTCAAAATTGTGCGATTTGGTCCCTACTTGAAGTTTTTTGTGCATATTTAGTCTCTTTTGCTCCAAAACCTTCAAAATTGATTCCAAAACTTCCAAGAGCTTACACACTGGTCTCCAAACCTCCTTAGTCATCCAAATTTGGTCCTTCTCAAGTTTCATATGTGTACAAATCAGCCCTCAAACTTTTCATAAGTTAAAATCCACTCCCAAAACTTGTGTCATTCTTCCAATGACTCTTTTAATGGTTCTTATCACTGCCATTACATTATGTCAATCTTCAAACGCTTCCGATCAACTCCTATGTAGCTCCATATTCTTCCTTTTTGCTCTATTTACCTCAATTTTTAGATTTTACCTACAATGACAACATTTATATTAAATTAAGTAAAAATCCACCCAAATTAAAATTATATATCAAGTTTACATGATAGGATAAGCGTGTAAAACGCACTTATCAAGCAACGAGCTTTGCAATATAAATATCTTTGTAGACTTTTTTGAAAATACAGTAAAGATTTAATTGCATACTTTAAAATCTATTCGAAAAGATTATTACTCGGCACTAGTTAAAGATTTCTCGGACAAATAATGTAAAGAAACTCGTGGCTCAATTATTAACCCACCAATAGTAAAATTAACATAAGTCTTGATGCTAAAACTGAAGCAACTAACTTGAGGTATCTCTTAAAGTAAAAGTACCATGAAGAAACATGTTTTTTTTTCCTTCTGTGAGCGTGTTTGAAAATTCTTTTCTTCTTAGAATTTTTGTTGAAAAAGAATTTTGATATTTTTTTCATGAGTAATGATCTCCTACCCATGGTGGTCAGGAGATCATTTGTTCCCTGCTATCTGTACTTATAGCAATTCGACTTCTATTTGTCTCCAATGCTCCCAATATTTTTGATCTCTCACAATCATAGATTTTTAATATATCATTTTTTAATGCTATTACGAGTAGGGACTTTGAACAATGGTTGGAGGTCGTTCAAGAAGCTCCTAAACCCAATATGATCAACCATAGGCAGTGGATACTCATGTAAAACGACTGCCTTCCCAAGACTCATCCTACACTTATCTTGATCAAAATGATAAGTATTCATCTTAACTCTACCAAAACTCTCATTTGTCAAATTCAATAAGCCCTACCTAGAACTACTATTCCCTTGTACCTTGATGAAAGGACATCTCTTTATATGGTTATGTAAATGGGTTGTACCTTTATTAGTATCACCAACTAATTTAGTTTTGCAATGATTGCATACCACCTTCCAAACTTCTCCAAATTGTTGTCTAGTAAAGTCTGTCCATACCTTTGAATATAACTTATTCTTCTTACCACAAGGTTGCACACTCTCATGCTCCTCGTCACTTAAATCAATTGGATTTTGATCTACATCTTGTGGAGAATTACTAATCATTGCAATTGCATCGGGCATCTCATCAGTACTATCGTCTAGTGGTACTTATCTCGTACTACCAACGCTTGATACCGATGTAGGAGTAGATGTGATTCTAACATCTGTAAATATTAAGAAAAATATCACACAGAAAAATTAGTATTCCAGCTAGATCGTGCATCATGTGTGAACTTATTATGTAGAACTTCTGCAACATTATAGATCCAACAGCTCCTCATTAACTTGAAAAGACAACGGTTGTACTCGAATACAACATAATCCAATTCATAACACAATGGTATAAAAGTAAGGCACGAGAAACAATCGACCGGTCAACTCAATTATTACAAGAACCGGAGGTTTGAAGTTATTACTCTTTACATTTTAGCAATCGTCATCTTGTACACGATAATTTGGAAAAAAAAAGGCTTTTATATAGCATTTTCTATATTCCACTCACTTAAGCAAAGGTATTTAATTGTCAAAACTTATCATAATATTTGACGATAATTTAAGCAATTAAAGTCCAACTCTACAGCTTTGTACACAATTAACTGACTTGTTGACATTTTTTCAATTGAACCCAGCTTAAAGTTGAAGTCATCTTCCTAACTCATATTTTTTCCCAATAATTCATAAATATTCTTTTTCGCAATTAGTTCTTCAAAACTCTCCCTAAGGTAACTTCATTTTAGTTTCTCAATATAGTAAATACTGATTGGCAATCATCTAAACTACACAAAACCAATAATAAAGAAAAGGTGCCTAAAATCATCAACAAGGAAAATAAAAAAACTTCAAGAAGTCAAGAACCAAAATATACCTAAAATGAAAGAAAATAGAAACAGAAAAAAATTAAACTAAAAAAAAAGTTAATTTTTTACCGTCAAAGAAGAACGAAAATCGACTGGGTGGGCAGCTGTTCTTTTTATTTTTCTTTCTTCTTCTTTTCTTCTTCTTTTATCTACTTTCTCAGATGTAAGGATGTTCTTCTTCCGTTCTTCGGGTGGTGGTGGTGGTGGTGGGTGGGCGGTTGATATGATTTTGTGGGTTGGGACTGTGAATTGTGGAAGTCAAGAAGTGCAAGACAATATAATTTAGGTATAGGAAATTTTGAATTGCAATTTCAGCCCATGCCTCAAATCTTTGATCTTTTTATTATTTAATTCATATATATTTTTCGGATCGAGGCAAGACAATATAATTTAGGTATAGAAAATTTTGAATTGCAATTTCAGCCCAAGCCCAATCTGATCTGCCCTGAGATATGCGGCGGATCACAAATATCTGCCCCAATTTACCCCGCTGACCCGCAAATAAGAAATTTTTTGCTCCACTTAAATCGGGTATCCATCAGGTTTGGAGCAGATCAGATATTTTTGTCATCCCTACTGTTGGGTTATGCTTGACAAATGGGCCCTTACACTTACACAGTCTGTTACACTTGTAGTCCAAAAGACTGAGCAAGGCAGACCCAATGATGTGATCTAAGAATATGGCCCATTTACGGATGAAAAGTGAAGTCGCTCTTTGGAAACACGATTTTACATGAATTATTTGATTTCTTAGATGGTGACATGTGATGTGAGTTCGTCCATTGATCTGGGTGGTGTGATTTGCCTTATATATCTTTTTGGTTCATATAGTTGAGGTATGTGTATGTGCGCCATTTCAGTTCTCTCTCTCTTCTTTGGTTTTCTGGATTCTTCTTTTTCTTCTTCTTCTTCGATTCTTTAATCTCTTCAATGAGATATTCTTTGAGTGAAAGAGTTAGATATGGTTTCTAGAGTTATTTGTGAATATTAAATATTACAGTATTTGGTTCATTACTTGGTGTAATATTTGAGTAGAAAGAGAGCTAAGGGTCTAAAGTCTATTTTTGGCTAGCATTCGTAACCTTAAACTATTTTGGTGCTAGTAGATTTAGAGCGTAAACCACAACTATGGAGGCTCAATGTTTGATGAAGTCCTTTTGATTGAACAATCATACCCTTAAGGGTGAAAAATCTGGTGTTGCTTTTATATTTTTGAGTTTTTTTTATGCTTGTTGTGCTTGGATCTGGGACCAAAAGTGGTATCATGGCCTGGATCTAAAAGAAATACCTCCATCCATTTATCTGAAGTTCTTGGTAAGGTTAACATTAGATCTATAATAAAACTTGAGTGGTTGCTGACTTATGTTCAAATTTCTAAAATAATTGAAAGATTTTTGAGACATGTATTCTCTTGTGTGTTGAAAATCATATTTGCTGAATAAAATTTTGAAATCTCATATTAGAATCTTAAGGCAACATGTTTCTTGAAAAGACTGCATGTAATTGTAACATTTTCTTTGTGAATTGTTTTTTGAAAATAACAACTCTGAATTAAATTGACTATAATATTTGTTAAATTGTATACATGTAAATAATTCTTGGTGAAATATATGTGTATCTACTCATAAATTGAATTAGCTTTGTACATTCATTTGTTATAGTGCCTGAAATCTCATCTATGTGCATTTGTGTAAAAATGGCTTCCACTAAAGTAGATGTTGAAATCTGGAAATGAAAAATGAGACTTTAGTCACTAACACCAAAAAATGAGGGCATTGCTTTTGCAATAAAGAAATGCAAAAATATTAGCTGAGTCTTGAGTTGACAATTTTGATGCAACTAAGAAAATTGAACAAACTAAAATTGCATGAAGCATCATGTTTTTGCATTTGCCAGACAATCTCATTAGAGAAGTGGATAAGACTACTATTGCAGCAGTGTAATGAGAAAAATTAGAACATCTTTATCTAACTAAGACATTTTCTAACAAATATTACCTATGGAAACAAATTGTCAAATATAAATTTGACCACACTATAGATCTTGAGGCAAACTCAGATAAAATTTAATAAATTAACTTTAAATTTGACAAATAGTGGTAAAAAGATGTCAGATGAACAAGTTATATGGCCTTGTTGAGTTCCTTGTCTGAAAATACTTTAGAATATGGTAGAGAAAGCCTGATTGTTAATATAATTGTTTCTTCCTTGCGATATAAAGATGTAGAGCTTAAAACTGAGGCCAAAGATTCTACAAGTGGAGTAGGTCTTATGGCTAAAGGGTAAAATTTTTATAGAGGAAACAATAATGTCAACAGTAAGGAAGGGAACAACAAGAGTAATGATTCATTTGAAATATTCTCTATAAGGAAAGAATAAATAGAAAAACAAGTTTAAGGCCAAAGGAAGAAAGTGCTATTTTTTGGTAAAATAAGACATTTTATTAAAGATTGTCATAAGAGAATGGAAGAGTTGACAAATTATCAAAAGATAGAGGGTAGTGATGTTGTGGCTTATGAAAAAACTGCATCTACCAATGGCCAAGTCTATGGTGTCATTATAAACAAAGATGAATGAATACTTGACTCAGGTTGTACTTTTCGTGTGTGTGTCCATGTAAATAGTGGTTCTTCAAATTTCTTGAAATAATTGGGGAACAAATTTCAATGGAAAATATTTCTTTCTTACAAAATTAAAATGATTGGGAGAGTGGTTTTAGATCTAGGGAGTGGTCACAAGCTGATTCTTGAAAAGATCAAATATATACCAAATTTAAGAAGAAATTTTGCCTCCTTAGGGATTTTAGATGATGAAAGTTTTAATATAGACATTAAAAATGGTGTACTAGAATCTCAACTAATTTTGCAGAAATTATTAGAACCCCAAATACAAATGGGATTTATGTTATGAAGGAAATTCTCTTAGTGGGGTAGATCCCTACTAATTTTGCAGAAACTATTAAAAGCCCAAAGACAAATGGCATTTATGTTCTGAAGACAATCCTAGTGAGTAGATCCCTCGATGCAGAAGTGTCATAAAAAGAAAAATCTAAAGTCTGGCATAAACAGTTACGTCATTCAAGTGACAAAAGGATTCAATTTCATGAAAAACAAGGAGCTGGGTCAGATAAAATGGAAAATGTGTCATTATGTGAACAATGCATTGTGGAAAAACAACCCTTTTCTATTGGAAGTCATAAACCTCTGTCTATTCTAGTTTACTTACATGCTAACCTTTGGGGCCCAACAATAGTAAGTACATCTACTGGTTTTAATATTTTCTCATCAGTATTGATGATTTTTTCAGAAAAATTAGATTCTTTTGTTAAAGAACAAATCTAATACATTCATGAACTTTAAAGGTTGGAAAACTCTAACTGAAAATCAGATGAACACAAAATTGAAAATTCGCATAACTGATAATTGTTTGGAATTCTATTTTGAAGAATTTGATGTTTCTTGTAAAAAAAAATGGATACTTAGACATCAAATTGTGACTTAACCCCACAACAAAATGGTCTAACTGGAAGGATGAATATAACACTATTAGATAAAAGTCAAATGCATTTTATTCAGCTCTAGGTTACAAAAGTTGTTTTGGGGTGAAGTTGTTAAAACCACCTCTTATGCGATAAATAAGTATCCATCAAGTGTTTTAGACCTGATCAAATTTAGTTCTTGTTTACCTCAGCTTAAATTATAATTTAAGCTGGTCAAACATAATTTTTTATCCACATATTTCATATGATTCACAACTTATAAATATTTTAAAAATAATTTCATCACTACCAAACATGTGCTTAGAGTGGCCACTCTATTGATTATTATAACCTAAGAGTATTTGGGTGTTCAACTTAAGCACGTTAAAGTGAAAAAAAGCTATAACCAATAGCCATTAAGTATGTGTTCTTAACACTAGGCCACTACGTCAACCCATAGTATCCACCACACAATTCTTCTGTAAACCAAGTGAATATTTGTACTTATTGCATTTTCTCCATAAAGCCTATTCTTAGACATAAACACTAGTCTAGGAGAATGTTGGGGGACTAAACCTCTAAAAGAAGATAATGTACAAGTATTCTCTATCATATGTACTTTCCAGCATATGCAACTCATATCTCCTAGTTCTGCTGAGCAAAACTCGCAATCAAATATATCATGGTCAACTGTCAATCGTCACCTATAAGGCTATCCATTTACCACACTTAGTAGATGGACTAGTATCATTAGCACCCAATCCCAACTTTCATTTAGCACACACATTCTCCCGCTCCAGCCTCTCATCATCCCATGTACAATACAATGCATCCTAGGTAGAATTGGCAAATTGGCTGGCTGACCTGGCCCAGCTTGACATTTAGTGGGCACACATGAAACAGGGTCGAGCTAGCCTGGGACAATAAATTACTGGGCCAGCCCAACCCGAGTTTGAGCCATCGGGCCAGCCAGGCTCTTAAATTAATTTTTTTTTATTTATGTTTATAGATTTAAAAAATAAAAAAAAATGTCTGCATTTTCTTGTATATTGCTATAAGCTAGTGTTGATGTCATACAAAAGCAGATAAGTAGAGTAGAGAGATAAACAAAACAACTCTGAAAGAAAAAGAGAAGGAAAAACGTAAAGATAATACCCACGATTTCAGATCCACAGCTTCTGTTTTTTTATTCACCCCCACCCCCAACCTACCCCATACACACATACACCCACACACTTTCTTACTCACACACACGCACTTACGATGGGAATGCAGTGTTTTTGCTTTTAAGTACAGACTTTAGGATCTATAAATACATGAAGATTAGGATATAATAATACATTATTATGTACAAATCCTTTGTTTCATCCCTTTTGGGCTTTTTGTGACTTTATGAAACCTTGTTGGGTAGAATTGGTTCATTGGGCTAACATATACCAGCCCAGCCCAATCAATAAATGAGTTTTAGGCTTGCTATAACAAGACATTTTAGACTAAGTCACTTGATAAAAAAAATAGAGCAAGCCCAAAACAATGGTCCGGGCCATATAAGCCCGGTTTTATTTCAGGCCAGTTTTTATTGGGCCAACCCGATCCAATATTCGGGCCATGTAGGCTAGGCCATTCTGTTAACTCTAATCTTAGGAATGCTGAGCCATGTTACTATCATTACGTATCGGACCGACCTCAACAACAACATGTACAAACACCGTCTCTCCACCATCTCCAATACACCCTATTGAAGCCCACCCTCAATATCATCAACCTCACCTCCCTAATTGGCCCAAGCTCATGCACACTCACCTTCGGGGTCTGTCCCACTCTCTCACCACTCCCGAATCCATCTTCCGTCTCCTCGCATTGACACTCTCTTGCCCACCTTAATGACCACCCATCTGAGTGCCCTATTCAGCCAGGTTGTCTACCATAACTTCATGTATCCTGTCTCACGCCTAACTCTCTCAAAACCTGACCCCTTTGAGCTGGATCCCTTAGCATAACGCTGTACATTCTTTCTTCTTACCTCCGGTGCGGGATCACAAAGCCTTCATCACACTACAAGAAAACGAAGCAACAGCGACAACAAAAGTCGTCGCTATAAAGCTGATAGCCGTCATAATATATTAATTACGACGACCTTGTCGTCACAATTTCTTTGTGCGTGATGAGCTATTGCCACGATTTTGTTGTCGTTGTAGATTTTGAGGCAATTGGGACGACATGTGTCATCACTGTAGTCTCTAGTCTACGTAGGTTTTAAGCGACAGCTTTTGTCATCGCAATTACTTCACCATATCGACTACTTAATCGTCGATATAGAACTAATCAATTAGTCGTCGTTGTAGATGTATTTATTTATTTTATAAAAAAAACTAAAATATAACAATTAATTAAATAATACTAATCAATTCAATTAATTAAATAAAAATTAATCTGACAAATGAATTAAAAATTCTAAATTTAACATTAATATTCTTATAATGTACTACAAATTAAAAGTTTGACCTCCATACACGTTATACTACCCTAATCAGCAAAAAAATGACCCTATAGATTTCCCAAAAAATCATCAATATCGTCGTCCGTCAGAGGTTGATCCACTGCTCGAGTGTCAGGTGGCATCTGAAATCCCACCCACGACGTCGTTCAGAATGTGGACCATCTCATCTCCGCCACCTATCATGTCGTTTGATAGATGCGTATGTACAGGAATAGTCTCGAGTTCACCATGATAAATCCATCTTTCATAATGTTGCAAAAACCTCCATCGAAATATATGATACTCTACATCTTTCACTGTCTATTTGGCCATGTTCACACATTTATTACACGGACAGAAAATCACCCCCTATCATTTACCAACGGCATTGCATTTCTAATAAATGTTGCAACTCCATTCACAAATTCTATAGACTTCGTGCGTCGTCTATTCAATTTGATCCAACTCTTACCAACTTCCATTGGCACGTTCGACTTTCCTACAAAAAAAGGAAAAAAAAAAAAAAAAAAAAACCAACACAACTTACTATAATATACTAGTGGCGTAAAGATTATCTAACCCCTTATCGCTCCAATTCTAATTTAAGGTACGGGCCCTAACCACTTAACATTGATCTATGAGTTGTGAGTTGTGTTAATTTTTTCGGTTACTACCTCTGTTACACGCGTAAATTTCGGCAGCAGCTTCCTTCTATTCTCCTAAGTGCGAGCACTACTGCTTTCTCGTAGTCCAGACTTGGAGAATAAAATGGAGATACCACCAAAATTTACACGCGAATATCGAAGTAGTTACAGGAAGACATGTCATAATAACACAACTCGTACCTTATAGATCAATGCCAAACTGTCCAAAAATGGGACAATTCAAAAATTAGTTTGTAAACATCAAACAATCCTACTTTAGGACGTGCGTGCTTAACAAACTTGTAACGCCCCAAATTTTTTCATCCCGGAGAGTCCTAAAATAATCTATAAAATATATTTGATAACTCCCAATAATTATTTTCTGTGCCCTTAAATGATTTTTAAAAAATATTTCTGCGGAAAAGTAATAAGTAAGCAAGGGAAGAGGAATTTATTTTAAAATTTCATTGTTTTTGTCGCCACAATTTATTTGACTAATCAAAAGAATTCCAAAAATTATGAAACTTTAACTATAGATACTTTAGACTACAGACTACAATATATTAAAATTTCAAATCTTAAATACGTCGTTTGATAGGTGAAAAATATGGCCAAAGTTGCTTGAAAACTGTCATAGGTGCCTTAAGATAGCCCGTTCAAACGTACATAATAAATTCATACGATGGAATTTTTGAGTGATTCTAATTTTTTTATTAGAACACATATAGGGTTTTACAAAGCCATTGATTTCACTCAAAAACTCCAACCGTAGCAAAAGTTATGATTTTTCAAAAAGATGATAGTAAGCTAAAAATTCTAAAAAATGAAATTATGCAAGTTCCTAAAACTTTGAACGACAATTAAAACAATATCTGATTTCTGTACATTTTACATAATTAATTACTGAATAAAATACTTGAAATTTAATAATTACATCATAATTGACTCGATCATTTCGACGTCAAAACATAAACTAAATATGACTTTCCATGACAAGCTCGTTAGCCTACCGCCATTGTATCAACGCCGATCAGTTCAATCTAAAAATTTATTCATTTTGGGGTGAGTATTTTATAAGAAACACTCAGTAACAATACTTATGACATGTGAAAAATTTTACTTAAACATGAATTCGACATGCCATGATTTTGAAACGTACATTATAACTTCAACATTGGTAGCTGACACCACATAACATCATCATCATACGTGATTTCTTTCAATCACAAACATGTTAAAGTGATTACTTTCAATCACTATCATAAGTTCCTTCATAAATAAGTTTGCATGACATTCAAATAACATCATAATTTTTCTGAAACTTCATTTCAAAACCGCAGTAAAAATATTATGTAAAACTACCTCGAATGAAAGTTTTTGATTGAAGTTGATGGAGAATGAATTGCTATTGCACCTTTTCCAAACTCAAACCCATATGCTATATATAGATATATATATCTAAGGAGCATTTGTGAAGTTAGAATCAAGGTCAAAGCCTCTTACTGCTGGCCGAAAATGGTGAGTGAAAGGGAACAAAGTTGCTAGAATTTTTGATTGAAATTGCAGCAGTAAAATGGAACTATCTGGCTGAAGGGAAAGAAGGGAGTTTTTTCTTAACTTAGGGGCTGGTTTCTGGGCTGTTGTATGGACGAAATTGGGGTGAGAAACATGGAGTGTTAAAGGGATTAAAAGCTGGAACTTATGGCCGAAATTGGGGGGCCGAAACTGGAGTGCAATGAGGGAGATTTCTGGACTTTTGTTGCTGATTTATGGAGATCAACTGGGACTTAAGGGAACCGACTTCTGGGATATTTTAGGAGGGAAAGGGCAGTCATTTTGGTGGTTGAAATCTGAGGAGAAATGGAAAGATTGTGGGGCAGTTGGCTGATCATGGAGGGCTATTTTCAGGTGGAAATGGGCAGTTAATTCTTGGCTGAAATCTAGGTCAGTTTTGGGCAGCTTAGTGGACGGGTTATTGGCTGAGATTTGGGGCTGAAAATAGGGGTTGATGAGGACTTCTTGCTGGACGAGAATTGCAGGGGAAGAAGAGAATAAAAAATGGCTGGATAAAGGTTGAAGAAACTTAGGACCGAATGGAGATGAAACTAGAGTATAAAGGTGGGATTTTGGGGGTGATCTAATGACTAAAAGTGGGGATCTTTGAGGACGGTTTTCAGCAGTTAATTGGGGGTTAATTAGCTGCAATATGTGGGTAACAATGTGGGTAAAAAGTGTTGATCATGGGGGAGAAAATGGCTGAAGACAAATGGAGGAAGTAGGTGGTTCTTGCTTAATCATTAAGGGCTGTTTGGAGTTACAATTGGCAGGGCTAAGGGGGTGTTTGGTGTGTTAAATTTGGCAAGAAATAAGGGGTTGTTTAAAGAAATCTTTCTTGAAGTAGAATAGCACGATAATGAAGTTGATTTAAGTAAAAGTTGGCTGAAAAAAATGATCGAAACTAAGATGAATGAATTGACCGAAAATAGGTAGAGAACAAGTTTTATTTTCGTTAGTTTTCAAATTTTCGGTTTGTCTAAAATAAATCTAAAATTTACTCAAGATAAATTAATTGGGTAAAGAAAATTTAATTTGTGTCGGTGATTAATAAAATTTCATGTATGACATATTTAATAAAAGGCAAGATCGTGAAAAATAATCGCGACTAAAATATTTTAAATCATACTCGAAAGTTCATAGTGACGCCGGAAGTTAAAATTTTATTTCTTTGAAATTAAAAGACAATAATTTTTCCGGTCGTTACAAAACTAATCTCCAAATGGTATTCTAAGGTTAATGCAGTGCACTGAAAATGTGAGTAAAAAATAACAGTATGGTGTAGATATTACAAAAAAAAACTAAAAACCTTACCAAATGCTCCAAATTCGAGGTTTTAAGACAAAGAACTAAAAGCTTCAAGTACGATGAGCAATGTAGAAAGGAGAAACTACGCCAAAACACTAATAGGGTAATACCAATTTCACTTATTTCATTGCTGCAACTCACCTGATGTAATGTCGTCGCTAAAGGTTAGAAAAGTCGTCTCTAAAATTTGGGTGAGAATGCAAAAGGAGGAAAATTTCCCTGCCCTTAGAAGAGAAACAGAGTCGTCGCTGGAGCATGCTCTGCAATGACGACTATTTAAGTCGTCGTAGTAGGCTCAGGGTAACAGAGACGACTTATATTGTCACCGCTATTTATTTAATCTACAACGACTTTTTTGTCGTCTCTGTTGGTCCAATCAACTACGATGACTTTATAAGTCGTTGATGTAGGGTTATTCAACTACAACGACATTTATGTCGTCGCTATTATGTATATCTATAGCGACGACTTCATTGTCATTGCAAATTGTCGTAGTTCATCCCGTTTCTTATAGTGGTCAAACGTAGACCCACTAGAACCTGCAGACAATCCAACAGCCCTGACCAATGGACATTTACAAAGCTTGTGCCCTATTAAGCTACAATAGAAGCAGAAGTGTGGAAGCGCTAATTTTGAATTGAAAGGGTGACATCATGGCATAAGACTTAAAAAACCTGAGCCCTCTTCCCAACGGCTTATTAACTTCAATTTTAACACGAGGTACCAGACCATCCAAAAAAACAAATTCTAGGATCCCCAGTCATTCACCATTAGTTCAAATAATAAGAATATTATGGATATGCACCCATAAAGGAACAAGCCAGAAATTCATTAAGCAACAACCATCGGCTCCCGTACGAATAACAAGAGAAAGTATGTCTTTATTAAAAATTCATGTTTCACAAGGATAAGCTCTCCACCTGTCCTTCGTGGATCCAAACTAAAACAAAAATAAATTGTTCCCACCATTTAGCTCAATCTGGAATTTGTATTTTGTTTGCCAAATGAGCCGATAAATGCCTTCTAACCCATCTTTGTTCTGTGGCCTATACCCTAGAATCCTTCCCACCAGACGCAATTGCATCTTTTCCATGCCTTCGATGGACGTAGTATGGCCCAATATGATTGGATGGCTTTCATCTTCAACAATGCATAACTTGTCAAATAGTTTAGAGATTTCATCTAGATCTATGGATTCATTGGAGAATGTTTATCAGGTAATGAAAGAGAAGAAAACCTGAAGCACTAGGGCAAACCCCATGCCTGATTTTGGGACAAGGCAAGTGAGGTGGCCGCCTTGGACCCAAAACCAAATGGGGCCCATTTAAAAAAAAATTAAGCACAACAGATATGACCCAAAGGCCAAAACCCAAAACCAAACTAAAGTTTGAAAAAATTAAAACAAACCAAGCCCAACAAAAATCTCAATTCTTATTTCATATCACAGCACACAGCATCAGCAGCGATAAGCGATTCCTTATTCCTTCTCCATTGTCCATTGTCCATTGTCCATTGTCCATTGTCCGTGACTGTAAGTTCGTCCATTGTCCGTAATTTATCCAAGAAGAATAATATATTTCCTCCATCTTGTTCTCCATTTTGGCTCTGTCAGTCGCCTGTAAGCAGGTACTACTTTTTTTTTCTTAATCTTTCTTAATGGGTATTGAATAATGACTAATATATATAAGAAATTACTCAAATTAGCAGAAAGATATAGAAAATAAATAGTTTACGGTATTTTTTTTCTTAATTTCTGTATTTTTGACTGTCCAGTAAATATGATTTTTTTAATTTTTGCATTATTTGGATTTTTGAAACGAGCCCGAAATAAATTAATCACAAGAACAAAGCTTTAGGGTGTGTACTTAATTCGTGGGCACATTTCCTTAAAGTTGCTTGTGTGGTTTTAAATGACTTGGAGAGTGAACTCTGAACAACCGGTTATTTTCAAGAATGGAGTTTGACTATTTAATGTACAAGTTGGAGTATTATGACCCAGGCACCAACCAGTGTCACTTGAATGCTGAATTCATAACTCTAAATCCTTAGATTATGTGACGTAGATCAAGTATTCCAAATGCTATTTTAATTCATTATCTGCTTTTATATGACTTGGAATACAAGTATTCTAGATACTATTTTAATTCATCATATGCTTTTATGGTTTAAAATTTTTGATTTCATCTCAAATTTTGACTTAATTTTAGGTTTAAAACCTCTAAGAAGGAGGAGTTGGTTTTTCACATTTGTCATTTCATAATTGCCGCTCAAATCTCACTCTCAAGTAAGCAATGGTTATCCCTCGTTTATTTATTGACTTATTAAAAATAGTGCCAGCTTATACGTGATTGAGGCATTGTCGGCTTATATAATTGTGGCCTTGTCGACTTATATGATTGTGGCTTTGTCGGCTTTAATTTTGAGATTGTTAAAACATTTTATTATTTTTTTAGGCTAGTCATGCCTTCTAAATATGAGTCTGGAGCTCAAAAAAGAAAACGAAAAGGAAAAAAAAATGGCATTAGTTCAAAGTCAAGCATGAGATATGAATAAGTATTTTAATTGAAACCAAAAAAAAGAGTGAAGAAACAGTAGAATTTTTGTGATTGAGGAACAACAGAACATGGAAGAACCAACTGAGAATGTTGAAGATGATATTCAGCATATCAATTTAAATGAAGAATGTGGCTTTTCTTTTAATTTTGAGGATCCCGGGATTTGGAAAAACATTGATCAAAAAATGAGAGATTATTTAGTTGAAATAGGTCCAAAAAGAGTCCATGTCATCTTATTTCCCAAAGATGGTACACATAGGCATTTTGATTGTTCACACTATACGCGATTACTACCAAATGGGCAGATTATTGATAGAAAATGGCTAGTATATTCAGTATCTTTGGATAAGATATTTTGCTTCTGATGCAAGTTGTTTAAAACACCATCTACAATGAATAAAATAGGTCAATTGGGTAATGATGGATACAAAGATTGGCATAATCAGCAACAGTCTATTAAAAGTCATGAAGGAAATGAAGAGCATATATGTTACATGTCTAGTTGGATTGATTTGAAAAATAGACTTCAAACAAAAAATACAATTGATAGAAGCGTGCAATTGGTGATTGATAAAGAAAGAAAACATTGAAGAGAAGTGCTAACGAGGATAATTTCTATTGTGAAAAGACTCACCAAGAACAGCTTGGCATTTAGAGGAGATGGTGAACAGCTTTATCTTGAAAACAATGGTCTCTTTTTGCAAATGGTAGAAATGGTTGTTGAGTTTGATCCAATAATGCAAGAGCACATTCGGCGTGCTATAGCACGTGAAATTCATTACACATATCTCGGTAAATCAATTCAAAATAAATTGATACAGATGTTGGCAGGAAAGGTAAGAAGATCAATTCTCAAAAAAGTTAGACATGCAAAATATTTCTCAGTTATACTTGATTGTACTCCAGATGCGAGTTAGGAGGAGCAAATGTCGTTAGCCATACAATGTGTGGATGATTTGGCAAAATCACCGACAATAGAAGAATACTAGCTTGAGTTTTTTAAGGTAGATGATACGTTAGGACTTGGACTTTCTCTCGAGCTTCAAAATGTTTTAACGAATCTTGAGCTTGATATTGATTATATTAGAGGGTAGGGATATGACAACGGAGCTAACATGAGCGGGAGGCACAAAGGTGTACAAAAAAGATTATTTAAAATTAATCCCAAAGCTTTTTATACTCCATGTGGTTGCCATAGTCTTAATCTAGAATTATGTGATATGGTGAATTGTTGTCCTAAATCTATGTCCTTCTTTGGAGTGATACAACGGATCTACACATTGTTCGCTTCTTCTCCTAAGTGATGAAAAATTTTTAAAGATAAGGTAGAAGGTCTGACAGTGAAGCCATTGTCACAAACACATTGGAAAAGTCATGTTGAAAGTGTCAAACCTATAAAAGAGCAAACTGCACAAATAAGAGACGATTTACTTGACTTGGCAGACATTAGTGAAGATGCTAAAATAAAGAGTGAAGATGAGTCCTTAGCGTTGTATGAACTTGAAAATTTTGAGTTCTTGCATGGCATGGTAATTTGGTACAGGTTGTTGTATGAAATTAATACAGTGAGTAAATTTCTTCAAGCTGAAAATATGGATGTGGATGGTGCTATCAACATCTTACAACGACTTGTTTCGACGATTATAGAAAAAATGGGTTTGCTATTGCCATGGATGAAGCGAAAACAAAAGCAAGTGAAATGGGAATTGAAGCTGTATTTCAAGAAAAATGCGTCATTTGAAGAAAGAAGCAGTTTGATGAAAGTGGCAATGATGAGGTAAATCAATAGCAGAAGAATCTTTTAGAGTTGATTACTTCTTTTTTATCGTTGACCAAGCTCGCTTCAGACATGATTTCAAAAATTTAAACAACTTGAAGAGACATTTGAGTTTTTGTTTAGTTTAGAGAAGTTATATCATGCATCTTGTGTCAGTTTGTTGAAGTCTTGTAATAATCTTGAGCAGTATTTGAAACATAATGGACGTTCGGACATTAATGGAGATGATTTATGTTCAGAATTGACAGTCTTGAAGAGCTATTTACCAAGTGAAACAAAGAAAGTAATTGATATGCTACACTATTTGAAGACATTGGATGGTTGTTTTCCAAATGCCTATATTGCTTACAAAATTTTGTTAACCATATCGATTACAGTTGCGTCAGCAGAAAGGATTTTTTCCAAGTTGAAGCTGATCAAGACTTACCTCTGATCAACTATGTCACAAGATAGATTGAATAGATTTGCTATTATATCAATTGAGAAAGAAATTATTGAACAATTAGATTACTCAAATTTGATTGATATTTTTGCTCCAAAAACTGCTAAACGAGTTGTATTTAAGTAATAGTTTAGAACATTTTCGGCCTTGTTAATTGATTATGATATAAAATTTTTGTATAATATATTTTGTTTGTCATTTTTTTTCGAGTTTTAAATTTGCAATTAGTTCCGTAACAGCCTTGTGGATTTTAAATGCATGAAATAATTTGGGGGTCCATTGGGGGGCCTAATTTTTGGACTTTGTCTCAGGCCACGAAAATGTCAGAACCGGCCCTGGCAAACCCTAGCAAGAAACCTCTCTTGGGGTAGAATCAACCCTCATCGCTTATCTTATAATGCAAGGTGCATATATTTTTATGGCTAGGGTTTTATAATGCACTTCAAGCCACATTGAAAATTTCTACCCGAAAAAATTAAAATATCAATTCAATGCGATAAGTGTGGTGAAGTAGAGTAGGGGATTAATGCATTTACATGTTGAATTACAAAAGCGGAATGGAAAATGGTAGGGATGCAGGGTTTCATCAAGCCTTGTTTAGGATAGAATTTGGAGGGTTCCATCATTAGCGTGTTCCATTGGGTCACATGGCTAGAGGTCGCATCAATTTGGTACCTGTTGTGGCGGATTTGGGGAAATAGAAAATAGAGTGATCGTGGTGAGGCTACTCATAGCTCAGAAAGAATTATCCAGTCGGCTTCTTTACTTATGTTCACGGACAATAATGTAGATGGGTGTTCTAGAATGGAGGAGGCCATAATTGATGGGATAAGTAGATGGCCCATGGTGTTCATAAGCTCAAAATTAATACAAATGCGGCAGTTTGAGAGGACAAGGAAAGTATTGGTATCGGGGCAATAGTTGGCGATCATAAGGGGTGGTGATTGCAGCTTGTTCCAAGTGATTGATAGGCCATGCCGATGCCCTTGCTCTTAGGGAAAGGTTAGTTTGTGATATTTTACGTGTTATTCAAGGCCTTCAGTCGGGTTGTAAACTATCTGTTGGAAATTTGTTTAAATATGTCGAGAAATTAACTAAGTGTTAAAAAATAACGAAAGTGACTTCGTGTCAACTTGGCCTAGGGATGGCAAAAAACCCCGTCCCCGACCCGCCCCGCCCCGCCCCGCCTTGCCCCGACCCTAATGGGGCGGGGAATCCCCGCCCCGATTACTAAACGGGGCGGGGGCGGGGATCATGATCCCCGCCCCGCCTTACCCGAACCCGCCCAGAATGGTTTATTTTATTTTATTTTTATATTTTAAAATTTAAATTGTATGTAAAAAAATAAAAAATAATATAATTAATTAATTAAACGGGGCGATAAATGGGGATTTTTCTATACCCGCCCCGCCCTGCACCCGCCCCGATCCCCGCCCCGCTTTCCAAAAATCCCCGACGGGGCGAGTATGGAAATGGCCGCCCCGTCCCGTTGCCATCCCTAACTTGGCCAAATATACAAAACCCGACCCAATCCATTTAGAAAAATTTGTTTGCTACTTCGACGCTTCGGGGGCAACGCCCCCGGAACGGGGATCGACCTCCCCGGTTAGGTCGCGGGGGTCGAGGGGGCAGTGCCCCTCGTGGGGGCTCGGGGGCAACGCCCCTGGAAAGAAAATTCAGATTTATCTGCATGTTTAAAGGGTATATTTGGTATCTCGAAACCAATATCAAATGAATGAGAAATTACGAAAAATAAAAAAATCGGGTCAAAGTTTGACCCATGCGATTGCATGGTTAATTTATGCTGCGATCGTAACTGGCTTAATTTTTAAGCAGTATGCTTTTTGGTTCTTCCATGCGATCGCAGGAGGCAAAGTCTTGCGATCGCATGGTTAAATTTGGATCAAGTTTGTTCTGATTTTTGTACCATGCGATCGCAGCTTGGTATAACCATGCGATCGCATAGGTTTGCGCGATCAGACATGTCCTTTTGAAGGGTTGCACGATTTGGTTCATTCCTTTTCGTTTTCAACCGAATCTCCAACGTTAAAAAGGGCTGTGGACGTCCACATTTTCAGAGGAATGATACAGAAAACACTTTTGCAATATTAATCCACTCATATTTCATCTTTGAACCAAAAATTCATTGCATTTGGTGCATGATCTTTGGTGTTTCATTTCATTTCATCTTTTGGAGTACAAAACCGATTTCCGGTTCGTTGTACTTGTGGTTTGAAGTGCTTCAACCACAAGTAGGAAGCCGTTGTATCTTGGGAGTCATTTGCCATATACCGTAGGCACCTTTGCGGGACAAAATAGACTTAAGGACAAAGAGTTCAACTCTTGCCTCGGTTTATTTTCATCCTTTCCAATTTTCAGTTTGATTGATTACTTAGAAGTCATTTCCACAGAAATTTCGACAACACTATCAGCTAATGCTCTTAATTTATTGGTTATTATAGCACGAGTCCAGATCTGCTGTCTCAAATATATGTCCCCTTAGCTGTTTCCCCCAATAAAAATCTTACACATTATCAAATAAATATATGAGGGGATTAATATGGACAACATTTAATGCATTCATACTTGCTGTTATTGATGATGTGTAAGATTTTCGTTGGGGGACAGCTAAGAAAACATGTATTTAGGACAGCAGATCTGGACTCATTATAGCACTGCTATTGGAGGTAAGTTGTGGCACTTCTCACTAAACTCCCGATCAAGGGAACGGAGTGGTCCGTAAGCTGCATTTTTAGCTAGTACAAGTGTTGGTGATTGAGTTTGGTCTAATCGTATTCCTCATTCTATATCGTATGCAGTTCGCAGCGATATAATTTTACAATATGTTTTTTTTTTTTTTGAATTTCCAAAAAATAAAATAAAATAAATTGCAATCTTCTCACTCGCCTTTCTAAATCTAGAAAGGTAAGGTCAATATCTCCTCCCGATATCGGTGGATTATGTAGCGACCAATATTAAACTCCCCAACCATATCAGGGGAAGGATGTTAAAGTCCAATCAAATATATGGATGTTGTTTCGATTGAGAATGGTTATATTGACACTACATTTATTGTTTATTGTACTATATTTTAATTATATTGAAGGTCCTTAATCTTTGTTTATCATCGTACTCATATCCTCAACTTGTCGTATTCTTCACATCAACCTTATGTTAATTAACAAATTGTCCTTGATTACATTTTTTGTCCAAATATTTCTTTTAACGTGCTTTGAAATGAGAGAAACATTTTGTAGAACTTTTATATTTGTTTCCGTTTTTTTTTCTTTTATGAACAAATAAATCTTTACATTCTCCTAACAGATTTTTTGACGAAAAGTATCATCAAGGAAAATATGTGCTAATTAATGGAGGCTTGAGAATGCAACAACAAAAAATTGAAAATATAAGTGCGAGAATGAGCAATGAAAAATTTCAACGTTAAAATGTAGTGCAACAAACAAAAACTGTTATCTCAATATAACCAGCTTTTAATTAAATAAAATACAGAGGGTATAAAGATGAAAAGATAAAATTCTCAGCCTTATATATGCATTCTACACGTAAAATTGTGCATTTTTGGTAGTGCTAAAGTTATTTTTTAAATACATATAAATTATAAATTTTATTAAATGTGTAAATAATAAATTAGTAAGTTATGATTCTTACAAAATATATATTTTTTACCATCTTAAATTATAATTTAAACTTTGCCAAACTCGCAATCTAGTTGACCAAAAAGTACCAGTTCCACTCTTATAATGTTTTCGTTCGTTACCCAAATGCTCAGAATTCTTCTTCAGGTTATTAAACAAGAGCAGTAAAATTAGAAGCTTTTTTCCCCCTAGTTTCGTAATTGCTCCACAGAATTTAAAAGCACGTTCAGTAATAGGATACCCTGGGAAGCAGATATCATAATATTTATGTTGTAAGCAAAGGACTGATTATAGACATAACAGAATGCCCAAATATGCTACACTACAAACACATTGTTTCTTTCTCATTTGCAAATATCCCATGGGGGAAATGTTTAGCAAAATCCATTGTCTATCTTTTCACTGCTTCTGGGTACATGGATCATCGAATGTTCCATTCCGGTCAATCAGTAGAAAATTTGACGTCACAAACATTGCCTCGCTTAGCTGTGACCATTGAAGTTAGTTGGATAGACTAGTGAGAAAGAGAGATCAAGGGAAAGGGGGAGAGTTGTATATTATGATTACGTAAAACCACTATCTTCTAGCCCACCATTGCTCTCTCCCAGGCTGAAAAATCCGCACATCCTTTGAACTGAAAGAGACATTTCCAATCTTTTCCCCACAGTTAGTTTTTCTTTCCTTTTACAAACATGCTTCAGCTTGCGACAAACTGTAGTAATTATCACCAGAGCCAAACCAACTATTTCGAGGGCCTAAACCAAGACCTGTACATAAGAATTCCAATAAGTGAGCAATATATATACCATCATTTAAAGTGTATACTATCACAGAAACAAGCCCATTCCTCTCAGCCGTAGATAAACATGTAGATGCAACAAAGAATTAAACATTAGCTATTGTATCTTCTATGCATAACTAGAAGGACAGGAAAAGGTTACACTATACCGAAGAGTTTTGCCCAAAAAGAGAAGCAAAGAAAAACAAAAAGGTGGAAACTAAAAGAGAACCATTGCAAAGGTTTGTCAAAAACTGATTTCAAGCACGTATAGAAAGGAAATCTTGACTTTCTAAGCAAGTTTCTCAAGCCATTATGCTAGAAATCACCAAAACCTCAATTTCAGGATTTTCACCTATATAAACTTCTACCACAATTATAACATTTCCTGTATAAACTTGGGTAGCTCTGAAAGGATGTCGTCGGTTGTCTCTTCCTCAAACATCTTGTGTTAATTCCAGTCCTTTTACTCATTTCATGAATCTCAAGTTCATGTTTATTCAATTAGTTGGATTTAATACATTTATGATAACCAGCTTAAACCGGGATATAGATTAATTCCAGATTATTTTGAGAATAATAAACCAAAAAGTACAAGCAAGAAAACATCTGCAGAACAATATTCATCTAGAAATCATTGAAAAAAAATTAGAGATATTGTACCAATGAAGTTGATTGAACTATCCAATATAAGTGATTACAGCAGCAAAAGATGTGTTAAAATTAAAGGGATCGAGTGAACTTAACATTGAAGAGGGCAGGCATAATCTCAAATGATTTTGTTTCTTATTTCTTCAAGCTTTTTCAGAATCTCCCCTGGGGTTCTATCCAGCTCATCTGCAATTTTACGCTGCAGATCCATAGGCAAAGTTGGGAACTGTTCGCACAAGTCTCCATCAATCACATCCTGAAAAGTTAATGCAAAGCTTCATTTGACTTCCAAATTGTCAAATAATACACGATAACATCCTAAACAAAGGCAGTCAACCCAGGGAGAATGATGAAGATGTAACACACATGGGCTGGGCTGGGCTGGGCTTGTCCATGGATACGAATTTTGTTTAATTTTTATTTCCTTTTTGTTTTAGGAAATGGAGTCTTTTGTTTTTATTAATAGTTGGGGGTTATTTTGCTATTTTAATAAACAGGGTTTAGGTTGTGGGGGTTACCCGTTAAAAGAAGAATTAGGACTTATTGTTTGACGGCTTTGTTTGACTTAATAAATTTTCTATTGAGAGTTTCTCAAAATCGTGTCAATTTTGTTAGTATTCAATTGCAAATCAACGAATCATTGATCCCAAATTCTCAGGTGTTCACAAAGTCAACAAGTATTTAGAACCACTCCATGTTGACCTTGTTTTGTGCTATGCGAGCCAAGGGTTTTATAAATTAATTAGATTTATTTTTGTATCATGGACTCTCAAAATTTTGTATCAACTCCGACAATCAGAATCGTTTACCTCAATATAATTTTTTACGATACTTCGCTATACTTCATTATGTATGCACTCGTACTAATCAAGTTCTTTAATTTTTTAATCTCCCTCCACCACCAATCTCCCATCTCAAAAAGAAAACAAAAAAGAGCCCCAAACCCAAATGATATGAGATGAATATAATTGGTGAGCATTAAATCTTCACAATGAATAGAAACAAATAAGTAACTTAATTTTACCTTTACTGGAAAGTAGGAAGACCTGTAGGCCATGTGGTCTCTGCCACACAGAGGTGGGTGCTCCTGCCGCATGTGCATCTCCAAATGAGAGAAGAAGTCAACATCGTCACGAGATGTAAAGGATAGCAATGCCCCCAAGCTCCCCATTACAGTCCCATAAATAATGCACTCTCCACCTCCTGGAATCAGAGAAGCCTTGTGCAAGCAAGTGACCACATCACCAATGTGATATTGCACTATTTCCTCGACTTTATTGGGGGCTCCATTCAGCTTCCCGTGTTCCCACTTTATCTTCCCACCAGTTGGATCTTCTTCAATCTCATCTGAGACATCCTGGGGTAGCCGCACAAAGTAAACATTTCCAAATTTGTCTGCCCCAGCCATGGTGTCAAAATCTATATGGTGCGATGCAGTAAGCCATCTTGGAACAGTGTCATCAGCAAATATGTACAACTGATTTTCATCACGTCTATACTTGCAGTAGTGGAACGACTACAAAAATTACCACCATCAATTCATAGAACTCTTGGTATAAGAAAAACCACAGCAATACATGCAAAAATTATCACTTGCAAATCAAAATAGTAAACAATTATATTCTGGAATCATCACAAAATCAATGTAGCTCCTTATTCGAAAAATAATCAGCAAATAATATCATCAAAAATTATGAGATATAAATCTGGAAAAAAAATTCTTCAGACGCTTCTTCATGAATCTCAAGTCTCAGTATTTTGCCCACAAATTGCTAGATGTCCAAAAGTTTAGACTAAACAAAGAAAAAGTAGTACAGAAGATTAAAATTTATAAGGTGAGACAAACAACAATTATAAGGTCAGAATGTAGATCCATTACCAAAATCTTCTTTTATTTCTGGAGTCTAATATATAACTCCTGGTAAAATGGTAAAGGGTCAAATGTTTCATACTTTCATTACAGGTGTAAAATAATATAAATTTCTCTTGCAAATACTTAATTATTTGCTGAACAAAGCTTAGTTTAAACAAGATCGTAATTGAGATACCAGGTCTTCTTATTTTCCTCTGAAAAGATTCACTTCTTTAACACCCCAGTGACACAGAATTTATTTTTGCAGTAGCAAATGATATAAAACAAGTGGTACACTTGGGACTCTAGTTTGACATCCCTACTTGTGTCAAAAATGACTGAGATGCCAAAACATTGAATTAGATTAGTATTTTACAATTTGGGACATATGTCATACTGTCATTGGGCTGGCTAGTTCCAACATATATTCAATTTCAAATTCCATCAAGCCTGGGGAAGCACCATGCTAACATCAAGTTGTAACACTGACACCTTGTAAGAAATGAGTAAAACGCAAGTTCTAAAATAACTACTATCAACTAGTCAATATGAGAAAATAAGAGTCCTATAAATTAAGAGTCATCACTTCAGACATATGTATAGAAATTTTAGGCTGTAGCCCAGCGTGAAGTTGGAAAAACAATTATTCCTTGTACTCCATCAAATTGGCTGCACCCCAAAAAAATAACAGACTTCATAAAAATGGCCCCCAAAAAAATATATTTAGCACACCCTAAAAGCATGGTCCAACTACAAAATTTAGCCACCCGTAAAATTGATCTCTATTCGCCCCTGATGATAACAAGCTAGATGCTTAGAGAACATACCTCCTGCATGTCACCGACGTAAATCCTATCACGGTATGTATGAATTGAGGTGATTGTGTTAGGGAACAGCTTATTCTCACACTTCCTCAGCAATCTCCTTTTTCCCAAATCATACAATCTGAGTACAGGTCCTATACCAGCTAGTAGTCTTCCTTGGAACTGGCACAATGCAAGAGGGACACCTTCCACTTGTGTCTTGTGCAAAAGTTCAAGAACCCTCCCATCTTCCTTAAACCTATATATATGGATATATCCAGCCTCAAAGGATCTTTTAGGCCAAAATTGTAGGCCCTTCGCTGTACCCACAACCAAAAGAGTTCCATACTCCTTATCATGGAAATTTACAGTGCATATGCTGAATGCAGCTTCATTATCCTGAAGCTCCAGTAAACAAGTTGTTTCTGTTGACCTTGGATCAAGAACTCTGATGCAAGAGACCCAACGGCCAGACTCTGCCTTCGGATAACCATACTGCTCATCAGAAAGAGGATCGTTGTTATCCTCATCATCACCACCATTCTCCATTTGCTCTGCATTTCCATTTTCCCCCATTCCAGCAGCTTCAAAGCATTCCTTTTTTGCACCTTCACGCTCTTCTGCACTAAATGCTCCCTGATCACTTTCAATAATTACCAACAGCTTTCGCTTGGGGTGAACTACAAACTTTCTTGGGGTGTACCGCAAAGGTATAGCAGTCTCATTAAAGGTTTCTCCCAATCTCTCAATGGTAAAAACCCTTAATGCATCCCCAGCAACAGCAACCACACCTTCTGCACACTGATCTGACGAAAATGAAGCTGCATACTCAAGAGTCTCATATGATAGAGGTGTTAAGAGGAAATGTCCTTGGTGTATATAACCGAGCCATGGTCTACTTGACAAGCAAAGCATAGCACGCCGTCCTCTCACAATAATAGAAAAGAGCTTTGGAGCTCGGAGTCCCAAGAAACGAGAGCGGGCATCTGAAAGCTGGCCTGTCACCATATCTACAACCGTCCTGAACAAAACTCCATTTTGTAAACCAGCATTTAGAAAGAGGCTAGCAGGATGATCTGCGCCATCCTCTCCACCAACAGAAGCCTGAACTTCAAGAAAGAGGAGAGACTCCGGAGAAGATGAAACACTTTGCAGACTTAGAATCTGCATACAGTCATCAGGGTCCAAAGATAAGATGCGGATAGTATTGTCATACGATCCAACAGCAAGGAAGCGTGATCTCCGTCTTCCTTCGGGAACAGGGGCAATATCTAAACAGGCAACATCTCCAGACATTTCATGCTTCTCCACTTCCATCAGCTGCCCAGTCATGTCAACCTCAAAATATATAAGCTCCCCTCCGCTCAAGGCAATTACAACTTGAAGTCTATTAGACCCAACTTTAACAATGGTCCTCTTCCCTGGAGTTCTCCACTCATTAACACGCCCATCTTCTCTAATATGCCTAATACCACTTGGATGGACTTGCATCAGAGAGTCATCACCAATCAAAGAAACAGCAAGTGAAGGTGTCGTGTCAAGAAACCCACTATCACTAACTTCTTCAACTGTCTCACCAATGGAAAGTACGAGAGTGGCATTTGCAAATGAAACAACAATATAAGCATCAAATTCATCATTAACATTCTTCTTGACAGTCCACACAGCACTCGGAACACCGGGTAGCTGTGATACAGCCATTTCACTAATAGCCAAACCTGGTCTCAATATCCGTAGAGAAGAACGAGGACCCCGTCCACAAAGTGAAAATATTTGAGGGGTTTCTTCTTCAAATAGATTAATAACTTTCATATCCATCATCGGCATCAAGCTCTCAACTTGGTCAATCCTAACTAGATTCTTCAACTTCCTAGGCTGGAAAAACACTGGCTGAAAACCTTCTTCTGTTTCCATTAATGTATCTGATGAAGCCTCCACATCCGGATCATCTCCTATAGCCTGAAACTGATACAAGGCATGGTTCCCAAACTCTGATGCAGCAAACAGAAAACCCGACTTGAGTACGCACAAAGAAGATGTCACTGGAATCGTATCAAAGTATTTAATCTTTAACTCCTTCACTCTATCATTATCATGATCCAACATCACCTTAAATATATCCCCATACTCAGTTTGCAAAAGGAAGAAAAACATGGATTTCTGTTTATGCATAGCAGCCGACACAATCAAGACACCTCGCTCAGCCGGTAAGTCCTCGCGTCTCGGAATCACGGCTCTGACATCTGGGTGCCCCTGATTTTTATATATAACAAAATTTTCTGCACACACAAGCACCCCACTTGGCCCATCTCCACCACCAGGCACAGTGACAAGCAAATTAGCACCATTATCAACCTGCTCCGACCATTTCCGGGAGACATGGTTAAGCCCTAAATCCAACTCGTAAAAGGTCAAATGCTTCTGTGCCTCGTTAGCAGCCTGGCCAGTGGGGTCCTGATCAGCCTCCCCATAGTCCAATTCTATAGCAGCAAAAATGGGGTTATCAAAACCACAATCCACCCCACAAATTGAATACACTACAGTATGACTCTTGTGCGCCTCGAGAGGTGAAGATATAGTCAACCTAGCTGCGGTATCCCTATTCAAAACATAAACCAGCTTCTGCTTCTCGCAGGCCCCAATCATAACAGCACGACCCTTGGGATCAATTGCTAAGTACTGGCCGGGAACAATCCTGCGGCATCCCGATTTTCCGAAAGTCTCCTGGTGGATTTTATCGAAGGTATTCTTTTCTTTATTATATTCAAGAATTACGATGCGGCCAGAGTCCGAACCGACCACAATGTAGTCTTTCTGGGCACCGGTGAGGCGGAACTGAGCTAAAGAGCGAATTGCGCCGAAGATTTCGACAGAGAGAAGGGATTGGAGCTTACCATTGTCGTCGGGGCGTAGTAGGTCGAGGACTTTGCCCCGAGCCACCACAATTTCTTGGGATTTGCCACCGGAGAAGCTGCCGTTGATGGCGCATAGGATTCCGGTGGCTTGTTGGAGAGTGAGACTGTAGAGATACATATTGATGGTCAAAAGCACCGGAGGGGAGGAAGAGGGTTGAGAAACCCTGAGATTTGGGAGTGAGTGTGAAAAATGGTAGAGGTTTTAAGGGTTTGTTTGGGTTATAGCAAACATATGAAGGCAAACACGATTTTAAGGGATTTTATCATTATCAATGTCACGACTGTTTTTAGAAAAGAATGGGAAATAAAAAAAGAATCCAAATTTGTGTCATAAAAAATATTACATTATGATGATCAATCTTAAGAATAGGCAAGTAATTTCTATTTTGTTGTTAAAATAAGTATTTTTTTCTATAAGTAAATAAAATATATTTAAATAAGTTTGTAAAAAATATTTTTACTTAATAACTTATAAGTAAATTTACTTACTTTAAGGCTTACATCATATTTGGTGCAGTTTAAATTATAATTTAAATTAGACAAATTGGTCAAATATATTTTTTATCCACACATTTCGTAGGACCCACAACGTATTATTCACTTAATATCTACACAAATCCACAACTTATAAACATTTAGAAAATAATTTCAACATATATACTTTTAGTTTAGACAATTCGACAGTAGTAGCAAAGTATGTTCTTTAACCATTGAAAATTAGCACGTTGGAGTTTAATCTTGTATTATAGTTGCGTAATCAACTACTAATAATAAAAAACATCAAAATATCTATTAATTATCGCTTAGCCATTAAAAAATCGTTTTACCTTCAAATTTTTCGGCACTCGGCCAAGTTGAAAAACAAAATTGAACTATGTAAAAACAAGTACGATTTGAGTTATGTACAAAATAATCTTTGACAAATCATTTTGAATTATTTTAGTGATGTTCAAATAGTAAACATTTTATATTAGTAAAATTCACAAAATAGCAAAAAATGGGTTGTTCAACTCAAAAATTCAAAACTTGAATAAAAATCAAAGCAAAATGTAAAAGAAAGGCATAAAAGTGAGAAAAGTTTCTCTCTCTGCAACAACAATGCGAAGCAGCAGCAACAACAACAGCCATAAGAAAAGGAAACAAAAGCAATTGAAGGGCGGAACTAGAATTATAAATCAGTGTATACTAGTTTTGTTAAAAATCAAATTTTCAACATATTTTGATAAAAATTAATGAAATGTGTGCTTGAAAAGTTGATAAAAATTGTGGGTTCTATAAAATGTATAGTTAAAATTAATTGTTGACTTTGACTCGAAATTTTGTCAATTTCTTAAACAAAACAAAACAAAAAAAGCTCAATGGGGAATGCTTAGCTAAAAATCAAAATTTAAAATAAGGTATTAACACAAAAATATTAAAAATCTCAAATTTTAGTTGTAATTGTTTGTGGTTTAGTTAATGAAAAGATTTCAATATTATATTTGATTATAAATTAGAAAAGTTTTCATGTTATTCCAACTAAAAATTGGAAGTAAAATTTAGATCAAATAATTAGGTCGTTGAGTTTTTTTTTTTTTTTTTTTTGTGTGTACGAATTTGAGAGGAAAAACTGTAATCATATTGTCCTAGTGTTTCTGGTTCTCTTTGTGGGATGTACAAAGAGTAAAAATAACGGGTGTGGTAAAGTTTATGATATTATTTTTCTTAAGATACTTGGAGGATTTGGATGAGTGAAATTATATATAATTGTAACGATTTTTTATATAGTGTAAAGATTTGACAGTCCATAATTTTCTCTATATTATTTTATATTTTTCTCTCTCGTTATTTTTCTTCAAACAAGGATCTTGTGATAGAAGAATTGGTCTCAATTCTCAATAGTAATATCAGAGCATCATGTTATTCGGAGTGTTGGAGCACAGAGAAGATATGTCTGTCTAATATAATACGAAGACATTTGAAGGAATAATCAATTTTGACTTGTGGCAAATACAAGTCCGTGATGTTTTGATTCAATGTGGACTACACAAGGTTTTGAAAAGAAAATCGGCGATGAGGATTGGAAGATTTGGATTTAAAAGCTACAAGTATGATACGTCTTTGTAGCCAAAATCGTTCTCGCAAATATTAATGGAATATCTGCAGCAAAAAAACTCTAGGAAAAACTTGAAGCGTTGTATCATATAAAGAGTCTTTCAAATCAATTGTACTTAAATGAACAATTCATTCTTTGCGAATGAATGCTGGTATGAAAATCTGAGACCACCTGAATGCTCTTAATTGGATCGTTTATGAACTAGAGGCTATTGAAGTTGAAATTGATGATAAGGATAAATCGTTAACACTCATCTGGTCTCTTCCTTCCTCTTATGAACATATCAAACCAATTTTGATGTATATGAAAGAAACTGTGAATTTTACAGAAATTACAAGTAAATTGATTTTTGAAGATAGAAGGTTGAGTAATGGAAGTAATATTTCATCTGCAAACTCGTTATTTGTTAATGAAAAATAGAAGAAGAATAAAGCCATGAAAAGAAAAATATCTTGTTAGAATTGTTAACAACCGGTCACGTAAAGAAAAAACTGTCCAAAAGGTGAACAAGCTCAGCTGACTGCTTGAAATTAGATATGGACAATGTGTCTCTCTTTATGAGAGACGATGACGTCGTTTGAGTAAGATATTTATATCTTTATAGAATGTGCTAGTTGTCATGATATAGGATGTGTTACTAGTAGTGGGTCCACATGTTTGCATACAAGTATTGGCTTGATATGAATGCAAGGTGTGTATTGGAATTGATGTCGATAGCTGATGAACTCAAGTAAGTCAATCAATGGGTTACATCATAATTTTTAACAAATTTATTCAACATGGGCTGATGAAATTTTTAGAATTTCTTAATTCTAAGTGATTATACTTATATGGTGGAGTGTGTTCATCGATTTTTTCTCAAGTATTGTGATCAAGAGTTGTAGAAAAGATGTCAAAAGTTTTGGTTCATTTTTCGTCAAAGTGGAGATGGTTGGGATTTTGCCTCAATTGCAAATATTATTAAGTTGGCATTTTTGTTGCAATTGTGCGTGGCTTGCTGAAGGAAAAGATACCAATATTATATTTGACTATAAATTGGAAAAATTTCCATGTTAATTCAACTAAAATTTGGAAGTAAAATATGAGTCACATAATTCAGCATGTTTTCCTATAAATTGATGTGTTTTGTTCTCTGTGTATGTGTTTGAGAGGAAAAATTGTAAGCCTATCAATCTAGTGTTTTTTGTTCTCTTTGTGAGTTGTACAAATAGTATAAATTGATGAGTATGGTAAATTTTAGAGATATTTACTAAAAGAGCCTAGTCAAAGCACACACATCTTTTTTAGGCTTTATTTATTCTTAATATCTTTTTGAGGCCTCTTTTGTGAAAAAAAAATCTATACTACCCTTTCTATATCATTACAATAACTGAAAAGTCCTTAACACAAAATGGCCCATAAATCCTTCAACTACAATCAAAACAAACGACGTTAGAAGGCTGGTTGATGTTAGTTACAAAATTGAAAAAAAAAAAAACCCTAAGTCCTTCTTCCTTCAAATTTCTCCACTGTAATCATTGGCTTTCTCCCTTCATTTTCGGTGGGCCAAGAGAAAGAATTTCCGATGGTAGCCAAATACTTTTGTTGTAAATTCTTCATTGATAAGATATTCTCTTCATTTTCATTCTTTGATCTGTACATGGCATTTGTAATTTCTATTCATTTTTGTAAATTTGCTTTTGTCTATTCAAATAAATGTTTTTGAGCTGAAATGGTGGAGTTGAGGACAGACCTGCAGTAGTTGTCGGCGATGGATGTCATAACGACTGTAGTCGTTTTGAACGACAGTGGTCATTTTAAACGACAAAACATAATTTGAACTATTGCAGTCTAGTTGAGGTCATTTGAAACACACTTTATTTAATTTTTTGAAAAACAAAATTTTTATTTAGATTACATTTGAAAAAGTTTAAATAAATTGTAAGAATGGATTCAGCAGTATGAATTGCTGTATTTTATTTTGGTGAGTTTGTTAGGGAAGATCAGAAAAAATTGAATTGAAAACAGAGTGATAGTCATATTGTGAATGGATTTCAAATTTCTACAAAGATTAGATATAAAGATCTGTATGGTAAACTATTGGACCTATGCATTGTTAACTCTTATTTGCATGAATTGGAGTTAAGGTTTCTTCCACCTGGTGATGCACTATTGGGATGACTTGGAGATAGTTCAAGAAAATGATGTACGATTGCAAGTCAACAACGACAATAAAGTGGATCAAAATATAGATGATTATTGAGATGAGATGGATATAAATACAGATGATCATAATTTAGATATTTCTACAGGATATTCTCAATATGCTGCCTACTATACCTTTGGACCTAAGGTGGACGAAAACAATCAGTTTACAAATGAGCAATTTTTTGCTTTATCTTCACATGTTACAACACTCCATTACCACTGCATCTATCAAGGCAACAAGTTGGACGTAAGAGAACAATGAGGATACTATTTGTTGGAGAGTTTCCAAAAAGTATAAATGTAATAGGTGGGGGCCAACGGGACACAACTGTCTAAAATGTACACACCAGATTTCAATCGGTGACAACAGAGCAAAAGATTAGTGTAGTGTCCTTTTTTTTCTTTTTCTATGGACAATAAATGTAAATGTAATATCTTTATTATGTGAATTGGGAATTATCTTTATGTTGACTGCAAATGTTGTGTTTATAACGACTATTTATGTTTCTATCGTGGTTAAACAAAACAAATATTTGCTACAAGTTGTTAAGTTATTTATTTTTCTTTGGATTGCAGATGTTATGTTCTTTAGCTACATGGCCCTTCCTAGTTAAAGAGTGAAAATATGCTGCAAACTTAAAAAAACAACGTTTGTCATTTTAAACAACTGCATATGTTCAGTCCAGTATGACTAGAGTCGTTTTGAATGTCTCGAGACGTTATATGTTAGGGATTCTCCAAACAATTGAACAAGTTTTGAAATGTCTATCGTCTTTTTAAACTATTGTAGTCGATTAGTCCAAAATGAATATAGTAGTTCTGAACGTTTCTCAACATTGCTGGCAGGATATTACAAACTAACTCGATGGTGTCGATGAATTGTAAATTACATCGATCATACTCCATTATATGTTCTATTTAACTAATCCACGATAACTCAATCATATCGATGAAATGTAAATTATGTCGATCGTACACCATTATCCATTATGTTTAACTAATTCATGCTCTAATGACCATCGACTAACTCGATTGTCTCGATGAAATGTAAATTACATTGATCGTACCTCATTATACGTTCCGTTTAACTAATCTAAGCTCCGTTGACCATCATCAAACTTGATTGTGTTGATGAAATATAAATTACGTTGATCGTACCCCATTATACATTCTGTTTAATTAATCCACACTCTAATGACCATCGACTAACTCGATCGTATCAATAAAATGTATATTATGTCTATCTACCCTATTATACGTTCTGTTTAACTAATCTACGCTCCGATGACAATCGACTAACTCGATCGTGTTGATGAAATGTATAGTATGTCAATCATACCCCATTATACTTTTTGTTTAACTAATCTACTCTCTGATGACTATCGTCTAACTCGATCGTGTCGATGAAATATAAATTATGTTGATCGTACCCCATTATACGTTTTGTTTAATTAATCCATACTCCGATGACCATCGACTAACTCGATTGTATCGATGAAATGTATAGTTCATTCATCGTACCCCATTATACGTTCTGTTTAACTAAACCACGCTCTGATGACTATTGTCTAACTCGATCGTGTCGATGAAATGTATACTACGTCGATTGTACCCTATTATACGTTCTGTTTAAATAATCCACACTATGATGACCATCATCTAGCTCGATTGTGCCGATGATATACTAGAACGACAAAGGTGTTTTAAAGTGACTATAGTCGTGTTTGAAAAAAATCTCTAATTGTCTTTCAAAATGGTTTGGACAGTTTAGGTTGACAAAAATAAAACGACTTTATCGTTGTATAACAACTCTAGTCGTTTTACAAAACTACCACTTTAAGACTTTTTTTTTTACTTTAATGTAAATTGTTATTTTTTGGTGTGTTTTGGTTTTTTTATTTTGATCAGTTGTTGTCTGGTTTAAATGCTATAGATATCAAGGTTGAGCAGTTGTAAATATTGGTTAAAATATATATTTCACATTGATAGTCGTTTGAAATGATATAAGTAGTTTAAGAACGACAACACTAGAACACCTATAGTCATTTCAAAACATCAGTAGTTGTTTTAAACACGTCCACTGTCATTTTCTGAACGTACTAGATCATTTTGGCAGAACGTTTTTGAATGTTGTAAGAACTTGTGGGATTTGATCGTTTGTTGATTAATTAGTGTGTTTGCATTTAGTTTTTCAATGGAGTTTTACTTATCTAAATTCATTATATCTTTGTTGTGACCGCAGTTGGATGCTTTACGAATTAAAGCTGCCAATAGTGTTGTTATTGCGACAGAGGTTGTCGAAACAACTTTGCAAATGATTCAAGTAATAAATTGATAATTCAGTTTTCACTACGATCTTAATTTTGAAACTTTGATAATAAATTGTTGTTTCTTCAGTTAAAAAACAAAAATGGTTCATTCGATCAGATTTAAAGGACAAAAATAATCTTTTTGCAAAAACAACTTTTTATTCATAATAAACTTTCAACATAATTATTTAAACGTAAAATAATTTTTCAGACAACTAATCAAAACCCTCCATCCATCCATCCATCCATCCATCCATCCATCCATACAACTTCCAAGTAACAATTTGAACTACTCAACCTTCAAAACAATCTTCCAGGCAACCTAACAAAACGCCTTTCAAGCAACTATTAAACTACTCAACCTTGCAGACAAACTTTCAAACACCAACCATTAAAACAAGCGACAAAGACAAATTTCATAATCTCGACTGTTAATCCTCTTCCTTCGACTGCTCAATCTTTTCGTCCATGTCCTCGACCTCCAAATAGCAAGAGTAGACTTCATTGTAATACTCAGAAGGGCACAAAAGCATGTCAAGCAAAGCTTTTACTTTCCACAGTGCAACAAAGTTTGATGTGTATTCCTGAACTTTCCACTAGCGGCCATGCTTTGCAAGAAAGATATAAAATATACGAATATCTAACTGTACCTTAACTGTGGCCAATGAAACATGAGGGTTCAAGATGAAAAGATCAAAATGATCCCAACCACTAATGGACATTCTTACCACATTGTCAAGCCGGTTTCCATGAGAGAAATGGATAAATTGTGTGGCAATGAAATAATTCTGCTGCCAATGTATAAGCAAATGCATGTGAGGCTCCCTGGGATTTTGGTTGGAGAAGAGGTCATTTGTATGCCATCAATGTGATTGAAAAAGAGCATAAGACAAAACCAATAGAGATAATAAAAAAATTGCATAAGACGCCGAATTAATAGCACATAACAGAGCAAATCAAGAGTTATTAACACAATGGGAAGGGAAGAAGCCTCAATCCCTCGATGATTATTCGAATTATTATTTATTAACAGTCATTAACACAACAAAGATGTGAAAAGCCTTAGTACCTCAGTGACCATTCAAATTATTATTATTTACTAAGTATCATTTACACAAAGAGGATGGGAAAAGCCTCAGTGCCTCAGTGATCATTCGAATTATTTTTCTCCATATTTTTAAATGCGTAAAAAAACGAAAACAATTGTTTAAAAATGAGCACAGTTGTTCCATGAAGACTTTCATCATTTCACAAATCATTCTAAAATTCTGGGTTTTCCATAAACCACACCTTCAACAAATATCCAACATTGGAAGCAAATACTTATGGCTACCATTACCCATAAAATTCCGAGTTAGATTAGAGATAAACAGTAAAAAAAACTCTACATAGCTTATAGAAAATCAATAATAGATAAACATTGTACCTCAGCCATACAAATTAGTATCACATCTTTCTTCGCACATGGAAAATTCACAGAATGTTGTCGAATTTGAACACTAGTGCCGTTACAATTTACCCGCTTCTTTGAATGGGTCTAACATCGTGAAGAAAAAAGGACGGTAACTGGATGGAGAGGATGAGTTGGAACTAAACTCATGTTTAAAGGAGAGGTAAAATAGAAAAATACAAATTATACAATTTCTACCTTTTTTTATTCCTAAAGTCTGGTCAAAGGCCTTAAAAGTCTAGTGTGTGGGTTATCCAAACATTTGGGGTGATTCCCACTAAATTTTATGATATTATTTTTCTTATAATACTTGGGAGATTTGAGTGAGTGAAATTATATATGATTGTAACAATTTTTCATATAATGGAATGTTTTGACAGTCTATAAATTTTTTTCTGAATGTTTTGATAGTCTATAAATTTTTTTCTATCTTTCTATATTTTTCTCTGAACAAGAATTTGTTAGCAATAGAAAAATTAATCTCAATTCCCATCATAGAAATTGTATTTTTTTTTTTCATTGTTGCATCACAAAGAGTTCTAGAGTTGTCTTGCCTTGCTGCTAAGTATGCCCTAGTTTTTCTTTTCCTTCTCAAGAAGTGGCTAGCTTTATTCTTCAACCACCATTGGAATTGAAAGTTGTGGAATCACCCACGATGACTGTTTATATTTGCAACATCAACAAAAAATTATTTTACCCTGTATGCATATAGTCTATTCATCGGTCAAAAAACTTATTTTAACTGAATCAACTTAGCTATAGTTAACTTTTTGGGTAATTTCTGAAACTTCTTTATGATGTGTGTCACAATTACAGAGACGCATCCTTTAGTTTAAAAAATAAATAAGGCATCCCCTATTAACACAAATTTTTGTTTTAGCATTTCTTTTATGCTAAATATAAAACTATATTATTTTTCTTAAGTCTCTTTTCACAAATAATTACATTCAATATATTTCTCAAAACATATAACTTTTCTATTTTTTCTTTGGAATGAATAAGTTTGATGTAAAGTTTTAAATGAAAAAAGAAAAAAAAAAAACTAAAAACACTTGTATTCTTATTAATGTCATTCTTTATGGTTTTTTTATATTGGGATTTTGGCGCAAATGGTCTCTAACGTATGTCCTTAGTGCATTTTTGGTCCATAACTTTTTATTTTTAGCTAGGAGGTCCCTAATCTATGCAATTGGGTGTAAAAGTGGTCAATATGTACGGATTTCGTCCAAATTTATCGTTAGTTGGGTGCGTGAAGCGGACTCTCATTTAATTTGTCTTTATCTGCAGGAGCAAATTGGTCAAATCACATTTTTTTTCTTTTACTTTGCATGTCTTCATATTAACCAACAATAGTTTGAGAATTTTGAAAAAAAAAAACTCTCACCACACTGAAATGCGAGAACCCTCATTCAATCATTGCAAAAAGCGTAAATTGAACCCAAGGGGAAGAAAAGAAGATTGCGTTGGATAAATTATTTTTTAGAACCGGTGTGCAAATGTAATGTTTCTAGTTTTGTAAATATGTAAATGGCACTTATAGTTTGTAGGTCTCAAAAATGGTATTCTATGTAATTTTTTTTTGTAAGAAAATTTCTCTGGTTTTGCAAATGTGTAAGGACACCAGTTAATTGAAAATTTCTCTGCAAATGTTGTTTTAGGAGAAAATTTAGTGCAACTTTTTCACTAGGTTCAGGATTAACATTGTACTATTTTACATACGTTAGGGACCAGTTGTGCACATTTACTGAAAAGGTTATGGATCACTTGCGTATCTTTACTGAAACATTAGGGACCACATATACACCTTTACTGAAAAGTTAGGGACCATTCACACACCTTTAGTGAAAAGGTTATGGACTATCTATGCACTACTCTACACATTCAACATAATGAAACAAAGAATATTTTCATTCATCCATCCAACAATTACAATACAACATTACAATACACATTGTAATGATCCTATTTTCATTCATTCATCCAACAACTACAATATACATTACAACATTTTACAACACCTTAACCCTTCATCCACATTGTAGCAACTCCGCACATAAAACCCAAAAACCAAATCTTCCAAGGATTGCCTGTCTTCTTTCTCTTTGGCAAAACAAACTTAAAAATTATGAACTTTTGCACATAACCCATTACTAGATAAAGAGAAATAAAAACAATAGCTCACCCGTCTTCTCTGGAAAGCGAGAAAACGTCTTCCAATGTTCAAATATGTCCAAGAAATCTTCATCTCCAATGGTAGCCCACATTCAACAAAGATGAGATTCCATTTACTTTTTCTAATTCCAGTCAAACACCTTACTTCAAAAGGAGAGAGAAATTGTATGTATATGTAGCAATTGTTTGTTGAAACCAACCAAAGGAAAAGTAAAGAAAAGTGACGATTTTACCCCATAGGTAAAGACAAATTAAATGATAGTCCACTCTACACACCCAACTAATAGCAAATTTGGACGTAATCCGTCCATATAGACCACTTTTATATCCAATAGCATAGGTTAGGAACCAAAAACACACTAAGGACATACGTTAGAGACCATTTACACCAAAATTCCTTTTATATTAAAATATTATAATGGTTATAGGTACAAAAATAAAGATCAAAGAAAATATAACTATATTCAAGCATTATTACATAACAAATTTAAGAGTACTTTTTAAGTAAATATGTGCTTGTTTGATTTCCATTTTAATAGGTTTTTTTTTTTTTTTTTTTTTTTTTTTCATTTTTTGACTTTTGGGGAAAAAATGACACAAATACTTTTTTATTTTTCAAAGTAATCGTAATATTTGACTAAAAAAAAGGGGCATATTCGTCAATTTTCCTCAAAAGTCAAATAATAGGAAATAAAAAATCTATTAAAATGGGAATTAAACAAGCTCATAATGTTTGCATTTAATCTTAAGAAATGAAGGGGAAAAAAAGAGAATGCTAGGGTAAAAAGGGAATCCTTCATAAATAAAAATAAATAAATAAACCTCAAGGAAAGCCTTTGTGATTTTTTTAAAAATAAAATATGTCTTTATAATTGTCACAATGAGAGTATTTGAAAATTTTCCTAACTTTTTTCTCAACATTTAGGGGAATAGTTGTTGGATTCAACACAATTGTCTCATGGACTTATAATAATTACTAATAGTGATAAATAATATTATTTATGTAAAAAGTATAATTAAATATAAGTGCTTGTTTGGTCGAGATTAAAATTTGCTGAAAATTTGTAGTCAAGAGTTATCAATTAGTTTTAACCACACATTTAATAGGATTCATATTTTTTTATTAAATTTTCAACCACACATTTCATCAATATTTTTTAATCAAAAATTGCTAAAAACTATTTTAAACAAGCTCTAAATTTTCAAATGGAAAATAGTCGTCATAATATCTTCCCTATTAAGTGACGAAAGAATGACTATATTAATAGTACAATTTGTGATAATTACACTAATTTTAATTACATCTAAGGCCTTCAAACATTTGTCATTATATCACTTATGTTCTTTTTTTTTTTTCTTTTTTTTTTGCGTCAATTTCTTATTTTTAACTTCCATTATTGGTACGTCTCATCTTTAATGATGATTTCTGTTAAAATATTTTATTTGCGTACTTTGAAATGGAGAAAAAATATTTGGTAATTTTTTGTATTTATTTACTTTTTAAATATGACAAATAAATATGTCATTTTACGTGTCCTCCAACGAATTGTTTGGACGATATCGTTATTTGACACAAATATGCTAATTAATAAAAACATAATAAAAACATAAAAAAAGTCGGAGACATGAATCCTACAATGAACATGAATGTTATAATAAAGTACAAATAAAGATTAAAAATATTAAGTACAATTAAAATATAGTGCAATAAATAAATAAAATAACATAACAACAAAATTCAGGCGTATTTTATATCTGGAAAAGAAAAAAGAAAGTAAGAGACACGTGTTCACCTAGAATTGGTAAATTGGACATTTCTAGGCTTCTCCAAACATTTCTTATTCTGGAAAATATTTTTGGATATGGTCGCGAACTCTCCAATTTCTTCGTTACATTAACACTTTCACCCCTACGCTCTCTTATAAATTTTTCCGTTTCCCATCTGCCATAGCAGATCGAAATCCAACAAGCAATCTTCTTCATAGCCTTCTCAAAGTTTGATCATAGATCAGAAAATGTCGCTTATTCCAAGTTTTTTTGGGCGACGAAGCAACATTTTTGACCCATTTCAAGACTGGCCGTTGAGCTCCGACTTTTCCAGCGAGACATCTCAGTTTGCTGCAGCTCGGATTGACTGGAAGGAGACACCGGAAAGCCACGTGTTCAAGGCGGATCTTCCGGGGCTGAAGAAAGAGGAAGTGAAGGTGGAAGTTGAGGATGGTAACATTCTGCAGATCAGTGGAGAGAGGAGCAGGGAGAAGGAGGAGAAGAATGATACCTGGCATCGCATGGAGAGGAGTTTCGGCAGATTCCTCCGCCGGTTCAGGCTGCCTGAAAATGCAAAAGTGGATAAGATCAAAGCAAGTATGGAGAATGGTGTGTTGACTGTAACTGTCCCCAAAGAGGAGGTGAAGAAGCCTGATGTCAAGGCCATTGAGATTTCTGGCTAAACAAGAATCATATGTATTGTGTGTGTGTGTGTCTGTGTGTGTGTGTGTGTGTGAGAGAGAGAGAGAGAGAGATAGAGAGAGAATGAATTTGGAGTCTGTGTATTGTACAATAATAGTTGAGGGTTGATGATGCAGTTAAATAAAATGAGTATTTGCTTGATTGTGTAAATTTATTTTCTGTGTTTTTAGCATAATTGGGTATATTCTTTATTTCTTCATCAGTTCTTGGACACAAAAATAACTCTCCTTAATTAGGAAATGGGAAATATAAAGAGTTCATTTCATTGCCAAAGTTTATTATAAATTTCAAAATGGTCACTAAAATAATTTTTGATGGTACTCACTAAAGTTTAAGGTAATTATATTGATATAATAGTTTTTATTTGTTGTATTATATTTTAATTATTTTTAAGATTTTTAATTTTTTCTTATTATAGCATTTATATTTTAATTATTTTTAAGATTTTTAATTTTTTCTTATTATAGCATTTATATTTTAATTTTTTTTATCGCATTCTTATCTTTATTTTTTTTTTATTAATTAGTACACATTGTCTTTGATAACGGTTTCTTTTAAAAATGTCCTTTGGGAGAGCATAAAACGATTTTATTATCTATCATATTTTAAAAAAACAATAAAAATAACAATGCGACAAATTTTATTTTATTTTTTAAATTTCAAAGTACCCAAATAAAATATTTTGATAAAAAATTATCATTAAGTAAGAGATTTGTTAATTAATAGAAGATAAAAAAGAATTTAATGAGAAAAGTGATAGATATAAGTACTACAATGAACAAAAATTAAGAATTTAAGTACAATCAAAATGTGATGTAACAAATAAAAAGTATGGGGTCAATATAACAACTCCAAAGTTTGTAGGTTATACTATTACTAGTCACTAAGTTAGAAACATTAATGTAAAATTTTACGTGGTGCTATTAACTTGTACTATATACCAAACGCTGTTTTATACTGAGGTCACACAAAACGAAATTGTGGTTCTATTTGTGTTTCGATTCATTTACCGTACATTTTTAATATTGTAGAATCCTATATTCGAAGAAATAAATTTCCATTTTGTTCGGCCGGTAGAACCTAGACTAGAAGAAATATATGTGAGAAATTGAGAATGAATGATATTCAAAATTATAGAGACAATAATATTAAAGATATGCGAAAAAATAATCGAAGCATAAATAGTCATATGAGAAATTGGGGAGCTCCAAATCATGAGAAAAAAGGGTGCCGAAAGCTAAGGCAAGGTATTACTTTGAAGAAGTAGTGATTTCTTCTTTTAAACAGACTATTTTAATATTCTCCAGTTTCAAAAGCATGAAAGATATTTCATTTAGGGAGAGAGAAATTGGGATTCAAATCTGATAATGGATAAAGGAAAAGGACGAGGAATAGGGATTAAAATCATTTTGATGGGAAAAACGTACATGACAAATATTAGAGGCGGATCTAGATGGAAGTTCAAAAAAAATTTAGACCAAACTAATATATGAGAAAAATAAAAAATTTATATAAATTTATTTTTTCCTATACTAAAAAATATAATTTTTGGGCCAAGGGAGGACTCCAACAAAATGAAGTTTGCTAGACTCCTTCCCAAATTCGCCCTGAGAAATACGATCTTATCATGTGTGGAGGTACCAAAATGATCAAAATTGAATCAAACAAACATATTCAACTCATTTCTACATTGTTATGCACTACACCTAATAAGCAAGTTTTGCGACTATATTCAAATTGAATTTAAATGAAATCTAATTAAATTAGGCCTAAGCTTATCAAACCCCTAAAGATACACCGAGTTGAAACAAGCAATTACTAAAATTGCCTGAATTGTAAAAGCCAATTTTCCCATTGCCTTTTAATCAAGAAAAAATCCATGAAATGAAATTTGGCTGATGGAGACGGATATAAGGAGGGACGAGTCTCTCCTTAGCCCAAAACATATATATGTATATTTTTTAACCTCCGTATGGATCTGCATCTTTATATAAAATTATTTTAATCCCATAAAGCTGAAAAATTAGATGACGCATCAATAAAAATGTCACAAATATAGTTGTATTTCAATCGGGTCAAGAATGGCATGGACATTGACATAACGTAAACAAATTTGGTATGCACAAAAAATAAATTGATGCATTAGTATTTTCATATACCAAGCTAACATAGACGAAATAATTTGATTGAAACAAAATTATAAATCAATAAACATCCCAATTGTGGAAAAACGAAGTTGAATGATCAACACAGTGGATATATGCACTTGATATATAGCTCCTCTTTTAAGTGCATAGAAATAACTAATAAGCTATCTGATATTTTGTACAAGTGAAAATATCAAATTTTGAACTAGATTCATTTCTAAGAACTGAAATAAGCTATGTTTCCTCTTACACATCAGTGAAGAAACTACATCAGTGTAGTAACTTTACAATTACAGATAAATCAGTTGTGAAACCTAAAGAAGAGGGTTCATATGAATGTGTTTCTCTATGTAAGGAACAACAAAAATGCCATTTCAGCCAATTCAATCCATGGTGGAAATGTGCTAATATTTTGCAGTTGATCATGGGCTTGTTAATAAGTCCTTAATGCTAGACTGTTCATTATCAGGAACAAGATTTTCCACAGGAATATCTACACTGGCAGTAGTGTCGGCCGTCCCTCGACTTGCCTCAGTTACTAGTGGAGAATTATCTGGTGAATCTCCCGGACTCCCTCCTAATTTCTTTGTACGAGGTTGAGAACGCTCGTCTTTTTTCTTCTTTGCATGCTTATGCCAGTTCATTAATGCCTTGGAAGTTTGTTCGTCGAAGATGGACTTCTTCATATTTGATCCCATCTGAAAATTCCGAGTAATGACACAAGAAATTAAAAGTTAAGAACACAATGCTGTGGAGTGACTCAAGTTGAAAAATCTTTCTGGCGGTATGAACAAGCAGCATGACAATGTGAAACCGAGTCCTTAAATCTTCGTCTTTTAACTGAAAAACTAGCTCGAAAAAGTGGATATATGGATTTTGACGGGTAAGTTACCTGTGTAACGAGTGCATAAAGTGGAAGTGTAATGTAGCTGCACAAAAATTGTACTCCTAACCTGCCCAAGAATATATTTCCATCAACTTCAAATCCGAATGGTCTATTCCGATAAATCATTCGCTATTAAGGGTGTGTTTGATTGGTTTCCATGGAAAATGGTGGAAAATGAAAACATTTTCAATGTAAGGTGGAAAAAAAAAATCCACCAAATAGGTAAGAAAATATTTTCCAATAAAGTGGCCAAAAGTGTGCTTTAGGTGATTTTATTTGAAAATCATTTTCATTTTCCATGTGCAATCAAACAACAAAAGGTGGAAAAGATTTTCTATGGATGTGACAACATTTTCCGACATTTTCTATGGAAAATGTGCCAATCAAACACACCCTAAGTCAAAATCAGAACAAAACAACACCTGTATACTTAAACGTACCCAAGAACAACTCTGAATATGGCAAGATAGAAATTATCATGAAAGCAAGAATGCATCCCGAATTCGTACTGCATCAGGAAACACATTTTCAACCAGTGGCAATTTGATGCATATACAATTGCAAGGAAGACAGAGAAAAGAGTTTAATTACCGATATCCAAATGAAATTCGTGATCTCAAATGCATTCTGAACATTAATAAAGGTAAAAAAGAGCCTTTAGAATCTTTCCACATGCTAAAGAAATTCAACACATTTGAAGAGGAGGATGCAATTTACTCCAAAAAAAGGGAAAAGAACTTCAAAAGAAAGAAGATAGTGATATGACCTGAAAGAGGGTAAGATGGATAAGATGGAGAATCAACTTAGGCCATTCAAACCAAAAATGACTGTCAGAGACTTGCACAAGAGGTATGCCTTGGACTACAGCGTGTCTTTCTTGGATTTCAACAGCCATCTGAGTTATGATTGCTTGAAGTTTTGTCCCGACTGCTAAAATTATCTTTAACCAATCAATTAGTTAGGTATTCCCATTGTTAAAATGAGAAGGAAGAACGCAAAAAAAAAAAAATGTTTAAACAGAAAAACTTACGACTAGGGGCATTATAGATAGCCAGAACATAGATTGCCATCCTGAAATTAAGCCAATTAATAAATACACATGGAAGTATTTTTACTTCAGTCACTTACATAAACCCAATTAAAAATAATTTTAAAGAGAAAATATGAAACGTACCATCAACATTAAGCAGCATATAGACCACAGCAGAAAACCATAATACTGCACTGAAAATAGCACCAAGGTATCATATAAGAAGGTAATACATCTCGTGCTATATTTTATCATTTAGGAAATAACAAATATAAAAAGGAAATATCATACTCGATTCCTACAATAACTTTGAAGTCATCTTCCAATGACCTTTTGATATATTTCTGAAAATCAAACTTACTTCCGCGAGCTAAATGGACCTATTAAAGAATTACAATAAACTCAATGGAACATCCTGTTTTTCGGATTAAATATCTAATATAAAAAATAATAGTTCTAAAAGAAATTACTGAGATGAATCCATGGCGCATCGTCAAGTAGTCAGCTTTACGAACAGACCTAAAGAATTGACGGTAAAAGCAAACCTGCAATGGTTGAACTAATTAATCCTGAACCCCCAGCTATAAATTATGTCTGGATGAAGAATTGAATTTCATTATCCAAATAGTCTTGGGAACTCCAGAAATGCCTTGAAAAAAGTCACATGAATAAAACAATGTATCATGAAAGAATTTCAAATGGACAAGCAACTTGCTTGTTTACAGCAATAAGTGTTAATCATTCCATGTTTTTGAGCATGAAAGTGATTGTGATTCCGAAGGAAAATATTCTTTATATCAAATTTCATCTTCATCTTAATTTGTTTTCCTCTTTGACTTGTTCGAGGAAAAAGAAAAGTAAAGGTCTCGAAACATTCTTTTCATTTCACGTGTAGATTTCTCTTCCCTTATATAAAGTCTTGTTTGGTTTTCTACGAGCAATATGCATTTTAAGGTGCTGACAATTGTTTCTACAAAAACAAAATAAATTTTGACTGCTGCTTGGGTTTCATCATCTACTGATCAATATTTTACTTCTGAAAGAAAATTAGCGAGGGTGGATTTAATAATCGAATGAGAATAATGTGAGAATATGGTTCATTAAATCCACTTGGCACAATTCTGTTGATTCTGTTGGCAAAATAGTTTGTTATGGATTGTGCTTGTTTGGATCAAATGTGGACCGTTGGATATATTAGATGGATGAGATCTTACAAGAATTTGAAATAAGGTTATCTTTGTCTTGTTCTTTTGGTTAAAGGAGTTGGGAGGAAAAATATTGTATCTCTTCTCATTTCAAGAGAGGTTGGACTAAGTTGTTGAAATTCTTGGTCACCTCCGGTTGATTTGTTGGAGAAATCTGATTGTCGTTCCCTTATGTTGCATAGTGATGTTCTTTGTGGCACAAATCTGAGCCCACAACTTCAAGCAATACAAATGAGCAACAATGATGTTTTCTTCTTCATGTTGTATTTTTTACATTTAAAGATAAATGAGTTGTAATAGTTTTCTTTGTATTTTAACATTGTAAGTTTATTAAACTCAACAAATAATTATAGATATTTACTAATCAGCCTATCAAGTAAACGAAGAAACTTGAACCTACATGTCCAAAAATAACAGGATAACATTAGTATCAGAATTAGTAAATCCGGACGTTGACATTTGTTATGGAGAAATCAATCGAGCACCATAAACTATAGTCTTACAGTATAAAACAGGATTGGGTTTCTTGTCCAGAAACTGGTGTGGTCTTTTACAAAAGATGTCTCGCGTGTAAGCCTGAATCGAGAAGGATCTGCATGATACACAAAGATATGTAGTTTAAACAAACAAGTATATAAACAACTTATCAACTTCAGGACAAAAAGGGGAGCATATCTTCAAAGACAAAGGTTTTATCTTTTCACAGCCAGTCTGCAAAATACCATCGTACTCATTGACATTCTCTCTTTCCCATTCTTTCCATCCACGAATCTGCACCAATGATTTCACAAAAGAGATAGAGACCAAAATACAAATTATTCCAAATATTTTGAACTAGATTATAATGCAAATCAAAAAGGTAAGGCTGCCCATGACTAGGAAAGAAAACATGGTTGAATATATGAAAATCAAACCAATCTCAAGAATGATCCGATTCTTCCATTAAAATGGGAACAAGTGAACATATATCACAACAAAGAAACCAATAAATCTTACCTTCAATCTTCCAAGCATCATTGTTATAGCACTGTAAATGACATGGAATACGGCCAAAAAGAATATGAAAATGTGTAGCTGATGTATTCCATTGATTGACATAAGTGGCACATATCCCTGTTACACATAAAATATAATTGTTCACAATTGGCTAAGGATATAAGCTTGGTGCTTGTCAAGCCTATGGCTGGAAAACGATGAATCTTCGCACAATAACAGAAAACGTGCAACGAAAGCAATAAGCTTACATAGTCACACGCGTGTGCGTGTGCGAGTGCATGTGAATGCGCAATTACGTGATTGGAATTAGTGATTCTTACTTTCTTGCAACCTTGGGCTGGACTATCACCAGCCAACATTCTATGCTCAAACCATAGGAGCCTACGGTGATGTTCTGCCTCGGCCCCATGAGCATTCTTGGGTTTTTCTTCACCGGATGAGCGGTTAGGACATGGCAACATAGTATACCCAATCGCTTCAGGAATACAGATTTTTGAAATGTAGTTTTGTCCAAATGTCAAAATTAGGGAAATGAAGCCTAGAACCATTAGCTCTGAAAACAGTAAATTAGGAAGAGAGGTGAGTCACAGCAAAATAAATTACTCATATTAAAACACGAACTTGTAAAACTATGTTGGAGCTCTTACCCCCTTTAATTTTCTCAAGAGCATCGAACAATGCTTTCTTCTTTCTTCTTTCAAATGTCTAAAATAAAAGTACCATTCAATGGAAAAGTAAGTAATAGAGAATGGTTTTGTTCTAATGCAATGCCCACCGGGGCACTTGTCCTACACTCATTATATCAATGCGCACCGTGGACATTAGAACGGTACTCGCAAACTCAATGCATAGTTCCAAATTCCTTTAGCATAAACTTAGATTCGTAAAAATCATTTTGGCTAACAATGTCGAAATTCTTTGCAAATTGGCCTATTTCCAATTCAATCCTGCCTACACTAATGAAATTATGAATTCGGAATATGGACATAAACACAGGTACACAAGAATACATTGTCATCCTGTAAAAGAAAATAAAACAAGACAGAGAAATGGATCCGAATATTTGTTTATTATATGACTGAGGCTTAGTTTTTTCTTCATCATCTAAATTTATAATTAAAAAATAAAAAATAAAAAATTTACTGTTCTATGTTTTCCTTGCATTTTACCGATCAAACATCCCAAACAAGCTGCTTCGACTACATTGAGCAAGAGAATCCCACATTCCCAATCAGAATCAATCGACAAGTTCAGAGAAATCAATTAGAAAATAGCTGTCTAGGTTATTTCATTCAACATAAAAGGCCACATTTCAGAAAGCAGCAAAATTAGCATACCTATATAGGTAAAAAAAATATATATATAAAGAAGAATGATTCAGAAGAATAACCTCTCCGAATTTATGAAGAGTTTTTTCCAACACTATTGAGATGATAATGATGACTGCAGAAACTAATGCAACTGCCCACGTTGGTGTCTGGTCTAGTTCCCTTGCAGATTCCGATCCTCCTCCCGCCATTTTTCTTTTTCTCGATAGAGTATATAGAATCCAATGAGAAAATCACACCAGATGCGATTTTTAATTTCAATTTCAATTTCTGTTGGAAATGATTCAGATTTTGATAATCACAGGGAGATTAAAATATATTTGATTTCTAAATGTTGTAACGGTACAGAACCGGGTTTGGAATCATTGACAGTTGAATAATTGGATTTAATTTCAATAGTATCATACCATTCAGGAACTTATTAACGAGAGTGTTAATAGGGATTTGGTTAAGTGTGGGGAAATTATGACCACAAAAGGGGGAGGGAAATACTCTTCAAAAATTAAAATAACTTTACCTATTAAAAAAAATGAAATTTAAAAAAAAAAAATAATAAATATTACATTGTCAACAATTTTATACTTGCAAGAATAAATTATAATCTACGATTATAGCAATGTCGATGATAAATGGCAACACGTAATATCCCTTTGTTTCAAAAGGCTAAAACTTTATCTATCGTATTTTAGAGTCGAGTACTGTGTACCATGCCATTGTTTGTTTATTCTTCGGGATGACATAGGAGAAATCTATGTGCACGACGCCTCGAGAAAACTGAATAAGAATCTTAACCCCAGTTAGTAGAATTGCAGATAATTGGGCAAGTTAAATAGAATATCAGACTTTTAAGATGCTTGATTGGCTTGCATTTAACAGATGAAGAACAGAAAAGGAAAAATTTACACAAATGAGAGGTGAAGGAAATTCAAAAATATAAGAAACTAAATTCGCAAATCTGACTCAATTTTAGAGTAACATTTCATGTCTCATACAAAATCTTATTGCAATCTAGAAGAGAATTGGTTTTGCTGGGAATCACTAGGGACAAATACAGGAAGCTGACCTCCCCTCTGTGATCTACCCTGTTGATAGTAACTTGACGTGGAACTTCTCTGGGGACCGATTGGCAACGAGGTGCCACCTCTTGCCCCTCGGCTCAACTGTTCGTTCATGAGAGGACCTCCAAAGAATATAGATTGTCCCGTGTAGGTAAGCTCAGCTGCAGTAGCCTGAGACGATGAACCAACATTCCGGGTGGCAGCAGAAACAAAGCGCCCGGCTTCTGGATCCCAAAATACTGATGATTTCACGTTTTCTGTAATGCCCAAATTGTTTTTCCTCACGGGCACCCCTGCTTTATCATCACTAATAGAAGCTTCATTCTTAGCGCTTGCTTTTGCTGACAAAGGAGATTGATTAGCTGACGCTTGATATACCGGATTAAAGTGGTCTCTGTTTGAAGAATGCTGCTGCCCGACTGGAGAAGAAGTGAGATTTGTGGCAAGAGGACTGCTCATGTTACTTATGCTGTGACCACAAGTATCAATGTCTTCCCTGCTAGCTTGACTAGGCGGATACGAGGTTTTTGATGGGGACAACCTTGATGTCCCCGCTCGAGCATTACTCTCGTAATATCCGTGCCGTGTACTCGTTGGAGAGCTTTTACCACTCATAGTGGTACTGGATAAATGATCAGCGTCGTAATGATGATGTCTAGAACTTATTGGACGTAAAACAGATGATGAAGCTCTGGCCTTTGCACCGGCTTTAATAGCCTCGTGTGAGTCCAATTTTGCAAGCTTCCACGCGCTGATTCTGACTGGACGCTGGGGTCCTCGTCTCTCCTTTTCAGCTTGTACAACATCTGGATCAACTGTGGAAGGTAAACGTCCGGGCTCAAGATGGGGAATAATTTCATCCTGTGTAGGAGATGCCACAAAACAAGGAAGATAGTACTACTCAGAAAGCTAGAAAATTTTGCAGTAAAAGATAAAGAGGTTAAAAATGTTCCACTCTATGCGTTATAATTGGACAAAGATAGATGCATTTTGACTTCCCATGTTCCAGTTGAACATTAAAATTCAACTGCTTCCAAATAGCAACAGAGGTTAAAATGTTATCAGATGAATGGAAAACTCACCTTCAGTTTACAAATCAACCAACATGATTTAAACATTTACTCACCAAGTAACCATGGAGCCCACAAGAAACCAATACGAAGCATAGAATTTGTAGTTAAAGTCTTACAAAGTAATTGAAAATGGCAAGTTTGTTGGCCATCCTCGTATTGTTTCTCAGAGCAGATCCACATAATAAAATTCAACATGGATAAACAAAAGTGGATTGTCCTTTCCTATATGCAGTTTTTGACGACATGAAACACAGAGCATATGATTATTGATGCCCATTATATGACAGATCAAAATGACAGAGACAACCAAGTGCAATAAAAATTGGAAAGAAGAGGTCAACTTTATCTTTGCATGTTTTAACCTAGTTTCTAATGTTATCATCAACTGGGCTTTTAACTAGTGGGTGTATTCTGAATCTCTAATAACATAGAAACACTATAACAGCCCTCTGTAATCCTATTTACTCCACTACCATCATTGTTCCTACTGTGACAAAAATGGCATTCTATGTATAATATCATTTTTCTACCTTGAGATTCCAAAGTATCCTCCAAAGTACAAACTAAGGAGTTATTCCCTTCCAAATCTCATTAACTAAACTTATGTCACGACATCGGGGAATATTAACTTGGATGACCCATAAGCTGTGTGTAATAAAATGACAAAATCATTCCCCTGAGAAGATCCATATAAGAAAATAAAACATGGACAAACTATTCTGGACTACCGTTCCCTACACATGATAAATGCAAAATGTTTTGGTAACATTACAAAATCAGAGCATGTGTTTATTAATGCCCATTATATAACAAATTAAAAAGATTAGATTCAAGCAAGTGCAATTAAAGATGCAAAAAAAATGTCAGCTTCCTGGTCCTTGCATGTTTCAACCTGATTCCACTATTATTATCAACCTAACATCTATTAACAAATGGACTATCAACAATCACTCTCCCATTCTATAATCAGGAATCTTAATGTACAAAATCCATACAATACATATTATATCATATGTTACTAATAGTTCTCTTCTTCAGAAATCTTGATCACAAAAAAAATTAGAAACAGTGGTTCAACAGAAATGGTTTAGTTGCATACATGTTGAACCAATCTCCTTTAAGAAAAGGAGCAACGTGAAAGAGAATGTCTTAAAACTCAACACCACACAGATAGGTTTTGTCAGTCTCTTTCACGCTAAACTCCTGTAGTCGCCTACGTAGCATAAAAAGACATCAATACCTGATGATCCATAAATATTCTGGGGGGAGTACACCAAGCACCTTTATATTGCAGCCCCAAGCCAACAGAGCTTCTTCCGCTGATGGCAGTGACAGCAGAACTCGTTGGTGAAGATGGCAAACTTTGCTGATCTCCTCCATCTGCAGAAGGTCCAGGAGGTTCACTTTGAGTCCTCATAGCAACAACATACTCATATGTTGTGATACCCTACAAAAAGAGAGTAATATTAGTGCTACTAACTACACTTTTCCCTACATGAAGCAAATGCAAAATGCAAAATGCACAGCATACGGGCATAACACAAGCACCCATACACACAGAGAGATAAATGAAAGTCAAAAGCCCGTGCATGCGCGCGCGCGCACACACACACACACATATATATAGAGAGAGAGAGAGCGCAATTAGAGACGTACCTTTCGGATAAGGATTATATGGAAAAAGAACAATTCTCCCAAAGGTACCATTGCGAGCAAAGAAACAGCTGTACAGAGCGCCTGTAACAAGATAAAAAGTAAAGTTGAATCTGCAGGGGATAAAGTTCTGTTGGCATGAAATATGGCTTCGGTAGATTTTAATATTCCAATATACAACCATGTGCAATTTAAAAACGTCCTAAAGCAGATAAATAAAAAAGTAATGTGTACGTTGTCTTGATGCAAAAACAAGGTCAAATCTATCTTTCATTTCTTTCACATAATTCCCAAACTCAATTGAGTGGAGAACCAGGCCAGTTTTAAACATGAATTCCTGATCTTCTAAATAGACACTCTTAGAATGTACTAGTTAGAAACACGTGCGTTGCACGTGGTTTTGCAATAATTTTGTTAATTTTTAATATTTTCAAAATTCTTATTTTTTAATTGTTAATAGTTAAAATGTTAAAGTAACAATTGCAATAAAGATAAAACAACACGTTTATTGATAACATGATGTATTGTATTGTTCGCGTTATAATGAATAATGTTGATATTTTATTTATATTCATAGAAGTACAATTACAATCGAGATGAATTTTATATTGTGATAATACCAATAATAACTTGAACCCAATAAATATTTTTTGGTGATTTGAGCTTTGATGATTGATGAACATTTGATATCAAATCTTATGGAATTGATACATGACTGTATTTTACGAAGAATGAAATTAATAATTTCTCATATTAGTATGAGAGAATGGTAGACATACATTTCATAGTTGACACGTATTTTATACTTTCTTTTAATTTTACCATTCTTTAGGTAAATTTTATTTCTACTAAAAAATAAAATAAAAAATTGCAACATATATCTTAAAGATTGAGGAAAAAGTATATTTTTGGATTTGCATTGTCCAAATGCCCAAACAATCCCTTATGTTGTTCAATAATGGTGAAAAATGAAAGGTTTTTGGAATCATCATATGATTATTTGTATTCTGTAGTGAAAAAAAAAAACTGAAGATAAATTATCCAAACGTCCAAAATAACTAATTTTGTTCAATAATGGTGGAAGATGAAAGGGTTTTGGATTTTTTAATTTATTGTAGGAGGGTAAAATAGTTCGGGAAATGAAAGGGTTTTAGATTTTTTAATTTAATGTAGGAGGGTAAAATAGTCCAAAGTTGTAATATATGAGGGTAAAATTGTACAAAATTGTTTCTCCCTTTTAGGGCTTTTTAGAATTAGTATAGATAAAAGAAGTTTAATCACAAACTAGAGATAGATAAAGCCACCCAGTTGTACTGCTAACAAAAAGTAGTATAATATACCACTACAGTAGCAAAGGGCGGACGAGAGAATCCATCTCCAAGCCTGTCAGTTATCTGATTCTCCGTAGCCTTTCTCTCAACAAAGCAGCGAACAAGGACTGCAATGCCCACACCACATTCAAAAACAAGCTGGCAAGCAAAGCCAAATGTGAATTAGAAACAGAAGGGGCAGAGAGAGGAAGCCTGACAGAATAAAGCTATATTCATATAGAGCTTACCCAGACAAGGCTTGCAGCCATTAAGCACACAAATGTGATATAGTTTTTTCTGCCCACACAATTATTCAACCACTGCTAGGATGAAATGCCCAAGTTCTATTAGCCAAGAGACAATAAAACACGACTATGTTTGCATTGCAGATATGACTGCTGATTATAAAAATGAGTAACAGAGAATAAATAGCAATCACATAGGTTGTATTCATCCAATGACCAAACTTTATATTTCAATTCTAATGTGATAGACCACATGTCCATCTATTATATTCATTTTGAGCTGCCCAATCACAGTTGAATCTCAAACTTACCCGGCAATGATGATCAAATCCGTCAACACATTTGTCACAACTTCTACAGTGTTTGCTGAACTTGCGCACCTAAGAAAGAGGAAAAGCTATATGGAAAATATACATCTTTAATTGATATGCATGCAACAGAATGTTAAGTTGCTGATAACAAATATCAATGGGGACGGATACAAAGAAACTGGAGACAAAGAAAGAGGATATCATGCATGAAGAATTCTTTCTTCTTGGATCAAATATTTGTTTATCTGTTTCTTTCTTTTTCAGTTAACTTTCAAGAAGAAAACAGGAAGAACAAACACAAAGATGGCAAGGGCTAGCGTGACTGGCATGAAGCTTCAAGGATTCACATATTGAATTTAGTTACACCTATAATTCTACAATCACCACTCACACAATGATGGTGAGATAATGTCACAAGGACAGCAATAATTATATTTGCACCATGAAGAATAAGCTCAGAAGTAATAATGGAAGTGTATGCTAGTTCGTATCATGCTGCAAACGCTCCATCACCAATTGTGTCTCAATTTTTCCTCACCTTATATCATTAGGTAGTTTTTGGTAGGCAAACTAACTAGTTTTCACTACAGTGGCAGAACATGTGGAGTATGGATGTTGCTCCCCTCCCCCCTCCCCCCCCCCCCCCCCCCCCTCTCTTTCTCTATCCTTCCATTCTTCAAGGATAAAGTCCAGATGTTTTAGAGTAGCAGTTCCATGTTTCAATTAAATCACATCTACTAATTCTTTTCTCACTTCTATAGCTCTCTCAATAACATAAAAAAGATTTCTTCAAAAATAAAAATAAAATGAAAATACAGTTTCCATATTGTGAAAACCAAAGAGCAGCTTGTTTTATTTTCTCAAGTTTGAAATTTGATCTTTTAATGAATTAAATGGTGGGGCTCAAAGTGGGTTTCCAAACAAGAATCCATGGTGAAACCAATTACAGTTACCAATTTTTTTCCCCCCTGAAACAAGTTAAAGTTGACGCTTCAGGCCATTGGCATTGTAAATAAGTACAGTAAAATTGATTTTTGATAATGTAGAAGGAATTAACTCCTATTGGCTAAGATATAAATTTTGTAGCCATTTGTTAAATCCTTGTTATATATTATGCCTTCCACATAATTATAAATAAACATTTATTAAACTGTGTACCTCAGCGTTGCACAATGTGCAGAATAAAGCATCTTCCTCACCATTTTGCTCCTGTAGATGATCTTCATCTTTACAGCAATCCTCCTTCACCAGACAACAACAAAGAAAGCCTCCTATTTTCGAACAACACCCTGCATCATGCCTGTAGGATCTTCCTCCATTCTTTAATCCCATCTTGCTTGGCTCCTCAGTGGTAGATAAATCTAATCAACGGCATAAATTTATCAACAAAACTTGGAAATATTGCCGTATTGTGGAAATCAAGAAATGTCAAATCCAAATAGTCCAATAGGCTTCCATCAAAAAAGAGAGGAAAAAAGTTCAAGTGCAGTCACATCATAATTCTTAGGGCCTTTGATCAAGTATCTAGCCCAGATAGGTCCAACAGTGGTACACTCGTAGGTTGTGCAATAACTCATATTGCCACTACAGTGAATATCCTCGATATTCCAATCAGGTAGTGTATTTGATCTTTTTGAGAATATTTTTCACTTAGAACATGGTTGAATTGCTTACCAGGCACCTCTGTTCCATTTTGTGATCGATATGATGATGACTTGTCGGCTTCAATGAGAATTCCAGGATCAGCAGGATTAATAGCTGTGCACCTCGTGTAAAGTATAAATACAGACAGTGCCTGGAAATATAATTACACTGAATAAGAAGCAGTGAAGATTCTGCCAACCAGATCGTGGCTGGATTCTGCAAAAATAACAAAAAGACTAAGTACAGATTGCACTTACCAGGAAGGAGTAAATGCCCGTCGCCAAGTACTCGTAGATGTCTTTCCCAAGAAATGGAGCAAAGAAAGCATAGAAAGCAACAGATAACAAGAAAAAAACTGTTATAGCCACAACCTGCATTGCAAAAGAAACCAACAGAAAGGAAAGATGAGAATGGGCACGCGATGCTCAAACCTAAAATACTAATAGAAGAAATTTGATATATAAAGTACTCTAACAATTAGAAATAAAATAAACAATGAACTGGAATTTCATGCTTTGAACTATACAATTGGGCCCCAAGAATTTTGATGTGATGAAGGTGATAATATTACTACCTGTAAAAGTTTATGAGCGGGAACAGATTCCCCTATAAGCTTTTATATGAATTCTGTCTCAACGGAATTCGCAATGAGAAATATATAATTAAGCAAATGATGCTGAAATGTTGCATTAAAACTACAGCTATAATGGACTGGCAAGGTGCATTCTTGAATGATAAAACTACAGTTGTTTTTTATTTCAATAACCCAGTAAAATAGAGCAATGGGATACAAAGTCAAAACCCATTAGCTTTTACATATTAGGTAATCTGGAGCAAAACCCTCTTGAAGCAACAAATCTTATTCCACTAACACCACAAAAATATGCAGGAACAGTTCTAAAACTGCAAAATAGGAATAGTAGAGAATATAGCATAAAGGTTTTCCTAGTATTTCCATCTTTTGCACATAACCCATTAGAGTGTCAATTGTGAAAAAAATTGTTTTTACCGTGCAAGCTCGGAAAAGGAAAACGATCCATCAAGGTCGAGTTACCTTGATTTCAACTTAACTTTGCTTGATCTCAAATAAGTAAATCTTACTTTGAGCAATAATATCTGCTAGTTGCAACACTAGCTCTTCGAAGTAGTCAAATACACAGTATGAATATTTTCTCTTACTATATTTATTTTAATTTTTCTGATGTTCTTCTTCAAACTACCCAAGTACTGAAAATTACTACATTTTAAGCTAGGCTCTGAAAAGCAATCACTGAACATTAGAATCCCAACCACATTAAAAATAAATAAATAAATGAAACCACATTTTCGAAGTCAAATACCCACAAGAAATTTCAAATTTTCAACCGATTAAAATGAGAAGAAGTTGAAAGCATCAAACCTGAAAGGAGTGAGCAGGGAGTTGCCACCCGTGACGCCTAGCCATTGTCAACAATCAAGTCAAATCGATATCATTTACAGTTCAAATAACAATTTTGACTAATCCCAGAAAAGAAAACGAAAGGAAAACTATGAATGTGAGTAACTGAACATATGGCTGAAAAACTAGTGGTTGGGTTATCAATTTCTCTCTCAATATCCTGCATAGTCAAAGAGCATTATACTCAGATGAAGTACTTCAAATTTCAATGCTGACCCAGATGTTAAGAACCCGGTGCAAGAGGATCCATCTACTAGTTCAGAATTCTAGGGATTCTGCAGTTCGATTTATGAATCAAAGAGCCATTCGGAAGAAGAACAAGAAAAAGGGTTCTTTGCAACTGCTCTCTATTGTATTTTGATGATATTTTTTCACCACAGCTCTGCCTTTTTCTTCTGTTATATGGAACGATAGAAAGTGGATTCCAGGTCATGAAAAGAGCCGGCTTCCTTTTCATTTTATCTTTTAAGGGTTACTCATTGGTCCAATAATTTACCAAAATAAACCTTAATTTTGATTTTTTTTTTTTTTTTTTTTTTTTTTTTTTTTTTAATGTTTTTCAATTTTCACGACCAAATTATTATTATTTTGAATCCAAGAACAACTTCATTTACTGAACAATCTACCTAGGTACTAATGATCGGACCAAAAGTAGCAAAGAAAATGAGCTCATCGACCACTTTATTCTCCTACAAGCACTATTTTTCATTTCACGAGATAAAACTATAATATTAGACAAAATAGAAGTATTAGGAGCTAAACTAGTAAAGACTCGACCAATCGCAAAAAGTCACGTTTTACTTCTACGGCTATCTATGACTAAAATCAAATAATCTCTCAACACAAGTGGCAATTTCATCCTTCTTTCAATTTATACTCTACCAATGCCAAGTTCACTTAGTGACTCGTATTCACATTTCTTATCTAATCTATTATAGTACCATTATAATTTATTTCTTTATAATAAATTAATTAACGTGATTAAATTTTTCAACAAAAAATCTCGAAAACACCTAAAAAAAGCAAACGTTTGGTGATGCGAAAATTATTTTTTAAGTGTTTATAAGTTTTGAGTCCTGTGGAATGTGTGTATAATAAATAGTTAGTAAGTTGTGGATCATATTTCACCAATTTGATCAGTTTAAGTTCATGTTTGGCCAAATTTAAATTATAATTTAAATTGGTCAAATTGGTTAAATGTACTTTTTATACACATATTTCGTAAGATCTATAATTTACTACCCAATTATAAACAACACATTCCATAAAATCTGCAATTTATTAGTACTTAAAAAATAATTTAAAAAGTAACAAACATATGCTAAAACTATGAAAAACGGGTCTTGATCTAATGTCTCCGGTGGACATTGTTATAATGTCCACCAGAACACTTGTCATGTACTATAGTAGTTCACCATACAGTGGTTTGAAATTTCTAGAAAAGTGTCACAATTTGTTAGATGGTCAACATCAAGGAAATGTAGTTGCAAGTGGAAATTTTACTTTTTCAATAAAAATTAATTATCAGCTTAAGTTCACCAAATAACCCCAAATTCAAAAAGATAACTAGGTTTAACAAGTAATCATCATAATTTTCTGACTCTTTTATTCCATTTAAAAGTCATCATTACATTTAATCATTTAATAAGAGAGAAAATGATAAAGTAATCAAGTCTTAAGAAATCTGAGTGGCTTGCCTAAATTAACATTATCCCACAAGCCAATCAACAAAGAGCATCTCCAATATTAAGCATTTTTTTAAAAAATTATGCGACAAAAAAGATACAAATAATAAGGAGAGAGATAGTACAACGAAGAAAGAGAGATAAAATAGATGAGAAAAATATACACAATTTAATAAAAAATAGGTGAAAAGTCGTCTAACAGGATATCTAAAACTAGACAGTCTGTTGGACGACCTTCTATAATAAATGTTGCCACATGAATTTTGTCTCTTTCACCTCATCGCCACATCAGTTGGACATTTAAACTAGAATGTAGTACCGGAAATGCTCCTATTATTACAAGTCAATTTCTATAGATTTCAAGTAATTAATAAAAACAAAAATAATATGTTCCGTATCTTATATCTCAACTCGACTGTAGATGACTAATAAATTATACGTGTGAGATATTTATCGAACATGCAACAATGACATATTGGATACATAATATTAATTAAGACTCGATTATATAATTGAAAAGATTTTAATTTATTTTTTCTTTAATACTCTTTCATACTGTTGACGTCACTTAACATGTTATATATTTTATTTGTTTTTAATTTTAAAATAGTATCCAATAATACTAACCATGTGCATCTCTAAGTAATTGTATTAATCCTTGCATCTTATATATTAAACAACCTTGACCTAGAGCCTAAATGAGCTGCCCGTAAGAACAAACTATTATTTAATCTTGTTTGGGTTCAAGACATTGTGGTTTAATTGGGAATGCCTTCATTTTATAATTATTCGATATATCAAATAATTATTCATTAACATGGTCATGTCTCGAATCTAATTTATTTTAGGAGGGAATTATCAAATCAAATTTTAATGAATTTAAAAAATTATAATTGTTAACCTTACTAATTTCTATCTACTTTAATCGTAATTCAATTACTTTTTTTTTTTTAGAACTTTTGGATTCGATGAATCCAAAATTAATTAGAAGATACTCAAGTGCCCAAAACCAAGTGATTCATTCATTTTATAAGCTTTTTCAAGTATACGTATTATATAATGTTTGACAAATACTTAATTCAAAGTATTCTTTATTTTTCTCTAATAATTTCATTTCTTCTGTTGTAGAAAGCGACTATTATTTCTTAAATGGAATGCTTGGTGTAATATTTTAAGTTTTAACAATGTTGGCTGATTGGAATATATTTGGATGACTATAATATTTTACACTTTTAATTTTTTGAAGTTGGATGACTATAAAATTTTTATATTTGGATTTGGTTTGGATGACTGTAATATTTTTAGTCGTTATAACATATTATTTAGATTGAATTTGTTTTATTTCCAGAATCTTTGTCAAATGAATTATTGGATGTCTATCTGTTACTTAATTTTAATTTGTACTATTCATTGAATTTTGAAGTTATTTCTGGACTAAAAAGTATATAACCACATTTTCATTCTCCAAATGTGCTCTTAAGAATGAGTTTAAATAGCATATGAGACAGTGACATATATTCACTGTCGGGCCCAAAAAATTAATCCACCCAGAAAAAATGACTACTGCTACAATCAAAGAAACCTCAAACTGTGCAAATTTGGCCAAAGCCCAAACCGCCAACCCGACCAAAGCTTGGTCAGGTCGGTTTGGGTCGGGTTAAAACCCGTGGGAGGTTTGGGTTGTTTTGGATTGGGTTGAGTTCTAGCTAACCGATTTTTTGGATTGAGTTGGGTCCAAAACTGACCCAACTCAACCCATGCTCAGTCCTAATTCAAAGTGTCCCCAATAATCTGTAGATTTCTAAAGATTTTATTAATTGGAATGAATTTAATTGATTTCGAGCTCATAAATATAAAGATCAAACTATTCAAAAAATTTAACTAGACCCTTCAGATTTTCATAGATTTTAGTGATTTCAAGCTCAGAACTTGTTTTGTTTTATTTTAGAAAAAAAATCGTATACAATTGTATACAATGAGTTATCAAAATAAAAAGATCACAAATATATATTTTTTTTATGAGAAAAAAAATACATGTTATGAACTCTATTAAAATAAAATAATTAGATTTATAATGTCTAACATTTCAATATATAGCAATATTTTTCTAAAACATAATTTATGATGTCAAGCTTTTCAAGATACTAATCCTTTCCTCATTTAATCCACACAACATTATCTTATTTTCACCTTAACTCAAAACATCTCATTTATACAAATCCTACAAAATTATAGTTTGGATTTCCCAGACTAAGGACATAGATAGAGCAATTGTTATTTTATTTTATTTATGACTAAGGTTAATGTCGTCTTTTAATTTTGTACGATTTTCTTTATTTTTCATACTATTTATACTTATGAAAAACACAAGTTGTTCTTAGTTGAATTTTGATTAAATTATCGAAACTTGGAATTATCTTTAAATCTTCGATCTCTTTCTAGTATTTTGCGAATCAATACTAATTGATTAAGGTGTTCTTAATTTTTCATCATTTGTGTTGCGAAAGTTGGCAACAGAGATAGTTGTTACAATCCCCGAACATGCCTCCTTGACCTAGATTAGTCGCTCATGAATCATGATGTCATTGCTGAAGAGTTTCAACAAATAGAAGACACGGAGCATTGTAGCAACATATGGATGAGTTGCAGCAACAAATGGCTACTTTGATGACACTATAATGAAGCCTAACGAAAATCCATTTGCACGGTGGCATAGAAGTAGAATAATTCATTGTCTGGCTCTACTTAATTGAAGAAATCTTGGATTTCAATGAAGTATCGGATCACAGTCGTGTCTCTCTCAATGGTTGCAACCCATTATCGCGGGCCAGCAGCTGCGTGGTGGCATCATTTAAAGGCTCATCATAAACATGGTGGTAAGTCGAAAAATTATTTCTTGGAAAAAAATTTAAAAAGTGCTTATAGAATCATTTTTTGCACTTTAACTACTCTTGCACTTTTTATCAATGTTTTGAATCAATTTTTGCACTTTAACTACTCTTACACTTTTTATCAATGTTTAAAAAATCTAAAGCAAGGTGCTCAGTCTATTGATGATTATGCTGTTGAATTTTTTAATCTTCTGGCTCGAATGGATTTTCAAGAAACTGATGAATAGTTAGTTTCTCGTTTTATTGGGGATTTGAGATTGGCTTTACAAGATTTGAAGCCCAGCAACATGGTGTGCAATTGGAAAAAAAAATGTCGCCACATGCAGGTTATCAGACCAGTGGTTGAAGCAGAGTGTTGGGTTCCAACAGGAGTGTATCGACTGGCTTAGCTACGAATGTTGTCACCAATTCAGCAGCACATGTTGCTAGGTCCTCCGGGGTCGCAGGGTAGTAGGTTGATGGCGTAGAGGACCTAGCTTTAGCTTATCTGGACGCAAGGGATCGTAATCGGGATTTATCAAAGAAACGGACATAGGGCTCAGAATTTTTATTATTATATGTTTTCGGAAGCGTCTCGACGAGCCGGACAAGACCAATGCTAAAGCAATTGCTGATGGTGGATTTTAGCCTTCTGAGGTCGTTTAGATAGTTTAAAATAGCTTTCTTTAAGTTTCATGTCTATTTTTGTCTTTTTGCATTTTATTTATCAATTAGGGTTTTATTTCAACTAGAAGTTTAGTATTTAAGAGTCCTTTTATCATTGGATCAAGCAGTTGTTTTTGAAGAAGAATATTATTCTTGGAGTTTTCTCCACAATTAATCAATTTCATTCGGCATTCATAGGAATCAACGATTGATTTTGAGTTTTGTTTCAGTGTTTACGTTTCTGCCTGCGTCAGTTGGTATCAGAGACAGGTTAACGTTCTAAGATCATGCCTCCACGACGACCACCACCGGCAGCGGCGGCGGCGGCTGCTCCTCATGATAACATTGCAGACGAGCAGCATCGTAGAGAAGAGGCGACTCAGGTTCGCCAACAGATCGACTTGTTGGTACAAGAGATGGCCGAGATGAGGACCCAACATATTGATCTCTTGGATCAAAACAGGGAATTGCTGGGACTTCTGAACGGTCCGTTTCAGGGTGCGCGCGCACCCAGGGGGCGTGGTCTACAGCGCGGTGGTCTTCGAGATGTGGGTGGAAGGGAGCAGTTTAGGCGACGGAGAGGTAGTCCTCCTCAATTGGACTCCTCCTCCGACGAAGAGACTGCGTCTGTGCACAATCCGTTTGCACCTTTGGACCCGGAATGGCGTGCCGGGCGGGGTGATGGCGTTGACCGACGTTGGGAGGGTGGTTTTCGTGTGGAAATCCCGGAATTCAATGGTGGACTGGAAGCCGATGAATTATTGGATTGGTTATGTGCAGTGGAGGAGATTTTGGATTTCAAAGAAGTTCCTGATGCTAGGCGTGTTGGTCTTGTGGCAACTCGGTTTCGTGGTAGGGCGGCAGCATGGTGGCAGCAACTGAAAGTCACGCGCTTACGACAGGGTAAGTCCAAAATTTCTTCTTGGCAAAAATTAACGAAACATATGAAGGGGTCCTTCTTACCATTCAATTACACTCGTATCTTGTATCAAAAATTACAAAATTTGAGACAAGGTACGAGAACTGTCGATGAGTACGCGGCAGAATTTTTTCAGTTGATTGCTCGAAATGAGATTCATGAGAGCGATGATCAGCTTGTGGCTCGGTTCGTTGGTGGTTTGAGGGTGAATTTTCAGGATGTGTTGAACCTTTTTTCCCCTGTTTCGGTCTCTGAAGCGCATCAGCGCGCTCTTCTGCTGGAGAAACAGGCCTCGCGGCGAGGCTTTGGATTTTCGGCTGCCGGTTCTTCGTCGGGCAACACTCGCCAGTGGCAGCCGTCGACCAACAGCCCATCAGGCACGGTCCCGCGGGGTCGTGGGGGTCCTTTTCCCAACACTACTCCGCCTGTTGGGGCGACTGGAGGGCGCAATCAGGTTGGTGACACGGTGGCTGGAGGGCGCAGTCAGGGTGGAATTCAGTGTTTTTCTTGTGGTGAGTGGGGACACCGCCAATCTGCTTGCCCCCAGCTTGGGGCGCGAAAGGGGCTGCTTTTGGATGATATGGGTGCGCCAGAGTATGATGGACCACCTATTTTTGATGTTGACGAATCCGACCAATTACCGGTCGAGCAGGTGGACGGTGACGTGGGTCCGGCGTTGGTGTTGCGGCGTAGTTGCCTTACCCCACGAGTTGCTGATGATTGTGTTCAGCGTCATAAGCTGTTTGAGTCGACTTGCACGGTTAATGGTAAAGTCTGTCGTTTTATTGTCGATGGGGGGTCTTGCGAGAATGTTATTTCTGATGATGCTATCAAGAAGCTTGAATTACCTACTGAAGCACACCCTCAGCCATATCAGATTGCTTGGCTTCAGAAGAGTATCGCTTTTACTGTCGATCGTCGTGCCTCTGTTCCTCTATCGATTGGTGGCAAGTATCGAGAAACTATTTGTTGTGACGTTGCTCCAATGGATGCGTGCCATATTTTATTGGGCCGCCCTTGGCAGTTTGATAGGGAGGCGTTACATGATGGTCGTAAGAACACTTATAGTTTTGTATTTGGAGGTACGAAAATTGTCTTATTACCATCCTCACCGCGAGCAGTGGTGCCCCGCGAGCTTGCCCCAGCCTTGTTTTTATCTCGTGCCCTATTTGAGCGTGAAATGGTGTCCGAGAGTGGGGTGTTTTTATTGATTGGAAAGCCCGTTTCAGAAGGGGCTGAGGTGCCATCGGCGGTTGCCCCTTTGTTGGAGGACTTTGCCGATCTTTTTCCGGCTGACTTACCGTTAGGATTGCCGCCGGTTCGTGACATTCAGCATCAGATCGACTTGGTTCCAGGGGTTTCTCTTCCTAATCGTCCTCATTATCGTATGAGCCCGGCTGAACATGAGGAGTTGAGGCGTCAGGTGGAGGATTTGTTGCAGAAGGGGCATATTCGTGAGAGCTTGAGCCCATGTGCGGTACCTGCTCTTCTCATTCCTAAGAAGGACGGTACTTGGCGTATGTGTGTTGATAGTCGGGCCATTAACAAGATCACAGTTCGTTATCGGTTTCCCATTCCTCGTTTGGATGATCTGTTGGACCAATTGAGCGGTGCTTCGATTTTTAGTAAACTTGACCTCAAAAGTGGATATCACCAGATTCGGATACGGCCAGGAGATGAGTGGAAGACGGCTTTCAAAACTCGGGAAGGGTTGTTTGAATGGCTTGTTATGCCCTTTGGTCTTTCCAACGCCCCTAGCACTTTCATGCGTATTATGAACCAGGCCCTCCGGTCTTTGATTGGTACTTGTGTGGTGGTTTACTTTGACGACATCCTTGTCTATAGCCGCACAGTCTCTGAGCATTTGCAGCACCTGCGGTCAGTTTTTCTTATTCTTCGTTCAGAGAAATTTTTTGCTGCCCCTCGTAAGTGCACTTTTCTTGTTCCGCGGATTTTATTTTTGGGTTATCAGATATCGGGTCAAGGTATTTCTGTTGATGATGCTAAGGTAGAGGCCATCCAGCGTTGGCCGACTCCGCGCACTCTTACAGATGTGCGTAGTTTTCATGGGCTGGCATCTTTTTATCGGCGTTTCATCCCGCATTTTAGCTCCATCTTGGCCCCTGTGACTGAGTGTATGAAGCAAGCTACCTTTGCCTGGTCCGAGGACGCTGATAGGGCCTTTCATCTTATCAAGCAGAAATTGACTTCGGCTCCTGTTCTCGTTCTTCCTAATTTTTCCCTTCCTTTCGAGTTGCATTGCGATGCATCCAAGGTAGGCATCGGGGCAGTTTTGAGCCAAGGAGGCCGTCCAGTTGCTTATTTTAGTGAGAAACTAGGAGGCGCGCGCAGTCGTTATAGTACTTATGATGTGGAATTTTATGCCGTGGTTCAGGCTGTTCGCCATTGGCGTCATTATTTATTTCAGCGAGAGTTTATTTTATACACGGACCATGAGGCGTTGAGGCATTTGGCCAGTCAGAATAATGTGTCTGCTCGCCATGCCTCTTGGACTGCTTATTTACAACAATTCACCTTTGTTATTAAGCATAAATCTGGTGCTTCTAACAAAGTGGCCGATGCCTTGAGTCGTCGTCACTCTTTATTGACGGATTTGCGCGTTGCGGTTCACGGCTTTGACACATTCCGTGACCTCTATGCATCTGATCCGTTTTTTGGGCCTATTGTGACCGAGGTTCAGGCTGATCAATGCACGGATTATATTCTTTCGGATGGATTTTTGTTTCGGGGTTTACAACTTTGCATTCCCGATTGCAGTCTGCGTGATAAAATTATTGCTGAACTTCATGGGGCTGGACATGTTGGTCGTGATCGGTCAGTTGAGTTGGTCAGGCGTACCTTCTTTTGGCCTTCTTTGAGGCGTGATGTTTCTCGGCATGTCGCGCGCTGTCGCACGTGCCATGTGGCTAAGGGTACTGCGTCCAATGCTGGTTTATATCGGCCCCTTCCTATACCGACTCAGCCATGGACGGATATTAGCATGGACTTTGTGCTTGGATTACCACGGACTCAACGAGGTTTTGATTCGATATTTGTCGTCGTTGACCGTTTCTCTAAGATGGTTCATTTCATTCCTTGTAAGCGTACGGCTGATGCGGTTCATGTGGCCCAACTCTTCTTTCGTGAGATTTATCGCATACATGGTTTGCCATCTTCTATTGTGTCGGACCGCGACACCCGGTTTCTTAGTCACTTCTGGCGTAGTTTATGGCGCATGGCAAACACTTCGTTGAATTTTAGTAGCGCCTATCACCCGCAGACGGATGGACAGACGGAGGTTGTGAACCGGTCTCTTGGTAATTTGTTACGGTGTTTGGTTGGCGACAATATTAAATCATGGGATCAGCAGCTTAGTCAAGCCGAATTTGCGCATAATGTGGCCGTCAACCGCAGCACTGGGTATTGCCCCTTCCAGATTGTTTTTTCTATGATACCTCGGGGTCCTTTGGATTTATTATCGGTGCCGTCTGCTACCCGTATTCATGGGCGTGCGGCTGACTTTATTGAGGGACTACAGCACATACATTCCGCCACTCATGCCAACTTGGTGGCTGCCACGGACAAATACAAGCAGGCCGCTGACGCACATCGCCGGCATGTTGAATTTGAGGTGGGCAATTTTGTTTGGGCTGTTCTCACGAAGGACCGTTTCCCGGCTCATGAGTACAACAAATTATCGTCCCGCAAAATTGGTCCTTTGGAGATTGTAGAGAAAATTAATCCCAATGCCTACCGCCTGAAGCTACCAAGCCATATTCGTACTTCTGACGTTTTCAATGTCAAACATCTGGTGCCTTTTGTGGGTGATAATTCTTCTGATGACGAGGTGCCTGGCGATTCGAGGTCGAATCTTCTTGACCCCCAGGGAGATGATGGCGTAGAGGACCTAGCTTTAGCTTATCTGGACGCAAGGGATCGTAATCGGGATTTATCAAAGAAACGGACATAGGGCTCAGAATTTTTATTATTATATGTTTTCGGAAGCGTCTCGACGAGCCGGACAAGACCAATGCTAAAGCAATTGCTGATGGTGGATTTTAGCCTTCTGAGGTCGTTTAGATAGTTTAAAATAGCTTTCTTTAAGTTTCATGTCTATTTTTGTCTTTTTGCATTTTATTTATCAATTAGGGTTTTATTTCAACTAGAAGTTTAGTATTTAAGAGTCCTTTTATCATTGGATCAAGCAGTTGTTTTTGAAGAAGAATATTATTCTTGGAGTTTTCTCCACAATTAATCAATTTCATTCGGCATTCATAGGAATCAACGATTGATTTTGAGTTTTGTTTCAGTGTTTACGTTTCTGCCTGCGTCAGTTGGTATCAGAGACAGGTTAACGTTCTAAGATCATGCCTCCACGACGACCACCACCGGCAGCGGCGGCGGCGGCTGCTCCTCATGATAACATTGCAGACGAGCAGCATCGTAGAGAAGAGGCGACTCAGGTTCGCCAACAGATCGACTTGTTGGTACAAGAGATGGCCGAGATGAGGACCCAACATATTGATCTCTTGGATCAAAACAGGGAATTGCTGGGACTTCTGAACGGTCCGTTTCAGGGTGCGCGCGCACCCAGGGGGCGTGGTCTACAGCGCGGTGGTCTTCGAGATGTGGGTGGAAGGGAGCAGTTTAGGCGACGGAGAGGTAGTCCTCCTCAATTGGACTCCTCCTCCGACGAAGAGACTGCGTCTGTGCACAATCCGTTTGCACCTTTGGACCCGGAATGGCGTGCCGGGCGGGGTGATGGCGTTGACCGACGTTGGGAGGGTGGTTTTCGTGTGGAAATCCCGGAATTCAATGGTGGACTGGAAGCCGATGAATTATTGGATTGGTTATGTGCAGTGGAGGAGATTTTGGATTTCAAAGAAGTTCCTGATGCTAGGCGTGTTGGTCTTGTGGCAACTCGGTTTCGTGGTAGGGCGGCAGCATGGTGGCAGCAACTGAAAGTCACGCGCTTACGACAGGGTAAGTCCAAAATTTCTTCTTGGCAAAAATTAACGAAACATATGAAGGGGTCCTTCTTACCATTCAATTACACTCGTATCTTGTATCAAAAATTACAAAATTTGAGACAAGGTACGAGAACTGTCGATGAGTACGCGGCAGAATTTTTTCAGTTGATTGCTCGAAATGAGATTCATGAGAGCGATGATCAGCTTGTGGCTCGGTTCGTTGGTGGTTTGAGGGTGAATTTTCAGGATGTGTTGAACCTTTTTTCCCCTGTTTCGGTCTCTGAAGCGCATCAGCGCGCTCTTCTGCTGGAGAAACAGGCCTCGCGGCGAGGCTTTGGATTTTCGGCTGCCGGTTCTTCGTCGGGCAACACTCGCCAGTGGCAGCCGTCGACCAACAGCCCATCAGGCACGGTCCCGCGGGGTCGTGGGGGTCCTTTTCCCAACACTACTCCGCCTGTTGGGGCGACTGGAGGGCGCAATCAGGTTGGTGACACGGTGGCTGGAGGGCGCAGTCAGGGTGGAATTCAGTGTTTTTCTTGTGGTGAGTGGGGACACCGCCAATCTGCTTGCCCCCAGCTTGGGGCGCGAAAGGGGCTGCTTTTGGATGATATGGGTGCGCCAGAGTATGATGGACCACCTATTTTTGATGTTGACGAATCCGACCAATTACCGGTCGAGCAGGTGGACGGTGACGTGGGTCCGGCGTTGGTGTTGCGGCGTAGTTGCCTTACCCCACGAGTTGCTGATGATTGTGTTCAGCGTCATAAGCTGTTTGAGTCGACTTGCACGGTTAATGGTAAAGTCTGTCGTTTTATTGTCGATGGGGGGTCTTGCGAGAATGTTATTTCTGATGATGCTATCAAGAAGCTTGAATTACCTACTGAAGCACACCCTCAGCCATATCAGATTGCTTGGCTTCAGAAGAGTATCGCTTTTACTGTCGATCGTCGTGCCTCTGTTCCTCTATCGATTGGTGGCAAGTATCGAGAAACTATTTGTTGTGACGTTGCTCCAATGGATGCGTGCCATATTTTATTGGGCCGCCCTTGGCAGTTTGATAGGGAGGCGTTACATGATGGTCGTAAGAACACTTATAGTTTTGTATTTGGAGGTACGAAAATTGTCTTATTACCATCCTCACCGCGAGCAGTGGTGCCCCGCGAGCTTGCCCCAGCCTTGTTTTTATCTCGTGCCCTATTTGAGCGTGAAATGGTGTCCGAGAGTGGGGTGTTTTTATTGATTGGAAAGCCCGTTTCAGAAGGGGCTGAGGTGCCATCGGCGGTTGCCCCTTTGTTGGAGGACTTTGCCGATCTTTTTCCGGCTGACTTACCGTTAGGATTGCCGCCGGTTCGTGACATTCAGCATCAGATCGACTTGGTTCCAGGGGTTTCTCTTCCTAATCGTCCTCATTATCGTATGAGCCCGGCTGAACATGAGGAGTTGAGGCGTCAGGTGGAGGCTTTGTTGCAGAAGGGGCATATTCGTGAGAGCTTGAGCCCATGTGCGGTACCTGCTCTTCTCATTCCTAAGAAGGACGGTACTTGGCGTATGTGTGTTGATAGTCGGGCCATTAACAAGATCACAGTTCGTTATCGGTTTCCCATTCCTCGTTTGGATGATCTGTTGGACCAATTGAGCGGTGCTTCGATTTTTAGTAAACTTGACCTCAAAAGTGGATATCACCAGATTCGGATACGGCCAGGAGATGAGTGGAAGACGGCTTTCAAAACTCGGGAAGGGTTGTTTGAATGGCTTGTTATGCCCTTTGGTCTTTCCAACGCCCCTAGCACTTTCATGCGTATTATGAACCAGGCCCTCCGGTCTTTGATTGGTACTTGTGTGGTGGTTTACTTTGACGACATCCTTGTCTATAGCCGCACAGTCTCTGAGCATTTGCAGCACCTGCGGTCAGTTTTTCTTATTCTTCGTTCAGAGAAATTTTTTGCTGCCCCTCGTAAGTGCACTTTTCTTGTTCCGCGGATTTTATTTTTGGGTTATCAGATATCGGGTCAAGGTATTTCTGTTGATGATGCTAAGGTAGAGGCCATCCAGCGTTGGCCGACTCCGCGCACTCTTACAGATGTGCGTAGTTTTCATGGGCTGGCATCTTTTTATCGGCGTTTCATCCCGCATTTTAGCTCCATCTTGGCCCCTGTGACTGAGTGTATGAAGCAAGCTACCTTTGCCTGGTCCGAGGACGCTGATAGGGCCTTTCATCTTATCAAGCAGAAATTGACTTCGGCTCCTGTTCTCGTTCTTCCTAATTTTTCCCTTCCTTTCGAGTTGCATTGCGATGCATCCAAGGTAGGCATCGGGGCAGTTTTGAGCCAAGGAGGCCGTCCAGTTGCTTATTTTAGTGAGAAACTAGGAGGCGCGCGCAATCGTTATAGTACTTATGATGTGGAATTTTATGCCGTGGTTCAGGCTGTTCGCCATTGGCGTCATTATTTATTTCAGCGAGAGTTTATTTTATACACGGACCATGAGGCGTTGAGGCATTTGGCCAGTCAGAATAATGTGTCTGCTCGCCATGCCTCTTGGACTGCTTATTTACAACAATTCACCTTTGTTATTAAGCATAAATCTGGTGCTTCTAACAAAGTGGCCGATGCCTTGAGTCGTCGTCACTCTTTATTGACGGATTTGCGCGTTGCGGTTCACGGCTTTGACACATTCCGTGACCTCTATGCATCTGATCCGTTTTTTGGGCCTATTGTGACCGAGGTTCAGGCTGATCAATGCACGGATTATATTCTTTCGGATGGATTTTTGTTTCGGGGTTTACAACTTTGCATTCCCGATTGCAGTCTGCGTGATAAAATTATTGCTGAACTTCATGGGGCTGGACATGTTGGTCGTGATCGGTCAGTTGAGTTGGTCAGGCGTACCTTCTTTTGGCCTTCTTTGAGGCGTGATGTTTCCCGGCATGTCGCGCGCTGTCGCACGTGCCATGTGGCTAAGGGTACTGCGTCCAATGCTGGTTTATATCGGCCCCTTCCTATACCGACTCAGCCATGGACGGATATTAGCATGGACTTTGTGCTTGGATTACCACGGACTCAACGAGGTTTTGATTCGATATTTGTCGTCGTTGACCGTTTCTCTAAGATGGTTCATTTCATTCCTTGTAAGCGTACGGCTGATGCGGTTCATGTGGCCCAACTCTTCTTTCGTGAGATTTATCGCATACATGGTTTGCCATCTTCTATTGTGTCGGACCGCGACACCCGGTTTCTTAGTCACTTCTGGCGTAGTTTATGGCGCATGGCAAACACTTCGTTGAATTTTAGTAGCGCCTATCACCCGCAGACGGATGGACAGACGGAGGTTGTGAACCGGTCTCTTGGTAATTTGTTACGGTGTTTGGTTGGTGACAATATTAAATCATGGGATCAGCAGCTTAGTCAAGCCGAATTTGCGCATAATGTGGCCGTCAACCGCAGCACTGGGTATTGCCCCTTCCAGATTGTTTTTTCTATGATACCTCGGGGTCCTTTGGATTTATTATCGGTGCCGTCTGCTACCCGTATTCATGGGCGTGCGGCTGACTTTATTGAGGGACTACAGCACATACATTCCGCCACTCATGCCAACTTGGTGGCTGCTACGGACAAATACAAGCAGGCCGCTGACGCACATCGCCGGCATGTTGAATTTGAGGTGGGCAATTTTGTTTGGGCTGTTCTCACGAAGGACCGTTTCCCGGCTCATGAGTACAACAAATTATCGTCCCGCAAAATTGGTCCTTTGGAGATTGTAGAGAAAATTAATCCCAATGCCTACCGCCTGAAGCTACCAAGCCATATTCGTACTTCTGACGTTTTCAATGTCAAACATCTGGTGCCTTTTGTGGGTGATAATTCTTCTGATGACGAGGTGCCTGGCGATTCGAGGTCGAATCTTCTTGACCCCCAGGGAGATGATGGCGTAGAGGACCTAGCTTTAGCTTATCTGGACGCAAGGGATCGTAATCGGGATTTATCAAAGAAACGGACATAGGGCTCAGAATTTTTATTATTATATGTTTTCGGAAGCGTCTCGACGAGCCGGACAAGACCAATGCTAAAGCAATTGCTGATGGTGGATTTTAGCCTTCTGAGGTCGTTTAGATAGTTTAAAATAGCTTTCTTTAAGTTTCATGTCTATTTTTGTCTTTTTGCATTTTATTTATCAATTAGGGTTTTATTTCAACTAGAAGTTTAGTATTTAAGAGTCCTTTTATCATTGGATCAAGCAGTTGTTTTTGAAGAAGAATATTATTCTTGGAGTTTTCTCCACAATTAATCAATTTCATTCGGCATTCATAGGAATCAACGATTGATTTTGAGTTTTGTTTCAGTGTTTACGTTTCTGCCTGCGTCAGTTGGTATCAGAGACAGGTTAACGTTCTAAGATCATGCCTCCACGACGACCACCACCGGCAGCGGCGGCGGCGGCTGCTCCTCATGATAACATTGCAGACGAGCAGCATCGTAGAGAAGAGGCGACTCAGGTTCGCCAACAGATCGACTTGTTGGTACAAGAGATGGCCGAGATGAGGACCCAACATATTGATCTCTTGGATCAAAACAGGGAATTGCTGGGACTTCTGAACGGTCCGTTTCAGGGTGCGCGCGCACCCAGGGGGCGTGGTCTACAGCGCGGTGGTCTTCGAGATGTGGGTGGAAGGGAGCAGTTTAGGCGACGGAGAGGTAGTCCTCCTCAATTGGACTCCTCCTCCGACGAAGAGACTGCGTCTGTGCACAATCCGTTTGCACCTTTGGACCCGGAATGGCGTGCCGGGCGGGGTGATGGCGTTGACCGACGTTGGGAGGGTGGTTTTCGTGTGGAAATCCCGGAATTCAATGGTGGACTGGAAGCCGATGAATTATTGGATTGGTTATGTGCAGTGGAGGAGATTTTGGATTTCAAAGAAGTTCCTGATGCTAGGCGTGTTGGTCTTGTGGCAACTCGGTTTCGTGGTAGGGCGGCAGCATGGTGGCAGCAACTGAAAGTCACGCGCTTACGACAGGGTAAGTCCAAAATTTCTTCTTGGCAAAAATTAACGAAACATATGAAGGGGTCCTTCTTACCATTCAATTACACTCGTATCTTGTATCAAAAATTACAAAATTTGAGACAAGGTACGAGAACTGTCGATGAGTACGCGGCAGAATTTTTTCAGTTGATTGCTCGAAATGAGATTCATGAGAGCGATGATCAGCTTGTGGCTCGGTTCGTTGGTGGTTTGAGGGTGAATTTTCAGGATGTGTTGAACCTTTTTTCCCCTGTTTCGGTCTCTGAAGCGCATCAGCGCGCTCTTCTGCTGGAGAAACAGGCCTCGCGGCGAGGCTTTGGATTTTCGGCTGCTGGTTCTTCGTCGGGCAACACTCGCCAGTGGCAGCCGTCGACCAACAGCCCATCAGGCACGGTCCCGCGGGGTCGTGGGGGTCCTTTTCCCAACACTACTCCGCCTGTTGGGGCGACTGGAGGGCGCAATCAGGTTGGTGACACGGTGGCTGGAGGGCGCAGTCAGGGTGGAATTCAGTGTTTTTCTTGTGGTGAGTGGGGACACCGCCAATCTGCTTGCCCCCAGCTTGGGGCGCGAAAGGGGCTGCTTTTGGATGATATGGGTGCGCCAGAGTATGATGGACCACCTATTTTTGATGTTGACGAATCCGACCAATTACCGGTCGAGCAGGTGGACGGTGACGTGGGTCCGGCGTTGGTGTTGCGGCGTAGTTGCCTTACCCCACGAGTTGCTGATGATTGTGTTCAGCGTCATAAGCTGTTTGAGTCGACTTGCACGGTTAATGGTAAAGTCTGTCGTTTTATTGTCGATGGGGGGTCTTGCGAGAATGTTATTTCTGATGATGCTATCAAGAAGCTTGAATTACCTACTGAAGCACACCCTCAGCCATATCAGATTGCTTGGCTTCAGAAGAGTATCGCTTTTACTGTCGATCGTCGTGCCTCTGTTCCTCTATCGATTGGTGGCAAGTATCGAGAAACTATTTGTTGTGACGTTGCTCCAATGGATGCGTGCCATATTTTATTGGGCCGCCCTTGGCAGTTTGATAGGGAGGCGTTACATGATGGTCGTAAGAACACTTATAGTTTTGTATTTGGAGGTACGAAAATTGTCTTATTACCATCCTCACCGCGAGCAGTGGTGCCCCGCGAGCTTGCCCCAGCCTTGTTTTTATCTCGTGCCCTATTTGAGCGTGAAATGGTGTCCGAGAGTGGGGTGTTTTTATTGATTGGAAAGCCCGTTTCAGAAGGGGCTGAGGTGCCATCGGCGGTTGCCCCTTTGTTGGAGGACTTTACCGATCTTTTTCCGGCTGACTTACCGTTAGGATTGCCGCCGGTTCGTGACATTCAGCATCAGATCGACTTGGTTCCAGGGGTTTCTCTTCCTAATCGTCCTCATTATCGTATGAGCCCGGGTGAACATGAGGAGTTGAGGCGTCAGGTGGAGGCTTTGTTGCAGAAGGGGCATATTCGTGAGAGCTTGAGCCCATGTGCGGTACCTGCTCTTCTCATTCCTAAGAAGGACGGTACTTGGCGTATGTGTGTTGATAGTCGGGCCATTAACAAGATCACAGTTCGTTATCGGTTTCCCATTCCTCGTTTGGATGATCTGTTGGACCAATTGAGCGGTGCTTCGATTTTTAGTAAACTTGACCTCAAAAGTGGATATCACCAGATTCGGATACGGCCAGGAGATGAGTGGAAGACGGCTTTCAAAACTCGGGAAGGGTTGTTTGAATGGCTTGTTATGCCCTTTGGTCTTTCCAACGCCCCTAGCACTTTCATGCGTATTATGAACCAGGCCCTCCGGTCTTTGATTGGTACTTGTGTGGTGGTTTACTTTGACGACATCCTTGTCTATAGCCGCACAGTCTCTGAGCATTTGCAGCACCTGCGGTCAGTTTTTCTTATTCTTCGTTCAGAGAAATTTTTTGCTGCCCCTCGTAAGTGCACTTTTCTTGTTCCGCGGATTTTATTTTTGGGTTATCAGATATCGGGTCAAGGTATTTCTGTTGATGATGCTAAGGTAGAGGCCATCCAGCGTTGGCCGACTCCGCGCACTCTTACAGATGTGCGTAGTTTTCATGGGCTGGCATCTTTTTATCGGCGTTTCATCCCGCATTTTAGCTCCATCTTGGCCCCTGTGACTGAGTGTATGAAGCAAGCTACCTTTGCCTGGTCCGAGGACGCTGATAGGGCCTTTCATCTTATCAAGCAGAAATTGACTTCGGCTCCTGTTCTCGTTCTTCCTAATTTTTCCCTTCCTTTCGAGTTGCATTGCGATGCATCCAAGGTAGGCATCGGGGCAGTTTTGAGCCAAGGAGGCCGTCCAGTTGCTTATTTTAGTGAGAAACTAGGAGGCGCGCGCAGTCGTTATAGTACTTATGATGTGGAATTTTATGCCGTGGTTCAGGCTGTTCGCCATTGGCGTCATTATTTATTTCAGCGAGAGTTTATTTTATACACGGACCATGAGGCGTTGAGGCATTTGGCCAGTCAGAATAATGTGTCTGCTCGCCATGCCTCTTGGACTGCTTATTTACAACAATTCACCTTTGTTATTAAGCATAAATCTGGTGCTTCTAACAAAGTGGCCGATGCCTTGAGTCGTCGTCACTCTTTATTGACGGATTTGCGCGTTGCGGTTCACGGCTTTGACACATTCCGTGACCTCTATGCATCTGATCCGTTTTTTGGGCCTATTGTGACCGAGGTTCAGGCTGATCAATGCACGGATTATATTCTTTCGGATGGATTTTTGTTTCGGGGTTTACAACTTTGCATTCCCGATTGCAGTCTGCGTGATAAAATTATTGCTGAACTTCATGGGGCTGGACATGTTGGTCGTGATCGGTCAGTTGAGTTGGTCAGGCGTACCTTCTTTTGGCCTTCTTTGAGGCGTGATGTTTCTCGGCATGTCGCGCGCTGTCGCACGTGCCATGTGGCTAAGGGTACTGCGTCCAATGCTGGTTTATATCGGCCCCTTCCTATACCGACTCAGCCATGGACGGATATTAGCATGGACTTTGTGCTTGGATTACCACGGACTCAACGAGGTTTTGATTCGATATTTGTCGTCGTTGACCGTTTCTCTAAGATGGTTCATTTCATTCCTTGTAAGCGTACGGCTGATGCGGTTCATGTGGCCCAACTCTTCTTTCGTGAGATTTATCGCATACATGGTTTGCCATCTTCTATTGTGTCGGACCGCGACACCCGGTTTCTTAGTCACTTCTGGCGTAGTTTATGGCGCATGGCAAACACTTCGTTGAATTTTAGTAGCGCCTATCACCCGCAGACGGATGGACAGACGGAGGTTGTGAACCGGTCTCTTGGTAATTTGTTACGGTGTTTGGTTGGCGACAATATTAAATCATGGGATCAGCAGCTTAGTCAAGCCGAATTTGCGCATAATGTGGCCGTCAACCGCAGCACTGGGTATTGCCCCTTCCAGATTGTTTTTTCTATGATACCTCGGGGTCCTTTGGATTTATTATCGGTGCCGTCTGCTACCCGTATTCATGGGCGTGCGGCTGACTTTATTGAGGGACTACAGCACATACATTCCGCCACTCATGCCAACTTGGTGGCTGCCACGGACAAATACAAGCAGGCCGCTGACGCACATCGCCGGCATGTTGAATTTGAGGTGGGCAATTTTGTTTGGGCTGTTCTCACGAAGGACCGTTTCCCGGCTCATGAGTACAACAAATTATCGTCCCGCAAAATTGGTCCTTTGGAGATTGTAGAGAAAATTAATCCCAATGCCTACCGCCTGAAGCTACCAAGCCATATTCGTACTTCTGACGTTTTCAATGTCAAACATCTGGTGCCTTTTGTGGGTGATAATTCTTCTGATGACGAGGTGCCTGGCGATTCGAGGTCGAATCTTCTTGACCCCCAGGGAGATGATGGCGTAGAGGACCTAGCTTTAGCTTATCTGGACGCAAGGGATCGTAATCGGGATTTATCAAAGAAACGGACATAGGGCTCAGAATTTTTATTATTATATGTTTTCGGAAGCGTCTCGACGAGCCGGACAAGACCAATGCAAAAGCAATTGCTGATGGTGGATTTTAGCCTTCTGAGGTCGTTTAGATAGTTTAAAATAGCTTTCTTTAAGTTTCATGTCTATTTTTGTCTTTTTGCATTTTATTTATCAATTAGGGTTTTATTTCAACTAGAAGTTTAGTATTTAAGAGTCCTTTTATCATTGGATCAAGCAGTTGTTTTTGAAGAAGAATATTATTCTTGGAGTTTTCTCCACAATTAATCAATTTCATTCGGCATTCATAGGAATCAACGATTGATTTTGAGTTTTGTTTCAGTGTTTACGTTTCTGCCTGCGTCAGTTGGTATCAGAGACAGGTTAACGTTCTAAGATCATGCCTCCACGACGACCACCACCGGCAGCGGCGGCGGCGGCTGCTCCTCATGATAACATTGCAGACGAGCAGCATCGTAGAGAAGAGGCGACTCAGGTTCGCCAACAGATCGACTTGTTGGTACAAGAGATGGCCGAGATGAGGACCCAACATATTGATCTCTTGGATCAAAACAGGGAATTGCTGGGACTTCTGAACGGTCCGTTTCAGGGTGCGCGCGCACCCAGGGGGCGTGGTCTACAGCGCGGTGGTCTTCGAGATGTGGGTGGAAGGGAGCAGTTTAGGCGACGGAGAGGTAGTCCTCCTCAATTGGACTCCTCCTCCGACGAAGAGACTGCGTCTGTGCACAATCCGTTTGCACCTTTGGACCCGGAATGGCGTGCCGGGCGGGGTGATGGCGTTGACCGACGTTGGGAGGGTGGTTTTCGTGTGGAAATCCCGGAATTCAATGGTGGACTGGAAGCCGATGAATTATTGGATTGGTTATGTGCAGTGGAGGAGATTTTGGATTTCAAAGAAGTTCCTGATGCTAGGCGTGTTGGTCTTGTGGCAACTCGGTTTCGTGGTAGGGCGGCAGCATGGTGGCAGCAACTGAAAGTCACGCGCTTACGACAGGGTAAGTCCAAAATTTCTTCTTGGCAAAAATTAACGAAACATATGAAGGGGTCCTTCTTACCATTCAATTACACTCGTATCTTGTATCAAAAATTACAAAATTTGAGACAAGGTACGAGAACTGTCGATGAGTACGCGGCAGAATTTTTTCAGTTGATTGCTCGAAATGAGATTCATGAGAGCGATGATCAGCTTGTGGCTCGGTTCGTTGGTGGTTTGAGGGTGAATTTTCAGGATGTGTTGAACCTTTTTTCCCCTGTTTCGGTCTCTGAAGCGCATCAGCGCGCTCTTCTGCTGGAGAAACAGGCCTCGCGGCGAGGCTTTGGATTTTCGGCTGCCGGTTCTTCGTCGGGCAACACTCGCCAGTGGCAGCCGTCGACCAACAGCCCATCAGGCACGGTCCCGCGGGGTCGTGGGGGTCCTTTTCCCAACACTACTCCGCCTGTTGGGGCGACTGGAGGGCGCAATCAGGTTGGTGACACGGTGGCTGGAGGGCGCAGTCAGGGTGGAATTCAGTGTTTTTCTTGTGGTGAGTGGGGACACCGCCAATCTGCTTGCCCCCAGCTTGGGGCGCGAAAGGGGCTGCTTTTGGATGATATGGGTGCGCCAGAGTATGATGGACCACCTATTTTTGATGTTGACGAATCCGACCAATTACCGGTCGAGCAGGTGGACGGTGACGTGGGTCCGGCGTTGGTGTTGCGGCGTAGTTGCCTTACCCCACGAGTTGCTGATGATTGTGTTCAGCGTCATAAGCTGTTTGAGTCGACTTGCACGGTTAATGGTAAAGTCTGTCGTTTTATTGTCGATGGGGGGTCTTGCGAGAATGTTATTTCTGATGATGCTATCAAGAAGCTTGAATTACCTACTGAAGCACACCCTCAGCCATATCAGATTGCTTGGCTTCAGAAGAGTATCGCTTTTACTGTCGATCGTCGTGCCTCTGTTCCTCTATCGATTGGTGGCAAGTATCGAGAAACTATTTGTTGTGACGTTGCTCCAATGGATGCGTGCCATATTTTATTGGGCCGCCCTTGGCAGTTTGATAGGGAGGCGTTACATGATGGTCGTAAGAACACTTATAGTTTTGTATTTGGAGGTACGAAAATTGTCTTATTACCATCCTCACCGCGAGCAGTGGTGCCCCGCGAGCTTGCCCCAGCCTTGTTTTTATCTCGTGCCCTATTTGAGCGTGAAATGGTGTCCGAGAGTGGGGTGTTTTTATTGATTGGAAAGCCCGTTTCAGAAGGGGCTGAGGTGCCATCGGCGGTTGCCCCTTTGTTGGAGGACTTTGCCGATCTTTTTCCGGCTGACTTACCGTTAGGATTGCCGCCGGTTCGTGACATTCAGCATCAGATCGACTTAGTTCCAGGGGTTTCTCTTCCTAATCGTCCTCATTATCGTATGAGCCCGGCTGAACATGAGGAGTTGAGGCGTCAGGTGGAGGCTTTGTTGCAGAAGGGGCATATTCGTGAGAGCTTGAGCCCATGTGCGGTACCTGCTCTTCTCATTCCTAAGAAGGACGGTACTTGGCGTATGTGTGTTGATAGTCGGGCCATTAACAAGATCACAGTTCGTTATCGGTTTCCCATTCCTCGTTTGGATGATCTGTTGGACCAATTGAGCGGTGCTTCGATTTTTAGTAAACTTGACCTCAAAAGTGGATATCACCAGATTCGGATACGGCCAGGAGATGAGTGGAAGACGGCTTTCAAAACTCGGGAAGGGTTGTTTGAATGGCTTGTTATGCCCTTTGGTCTTTCCAACGCCCCTAGCACTTTCATGCGTATTATGAACCAGGCCCTCCGGTCTTTGATTGGTACTTGTGTGGTGGTTTACTTTGACGACATCCTTGTCTATAGCCGCACAGTCTCTGAGCATTTGCAGCACCTGCGGTCAGTTTTTCTTATTCTTCGTTCAGAGAAATTTTTTGCTGCCCCTCGTAAGTGCACTTTTCTTGTTCCGCGGATTTTATTTTTGGGTTATCAGATATCGGGTCAAGGTATTTCTGTTGATGATGCTAAGGTAGAGGCCATCCAGCGTTGGCCGACTCCGCGCACTCTTACAGATGTGCGTAGTTTTCATGGGCTGGCATCTTTTTATCGGCGTTTCATCCCGCATTTTAGCTCCATCTTGGCCCCTGTGACTGAGTGTATGAAGCAAGCTACCTTTGCCTGGTCCGAGGACGCTGATAGGGCCTTTCATCTTATCAAGCAGAAATTGACTTCGGCTCCTGTTCTCGTTCTTCCTAATTTTTCCCTTCCTTTCGAGTTGCATTGCGATGCATCCAAGGTAGGCATCGGGGCAGTTTTGAGCCAAGGAGGCCGTCCAGTTGCTTATTTTAGTGAGAAACTAGGAGGCGCGCGCAGTCGTTATAGTACTTATGATGTGGAATTTTATGCCGTGGTTCAGGCTGTTCGCCATTGGCGTCATTATTTATTTCAGCGAGAGTTTATTTTATACACGGACCATGAGGCGTTGAGGCATTTGGCCAGTCAGAATAATGTGTCTGCTCGCCATGCCTCTTGGACTGCTTATTTACAACAATTCACCTTTGTTATTAAGCATAAATCTGGTGCTTCTAACAAAGTGGCCGATGCCTTGAGTCGTCGTCACTCTTTATTGACGGATTTGCGCGTTGCGGTTCACGGCTTTGACACATTCCGTGACCTCTATGCATCTGATCCGTTTTTTGGGCCTATTGTGACCGAGGTTCAGGCTGATCAATGCACGGATTATATTCTTTCGGATGGATTTTTGTTTCGGGGTTTACAACTTTGCATTCCCGATTGCAGTCTGCGTGATAAAATTATTGCTGAACTTCATGGGGCTGGACATGTTGGTCGTGATCGGTCAGTTGAGTTGGTCAGGCGTACCTTCTTTTGGCCTTCTTTGAGGCGTGATGTTTCCCGGCATGTCGCGCGCTGTCGCACGTGCCATGTGGCTAAGGGTACTGCGTCCAATGCTGGTTTATATCGACCCCTTCCTATACCGACTCAGCCATGGACGGATATTAGCATGGACTTTGTGCTTGGATTACCACGGACTCAACGAGGTTTTGATTCGATATTTGTCGTCGTTGACCGTTTCTCTAAGATGGTTCATTTCATTCCTTGTAAGCGTACGGCTGATGCGGTTCATGTGGCCCAACTCTTCTTTCGTGAGATTTATCGCATACATGGTTTGCCATCTTCTATTGTGTCGGACCGCGACACCCGGTTTCTTAGTCACTTCTGGCGTAGTTTATGGCGCATGGCAAACACTTCGTTGAATTTTAGTAGCGCCTATCACCCGCAGACGGATGGACAGACGGAGGTTGTGAACCGGTCTCTTGGTAATTTGTTACGGTGTTTGGTTGGCGACAATATTAAATCATGGGATCAGCAGCTTAGTCAAGCCGAATTTGCGCATAATGTGGCCGTCAACCGCAGCACTGGGTATTGCCCCTTCCAGATTGTTTTTTCTATGATACCTCGGGGTCCTTTGGATTTATTATCGGTGCCGTCTGCTACCCGTATTCATGGGCGTGCGGCTGACTTTATTGAGGGACTACAGCACATACATTCCGCCACTCATGCCAACTTGGTGGCTGCCACGGACAAATACAAGCAGGCCGCTGACGCACATCGCCGGCATGTTGAATTTGAGGTGGGCAATTTTGTTTGGGCTGTTCTCACGAAGGACCGTTTCCCGGCTCATGAGTACAACAAATTATCGTCCCGCAAAATTGGTCCTTTGGAGATTGTAGAGAAAATTAATCCCAATGCCTACCGCCTGAAGCTACCAAGCCATATTCGTACTTCTGACGTTTTCAATGTCAAACATCTGGTGCCTTTTGTGGGTGATAATTCTTCTGATGACGAGGTGCCTGGCGATTCGAGGTCGAATCTTCTTGACCCCCAGGGAGATGATGGCGTAGAGGACCTAGCTTTAGCTTATCTGGACGCAAGGGATCGTAATCGGGATTTATCAAAGAAACGGACATAGGGCTCAGAATTTTTATTATTATATGTTTTCGGAAGCGTCTCGACGAGCCGGACAAGACCAATGCTAAAGCAATTGCTGATGGTGGATTTTAGCCTTCTGAGGTCGTTTAGATAGTTTAAAATAGCTTTCTTTAAGTTTCATGTCTATTTTTGTCTTTTTGCATTTTATTTATCAATTAGGGTTTTATTTCAACTAGAAGTTTAGTATTTAAGAGTCCTTTTATCATTGGATCAAGCAGTTGTTTTTGAAGAAGAATATTATTCTTGGAGTTTTCTCCACAATTAATCAATTTCATTCGGCATTCATAGGAATCAACGATTGATTTTGAGTTTTGTTTCAGTGTTTACGTTTCTGCCTGCGTCAGTTGGTATCAGAGACAGGTTAACGTTCTAAGATCATGCCTCCACGACGACCACCACCGGCAGCGGCGGCGGCGGCTGCTCCTCATGATAACATTGCAGACGAGCAGCATCGTAGAGAAGAGGCGACTCAGGTTCGCCAACAGATCGACTTGTTGGTACAAGAGATGGCCGAGATGAGGACCCAACATATTGATCTCTTGGATCAAAACAGGGAATTGCTGGGACTTCTGAACGGTCCGTTTCAGGGTGCGCGCGCACCCAGGGGGCGTGGTCTACAGCGCGGTGGTCTTCGAGATGTGGGTGGAAGGGAGCAGTTTAGGCGACAGAGAGGTAGTCCTCCTCAATTGGACTCCTCCTCCGACGAAGAGACTGCGTCTGTGCACAATCCGTTTGCACCTTTGGACCCGGAATGGCGTGCCGGGCGGGGTGATGGCGTTGACCGACGTTGGGAGGGTGGTTTTCGTGTGGAAATCCCGGAATTCAATGGTGGACTGGAAGCCGATGAATTATTGGATTGGTTATGTGCAGTGGAGGAGATTTTGGATTTCAAAGAAGTTCCTGATGCTAGGCGTGTTGGTCTTGTGGCAACTCGGTTTCGTGGTAGGGCGGCAGCATGGTGGCAGCAACTGAAAGTCACGCGCTTACGACAGGGTAAGTCCAAAATTTCTTCTTGGCAAAAATTAACGAAACATATGAAGGGGTCCTTCTTACCATTCAATTACACTCGTATCTTGTATCAAAAATTACAAAATTTGAGACAAGGTACGAGAACTGTCGATGAGTACGCGGCAGAATTTTTTCAGTTGATTGCTCGAAATGAGATTCATGAGAGCGATGATCAGCTTGTGGCTCAGTTCGTTGGTGGTTTGAGGGTGAATTTTCAGGATGTGTTGAACCTTTTTTCCCCTGTTTCGGTCTCTGAAGCGCATCAGCGCGCTCTTCTGCTGGAGAAACAGGCCTCGCGGCGAGGCTTTGGATTTTCGGCTGCTGGTTCTTCGTCGGGCAACACTCGCCAGTGGCAGCCGTCGACCAACAGCCCATCAGGCACGGTCCCGCGGGGTCGTGGGGGTCCTTTTCCCAACACTACTCCGCCTGTTGGGGCGACTGGAGGGCGCAATCAGGTTGGTGACACGGTGGCTGGAGGGCGCAGTCAGGGTGGAATTCAGTGTTTTTCTTGTGGTGAGTGGGGACACCGCCAATCTGCTTGCCCCCAGCTTGGGGCGCGAAAGGGGCTGCTTTTGGATGATATGGGTGCGCCAGAGTATGATGGACCACCTATTTTTGATGTTGACGAATCCGACCAATTACCGGTCGAGCAGGTGGACGGTGACGTGGGTCCGGCGTTGGTGTTGCGGCGTAGTTGCCTTACCCCACGAGTTGCTGATGATTGTGTTCAGCGTCATAAGCTGTTTGAGTCGACTTGCACGGTTAATGGTAAAGTCTGTCGTTTTATTGTCGATGGGGGGTCTTGCGAGAATGTTATTTCTGATGATGCTATCAAGAAGCTTGAATTACCTACTGAAGCACACCCTCAGCCATATCAGATTGCTTGGCTTCAGAAGAGTATCGCTTTTACTGTCGATCGTCGTGCCTCTGTTCCTCTATCGATTGGTGGCAAGTATCGAGAAACTATTTGTTGTGACGTTGCTCCAATGGATGCGTGCCATATTTTATTGGGCCGCCCTTGGCAGTTTGATAGGGAGGCGTTACATGATGGTCGTAAGAACACTTATAGTTTTGTATTTGGAGGTACGAAAATTGTCTTATTACCATCCTCACCGCGAGCAGTGGTGCCCCGCGAGCTTGCCCCAGCCTTGTTTTTATCTCGTGCCCTATTTGAGCGTGAAATGGTGTCCGAGAGTGGGGTGTTTTTATTGATTGGAAAGCCCGTTTCAGAAGGGGCTGAGGTGCCATCGGCGGTTGCCCCTTTGTTGGAGGACTTTACCGATCTTTTTCCGGCTGACTTACCGTTAGGATTGCCGCCGGTTCGTGACATTCAGCATCAGATCGACTTGGTTCCAGGGGTTTCTCTTCCTAATCGTCCTCATTATCGTATGAGCCCGGCTGAACATGAGGAGTTGAGGCGTCAGGTGGAGGCTTTGTTGCAGAAGGGGCATATTCGTGAGAGCTTGAGCCCATGTGCGGTACCTGCTCTTCTCATTCCTAAGAAGGACGGTACTTGGCGTATGTGTGTTGATAGTCGGGCCATTAACAAGATCACAGTTCGTTATCGGTTTCCCATTCCTCGTTTGGATGATCTGTTGGACCAATTGAGCGGTGCTTCGATTTTTAGTAAACTTGACCTCAAAAGTGGATATCACCAGATTCGGATACGGCCAGGAGATGAGTGGAAGACGGCTTTCAAAACTCGGGAAGGGTTGTTTGAATGGCTTGTTATGCCCTTTGGTCTTTCCAACGCCCCTAGCACTTTCATGCGTATTATGAACCAGGCCCTCCGGTCTTTGATTGGTACTTGTGTGGTGGTTTACTTTGACGACATCCTTGTCTATAGCCGCACAGTCTCTGAGCATTTGCAGCACCTGCGGTCAGTTTTTCTTATTCTTCGTTCAGAGAAATTTTTTGCTGCCCCTCGTAAGTGCACTTTTCTTGTTCCGCGGATTTTATTTTTGGGTTATCAGATATCGGGTCAAGGTATTTCTGTTGATGATGCTAAGGTAGAGGCCATCCAGCGTTGGCCGACTCCGCGCACTCTTACAGATGTGCGTAGTTTTCATGGGCTGGCATCTTTTTATCGGCGTTTCATCCCGCATTTTAGCTCCATCTTGGCCCCTGTGACTGAGTGTATGAAGCAAGCTACCTTTGCCTGGTCCGAGGACGCTGATAGGGCCTTTCATCTTATCAAGCAGAAATTGACTTCGGCTCCTGTTCTCGTTCTTCCTAATTTTTCCCTTCCTTTCGAGTTGCATTGCGATGCATCCAAGGTAGGCATCGGGGCAGTTTTGAGCCAAGGAGGCCGTCCAGTTGCTTATTTTAGTGAGAAACTAGGAGGCGCGCGCAGTCGTTATAGTACTTATGATGTGGAATTTTATGCCGTGGTTCAGGCTGTTCGCCATTGGCGTCATTATTTATTTCAGCGAGAGTTTATTTTATACACGGACCATGAGGCGTTGAGGCATTTGGCCAGTCAGAATAATGTGTCTGCTCGCCATGCCTCTTGGACTGCTTATTTACAACAATTCACCTTTGTTATTAAGCATAAATCTGGTGCTTCTAACAAAGTGGCCGATGCCTTGAGTCGTCGTCACTCTTTATTGACGGATTTGCGCGTTGCGGTTCACGGCTTTGACACATTCCGTGACCTCTATGCATCTGATCCGTTTTTTGGGCCTATTGTGACCGAGGTTCAGGCTGATCAATGCACGGATTATATTCTTTCGGATGGATTTTTGTTTCGGGGTTTACAACTTTGCATTCCCGATTGCAGTCTGCGTGATAAAATTATTGCTGAACTTCATGGGGCTGGACATGTTGGTCGTGATCGGTCAGTTGAGTTGGTCAGGCGTACCTTCTTTTGGCCTTCTTTGAGGCGTGATGTTTCCCGGCATGTCGCGCGCTGTCGCACGTGCCATGTGGCTAAGGGTACTGCGTCCAATGCTGGTTTATATCGGCCCCTTCCTATACCGACTCAGCCATGGACGGATATTAGCATGGACTTTGTGCTTGGATTACCACGGACTCAACGAGGTTTTGATTCGATATTTGTCGTCGTTGACCGTTTCTCTAAGATGGTTCATTTCATTCCTTGTAAGCGTACGGCTGATGCGGTTCATGTGGCCCAACTCTTCTTTCGTGAGATTTATCGCATACATGGTTTGCCATCTTCTATTGTGTCGGACCGCGACACCCGGTTTCTTAGTCACTTCTGGCGTAGTTTATGGCGCATGGCAAACACTTCGTTGAATTTTAGTAGCGCCTATCACCCGCAGACGGATGGACAGACGGAGGTTGTGAACCGGTCTCTTGGTAATTTGTTACGGTGTTTGGTTGGCGACAATATTAAATCATGGGATCAGCAGCTTAGTCAAGCCGAATTTGCGCATAATGTGGCCGTCAACCGCAGCACTGGGTATTGCCCCTTCCAGATTGTTTTTTCTATGATACCTCGGGGTCCTTTGGATTTATTATCGGTGCCGTCTGCTACCCGTATTCATGGGCGTGCGGCTGACTTTATTGAGGGACTACAGCACATACATTCCGCCACTCATGCCAACTTGGTGGCTGCCACGGACAAATACAAGCAGGCCGCTGACGCACATCGCCGGCATGTTGAATTTGAGGTGGGCAATTTTGTTTGGGCTGTTCTCACGAAGGACCGTTTCCCGGCTCATGAGTACAACAAATTATCGTCCCGCAAAATTGGTCCTTTGGAGATTGTAGAGAAAATTAATCCCAATGCCTACCGCCTGAAGCTACCAAGCCATATTCGTACTTCTGACGTTTTCAATGTCAAACATCTGGTGCCTTTTGTGGGTGATAATTCTTCTGATGACGAGGTGCCTGGCGATTCGAGGTCGAATCTTCTTGACCCCCAGGGAGATGATGGCGTAGAGGACCTAGCTTTAGCTTATCTGGACGCAAGGGATCGTAATCGGGATTTATCAAAGAAACGGACATAGGGCTCAGAATTTTTATTATTATATGTTTTCGGAAGCGTCTCGACGAGCCGGACAAGACCAATGCAAAAGCAATTGCTGATGGTGGATTTTAGCCTTCTGAGGTCGTTTAGATAGTTTAAAATAGCTTTCTTTAAGTTTCATGTCTATTTTTGTCTTTTTGCATTTTATTTATCAATTAGGGTTTTATTTCAACTAGAAGTTTAGTATTTAAGAGTCCTTTTATCATTGGATCAAGCAGTTGTTTTTGAAGAAGAATATTATTCTTGGAGTTTTCTCCACAATTAATCAATTTCATTCGGCATTCATAGGAATCAACGATTGATTTTGAGTTTTGTTTCAGTGTTTACGTTTCTGCCTGCGTCAGTTGGTATCAGAGACAGGTTAACGTTCTAAGATCATGCCTCCACGACGACCACCACCGGCAGCGGCGGCGGCGGCGGCGGCTGCTCCTCATGATAACATTGCAGACGAGCAGCATCGTAGAGAAGAGGCGACTCAGGTTCGCCAACAGATCGACTTGTTGGTACAAGAGATGGCCGAGATGAGGACCCAACATATTGATCTCTTGGATCAAAACAGGGAATTGCTGGGACTTCTGAACGGTCCGTTTCAGGGTGCGCGCGCACCCAGGGGGCGTGGTCTACAGCGCGGTGGTCTTCGAGATGTGGGTGGAAGGGAGCAGTTTAGGCGACGGAGAGGTAGTCCTCCTCAATTGGACTCCTCCTCCGACGAAGAGACTGCGTCTGTGCACAATCCGTTTGCACCTTTGGACCCGGAATGGCGTGCCGGGCGGGGTGATGGCGTTGACCGACGTTGGGAGGGTGGTTTTCGTGTGGAAATCCCGGAATTCAATGGTGGACTGGAAGCCGATGAATTATTGGATTGGTTATGTGCAGTGGAGGAGATTTTGGATTTCAAAGAAGTTCCTGATGCTAGGCGTGTTGGTCTTGTGGCAACTCGGTTTCGTGGTAGGGCGGCAGCATGGTGGCAGCAACTGAAAGTCACGCGCTTACGACAGGGTAAGTCCAAAATTTCTTCTTGGCAAAAATTAACGAAACATATGAAGGGGTCCTTCTTACCATTCAATTACACTCGTATCTTGTATCAAAAATTACAAAATTTGAGACAAGGTACGAGAACTGTCGATGAGTACGCGGCAGAATTTTTTCAGTTGATTGCTCGAAATGAGATTCATGAGAGCGATGATCAGCTTGTGGCTCGGTTCGTTGGTGGTTTGAGGGTGAATTTTCAGGATGTGTTGAACCTTTTTTCCCCTGTTTCGGTCTCTGAAGCGCATCAGCGCGCTCTTCTGCTGGAGAAACAGGCCTCGCGGCGAGGCTTTGGATTTTCGGCTGCCGGTTCTTCGTCGGGCAACACTCGCCAGTGGCAGCCGTCGACCAACAGCCCATCAGGCACGGTCCCGCGGGGTCGTGGGGGTCCTTTTCCCAACACTACTCCACCTGTTGGGGCGACTGGAGGGCGCAATCAGGTTGGTGACACGGTGGCTGGAGGGCGCAGTCAGGGTGGAATTCAGTGTTTTTCTTGTGGTGAGTGGGGACACCGCCAATCTGCTTGCCCCCAGCTTGGGGCGCGAAAGGGGCTGCTTTTGGATGATATGGGTGCGCCAGAGTATGATGGACCACCTATTTTTGATGTTGACGAATCCGACCAATTACCGGTCGAGCAGGTGGACGGTGACGTGGGTCCGGCGTTGGTGTTGCGGCGTAGTTGCCTTACCCCACGAGTTGCTGATGATTGTGTTCAGCGTCATAAGCTGTTTGAGTCGACTTGCACGGTTAATGGTAAAGTCTGTCGTTTTATTGTCGATGGGGGGTCTTGCGAGAATGTTATTTCTGATGATGCTATCAAGAAGCTTGAATTACCTACTGAAGCACACCCTCAGCCATATCAGATTGCTTGGCTTCAGAAGAGTATCGCTTTTACTGTCGATCGTCGTGCCTCTGTTCCTCTATCGATTGGTGGCAAGTATCGAGAAACTATTTGTTGTGACGTTGCTCCAATGGATGCGTGCCATATTTTATTGGGCCGCCCTTGGCAGTTTGATAGGGAGGCGTTACATGATGGTCGTAAGAACACTTATAGTTTTGTATTTGGAGGTACGAAAATTGTCTTATTACCATCCTCACCGCGAGCAGTGGTGCCCCGCGAGCTTGCCCCAGCCTTGTTTTTATCTCGTGCCCTATTTGAGCGTGAAATGGTGTCCGAGAGTGGGGTGTTTTTATTGATTGGAAAGCCCGTTTCAGAAGGGGCTGAGGTGCCATCGGCGGTTGCCCCTTTGTTGGAGGACTTTGCCGATCTTTTTCCGGCTGACTTACCGTTAGGATTGCCGCCGGTTCGTGACATTCAGCATCAGATCGACTTGGTTCCAGGGGTTTCTCTTCCTAATCGTCCTCATTATCGTATGAGCCCAGCTGAACATGAGGAGTTGAGGCGTCAGGTGGAGGATTTGTTGCAGAAGGGGCATATTCGTGAGAGCTTGAGCCCATGTGCGGTACCTGCTCTTCTCATTCCTAAGAAGGACGGTACTTGGCGTATGTGTGTTGATAGTCGGGCCATTAACAAGATCACAGTTCGTTATCGGTTTCCCATTCCTCGTTTGGATGATCTGTTGGACCAATTGAGCGGTGCTTCGATTTTTAGTAAACTTGACCTCAAAAGTGGATATCACCAGATTCGGATACGGCCAGGAGATGAGTGGAAGACGGCTTTCAAAACTCGGGAAGGGTTGTTTGAATGGCTTGTTATGCCCTTTGGTCTTTCCAACGCCCCTAGCACTTTCATGCGTATTATGAACCAGGCCCTCCGGTCTTTGATTGGTACTTGTGTGGTGGTTTACTTTGACGACATCCTTGTCTATAGCCGCACAGTCTCTGAGCATTTGCAGCACCTGCGGTCAGTTTTTCTTATTCTTCGTTCAGAGAAATTTTTTGCTGCCCCTCGTAAGTGCACTTTTCTTGTTCCGCGGATTTTATTTTTGGGTTATCAGATATCGGGTCAAGGTATTTCTGTTGATGATGCTAAGGTAGAGGCCATCCAGCGTTGGCCGACTCCGCGCACTCTTACAGATGTGCGTAGTTTTCATGGGCTGGCATCTTTTTATCGGCGTTTCATCCCGCATTTTAGCTCCATCTTGGCCCCTGTGACTGAGTGTATGAAGCAAGCTACCTTTGCCTGGTCCGAGGACGCTGATAGGGCCTTTCATCTTATCAAGCAGAAATTGACTTCGGCTCCTGTTCTCGTTCTTCCTAATTTTTCCCTTCCTTTCGAGTTGCATTGCGATGCATCCAAGGTAGGCATCGGGGCAGTTTTGAGCCAAGGAGGCCGTCCAGTTGCTTATTTTAGTGAGAAACTAGGAGGCGCGCGCAGTCGTTATAGTACTTATGATGTGGAATTTTATGCCGTGGTTCAGGATGTTCGCCATTGGCGTCATTATTTATTTCAGCGAGAGTTTATTTTATACACGGACCATGAGGCGTTGAGGCATTTGGCCAGTCAGAATAATGTGTCTGCTCGCCATGCCTCTTGGACTGCTTATTTACAACAATTCACCTTTGTTATTAAGCATAAATCTGGTGCTTCTAACAAAGTGGCCGATGCCTTGAGTCGTCGTCACTCTTTATTGACGGATTTGCGCGTTGCGGTTCACGGCTTTGACACATTCCGTGACCTCTATGCATCTGATCCGTTTTTTGGGCCTATTGTGACCGAGGTTCAGGCTGATCAATGCACGGATTATATTCTTTCGGATGGATTTTTGTTTCGGGGTTTACAACTTTGCATTCCCGATTGCAGTCTGCGTGATAAAATTATTGCTGAACTTCATGGGGCTGGACATGTTGGTCGTGATCGGTCAGTTGAGTTGGTCAGGCGTACCTTCTTTTGGCCTTCTTTGAGGCGTGATGTTTCCCGGCATGTCGCGCGCTGTCGCACGTGCCATGTGGCTAAGGGTACTTGCTGGTTTATATCGGCCCCTTCCTATACCGACTCAGCCATGGACGGATATTAGCATGGACTTTGTGCTTGGATTACCACGGACTCAACGAGGTTTTGATTCGATATTTGTCGTCGTTGACCGTTTCTCTAAGATGGTTCATTTCATTCCTTGTAAGCGTACGGCTGATGCGGTTCATGTGGCCCAACTCTTCTTTCGTGAGATTTATCGCATACATGGTTTGCCATCTTCTATTGTGTCGGACCGCGACACCCGGTTTCTTAGTCACTTCTGGCGTAGTTTATGGCGCATGGCAAACACTTCGTTGAATTTTAGTAGCGCCTATCACCCGCAGACGGATGGACAGACGGAGGTTGTGAACCGGTCTCTTGGTAATTTGTTACGGTGTTTGGTTGGCGACAATATTAAATCATGGGATCAGCAGCTTAGTCAAGCCGAATTTGCGCATAATGTGGCCGTCAACCGCAGCACTGGGTATTGCCCCTTCCAGATTGTTTTTTCTATGATACCTCGGGGTCCTTTGGATTTATTATCGGTGCCGTCTGCTACCCGTATTCATGGGCGTGCGGCTGACTTTATTGAGGGACTACAGCACATACATTCCGCCACTCATGCCAACTTGGTGGCTGCCACGGACAAATACAAGCAGGCCGCTGACGCACATCGCCGGCATGTTGAATTTGAGGTGGGCAATTTTGTTTGGGCTGTTCTCACGAAGGACCGTTTCCCGGCTCATGAGTACAACAAATTATCGTCCCGCAAAATTGGTCCTTTGGAGATTGTATAGAAAATTAATCCCAATGCCTACCGCCTGAAGCTACCAAGCCATATTCGTACTTCTGACGTTTTCAATGTCAAACATCTGGTGCCTTTTGTGGGTGATAATTCTTCTGATGACGAGGTGCCTGGCGATTCGAGGTCGAATCTTCTTGACCCCCAGGGAGATGATGGCGTAGAGGACCTAGCTTTAGCTTATCTGGACGCAAGGGATCGTAATCGGGATTTATCAAAGAAACGGACATAGGGCTCAGAATTTTTATTATTATATGTTTTCGGAAGCGTCTCGACGAGCCGGATAAGACCAATGCTAAAGCGATTGCTGATGGTGGATTTTAGCCTTCTGAGGTCGTTTAGATAGTTTAAAATAGCTTTCTTTAAGTTTCATGTCTATTTTTGTCTTTTTGCATTTTATTTATCAATTAGGGTTTTATTTCAACTAGAAGTTTAGTATTTAAGAGTCCTTTTATCATTGGATCAAGCAGTTGTTTTTGAAGAAGAATATTATTCTTGGAGTTTTCTCCACAATTAATTAATTTCATTCGGCATTCATAGGAATCAACGATTGATTTTGAGTTTTGTTTCAGTGTTTACGTTTCTGCCTGCGTCAGTTGGTATCAGAGACAGGTTAACGTTCTAAGATCATGCCTCCACGACGACCACCACCGGCAGCGGCGGCGGCGGCTGCTCCTCATGATAACATTGCAGACGAGCAGCATCGTAGAGAAGAGGCGACTCAGGTTCGCCAACAGATCGACTTGTTGGTACAAGAGATGGCCGAGATGAGGACCCAACATATTGATCTCTTGGATCAAAACAGGGAATTGCTGGGACTTCTGAACGGTCCGTTTCAGGGTGCGCGCGCACCCAGGGGGCGTGGTCTACAGCGCGGTGGTCTTCGAGATGTGGGTGGAAGGGAGCAGTTTAGGCGACGGAGAGGTAGTCCTCCTCAATTGGACTCCTCCTCCGACGAAGAGACTGCGTCTGTGCACAATCCGTTTGCACCTTTGGACCCGGAATGGCGTGCCGGGCGGGGTGATGGCGTTGACCGACGTTGGGAGGGTGGTTTTCGTGTGGAAATCCCGGAATTCAATGGTGGACTGGAAGCCGATGAATTATTGGATTGGTTATGTGCAGTGGAGGAGATTTTGGATTTCAAAGAAGTTCCTGATGCTAGGCGTGTTGGTCTTGTGGCAACTCGGTTTCGTGGTAGGGCGGCAGCATGGTGGCAGCAACTGAAAGTCACGCGCTTACGACAGGGTAAGTCCAAAATTTCTTCTTGGCAAAAATTAACGAAACATATGAAGGGGTCCTTCTTACCATTCAATTACACTCGTATCTTGTATCAAAAATTACAAAATTTGAGACAAGGTACGAGAACTGTCGATGAGTACGCGGCAGAATTTTTTCAGTTGATTGCTCGAAATGAGATTCATGAGAGCGATGATCAGCTTGTGGCTCGGTTCGTTGGTGGTTTGAGGGTGAATTTTCAGGATGTGTTGAACCTTTTTTCCCCTGTTTCGGTCTCTGAAGCGCATCAGCGCGCTCTTCTGCTGGAGAAACAGGCCTCGCGGCGAGGCTTTGGATTTTCGGCTGCCGGTTCTTCGTCGGGCAACACTCGCCAGTGGCAGCCGTCGACCAACAGCCCATCAGGCACGGTCCCGCGGGGTCGTGGGGGTCCTTTTCCCAACACTACTCCGCCTGTTGGGGCGACTGGAGGGCGCAATCAGGTTGGTGACACGGTGGCTGGAGGGCGCAGTCAGGGTGGAATTCAGTGTTTTTCTTGTGGTGAGTGGGGACACCGCCAATCTGCTTGCCCCCAGCTTGGGGCGCGAAAGGGGCTGCTTTTGGATGATATGGGTGCGCCAGAGTATGATGGACCACCTATTTTTGATGTTGACGAATCCGACCAATTACCGGTCGAGCAGGTGGACGGTGACGTGGGTCCGGCGTTGGTGTTGCGGCGTAGTTGCCTTACCCCACGAGTTGCTGATGATTGTGTTCAGCGTCATAAGCTGTTTGAGTCGACTTGCACGATTAATGGTAAAGTCTGTCGTTTTATTGTCGATGGGGGGTCTTGCGAGAATGTTATTTCTGATGATGCTATCAAGAAGCTTGAATTACCTACTGAAGCACACCCTCAGCCATATCAGATTGCTTGGCTTCAGAAGAGTATCGCTTTTACTGTCGATCGTCGTGCCTCTGTTCCTCTATCGATTGGTGGCAAGTATCGAGAAACTATTTGTTGTGACGTTGCTCCAATGGATGCGTGCCATATTTTATTGGGCCGCCCTTGGCAGTTTGATAGGGAGGCGTTACATGATGGTCGTAAGAACACTTATAGTTTTGTATTTGGAGGTACGAAAATTGTCTTATTACCATCCTCACCGCGAGCAGTGGTGCCCCGCGAGCTTGCCCCAGCCTTGTTTTTATCTCGTGCCCTATTTGAGCGTGAAATGGTGTCCGAGAGTGGGGTGTTTTTATTGATTGGAAAGCCCGTTTCAGAAGGGGCTGAGGTGCCATCGGCGGTTGCCCCTTTGTTGGAGGACTTTGCCGATCTTTTTCCGGCTGACTTACCGTTAGGATTGCCGCCGGTTCGTGACATTCAGCATCAGATCGACTTGGTTCCAGGGGTTTCTCTTCCTAATCGTCCTCATTATCGTATGAGCCCGGCTGAACATGAGGAGTTGAGGCGTCAGGTGGAGGATTTGTTGCAGAAGGGGCATATTCGTGAGAGCTTGAGCCCATGTGCGGTACCTGCTCTTCTCATTCCTAAGAAGGACGGTACTTGGCGTATGTGTGTTGATAGTCGGGCCATTAACAAGATCACAGTTCGTTATCGGTTTCCCATTCCTCGTTTGGATGATCTGTTGGACCAATTGAGCGGTGCTTCGATTTTTAGTAAACTTGACCTCAAAAGTGGATATCACCAGATTCGGATACGGCCAGGAGATGAGTGGAAGACGGCTTTCAAAACTCGGGAAGGGTTGTTTGAATGGCTTGTTATGCCCTTTGGTCTTTCCAACGCCCCTAGCACTTTCATGCGTATTATGAACCAGGCCCTCCGGTCTTTGATTGGTACTTGTGTGGTGGTTTACTTTGACGACATCCTTGTCTATAGCCGCACAGTCTCTGAGCATTTGCAGCACCTGCGGTCAGTTTTTCTTATTCTTCGTTCAGAGAAATTTTTTGCTGCCCCTCGTAAGTGCACTTTTCTTGTTCCGCGGATTTTATTTTTGGGTTATCAGATATCGGGTCAAGGTATTTCTGTTGATGATGCTAAGGTAGAGGCCATCCAGCGTTGGCCGACTCCGCGCACTCTTACAGATGTGCGTAGTTTTCATGGGCTGGCATCTTTTTATCGGCGTTTCATCCCGCATTTTAGCTCCATCTTGGCCCCTGTGACTGAGTGTATGAAGCAAGCTACCTTTGCCTGGTCCGAGGACGCTGATAGGTCCTTTCATCTTATCAAGCAGAAATTGACTTCGGCTCCTGTTCTCGTTCTTCCTAATTTTTCCCTTCCTTTCGAGTTGCATTGCGATGCACCCAAGGTAGGCATCGGGGCAGTTTTGAGCCAAGGAGGCCGTCCAGTTGCTTATTTTAGTGAGAAACTAGGAGGCGCGCGCAGTCGTTATAGTACTTATGATGTGGAATTTTATGCCGTGGTTCAGGCTGTTCGCCATTGGCGTCATTATTTATTTCAGCGAGAGTTTATTTTATACACGGACCATGAGGCGTTGAGGCATTTGGCCAGTCAGAATAATGTGTCTGCTCGCCATGCCTCTTGGACTGCTTATTTACAACAATTCACCTTTGTTATTAAGCATAAATCTGGTGCTTCTAACAAAGTGGCCGATGCCTTGAGTCGTCGTCACTCTTTATTGACGGATTTGCGCGTTGCGGTTCACGGCTTTGACACATTCCGTGACCTCTATGCATCTGATCCGTTTTTTGGGCCTATTGTGACCGAGGTTCAGGCTGATCAATGCACGGATTATATTCTTTCGGATGGATTTTTGTTTCGGGGTTTACAACTTTGCATTCCCGATTGCAGTCTGCGTGATAAAATTATTGCTGAACTTCATGGGGCTGGACATGTTGGTCGTGATCGGTCAGTTGAGTTGGTCAGGCGTACCTTCTTTTGGCCTTCTTTGAGGCGTGATGTTTCCCGGCATGTCGCGCGCTGTCGCACGTGCCATGTGGCTAAGGGTACTGCGTCCAATGCTGGTTTATATCGGCCCCTTCCTATACCGACTCAGCCATGGACGGATATTAGCATGGACTTTGTGCTTGGATTACCACGGACTCAACGAGGTTTTGATTCGATATTTGTCGTCGTTGACCGTTTCTCTAAGATGGTTCATTTCATTCCTTGTAAGCGTACGGCTGATGCGGTTCATGTGGCCCAACTCTTCTTTCGTGAGATTTATCGCATACATGGTTTGCCATCTTCTATTGTGTCGGACCGCGACACCCGGTTTCTTAGTCACTTCTGGCGTAGTTTATGGCGCATGGCAAACACTTCGTTGAATTTTAGTAGCGCCTATCACCCGCAGACGGATGGACAGACGGAGGTTGTGAACCGGTCTCTTGGTAATTTGTTACGGTGTTTGGTTGGCGACAATATTAAATCATGGGATCAGCAGCTTAGTCAAGCCGAATTTGCGCATAATGTGGCCGTCAACCGCAGCACTGGGTATTGCCCCTTCCAGATTGTTTTTTCTATGATACCTCGGGGTCCTTTGGATTTATTATCGGTGCCGTCTGCTACCCGTATTCATGGGCGTGCGGCTGACTTTATTGAGGGACTACAGCACATACATTCCGCCACTCATGCCAACTTGGTGGCTGCCACGGACAAATACAAGCAGGCCGCTGACGCACATCGCCGGCATGTTGAATTTGAGGTGGGCAATTTTGTTTGGGCTGTTCTCACGAAGGACCGTTTCCCGGCTCATGAGTACAACAAATTATCGTCCCGCAAAATTGGTCCTTTGGAGATTGTAGAGAAAATTAATCCCAATGCCTACCGCCTGAAGCTACCAAGCCATATTCGTACTTCTGACGTTTTCAATGTCAAACATCTGGTGCCTTTTGTGGGTGATAATTCTTCTGATGACGAGGTGCCTGGCGATTCGAGGTCGAATCTTCTTGACCCCCAGGGAGATGATGGCGTAGAGGACCTAGCTTTAGCTTATCTGGACGCAAGGGATCGTAATCGGGATTTATCAAAGAAACGGACATAGGGCTCAGAATTTTTATTATTATATGTTTTCGGAAGCGTCTCGACGAGCCGGACAAGACCAATGCTAAAGCAATTGCTGATGGTGGATTTTAGCCTTCTGAGGTCGTTTAGATAGTTTAAAATAGCTTTCTTTAAGTTTCATGTCTATTTTTGTCTTTTTGCATTTTATTTATCAATTAGGGTTTTATTTCAACTAGAAGTTTAGTATTTAAGAGTCCTTTTATCATTGGATCAAGCAGTTGTTTTTGAAGAAGAATATTATTCTTGGAGTTTTCTCCACAATTAATCAATTTCATTCGGCATTCATAGGAATCAACGATTGATTTTGAGTTTTGTTTCAGTGTTTACGTTTCTGCCTGCGTCAGTTGGTATCAGAGACAGGTTAACGTTCTAAGATCATGCCTCCACGACGACCACCACCGGCACCGGCAGCGGCGGCGGCGGCTGCTCCTCATGATAACATTGCAGACGAGCAGCATCGTAGAGAAGAGGCGACTCAGGTTCGCCAACAGATCGACTTGTTGGTACAAGAGATGGCCGAGATGAGGACCCAACATATTGATCTCTTGGATCAAAACAGGGAATTGCTGGGACTTCTGAACGGTCCGTTTCAGGGTGCGCGCGCACCCAGGGGGCGTGGTCTACAGCGCGGTGGTCTTCGAGATGTGGGTGGAAGGGAGCAGTTTAGGCGACGGAGAGGTAGTCCTCCTCAATTGGACTCCTCCTCCGACGAAGAGACTGCGTCTGTGCACAATCCGTTTGCACCTTTGGACCCGGAATGGCGTGCCGGGCGGGGTGATGGCGTTGACCGACGTTGGGAGGGTGGTTTTCGTGTGGAAATCCCGGAATTCAATGGTGGACTGGAAGCCGATGAATTATTGGATTGGTTATGTGCAGTGGAGGAGATTTTGGATTTCAAAGAAGTTCCTGATGCTAGGCGTGTTGGTCTTGTGGCAACTCGGTTTCGTGGTAGGGCGGCAGCATGGTGGCAGCAACTGAAAGTCACGCGCTTACGACAGGGTAAGTCCAAAATTTCTTCTTGGCAAAAATTAACGAAACATATGAAGGGGTCCTTCTTACCATTCAATTACACTCGTATCTTGTATCAAAAATTACAAAATTTGAGACAAGGTACGAGAACTGTCGATGAGTACGCGGCAGAATTTTTTCAGTTGATTGCTCGAAATGAGATTCATGAGAGCGATGATCAGCTTGTGGCTCGGTTCGTTGGTGGTTTGAGGGTGAATTTTCAGGATGTGTTGAACCTTTTTTCCCCTGTTTCGGTCTCTGAAGCGCATCAGCGCGCTCTTCTGCTGGAGAAACAGGCCTCGCGGCGAGGCTTTGGATTTTCGGCTGCCGGTTCTTCGTCGGGCAACACTCGCCAGTGGCAGCCGTCGACCAACAGCCCATCAGGCACGGTCCCGCGGGGTCGTGGGGGTCCTTTTCCCAACACTACTCCGCCTGTTGGGGCGACTGGAGGGCGCAATCAGGTTGGTGACACGGTGGCTGGAGGGCGCAGTCAGGGTGGAATTCAGTGTTTTTCTTGTGGTGAGTGGGGACACCGCCAATCTGCTTGCCCCCAGCTTGGGGCGCGAAAGGGGCTGCTTTTGGATGATATGGGTGCGCCAGAGTATGATGGACCACCTATTTTTGATGTTGACGAATCCGACCAATTACTGGTCGAGCAGGTGGACGGTGACGTGGGTCCGGCGTTGGTGTTGCGGCGTAGTTGCCTTACCCCACGAGTTGCTGATGATTGTGTTCAGCGTCATAAGCTGTTTGAGTCGACTTGCACGGTTAATGGTAAAGTCTGTCGTTTTATTGTCGATGGGGGGTCTTGCGAGAATGTTATTTCTGATGATGCTATCAAGAAGCTTGAATTACCTACTGAAGCACACCCTCAGCCATATCAGATTGCTTGGCTTCAGAAGAGTATCGCTTTTACTGTCGATCGTCGTGCCTCTGTTCCTCTATCGATTGGTGGCAAGTATCGAGAAACTATTTGTTGTGACGTTGCTCCAATGGATGCGTGCCATATTTTATTGGGCCGCCCTTGGCAGTTTGATAGGGAGGCGTTACATGATGGTCGTAAGAACACTTATAGTTTTGTATTTGGAGGTACGAAAATTGTCTTATTACCATCCTCACCGCGAGCAGTGGTGCCCCGCGAGCTTGCCCCAGCCTTGTTTTTATCTCGTGCCCTATTTGAGCGTGAAATGGTGTCCGAGAGTGGGGTGTTTTTATTGATTGGAAAGCCCGTTTCAGAAGGGGCTGAGGTGCCATCGGCGGTTGCCCCTTTGTTGGAGGACTTTGCCGATCTTTTTCCGGCTGACTTACCGTTAGGATTGCCGCCGGTTCGTGACATTCAGCATCAGATCGACTTGGTTCCAGGGGTTTCTCTTCCTAATCGTCCTCATTATCGTATGAGCCCGGCTGAACATGAGGAGTTGAGGCGTCAGGTGGAGGATTTGTTGCAGAAGGGGCATATTCGTGAGAGCTTGAGCCCATGTGCGGTACCTGCTCTTCTCATTCCTAAGAAGGACGGTACTTGGCGTATGTGTGTTGATAGTCGGGCCATTAACAAGATCACAGTTCGTTATCGGTTTCCCATTCCTCGTTTGGATGATCTGTTGGACCAATTGAGCGGTGCTTCGATTTTTAGTAAACTTGACCTCAAAAGTGGATATCACCAGATTCGGATACGGCCAGGAGATGAGTGGAAGACGGCTTTCAAAACTCGGGAAGGGTCGTTTGAATGGCTTGTTATGCCCTTTGGTCTTTCCAACGCCCCTAGCACTTTCATGCGTATTATGAACCAGGCCCTCCGGTCTTTGATTGGTACTTGTGTGGTGGTTTACTTTGACGACATCCTTGTCTATAGCCGCACAGTCTCTGAGCATTTGCAGCACCTGCGGTCAGTTTTTCTTATTCTTCGTTCAGAGAAATTTTTTGCTGCCCCTCGTAAGTGCACTTTTCTTGTTCCGCGGATTTTATTTTTGGGTTATCAGATATCGGGTCAAGGTATTTCTGTTGATGATGCTAAGGTAGAGGCCATCCAGCGTTGGCCGACTCCGCGCACTCTTACAGATGTGCGTAGTTTTCATGGGCTGGCATCTTTTTATCGGCGTTTCATCCCGCATTTTAGCTCCATCTTGGCCCCTGTGACTGAGTGTATGAAGCAAGCTACCTTTGCCTGGTCCGAGGACGCTGATAGGGCCTTTCATCTTATCAAGCAGAAATTGACTTCGGCTCCTGTTCTCGTTCTTCCTAATTTTTCCCTTCCTTTCGAGTTGCATTGCGATGCATCCAAGGTAGGCATCGGGGCAGTTTTGAGCCAAGGAGGCCGTCCAGTTGCTTATTTTAGTGAGAAACTAGGAGGCGCGCGCAGTCGTTATAGTACTTATGATGTGGAATTTTATGCCGTGGTTCAGGCTGTTCGCCATTGGCGTCATTATTTATTTCAGCGAGAGTTTATTTTATACACGGACCATGAGGCGTTGAGGCATTTGGCCAGTCAGAATAATGTGTCTGCTCGCCATGCCTCTTGGACTGCTTATTTACAACAATTCACCTTTGTTATTAAGCATAAATCTGGTGCTTCTAACAAAGTGGCCGATGCCTTGAGTCGTCGTCACTCTTTATTGACGGATTTGCGCGTTGCGGTTCACGGCTTTGACACATTCCGTGACCTCTATGCATCTGATCCGTTTTTTGGGCCTATTGTGACCGAGGTTCAGGCTGATCAATGCACGGATTATATTCTTTCGGATGGATTTTTGTTTCGGGGTTTACAACTTTGCATTCCCGATTGCAGTCTGCGTGATAAAATTATTGCTGAACTTCATGGGGCTGGACATGTTGGTCGTGATCGGTCAGTTGAGTTGGTCAGGCGTACCTTCTTTTGGCCTTCTTTGAGGCGTGATGTTTCCCGGCATGTCGCGCGCTGTCGCACGTGCCATGTGGCTAAGGGTACTGCGTCCAATGCTGGTTTATATCGGCCCCTTCCTATACCGACTCAGCCATGGACGGATATTAGCATGGACTTTGTGCTTGGATTACCACGGACTCAACGAGGTTTTGATTCGATATTTGTCGTCGTTGACCGTTTCTCTAAGATGGTTCATTTCATTCCTTGTAAGCGTACGGCTGATGCGGTTCATGTGGCCCAACTCTTCTTTCGTGAGATTTATCGCATACATGGTTTGCCATCTTCTATTGTGTCGGACCGCGACACCCGGTTTCTTAGTCACTTCTGGCGTAGTTTATGGCGCATGGCAAACACTTCGTTGAATTTTAGTAGCGCCTATTACCCGCAGACGGATGGACAGACGGAGGTTGTGAACCGGTCTCTTGGTAATTTGTTACGGTGTTTGGTTGGCGACAATATTAAATCATGGGATCAGCAGCTTAGTCAAGCCGAATTTGCGCATAATGTGGCCGTCAACCGCAGCACTGGGTATTGCCCCTTCCAGATTGTTTTTTCTATGATACCTCGGGGTCCTTTGGATTTATTATCGGTGCCGTCTGCTACCCGTATTCATGGGCGTGCGGCTGACTTTATTGAGGGACTACAGCACATACATTCCGCCACTCATGCCAACTTGGTGGCTGCCACGGACAAATACAAGCAGGCCGCTGACGCACATCGCCGGCATGTTGAATTTGAGGTGGGCAATTTTGTTTGGGCTGTTCTCACGAAGGACCGTTTCCCGGCTCATGAGTACAACAAATTATCGTCCCGCAAAATTGGTCCTTTGGAGATTGTAGAGAAAATTAATCCCAATGCCTACCGCCTGAAGCTACCAAGCCATATTCGTACTTCTGACGTTTTCAATGTCAAACATCTGGTGCCTTTTGTGGGTGATAATTCTTCTGATGACGAGGTGCCTGGCGATTCGAGGTCGAATCTTCTTGACCCCCAGGGAGATGATGGCGTAGAGGACCTAGCTTTAGCTTATCTGGACGCAAGGGATCGTAATCGGGATTTATCAAAGAAACGGACATAGGGCTCAGAATTTTTATTATTATATGTTTTCGGAAGCGTCTCGACGAGCCGGACAAGACCAATGCTAAAGCAATTGCTGATGGTGGATTTTAGCCTTCTGAGGTCGTTTAGATAGTTTAAAATAGCTTTCTTTAAGTTTCATGTCTATTTTTGTCTTTTTGCATTTTATTTATCAATTAGGGTTTTATTTCAACTAGAAGTTTAGTATTTAAGAGTCCTTTTATCATTGGATCAAGCAGTTGTTTTTGAAGAAGAATATTATTCTTGGAGTTTTCTCCACAATTAATCAATTTCATTCGGCATTCATAGGAATCAACGATTGATTTTGAGTTTTGTTTCAGTGTTTACGTTTCTGCCTGCGTCAGTTGGTATCAGAGACAGGTTAACGTTCTAAGATCATGCCTCGACGACGACCACCACCGGCAGCGGCGGCGGCGGCTGCTCCTCATGATAACATTGCAGACGAGCAGCATCGTAGAGAAGAGGCGACTCAGGTTCGCCAACAGATCGACTTGTTGGTACAAGAGATGGCCGAGATGAGGACCCAACATATTGATCTCTTGGATCAAAACAGGGAATTGCTGGGACTTCTGAACGGTCCGTTTTAGGGTGCGCGCGCACCCAGGGGGCGTGGTCTACAGCGCGGTGGTCTTCGAGATGTGGGTGGAAGGGAGCAGTTTAGGCGACGGAGAGGTAGTCCTCCTCAATTGGACTCCTCCTCCGACGAAGAGACTGCGTCTGTGCACAATCCGTTTGCACCTTTGGACCCGGAATGGCGTGCCGGGCGGGGTGATGGCGTTGACCGACGTTGGGAGGGTGGTTTTCGTGTGGAAATCCCGGAATTCAATGGTGGACTGGAAGCCGATGAATTATTGGATTGGTTATGTGCAGTGGAGGAGATTTTGGATTTCAAAGAAGTTCCTGATGCTAGGCGTGTTGGTCTTGTGGCAACTCGGTTTCGTGGTAGGGCGGCAGCATGGTGGCAGCAACTGAAAGTCACGCGCTTACGACAGGGTAAGTCCAAAATTTCTTCTTGGCAAAAATTAACGAAACATATGAAGGGGTCCTTCTTACCATTCAATTACACTCGTATCTTGTATCAAAAATTACAAAATTTGAGACAAGGTACGAGAACTGTCGATGAGTACGCGGCAGAATTTTTTCAGTTGATTGCTCGAAATGAGATTCATGAGAGCGATGATCAGCTTGTGGCTCGGTTCGTTGGTGGTTTGAGGGTGAATTTTCAGGATGTGTTGAACCTTTTTTCCCCTGTTTCGGTCTCTGAAGCGCATCAGCGCGCTCTTCTGCTGGAGAAACAGGCCTCGCGGCGAGGCTTTGGATTTTCGGCTGCCGGTTCTTCGTCGGGCAACACTCGCCAGTGGCAGCCGTCGACCAACAGCCCATCAGGCACGGTCCCGCGGGGTCGTGGGGGTCCTTTTCCCAACACTACTCCGCCTGTTGGGGCGACTGGAGGGCGCAATCAGGTTGGTGACACGGTGGCTGGAGGGCGCAGTCAGGGTGGAATTCAGTGTTTTTCTTGTGGTGAGTGGGGACACCGCCAATCTGCTTGCCCCCAGCTTGGGGCGCGAAAGGGGCTGCTTTTGGATGATATGGGTGCGCCAGAGTATGATGGACCACCTATTTTTGATGTTGACGAATCCGACCAATTACCGGTCGAGCAGGTGGACGGTGACGTGGGTCCGGCGTTGGTGTTGCGGCGTAGTTGCCTTACCCCACGAGTTGCTGATGATTGTGTTCAGCGTCATAAGCTGTTTGAGTCGACTTGCACGGTTAATGGTAAAGTCTGTCGTTTTATTGTCGATGGGGGGTCTTGCGAGAATGTTATTTCTGATGATGCTATCAAGAAGCTTGAATTACCTACTGAAGCACACCCTCAGCCATATCAGATTGCTTGGCTTCAGAAGAGTATCGCTTTTACTGTCGATCGTCGTGCCTCTGTTCCTCTATCGATTGGTGGCAAGTATCGAGAAACTATTTGTTGTGACGTTGCTCCAATGGATGCGTGCCATATTTTATTGGGCCGCCCTTGGCAGTTTGATAGGGAGGCGTTACATGATGGTCGTAAGAACACTTATAGTTTTGTATTTGGAGGTACGAAAATTGTCTTATTACCATCCTCACCGCGAGCAGTGGTGCCCCGCGAGCTTGCCCCAGCCTTGTTTTTATCTCGTGCCCTATTTGAGCGTGAAATGGTGTCCGAGAGTGGGGTGTTTTTATTGATTGGAAAGCCCGTTTCAGAAGGGGCTGAGGTGCCATCGGCGGTTGCCCCTTTGTTGGAGGACTTTGCCGATCTTTTTCCGGCTGACTTACCGTTAGGATTGCCGCCGGTTCGTGACATTCAGCATCAGATCGACTTGGTTCCAGGGGTTTCTCTTCCTAATCGTCCTCATTATCGTATGAGCCCGGCTGAACATGAGGAGTTGAGGCGTCAGGTGGAGGATTTGTTGCAGAAGGGGCATATTCGTGAGAGCTTGAGCCCATGTGCGGTACCTGCTCTTCTCATTCCTAAGAAGGACGGTACTTGGCGTATGTGTGTTGATAGTCGGGCCATTAACAAGATCACAGTTCGTTATCGGTTTCCCATTCCTCGTTTGGATGATCTGTTGGACCAATTGAGCGGTGCTTCGATTTTTAGTAAACTTGACCTCAAAAGTGGATATCACCAGATTCGGATACGGCCAGGAGATGAGTGGAAGACGGCTTTCAAAACTCGGGAAGGGTCGTTTGAATGGCTTGTTATGCCCTTTGGTCTTTCCAACGCCCCTAGCACTTTCATGCGTATTATGAACCAGGCCCTCCGGTCTTTGATTGGTACTTGTGTGGTGGTTTACTTTGACGACATCCTTGTCTATAGCCGCACAGTCTCTGAGCATTTGCAGCACCTGCGGTCAGTTTTTCTTATTCTTCGTTCAGAGAAATTTTTTGCTGCCCCTCGTAAGTGCACTTTTCTTGTTCCGCGGATTTTATTTTTGGGTTATCAGATATCGGGTCAAGGTATTTCTGTTGATGATGCTAAGGTAGAGGCCATCCAGCGTTGGCCGACTCCGCGCACTCTTACAGATGTGCGTAGTTTTCATGGGCTGGCATCTTTTTATCGGCGTTTCATCCCGCATTTTAGCTCCATCTTGGCCCCTGTGACTGAGTGTATGAAGCAAGCTACCTTTGCCTGGTCCGAGGACGCTGATAGGGCCTTTCATCTTATCAAGCAGAAATTGACTTCGGCTCCTGTTCTCGTTCTTCCTAATTTTTCCCTTCCTTTCGAGTTGCATTGCGATGCATCCAAGGTAGGCATCGGGGCAGTTTTGAGCCAAGGAGGCCGTCCAGTTGCTTATTTTAGTGAGAAACTAGGAGGCGCGCGCAGTCGTTATAGTACTTATGATGTGGAATTTTATGCCGTGGTTCAGGCTGTTCGCCATTGGCGTCATTATTTATTTCAGCGAGAGTTTATTTTATACACGGACCATGAGGCGTTGAGGCATTTGGCCAGTCAGAATAATGTGTCTGCTCGCCATGCCTCTTGGACTGCTTATTTACAACAATTCACCTTTGTTATTAAGCATAAATCTGGTGCTTCTAACAAAGTGGCCGATGCCTTGAGTCGTCGTCACTCTTTATTGACGGATTTGCGCGTTGCGGTTCACGGCTTTGACACATTCCGTGACCTCTATGCATCTGATCCGTTTTTTGGGCCTATTGTGACCGAGGTTCAGGCTGATCAATGCACGGATTATATTCTTTCGGATGGATTTTTGTTTCGGGGTTTACAACTTTGCATTCCCGATTGCAGTCTGCGTGATAAAATTATTGCTGAACTTCATGGGGCTGGACATGTTGGTCGTGATCGGTCAGTTGAGTTGGTCAGGCGTACCTTCTTTTGGCCTTCTTTGAGGCGTGATGTTTCCCGGCATGTCGCGCGCTGTCGCACGTGCCATGTGGCTAAGGGTACTGCGTCCAATGCTGGTTTATATCGGCCCCTTCCTATACCGACTCAGCCATGGACGGATATTAGCATGGACTTTGTGCTTGGATTACCACGGACTCAACGAGGTTTTGATTCGATATTTGTCGTCGTTGACCGTTTCTCTAAGATGGTTCATTTCATTCCTTGTAAGCGTACGGCTGATGCGGTTCATGTGGCCCAACTCTTCTTTCGTGAGATTTATCGCATACATGGTTTGCCATCTTCTATTGTGTCGGACCGCGACACCCGGTTTCTTAGTCACTTCTGGCGTAGTTTATGGCGCATGGCAAACACTTCGTTGAATTTTAGTAGCGCCTATCACCCGCAGACGGATGGACAGACGGAGGTTGTGAACCGGTCTCTTGGTAATTTGTTACGGTGTTTGGTTGGCGACAATATTAAATCATGGGATCAGCAGCTTAGTCAAGCCGAATTTGCGCATAATGTGGCCGTCAACCGCAGCACTGGGTATTGCCCCTTCCAGATTGTTTTTTCTATGATACCTCGGGGTCCTTTGGATTTATTATCGGTGCCGTCTGCTACCCGTATTCATGGGCGTGCGGCTGACTTTATTGAGGGACTACAGCACATACATTCCGCCACTCATGCCAACTTGGTGGCTGCCACGGACAAATACAAGCAGGCCGCTGACGCACATCGCCGGCATGTTGAATTTGAGGTGGGCAATTTTGTTTGGGCTGTTCTCACGAAGGACCGTTTCCCGGCTCATGAGTACAACAAATTATCGTCCCGCAAAATTGGTCCTTTGGAGATTGTAGAGAAAATTAATCCCAATGCCTACCGCCTGAAGCTACCAAGCCATATTCGTACTTCTGACGTTTTCAATGTCAAACATCTGGTGCCTTTTGTGGGTGATAATTCTTCTGATGACGAGGTGCCTGGCGATTCGAGGTCGAATCTTCTTGACCCCCAGGGAGATGATGGCGTAGAGGACCTAGCTTTAGCTTATCTGGACGCAAGGGATCGTAATCGGGATTTATCAAAGAAACGGACATAGGGCTCAGAATTTTTATTATTATATGTTTTCGGAAGCGTCTCGACGAGCCGGACAAGACCAATGCTAAAGCGATTGCTGATGGTGGATTTTAGCCTTCTGAGGTCGTTTAGATAGTTTAAAATAGCTTTCTTTAAGTTTCATGTCTATTTTTGTCTTTTTGCATTTTATTTATCAATTAGGGTTTTATTTCAACTAGAAGTTTAGTATTTAAGAGTCCTTTTATCATTGGATCAAGCAGTTGTTTTTGAAGAAGAATATTATTCTTGGAGTTTTCTCCACAATTAATTAATTTCATTCGGCATTCATAGGAATCAACGATTGATTTTGAGTTTTGTTTCAGTGTTTACGTTTCTGCCTGCGTCAGTTGGTATCAGAGACAGGTTAACGTTCTAAGATCATGCCTCCACGACGACCACCACCGGCAGCGGCGGCGGCGGCTGCTCCTCATGATAACATTGCAGACGAGCAGCATCGTAGAGAAGAGGCGACTCAGGTTCGCCAACAGATCGACTTGTTGGTACAAGAGATGGCCGAGATGAGGACCCAACATATTGATCTCTTGGATCAAAACAGGGAATTGCTGGGACTTCTGAACGGTCCGTTTCAGGGTGCGCGCGCACCCAGGGGACGTGGTCTACAGCGCGGTGGTCTTCGAGATGTGGGTGGAAGGGAGCAGTTTAGGCGACGGAGAGGTAGTCCTCCTCAATTGGACTCCTCCTCCGACGAAGAGACTGCGTCTGTGCACAATCCGTTTGCACCTTTGGACCCGGAATGGCGTGCCGGGCGGGGTGATGGCGTTGACCGACGTTGGGAGGGTGGTTTTCGTGTGGAAATCCCGGAATTCAATGGTGGACTGGAAGCTGATGAATTATTGGATTGGTTATGTGCAGTGGAGGAGATTTTGGATTTCAAAGAAGTTCCTGATGCTAGGCGTGTTGGTCTTGTGGCAACTCGGTTTCGTGGTAGGGCGGCAGCATGGTGGCAGCAACTGAAAGTCACGCGCTTACGACAGGGTAAGTCCAAAATTTCTTCTTGGCAAAAATTAACGAAACATATGAAGGGGTCCTTCTTACCATTCAATTACACTCGTATCTTGTATCAAAAATTACAAAATTTGAGACAAGGTACGAGAACTGTCGATGAGTACGCGGCAGAATTTTTTCAGTTGATTGCTCGAAATGAGATTCATGAGAGCGATGATCAGCTTGTGGCTCGGTTCGTTGGTGGTTTGAGGGTGAATTTTCAGGATGTGTTGAACCTTTTTTCCCCTGTTTCGGTCTCTGAAGCGCATCAGCGCGCTCTTCTGCTGGAGAAACAGGCCTCGCGGCGAGGCTTTGGATTTTCGGCTGCCGGTTCTTCGTCGGGCAACACTCGCCAGTGGCAGCCGTCGACCAACAGCCCATCAGGCACGGTCCCGCGGGGTCGTGGGGGTCCTTTTCCCAACACTACTCCGCCTGTTGGGGCGACTGGAGGGCGCAATCAGGTTGGTGACACGGTGGCTGGAGGGCGCAGTCAGGGTGGAATTCAGTGTTTTTCTTGTGGTGAGTGGGGACACCGCCAATCTGCTTGCCCCCAGCTTGGGGCGCGAAAGGGGCTGCTTTTGGATGATATGGGTGCGCCAGAGTATGATGGACCACCTATTTTTGATGTTGACGAATCCGACCAATTACCGGTCGAGCAGGTGGACGGTGACGTGGGTCCGGCGTTGGTGTTGCGGCGTAGTTGCCTTACCCCACGAGTTGCTGATGATTGTGTTCAGCGTCATAAGCTGTTTGAGTCGACTTGCACGGTTAATGGTAAAGTCTGTCGTTTTATTGTCGATGGGGGGTCTTGCGAGAATGTTATTTCTGATGATGCTATCAAGAAGCTTGAATTACCTACTGAAGCACACCCTCAGCCATATCAGATTGCTTGGCTTCAGAAGAGTATCGCTTTTACTGTCGATCGTCGTGCCTCTGTTCCTCTATCGATTGGTGGCAAGTATCGAGAAACTATTTGTTGTGACGTTGCTCCAATGGATGCGTGCCATATTTTATTGGGCCGCCCTTGGCAGTTTGATAGGGAGGCGTTACATGATGGTCGTAAGAACACTTATAGTTTTGTATTTGGAGGTACGAAAATTGTCTTATTACCATCCTCACCGCGAGCAGTGGTGCCCCGCGAGCTTGCCCCAGCCTTGTTTTTATCTCGTGCCCTATTTGAGCGTGAAATGGTGTCCGAGAGTGGGGTGTTTTTATTGATTGGAAAGCCCGTTTCAGAAGGGGCTGAGGTGCCATCGGCGGTTGCCCCTTTGTTGGAGGACTTTGCCGATCTTTTTCCGGCTGACTTACCGTTAGGATTGCCGCCGGTTCGTGACATTCAGCATCAGATCGACTTGGTTCCAGGGGTTTCTCTTCCTAATCGTCCTCATTATCGTATGAGCCCGGCTGAACATGAGGAGTTGAGGCGTCAGGTGGAGGATTTGTTGCAGAAGGGGCATATTCGTGAGAGCTTGAGCCCATGTGCGGTACCTGCTCTTCTCATTCCTAAGAAGGACGGTACTTGGCGTATGTGTGTTGATAGTCGGGCCATTAACAAGATCACAGTTCGTTATCGGTTTCCCATTCCTCGTTTGGATGATCTGTTGGACCAATTGAGCGGTGCTTCAATTTTTAGTAAACTTGACCTCAAAAGTGGATATCACCAGATTCGGATACGGCCAGGAGATGAGTGGAAGACGGCTTTCAAAACTCGAGAAGGGTTGTTTGAATGGCTTGTTATGCCCTTTGGTCTTTCCAACGCCCCTAGCACTTTCATGCGTATTATGAACCAGGCCCTCCGGTCTTTGATTGGTACTTGTGTGGTGGTTTACTTTGACGACATCCTTGTCTATAGCCGCACAGTCTCTGAGCATTTGCAGCACCTGCGGTCAGTTTTTCTTATTCTTCGTTCAGAGAAATTTTTTGCTGCCCCTCGTAAGTGCACTTTTCTTGTTCCGCGGATTTTATTTTTGGGTTATCAGATATCGGGTCAAGGTATTTCTGTTGATGATGCTAAGGTAGAGGCCATCCAGCGTTGGCCGACTCCGCGCACTCTTACAGATGTGCGTAGTTTTCATGGGCTGGCATCTTTTTATCGGCGTTTCATCCCGCATTTTAGCTCCATCTTGGCCCCTGTGACTGAGTGTATGAAGCAAGCTACCTTTGCCTGGTCCGAGGACGCTGATAGGGCCTTTCATCTTATCAAGCAGAAATTGACTTCGGCTCCTGTTCTCGTTCTTCCTAATTTTTCCCTTCCTTTCGAGTTGCATTGCGATGCATCCAAGGTAGGCATCGGGGCAGTTTTGAGCCAAGGAGGCCGTCCAGTTGCTTATTTTAGTGAGAAACTAGGAGGCGCGCGCAGTCGTTATAGTACTTATGATGTGGAATTTTATGCCGTGGTTCAGGCTGTTCGCCATTGGCGTCATTATTTATTTCAGCGAGAGTTTATTTTATACACGGACCATGAGGCGTTGAGGCATTTGGCCAGTCAGAATAATGTGTCTGCTCGCCATGCCTCTTGGACTGCTTATTTACAACAATTCACCTTTGTTATTAAGCATAAATCTGGTGCTTCTAACAAAGTGGCCGATGCCTTGAGTCGTCGTCACTCTTTATTGACGGATTTGCGCGTTGCAGTTCACGGCTTTGACACATTCCGTGACCTCTATGCATCTGATCCGTTTTTTGGGCCTATTGTGACCGAGGTTCAGGCTGATCAATGCACGGATTATATTCTTTCGGATGGATTTTTGTTTCGGGGTTTACAACTTTGCATTCCCGATTGCAGTCTGCGTGATAAAATTATTGCTGAACTTCATGGGGCTGGACATGTTGGTCGTGATCGGTCAGTTGAGTTGGTCAGGCGTACCTTCTTTTGGCCTTCTTTGAGGCGTGATGTTTCCCGGCATGTCGCGCGCTGTCGCACGTGCCATGTGGCTAAGGGTACTGCGTCCAATGCTGGTTTATATCGGCCCCTTCCTATACCGACTCAGCCATGGACGGATATTAGCATGGACTTTGTGCTTGGATTACCACGGACTCAACGAGATTTTGATTCGATATTTGTCGTCGTTGACCGTTTCTCTAAGATGGTTCATTTCATTCCTTGTAAGCGTACGGCTGATGCGGTTCATGTGGCCCAACTCTTCTTTCGTGAGATTTATCGCATACATGGTTTGCCATCTTCTATTGTGTCGGACCGCGACACCCAGTTTCTTAGTCACTTCTGGCGTAGTTTATGGCGCATGGCAAACACTTCGTTGAATTTTAGTAGCGCCTATCACCCGCAGACGGATGGACAGACGGAGGTTGTGAACCGGTCTCTTGGTAATTTGTTACGGTGTTTGGTTGGCGACAATATTAAATCATGGGATCAGCAGCTTAGTCAAGCCGAATTTGCGCATAATGTGGCCGTCAACCGCAGCACTGGGTATTGCCCCTTCCAGATTGTTTTTTCTATGATACCTCGGGGTCCTTTGGATTTATTATCGGTGCTGTCTGCTACCCGTATTCATGGGCGTGCGGCTGACTTTATTGAGGGACTACAGCACATACATTCCGCCACTCATGCCAACTTGGTGGCTGCCACGGACAAATACAAGCAGGCCGCTGACGCACATCGCCGGCATGTTGAATTTGAGGTGGGCAATTTTGTTTGGGCTGTTCTCACGAAGGACCGTTTCCCGGCTCATGAGTACAACAAATTATCGTCCCGCAAAATTGGTCCTTTGGAGATTGTAGAGAAAATTAATCCCAATGCCTACCGCCTGAAGCTACCAAGCCATATTCGTACTTCTGACGTTTTCAATGTCAAACATCTGGTGCCTTTTGTGGGTGATAATTCTTCTGATGACGAGGTGCCTGGCGATTCGAGGTCGAATCTTCTTGACCCCCAGGGAGATGATGGCGTAGAGGACCTAGCTTTAGCTTATCTGGACGCAAGGGATCGTAATCGGGATTTATCAAAGAAACGGACATAGGGCTCAGAATTTTTATTATTATATGTTTTCGGAAGCGTCTCGACGAGCCGGACAAGACCAATGCTAAAGCGATTGCTGATGGTGGATTTTAGCCTTCTGAGGTCGTTTAGATAGTTTAAAATAGCTTTCTTTAAGTTTCATGTCTATTTTTGTCTTTTTGTATTTTATTTATCAATTAGGGTTTTATTTCAACTAGAAGTTTAGTATTTAAGAGTCCTTTTATCATTGGATCAAGCAGTTGTTTTTGAAGAAGAATATTATTCTTGGAGTTTTCTCCACAATTAATCAATTTCATTCGGCATTCATAGGAATCAACGATTGATTTTGAGTTTTGTTTCAGTGTTTACGTTTCTGCCTGCGTCAGTTGGTATCAGAGACAGGTTAACGTTCTAAGATCATGCCTCCACGACGACCACCACCGGCAGCGGCGGCGGCGGCTGCTCCTCATGATAACATTGCAGACGAGCAGCATCGTAGAGAAGAGGCGACTCAGGTTCGCCAACAGATCGACTTGTTGGTACAAGAGATGGCCGAGATGAGGACCCAACATATTGATCTCTTGGATCAAAACAGGGAATTGCTGGGACTTCTGAACGGTCCGTTTCAGGGTGCGCGCGCACCCAGGGGGCGTGGTCTACAGCGCGGTGGTCTTCGAGATGTGGGTGGAAGGGAGCAGTTTAGGCGACGGAGAGGTAGTCCTCCTCAATTGGACTCCTCCTCCGACGAAGAGACTGCGTCTGTGCACAATCCGTTTGCACCTTTGGACCCGGAATGGCGTGCCGGGCGGGGTGATGGCGTTGACCGACGTTGGGAGGGTGGTTTTCGTGTGGAAATCCCGGAATTCAATGGTGGACTGGAAGCCGATGAATTATTGGATTGGTTATGTGCAGTGGAGGAGATTTTGGATTTCAAAGAAGTTCCTGATGCTAGGCGTGTTGGTCTTGTGGCAACTCGGTTTCGTGGTAGGGCGGCAGCATGGTGGCAGCAACTGAAAGTCACGCGCTTACGACAGGGTAAGTCCAAAATTTCTTCTTGGCAAAAATTAACGAAACATATGAAGGGGTCCTTCTTACCATTCAATTACACTCGTATCTTGTATCAAAAATTACAAAATTTGAGACAAGGTACGAGAACTGTCGATGAGTACGCGGCAGAATTTTTTCAGTTGATTGCTCGAAATGAGATTCATGAGAGCGATGATCAGCTTGTGGCTCGGTTCGTTGGTGGTTTGAGGGTGAATTTTCAGGATGTGTTGAACCTTTTTTCCCCTGTTTCGGTCTCTGAAGCGCATCAGCGCGCTCTTCTGCTGGAGAAACAGGCCTCGCGGCGAGGCTTTGGATTTTCGGCTGCCGGTTCTTCGTCGGGCAACACTCGCCAGTGGCAGCCGTCGACCAACAGCCCATCAGGCACGGTCCCGCGGGGTCGTGGAGGTCCTTTTCCCAACACTACTCCGCCTGTTGGGGCGACTGGAGGGCGCAATCAGGTTGGTGACACGGTGGCTGGAGGGCGCAGTCAGGGTGGAATTCAGTGTTTTTCTTGTGGTGAGTGGGGACACCGCCAATCTGCTTGCCCCCAGCTTGGGGCGCGAAAGGGGCTGCTTTTGGATGATATGGGTGCGCCAGAGTATGATGGACCACCTATTTTTGATGTTGACGAATCCGACCAATTACCGGTCGAGCAGGTGGACGGTGACGTGGGTCCGGCGTTGGTGTTGCGGCGTAGTTGCCTTACCCCACGAGTTGCTGATGATTGTGTTCAGCGTCATAAGCTGTTTGAGTCGACTTGCACGGTTAATGGTAAAGTCTGTCGTTTTATTGTCGATGGGGGGTCTTGCAAGAATGTTATTTCTGATGATGCTATCAAGAAGCTTGAATTACCTACTGAAGCACACCCTCAGCCATATCAGATTGCTTGGCTTCAGAAGAGTATCGCTTTTACTGTCGATCGTCGTGCCTCTGTTCCTCTATCGATTGGTGGCAAGTATCGAGAAACTATTTGTTGTGACGTTGCTCCAATGGATGCGTGCCATATTTTATTGGGCCGCCCTTGGCAGTTTGATAGGGAGGCGTTACATGATGGTCGTAAGAACACTTATAGTTTTGTATTTGGAGGTACGAAAATTGTCTTATTACCATCCTCACCGCGAGCAGTGGTGCCCCGCGAGCTTGCCCCAGCCTTGTTTTTATCTCGTGCCCTATTTGAGCGTGAAATGGTGTCCGAGAGTGGGGTGTTTTTATTGATTGGAAAGCCCGTTTCAGAAGGGGCTGAGGTGCCATCGGCGGTTGCCCCTTTGTTGGAGGACTTTGCCGATCTTTTTCCGGCTGACTTACCGTTAGGATTGCCGCCGGTTCGTGACATTCAGCATCAGATCGACTTGGTTCCAGGGGTTTCTCTTCCTAATCGTCCTCATTATCGTATGAGCCCGGCTGAACATGAGGAGTTGAGGCGTCAGGTGGAGGATTTGTTGCAGAAGGGGCATATTCGTGAGAGCTTGAGCCCATGTGCGGTACCTGCTCTTCTCATTCCTAAGAAGGACGGTACTTGGCGTATGTGTGTTGATAGTCGGGCCATTAACAAGATCACAGTTCGTTATCGGTTTCCCATTCCTCGTTTGGATGATCTGTTGGACCAATTGAGCGGTGCTTCGATTTTTAGTAAACTTGACCTCAAAAGTGGATATCACCAGATTCGGATACGGCCAGGAGATGAGTGGAAGACGGCTTTCAAAACTCGGGAAGGGTTGTTTGAATGGCTTGTTATGCCCTTTGGTCTTTCCAACGCCCCTAGCACTTTCATGCGTATTATGAACCAGGCCCTCCGGTCTTTGATTGGTACTTGTGTGGTGGTTTACTTTGACGACATCCTTGTCTATAGCCGCACAGTCTCTGAGCATTTGCAGCACCTGCGGTCAGTTTTTCTTATTCTTCGTTCAGAGAAATTTTTTGCTGCCCCTCGTAAGTGCACTTTTCTTGTTCCGCGGATTTTATTTTTGGGTTATCAGATATCGGGTCAAGGTATTTCTGTTGATGATGCTAAGGTAGAGGCCATCCAGCGTTGGCCGACTCCGCGCACTCTTACAGATGTGCGTAGTTTTCATGGGCTGGCATCTTTTTATCGGCGTTTCATCCCGCATTTTAGCTCCATCTTGGCCCCTGTGACTGAGTGTATGAAGCAAGCTACCTTTGCCTGGTCCGAGGACGCTGATAGGGCCTTTCATCTTATCAAGCAGAAATTGACTTCGGCTCCTGTTCTCGTTCTTCCTAATTTTTCCCTTCCTTTCGAGTTGCATTGCGATGCATCCAAGGTAGGCATCGGGGCAGTTTTGAGCCAAGGAGGCCGTCCAGTTGCTTATTTTAGTGAGAAACTAGGAGGCGCGCGCAGTCGTTATAGTACTTATGATGTGGAATTTTATGCCGTGGTTCAGGCTGTTCGCCATTGGCGTCATTATTTATTTCAGCGAGAGTTTATTTTATACACGGACCATGAGGCGTTGAGGCATTTGGCCAGTCAGAATAATGTGTCTGCTCGCCATGCCTCTTTGACTGCTTATTTACAACAATTCACCTTTGTTATTAAGCGTAAATCTGGTGCTTCTAACAAAGTGGCCGATGCCTTGAGTCGTCGTCACTCTTTATTGACGGATTTGCGCGTTGCGGTTCACGGCTTTGACACATTCCGTGACCTCTATGCATCTGATCCGTTTTTTGGGCCTATTGTGACCGAGGTTCAGGCTGATCAATGCACGGATTATATTCTTTCGGATGGATTTTTGTTTCGGGGTTTACAACTTTGCATTCCCGATTGCAGTCTGCGTGATAAAATTATTGCTGAACTTCATGGGGCTGGACATGTTGGTCGTGATCGGTCAGTTGAGTTGGTCAGGCGTACCTTCTTTTGGCCTTCTTTGAGGCGTGATGTTTCCCGGCATGTCGCGCGCTGTCGCACGTGCCATGTGGCTAAGGGTACTGCGTCCAATGCTGGTTTATATCGGCCCCTTCCTATACCGACTCAGCCATGGACGGATATTAGCATGGACTTTGTGCTTGGATTACCACGGACTCAACGAGGTTTTGATTCGATATTTGTCGTCGTTGACCGTTTCTCTAAGATGGTTCATTTCATTCCTTGTAAGCGTACGGCTGATGCGGTTCATGTGGCCCAACTCTTCTTTCGTGAGATTTATCGCATACATGGTTTGCCATCTTCTATTGTGTCGGACCGCGACACCCGGTTTCTTAGTCACTTCTGGCGTAGTTTATGGCGCATGGCAAACACTTCGTTGAATTTTAGTAGCGCCTATCACCCGCAGACGGATGGACAGACGGAGGTTGTGAACCGGTCTCTTGGTAATTTGTTACGGTGTTTGGTTGGCGACAATATTAAATCATGGGATCAGCAGCTTAGTCAAGCCGAATTTGCGCATAATGTGGCCGTCAACCGCAGCACTGGGTATTGCCCCTTCCAGATTGTTTTTTCTATGATACCTCGGGGTCCTTTGGATTTATTATCGGTGCCGTCTGCTACCCGTATTCATGGGCGTGCGGCTGACTTTATTGAGGGACTACAGCACATACATTCCGCCACTCATGCCAACTTGGTGGCTGCCACGGACAAATACAAGCAGGCCGCTGACGCACATCGCCGGCATGTTGAATTTGAGGTGGGCAATTTTGTTTGGGCTGTTCTCACGAAGGACCGTTTCCCGGCTCATGAGTACAACAAATTATCGTCCCGCAAAATTGGTCCTTTGGAGATTGTAGAGAAAATTAATCCCAATGCCTACCGCCTGAAGCTACCAAGCCATATTCGTACTTCTGACGTTTTCAATGTCAAACATCTGGTGCCTTTTGTGGGTGATAATTCTTCTGATGACGAGGTGCCTGGCGATTCGAGGTCGAATCTTCTTGACCCCCAGGGAGATGATGGCGTAGAGGACCTAGCTTTAGCTTATCTGGACGCAAGGGATCGTAATCGGGATTTATCAAAGAAACGGACATAGGGCTCAGAATTTTTATTATTATATGTTTTCGGAAGCGTCTCGACGAGCCGGACAAGACCAATGCTAAAGCGATTGCTGATGGTGGATTTTAGCCTTCTGAGGTCGTTTAGATAGTTTAAAATAGCTTTCTTTAAGTTTCATGTCTATTTTTGTCTTTTTGCATTTTATTTATCAATTAGGGTTTTATTTCAACTAGAAGTTTAGTATTTAAGAGTCCTTTTATCATTGGATCAAGCAGTTGTTTTTGAAGAAGAATATTATTCTTGGAGTTTTCTCCACAATTAATCAATTTCATTCGGCATTCATAGGAATCAACGATTGATTTTGAGTTTTGTTTCAGTGTTTACGTTTCTGCCTGCGTCAGTTGGTATCAGAGACAGGTTAACGTTCTAAGATCATGCCTCCACGACGACCACCACCGGCAGCGGCGGCGGCGGCTGCTCCTCATGATAACATTGCAGACGAGCAGCATCGTAGAGAAGAGGCGACTCAGGTTCGCCAACAGATCGACTTGTTGGTACAAGAGATGGCCGAGATGAGGACCCAACATATTGATCTCTTGGATCAAAACAGGGAATTGCTGGGACTTCTGAACGGTCCGTTTCAGGGTGCGCGCGCACCCAGGGGGCGTGGTCTACAGCGCGGTGGTCTTCGAGATGTGGGTGGAAGGGAGCAGTTTAGGCGACGGAGAGGTAGTCCTCCTCAATTGGACTCCTCCTCCGACGAAGAGACTGCGTCTGTGCACAATCCGTTTGCACCTTTGGACCCGGAATGGCGTGCCGGGCGGGGTGATGGCGTTGACCGACGTTGGGAGGGTGGTTTTCGTGTGGAAATCCCGAAATTCAATGGTGGACTGGAAGCCGATGAATTATTGGATTGGTTATGTGCAGTGGAGGAGATTTTGGATTTCAAAGAAGTTCCTGATGCTAGGCGTGTTGGTCTTGTGGCAACTCGGTTTCGTGGTAGGGCGGCAGCATGGTGGCAGCAACTGAAAGTCACGCGCTTACGACAGGGTAAGTCCAAAATTTCTTCTTGGCAAAAATTAACGAAACATATGAAGGGGTCCTTCTTACCATTCAATTACACTCGTATCTTGTATCAAAAATTACAAAATTTGAGACAAGGTACGAGAACTGTCGATGAGTACGCGGCAGAATTTTTTCAGTTGATTGCTCGAAATGAGATTCATGAGAGCGATGATCAGCTTGTGGCTCGGTTCGTTGGTGGTTTGAGGGTGAATTTTCAGGATGTGTTGAACCTTTTTTCCCCTGTTTCGGTCTCTGAAGCGCATCAGCGCGCTCTTCTGCTGGAGAAACAGGCCTCGCGGCGAGGCTTTGGATTTTCGGCTGCCGGTTCTTCGTCGGGCAACACTCGCCAGTGGCAGCCGTCGACCAACAGCCCATCAGGCACGGTCCCGCGGGGTCGTGGGGGTCCTTTTCCCAACACTACTCCGCCTGTTGGGGCGACTGGAGGGCGCAATCAGGTTGGTGACACGGTGGCTGGAGGGCGCAGTCAGGGTGGAATTCAGTGTTTTTCTTGTGGTGAGTGGGGACACCGCCAATCTGCTTGCCCCCAGCTTGGGGCGCGAAAGGGGCTGCTTTTGGATGATATGGGTGCGCCAGAGTATGATGGACCACCTATTTTTGATGTTGACGAATCCGACCAATTACCGGTCGAGCAGGTGGACGGTGACGTGGGTCCGGCGTTGGTGTTGCGGCGTAGTTGCCTTACCCCACGAGTTGCTGATGATTGTGTTCAGCGTCATAAGCTGTTTGAGTCGACTTGCACGGTTAATGGTAAAGTCTGTCGTTTTATTGTCGATGGGGGGTCTTGCGAGAATGTTATTTCTGATGATGCTATCAAGAAGCTTGAATTACCTACTGAAGCACACCCTCAGCCATATCAGATTGCTTGGCTTCAGAAGAGTATCGCTTTTACTGTCGATCGTCGTGCCTCTGTTCCTCTATCGATTGGTGGCAAGTATCGAGAAACTATTTGTTGTGACGTTGCTCCAATGGATGCGTGCCATATTTTATTGGGCCGCCCTTGGCAGTTTGATAGGGAGGCGTTACATGATGGTCGTAAGAACACTTATAGTTTTGTATTTGGAGGTACGAAAATTGTCTTATTACCATCCTCACCGCGAGCAGTGGTGCCCCGCGAGCTTGCCCCAGCCTTGTTTTTATCTCGTGCCCTATTTGAGCGTGAAATGGTGTCCGAGAGTGGGGTGTTTTTATTGATTGGAAAGCCCGTTTCAGAAGGGGCTGAGGTGCCATCGGCGGTTGCCCCTTTGTTGGAGGACTTTGCCGATCTTTTTCCGGCTGACTTACCGTTAGGATTGCCGCCGGTTCGTGACATTCAGCATCAGATCGACTTGGTTCCAGGGGTTTCTCTTCCTAATCGTCCTCATTATCGTATGAGCCCGGCTGAACATGAGGAGTTGAGGCGTCAGGTGGAGGATTTGTTGCAGAAGGGGCATATTCGTGAGAGCTTGAGCCCATGTGCGGTACCTGCTCTTCTCATTCCTAAGAAGGACGGTACTTGGCGTATGTGTGTTGATAGTCGGGCCATTAACAAGATCACAGTTCGTTATCGGTTTCCCATTCCTCGTTTGGATGATCTGTTGGACCAATTGAGCGGTGCTTCGATTTTTAGTAAACTTGACCTCAAAAGTGGATATCACCAGATTCGGATACGGCCAGGAGATGAGTGGAAGACGGCTTTCAAAACTCGGGAAGGGTTGTTTGAATGGCTTGTTATGCCCTTTGGTCTTTCCAACGCCCCTAGCACTTTCATGCGTATTATGAACCAGGCCCTCCGGTCTTTGATTGGTACTTGTGTGGTGGTTTACTTTGACGACATCCTTGTCTATAGCCGCACAGTCTCTGAGCATTTGCAGCACCTGCGGTCAGTTTTTCTTATTCTTCGTTCAGAGAAATTTTTTGCTGCCCCTCGTAAGTGCACTTTTCTTGTTCCGCGGATTTTATTTTTGGGTTATCAGATATCGGGTCAAGGTATTTCTGTTGATGATGCTAAGGTAGAGGCCATCCAGCGTTGGCCGACTCCGCGCACTCTTACAGATGTGCGTAGTTTTCATGGGCTGGCATCTTTTTATCGGCGTTTCATCCCGCATTTTAGCTCCATCTTGGCCCCTGTGACTGAGTGTATGAAGCAAGCTACCTTTGCCTGGTCCGAGGACGCTGATAGGGCCTTTCATCTTATCAAGCAGAAATTGACTTCGGCTCCTGTTCTCGTTCTTCCTAATTTTTCCCTTCCTTTCGAGTTGCATTGCGATGCACCCAAGGTAGGCATCGGGGCAGTTTTGAGCCAAGGAGGCCGTCCAGTTGCTTATTTTAGTGAGAAACTAGGAGGCGCGCGCAGTCGTTATAGTACTTATGATGTGGAATTTTATGCCGTGGTTCAGGCTGTTCGCCATTGGCGTCATTATTTATTTCAGCGAGAGTTTATTTTATACACGGACCATGAGGCGTTGAGGCATTTGGCCAGTCAGAATAATGTGTCTGCTCGCCATGCCTCTTGGACTGCTTATTTACAACAATTCACCTTTGTTATTAAGCATAAATCTGGTGCTTCTAACAAAGTGGCCGATGCCTTGAGTCGTCGTCACTCTTTATTGACGGATTTGCGCGTTGCGGTTCACGGCTTTGACACATTCCGTGACCTCTATGCATCTGATCCGTTTTTTGGGCCTATTGTGACCGAGGTTCAGGCTGATCAATGCACGGATTATATTCTTTCGGATGGATTTTTGTTTCGGGGTTTACAACTTTGCATTCCCGATTGCAGTCTGCGTGATAAAATTATTGCTGAACTTCATGGGGCTGGACATGTTGGTCGTGATCGGTCAGTTGAGTTGGTCAGGCGTACCTTCTTTTGGCCTTCTTTGAGGCGTGATGTTTCCCGGCATGTCGCGCGCTGTCGTACGTGCCATGTGGCTAAGGGTACTGCGTCCAATGCTGGTTTATATCGGCCCCTTCCTATACCGACTCAGCCATGGACGGATATTAGCATGGACTTTGTGCTTGGATTACCACGGACTCAACGAGGTTTTGATTCGATATTTGTCGTCGTTGACCGTTTCTCTAAGATGGTTCATTTCATTCCTTGTAAGCGTACGGCTGATGCAGTTCATGTGGCCCAACTCTTCTTTCGTGAGATTTATCGCATACATGGTTTGCCATCTTCTATTGTGTCGGACTGCGACACCCGGTTTCTTAGTCACTTCTGGCGTAGTTTATGGCGCATGGCAAACACTTCGTTGAATTTTAGTAGCGCCTATCACCCGCAGACGGATGGACAGACGGAGGTTGTGAACCGGTCTCTTGGTAATTTGTTACGGTGTTTGGTTGGCGACAATATTAAATCATGGGATCAGCAGCTTAGTCAAGCCGAATTTGCGCATAATGTGGCCGTCAACCGCAGCACTGGGTATTGCCCCTTCCAGATTGTTTTTTCTATGATACCTCGGGGTCCTTTGGATTTATTATCGGTGCCGTCTGCTACCCGTATTCATGGGCGTGCGGCTGACTTTATTGAGGGACTACAGCACATACATTCCGCCACTCATGCCAACTTGGTGGCTGCCACGGACAAATACAAGCAGGCCGCTGACGCACATCGCCGGCATGTTGAATTTGAGGTGGGCAATTTTGTTTGGGCTGTTCTCACGAAGGACCGTTTCCCGGCTCATGAGTACAACAAATTATCGTCCCGCAAAATTGGTCCTTTGGAGATTGTAGAGAAAATTAATCCCAATGCCTACCGCCTGAAGCTACCAAGCCATATTCGTACTTCTGACGTTTTCAATGTCAAACATCTGGTGCCTTTTGTGGGTGATAATTCTTCTGATGACGAGGTGCCTGGCGATTCGAGGTCGAATCTTCTTGACCCCCAGGGAGATGATGGCGTAGAGGACCTAGCTTTAGCTTATCTGGACGCAAGGGATCGTAATCGGGATTTATCAAAGAAACGGACATAGGGCTCAGAATTTTTATTATTATATGTTTTCGGAAGCGTCTCGACGAGCCGGACAAGACCAATGCAAAAGCAATTGCTGATGGTGGATTTTAGCCTTCTGAGGTCGTTTAGATAGTTTAAAATAGCTTTCTTTAAGTTTCATGTCTATTTTTGTCTTTTTGCATTTTATTTATCAATTAGGGTTTTATTTCAACTAGAAGTTTAGTATTTAAGAGTCCTTTTATCATTGGATCAAGCAGTTGTTTTTGAAGAAGAATATTATTCTTGGAGTTTTCTCCACAATTAATCAATTTCATTCGGCATTCATAGGAATCAACGATTGATTTTGAGTTTTGTTTCAGTGTTTACGTTTCTGCCTGCGTCAGTTGGTATCAGAGACAGGTTAACGTTCTAAGATCATGCCTCCACGACGACCACCACCGGCAGCGGCGGCGGCGGCTGCTCCTCATGATAACATTGCAGACGAGCAGCATCGTAGAGAAGAGGCGACTCAGGTTCGCCAACAGATCGACTTGTTGGTACAAGAGATGGCCGAGATGAGGACCCAACATATTGATCTCTTGGATCAAAACAGGGAATTGCTGGGACTTCTGAACGGTCCGTTTCAGGGTGCGCGCGCACCCAGGGGGCGTGGTCTACAGCGCGGTGGTCTTCGAGATGTGGGTGGAAGGGAGCAGTTTAGGCGACGGAGAGGTAGTCCTCCTCAATTGGACTCCTCCTCCGACGAAGAGACTGCGTCTGTGCACAATCCGTTTGCACCTTTGGACCCGGAATGGCGTGCCGGGCGGGGTGATGGCGTTGACCGACGTTGGGAGGGTGGTTTTCGTGTGGAAATCCCGAAATTCAATGGTGGACTGGAAGCCGATGAATTATTGGATTGGTTATGTGCAGTGGAGGAGATTTTGGATTTCAAAGAAGTTCCTGATGCTAGGCGTGTTGGTCTTGTGGCAACTCGGTTTCGTGGTAGGGCGGCAGCATGGTGGCAGCAACTGAAAGTCACGCGCTTACGACAGGGTAAGTCCAAAATTTCTTCTTGGCAAAAATTAACGAAACATATGAAGGGGTCCTTCTTACCATTCAATTACACTCGTATCTTGTATCAAAAATTACAAAATTTGAGACAAGGTACGAGAACTGTCGATGAGTACGCGGCAGAATTTTTTCAGTTGATTGCTCGAAATGAGATTCATGAGAGCGATGATCAGCTTGTGGCTCGGTTCGTTGGTGGTTTGAGGGTGAATTTTCAGGATGTGTTGAACCTTTTTTCCCCTGTTTCGGTCTCTGAAGCGCATCAGCGCGCTCTTCTGCTGGAGAAACAGGCCTCGCGGCGAGGCTTTGGATTTTCGGCTGCCGGTTCTTCGTCGGGCAACACTCGCCAGTGGCAGCCGTCGACCAACAGCCCATCAGGCACGGTCCCGCGGGGTCGTGGGGGTCCTTTTCCCAACACTACTCCGCCTGTTGGGGCGACTGGAGGGCGCAATCAGGTTGGTGACACGGTGGCTGGAGGGCGCAGTCAGGGTGGAATTCAGTGTTTTTCTTGTGGTGAGTGGGGACACCGCCAATCTGCTTGCCCCCAGCTTGGGGCGCGAAAGGGGCTGCTTTTGGATGATATGGGTGCGCCAGAGTATGATGGACCACCTATTTTTGATGTTGACGAATCCGACCAATTACCGGTCGAGCAGGTGGACGGTGACGTGGGTCCGGCGTTGGTGTTGCGGCGTAGTTGCCTTACCCCACGAGTTGCTGATGATTGTGTTCAGCGTCATAAGCTGTTTGAGTCGACTTGCACGGTTAATGGTAAAGTCTGTCGTTTTATTGTCGATGGGGGGTCTTGCGAGAATGTTATTTCTGATGATGCTATCAAGAAGCTTGAATTACCTACTGAAGCACACCCTCAGCCATATCAGATTGCTTGGCTTCAGAAGAGTATCGCTTTTACTGTCGATCGTCGTGCCTCTGTTCCTCTATCGATTGGTGGCAAGTATCGAGAAACTATTTGTTGTGACGTTGCTCCAATGGATGCGTGCCATATTTTATTGGGCCGCCCTTGGCAGTTTGATAGGGAGGCGTTACATGATGGTCGTAAGAACACTTATAGTTTTGTATTTGGAGGTACGAAAATTGTCTTATTACCATCCTCACCGCGAGCAGTGGTGCCCCGCGAGCTTGCCCCAGCCTTGTTTTTATCTCGTGCCCTATTTGAGCGTGAAATGGTGTCCGAGAGTGGGGTGTTTTTATTGATTGGAAAGCCCGTTTCAGAAGGGGCTGAGGTGCCATCGGCGGTTGCCCCTTTGTTGGAGGACTTTGCCGATCTTTTTCCGGCTGACTTACCGTTAGGATTGCCGCCGGTTCGTGACATTCAGCATCAGATCGACTTGGTTCCAGGGGTTTCTCTTCCTAATCGTCCTCATTATCGTATGAGCCCGGCTGAACATGAGGAGTTGAGGCGTCAGGTGGAGGATTTGTTGCAGAAGGGGCATATTCGTGAGAGCTTGAGCCCATGTGCGGTACCTGCTCTTCTCATTCCTAAGAAGGACGGTACTTGGCGTATGTGTGTTGATAGTCGGGCCATTAACAAGATCACAGTTCGTTATCGGTTTCCCATTCCTCGTTTGGATGATCTGTTGGACCAATTGAGCGGTGCTTCGATTTTTAGTAAACTTGACCTCAAAAGTGGATATCACCAGATTCGGATACGGCCAGGAGATGAGTGGAAGACGGCTTTCAAAACTCGGGAAGGGTTGTTTGAATGGCTTGTTATGCCCTTTGGTCTTTCCAACGCCCCTAGCACTTTCATGCGTATTATGAACCAGGCCCTCCGGTCTTTGATTGGTACTTGTGTGGTGGTTTACTTTGACGACATCCTTGTCTATAGCCGCACAGTCTCTGAGCATTTGCAGCACCTGCGGTCAGTTTTTCTTATTCTTCGTTCAGAGAAATTTTTTGCTGCCCCTCGTAAGTGCACTTTTCTTGTTCCGCGGATTTTATTTTTGGGTTATCAGATATCGGGTCAAGGTATTTCTGTTGATGATGCTAAGGTAGAGGCCATCCAGCGTTGGCCGACTCCGCGCACTCTTACAGATGTGCGTAGTTTTCATGGGCTGGCATCTTTTTATCGGCGTTTCATCCCGCATTTTAGCTCCATCTTGGCCCCTGTGACTGAGTGTATGAAGCAAGCTACCTTTGCCTGGTCCGAGGACGCTGATAGGGCCTTTCATCTTATCAAGCAGAAATTGACTTCGGCTCCTGTTCTCGTTCTTCCTAATTTTTCCCTTCCTTTCGAGTTGCATTGCGATGCACCCAAGGTAGGCATCGGGGCAGTTTTGAGCCAAGGAGGCCGTCCAGTTGCTTATTTTAGTGAGAAACTAGGAGGCGCGCGCAGTCGTTATAGTACTTATGATGTGGAATTTTATGCCGTGGTTCAGGCTGTTCGCCATTGGCGTCATTATTTATTTCAGCGAGAGTTTATTTTATACACGGACCATGAGGCGTTGAGGCATTTGGCCAGTCAGAATAATGTGTCTGCTCGCCATGCCTCTTGGACTGCTTATTTACAACAATTCACCTTTGTTATTAAGCATAAATCTGGTGCTTCTAACAAAGTGGCCGATGCCTTGAGTCGTCGTCACTCTTTATTGACGGATTTGCGCGTTGCGGTTCACGGCTTTGACACATTCCGTGACCTCTATGCATCTGATCCGTTTTTTGGGCCTATTGTGACCGAGGTTCAGGCTGATCAATGCACGGATTATATTCTTTCGGATGGATTTTTGTTTCGGGGTTTACAACTTTGCATTCCCGATTGCAGTCTGCGTGATAAAATTATTGCTGAACTTCATGGGGCTGGACATGTTGGTCGTGATCGGTCAGTTGAGTTGGTCAGGCGTACCTTCTTTTGGCCTTCTTTGAGGCGTGATGTTTCCCGGCATGTCGCGCGCTGTCGTACGTGCCATGTGGCTAAGGGTACTGCGTCCAATGCTGGTTTATATCGGCCCCTTCCTATACCGACTCAGCCATGGACGGATATTAGCATGGACTTTGTGCTTGGATTACCACGGACTCAACGAGGTTTTGATTCGATATTTGTCGTCGTTGACCGTTTCTCTAAGATGGTTCATTTCATTCCTTGTAAGCGTACGGCTGATGCAGTTCATGTGGCCCAACTCTTCTTTCGTGAGATTTATCGCATACATGGTTTGCCATCTTCTATTGTGTCGGACTGCGACACCCGGTTTCTTAGTCACTTCTGGCGTAGTTTATGGCGCATGGCAAACACTTCGTTGAATTTTAGTAGCGCCTATCACCCGCAGACGGATGGACAGACGGAGGTTGTGAACCGGTCTCTTGGTAATTTGTTACGGTGTTTGGTTGGCGACAATATTAAATCATGGGATCAGCAGCTTAGTCAAGCCGAATTTGCGCATAATGTGGCCGTCAACCGCAGCACTGGGTATTGCCCCTTCCAGATTGTTTTTTCTATGATACCTCGGGGTCCTTTGGATTTATTATCGGTGCCGTCTGCTACCCGTATTCATGGGCGTGCGGCTGACTTTATTGAGGGACTACAGCACATACATTCCGCCACTCATGCCAACTTGGTGGCTGCCACGGACAAATACAAGCAGGCCGCTGACGCACATCGCCGGCATGTTGAATTTGAGGTGGGCAATTTTGTTTGGGCTGTTCTCACGAAGGACCGTTTCCCGGCTCATGAGTACAACAAATTATCGTCCCGCAAAATTGGTCCTTTGGAGATTGTAGAGAAAATTAATCCCAATGCCTACCGCCTGAAGCTACCAAGCCATATTCGTACTTCTGACGTTTTCAATGTCAAACATCTGGTGCCTTTTGTGGGTGATAATTCTTCTGATGACGAGGTGCCTGGCGATTCGAGGTCGAATCTTCTTGACCCCCAGGGAGATGATGGCGTAGAGGACCTAGCTTTAGCTTATCTGGACGCAAGGGATCGTAATCGGGATTTATCAAAGAAACGGACATAGGGCTCAGAATTTTTATTATTATATGTTTTCGGAAGCGTCTCGACGAGCCGGACAAGACCAATGCTAAAGCAATTGCTGATGGTGGATTTTAGCCTTCTGAGGTCGTTTAGATAGTTTAAAATAGCTTTCTTTAAGTTTCATGTCTATTTTTGTCTTTTTGCATTTTATTTATCAATTAGGGTTTTATTTCAACTAGAAGTTTAGTATTTAAGAGTCCTTTTATCATTGGATCAAGCAGTTGTTTTTGAAGAAGAATATTATTCTTGGAGTTTTCTCCACAATTAATCAATTTCATTCGGCATTCATAGGAATCAACGATTGATTTTGAGTTTTGTTTCAGTGTTTACGTTTCTGCCTGCGTCAGTTGGTATCAGAGACAGGTTAACGTTCTAAGATCATGCCTCCACGACGACCACCACCGGCACCGGCAGCGGCGGCGGCGGCTGCTCCTCATGATAACATTGCAGACGAGCAGCATCGTAGAGAAGAGGCGACTCAGGTTCGCCAACAGATCGACTTGTTGGTACAAGAGATGGCCGAGATGAGGACCCAACATATTGATCTCTTGGATCAAAACAGGGAATTGCTGGGACTTCTGAACGGTCCGTTTCAGGGTGCGCGCGCACCCAGGGGGCGTGGTCTACAGCGCGGTGGTCTTCGAGATGTGGGTGGAAGGGAGCAGTTTAGGCGACGGAGAGGTAGTCCTCCTCAATTGGACTCCTCCTCCGACGAAGAGACTGCGTCTGTGCACAATCCGTTTGCACCTTTGGACCCGGAATGGCGTGCCGGGCGGGGTGATGGCGTTGACCGACGTTGGGAGGGTGGTTTTCGTGTGGAAATCCCGGAATTCAATGGTGGACTGGAAGCCGATGAATTATTGGATTGGTTATGTGCAGTGGAGGAGATTTTGGATTTCAAAGAAGTTCCTGATGCTAGGCGTGTTGGTCTTGTGGCAACTCGGTTTCGTGGTAGGGCGGCAGCATGGTGGCAGCAACTGAAAGTCACGCGCTTACGACAGGGTAAGTCCAAAATTTCTTCTTGGCAAAAATTAACGAAACATATGAAGGGGTCCTTCTTACCATTCAATTACACTCGTATCTTGTATCAAAAATTACAAAATTTGAGACAAGGTACGAGAACTGTCGATGAGTACGCGGCAGAATTTTTTCAGTTGATTGCTCGAAATGAGATTCATGAGAGCGATGATCAGCTTGTGGCTCGGTTCGTTGGTGGTTTGAGGGTGAATTTTCAGGATGTGTTGAACCTTTTTTCCCCTGTTTCGGTCTCTGAAGCGCATCAGCGCGCTCTTCTGCTGGAGAAACAGGCCTCGCGGCGAGGCTTTGGATTTTCGGCTGCCGGTTCTTCGTCGGGCAACACTCGCCAGTGGCAGCCGTCGACCAACAGCCCATCAGGCACGGTCCCGCGGGGTCGTGGGGGTCCTTTTCCCAACACTACTCCGCCTGTTGGGGCGACTGGAGGGCGCAATCAGGTTGGTGACACGGTGGCTGGAGGGCGCAGTCAGGGTGGAATTCAGTGTTTTTCTTGTGGTGAGTGGGGACACCGCCAATCTGCTTGCCCCCAGCTTGGGGCGCGAAAGGGGCTGCTTTTGGATGATATGGGTGCGCCAGAGTATGATGGACCACCTATTTTTGATGTTGACGAATCCGACCAATTACCGGTCGAGCAGGTGGACGGTGACGTGGGTCCGGCGTTGGTGTTGCGGCGTAGTTGCCTTACCCCACGAGTTGCTGATGATTGTGTTCAGCGTCATAAGCTGTTTGAGTCGACTTGCACGGTTAATGGTAAAGTCTGTCGTTTTATTGTCGATGGGGGGTCTTGCGAGAATGTTATTTCTGATGATGCTATCAAGAAGCTTGAATTACCTACTGAAGCACACCCTCAGCCATATCAGATTGCTTGGCTTCAGAAGAGTATCGCTTTTACTGTCGATCGTCGTGCCTCTGTTCCTCTATCGATTGGTGGCAAGTATCGAGAAACTATTTGTTGTGACGTTGCTCCAATGGATGCGTGCCATATTTTATTGGGCCGCCCTTGGCAGTTTGATAGGGAGGCGTTACATGATGGTCGTAAGAACACTTATAGTTTTGTATTTGGAGGTACGAAAATTGTCTTATTACCATCCTCACCGCGAGCAGTGGTGCCCCGCGAGCTTGCCCCAGCCTTGTTTTTATCTCGTGCCCTATTTGAGCGTGAAATGGTGTCCGAGAGTGGGGTGTTTTTATTGATTGGAAAGCCCGTTTCAGAAGGGGCTGAGGTGCCATCGGCGGTTGCCCCTTTGTTGGAGGACTTTGCCGATCTTTTTCCGGCTGACTTACCGTTAGGATTGCCGCCGGTTCGTGACATTCAGCATCAGATCGACTTGGTTCCAGGGGTTTCTCTTCCTAATCGTCCTCATTATCGTATGAGCCCGGCTGAACATGAGGAGTTGAGGCGTCAGGTGGAGGATTTGTTGCAGAAGGGGCATATTCGTGAGAGCTTGAGCCCATGTGCGGTACCTGCTCTTCTCATTCCTAAGAAGGACGGTACTTGGCGTATGTGTGTTGATAGTCGGGCCATTAACAAGATCACAGTTCGTTATCGGTTTCCCATTCCTCGTTTGGATGATCTGTTGGACCAATTGAGCGGTGCTTCGATTTTTAGTAAACTTGACCTCAAAAGTGGATATCACCAGATTCGGATACGGCCAGGAGATGAGTGGAAGACGGCTTTCAAAACTCGGGAAGGGTTGTTTGAATGGCTTGTTATGCCCTTTGGTCTTTCCAACGCCCCTAGCACTTTCATGCGTATTATGAACCAGGCCCTCCGGTCTTTGATTGGTACTTGTGTGGTGGTTTACTTTGACGACATCCTTGTCTATAGCCGCACAGTCTCTGAGCATTTGCAGCACCTGCGGTCAGTTTTTCTTATTCTTCGTTCAGAGAAATTTTTTGCTGCCCCTCGTAAGTGCACTTTTCTTGTTCCGCGGATTTTATTTTTGGGTTATCAGATATCGGGTCAAGGTATTTCTGTTGATGATGCTAAGGTAGAGGCCATCCAGCGTTGGCCGACTCCGCGCACTCTTACAGATGTGCGTAGTTTTCATGGGCTGGCATCTTTTTATCGGCGTTTCATCCCGTATTTTAGCTCCATCTTGGCCCCTGTGACTGAGTGTATGAAGCAAGCTACCTTTGCCTGGTCCGAGGACGCTGATAGGGCCTTTCATCTTATCAAGCAGAAATTGACTTCGGCTCCTGTTCTCGTTCTTCCTAATTTTTCCCTTCCTTTCGAGTTGCATTGCGATGCACCCAAGGTAGGCATCGGGGCAGTTTTGAGCCAAGGAGGCCGTCCAGTTGCTTATTTTAGTGAGAAACTAGGAGGCGCGCGCAGTCGTTATAGTACTTATGATGTGGAATTTTATGCCGTGGTTCAGGCTGTTCGCCATTGGCGTCATTATTTATTTCAGCGAGAGTTTATTTTATACACGGACCATGAGGCGTTGAGGCATTTGGCCAGTCAGAATAATGTGTCTGCTCGCCATGCCTCTTGGACTGCTTATTTACAACAATTCACCTTTGTTATTAAGCATAAATCTGGTGCTTCTAACAAAGTGGCCGATGCCTTGAGTCGTCGTCACTCTTTATTGACGGATTTGCGCGTTGCGGTTCACGGCTTTGACACATTCCGTGACCTCTATGCATCTGATCCGTTTTTTGGGCCTATTGTGACCGAGGTTCAGGCTGATCAATGCACGGATTATATTCTTTCGGATGGATTTTTGTTTCGGGGTTTACAACTTTGCATTCCCGATTGCAGTCTGCGTGATAAAATTATTGCTGAACTTCATGGGGCTGGACATGTTGGTCGTGATCGGTCAGTTGAGTTGGTCAGGCGTACCTTCTTTTGGCCTTCTTTGAGGCGTGATGTTTCCCGGCATGTCGCGCGCTGTCGCACGTGCCATGTGGCTAAGGGTACTGCGTCCAATGCTGGTTTATATCGGCCCCTTCCTATACCGACTCAGCCATGGACGGATATTAGCATGGACTTTGTGCTTGGATTACCACGGACTCAACGAGGTTTTGATTCGATATTTGTCGTCGTTGACCGTTTCTCTAAGATGGTTCATTTCATTCCTTGTAAGCGTACGGCTGATGCGGTTCATGTGGCCCAACTCTTCTTTCGTGAGATTTATCGCATACATGGTTTGCCATCTTCTATTGTGTCGGACTGCGACACCCAGTTTCTTAGTCACTTCTGGCGTAGTTTATGGCGCATGGCAAACACTTCGTTGAATTTTAGTAGCGCCTATCACCCGCAGACGGATGGACAGACGGAGGTTGTGAACCGGTCTCTTGGTAATTTGTTACGGTGTTTGGTTGGCGACAATATTAAATCATGGGATCAGCAGCTTAGTCAAGCCGAATTTGCGCATAATGTGGCCGTCAACCGCAGCACTGGGTATTGCCCCTTCCAGATTGTTTTTTCTATGATACCTCGGGGTCCTTTGGATTTATTATCGGTGCCGTCTGCTACCCGTATTCATGGGCGTGCGGCTGACTTTATTGAGGGACTACAGCACATACATTCCGCCACTCATGCCAACTTGGTGGCTGCCACGGACAAATACAAGCAGGCCGCTGACGCACATCGCCGGCATGTTGAATTTGAGGTGGGCAATTTTGTTTGGGCTGTTCTCACGAAGGACCGTTTCCCGGCTCATGAGTACAACAAATTATCGTCCCGCAAAATTGGTCCTTTGGAGATTGTAGAGAAAATTAATCCCAATGCCTACCGCCTGAAGCTACCAAGCCATATTCGTACTTCTGACGTTTTCAATGTCAAACATCTGGTGCCTTTTGTGGGTGATAATTCTTCTGATGACGAGGTGCCTGGCGATTCGAGGTCGAATCTTCTTGACCCCCAGGGAGATGATGGCGTAGAGGACCTAGCTTTAGCTTATCTGGACGCAAGGGATCGTAATCGGGATTTATCAAAGAAACGGACATAGGGCTCAGAATTTTTATTATTATATGTTTTCGGAAGCGTCTCGACGAGCCGGACAAGACCAATGCTAAAGCAATTGCTGATGGTGGATTTTAGCCTTCTGAGGTCGTTTAGATAGTTTAAAATAGCTTTCTTTAAGTTTCATGTCTATTTTTGTCTTTTTGCATTTTATTTATCAATTAGGGTTTTATTTCAACTAGAAGTTTAGTATTTAAGAGTCCTTTTATCATTGGATCAAGCAGTTGTTTTTGAAGAAGAATATTATTCTTGGAGTTTTCTCCACAATTAATCAATTTCATTCGGCATTCATAGGAATCAACGATTGATTTTGAGTTTTGTTTCAGTGTTTACGTTTCTGCCTGCGTCAGTTGGTATCAGAGACAGGTTAACGTTCTAAGATCATGCCTCCACGACGACCACCACCGGCACCGGCAGCGGCGGCGGCGGCTGCTCCTCATGATAACATTGCAGACGAGCAGCATCGTAGAGAAGAGGCGACTCAGGTTCGCCAACAGATCGACTTGTTGGTACAAGAGATGGCCGAGATGAGGACCCAACATATTGATCTCTTGGATCAAAACAGGGAATTGCTGGGACTTCTGAACGGTCCGTTTCAGGGTGCGCGCGCACCCAGGGGGCGTGGTCTACAGCGCGGTGGTCTTCGAGATGTGGGTGGAAGGGAGCAGTTTAGGCGACGGAGAGGTAGTCCTCCTCAATTGGACTCCTCCTCCGACGAAGAGACTGCGTCTGTGCACAATCCGTTTGCACCTTTGGACCCGGAATGGCGTGCCGGGCGGGGTGATGGCGTTGACCGACGTTGGGAGGGTGGTTTTCGTGTGGAAATCCCGGAATTCAATGGTGGACTGGAAGCCGATGAATTATTGGATTGGTTATGTGCAGTGGAGGAGATTTTGGATTTCAAAGAAGTTCCTGATGCTAGGCGTGTTGGTCTTGTGGCAACTCGGTTTCGTGGTAGGGCGGCAGCATGGTGGCAGCAACTGAAAGTCACGCGCTTACGACAGGGTAAGTCCAAAATTTCTTCTTGGCAAAAATTAACGAAACATATGAAGGGGTCCTTCTTACCATTCAATTACACTCGTATCTTGTATCAAAAATTACAAAATTTGAGACAAGGTACGAGAACTGTCGATGAGTACGCGGCAGAATTTTTTCAGTTGATTGCTCGAAATGAGATTCATGAGAGCGATGATCAGCTTGTGGCTCGGTTCGTTGGTGGTTTGAGGGTGAATTTTCAGGATGTGTTGAACCTTTTTTCCCCTGTTTCGGTCTCTGAAGCGCATCAGCGCGCTCTTCTGCTGGAGAAACAGGCCTCGCGGCGAGGCTTTGGATTTTCGGCTGCCGGTTCTTCGTCGGGCAACACTCGCCAGTGGCAGCCGTCGACCAACAGCCCATCAGGCACGGTCCCGCGGGGTCGTGGGGGTCCTTTTCCCAACACTACTCCGCCTGTTGGGGCGACTGGAGGGCGCAATCAGGTTGGTGACACGGTGGCTGGAAGGCGCAGTCAGGGTGGAATTCAGTGTTTTTCTTGTGGTGAGTGGGGACACCGCCAATCTGCTTGCCCCCAGCTTGGGGCGCGAAAGGGGCTGCTTTTGGATGATATGGGTGCGCCAGAGTATGATGGACCACCTATTTTTGATGTTGACGAATCCGACCAATTACCGGTCGAGCAGGTGGACGGTGACGTGGGTCCGGCGTTGGTGTTGCGGCGTAGTTGCCTTACCCCACGAGTTGCTGATGATTGTGTTCAGCGTCATAAGCTGTTTGAGTCGACTTGCACGGTTAATGGTAAAGTCTGTCGTTTTATTGTCGATGGGGGGTCTTGCGAGAATGTTATTTCTGATGATGCTATCAAGAAGCTTGAATTACCTACTGAAGCACACCCTCAGCCATATCAGATTGCTTGGCTTCAGAAGAGTATCGCTTTTACTGTCGATCGTCGTGCCTCTGTTCCTCTATCGATTGGTGGCAAGTATCGAGAAACTATTTGTTGTGACGTTGCTCCAATGGATGCGTGCCATATTTTATTGGGCCGCCCTTGGCAGTTTGATAGGGAGGCGTTACATGATGGTCGTAAGAACACTTATAGTTTTGTATTTGGAGGTACGAAAATTGTCTTATTACCATCCTCACCGCGAGCAGTGGTGCCCCGCGAGCTTGCCCCAGCCTTGTTTTTATCTCGTGCCCTATTTGAGCGTGAAATGGTGTCCGAGAGTGGGGTGTTTTTATTGATTGGAAAGCCCGTTTCAGAAGGGGCTGAGGTGCCATCGGCGGTTGCCCCTTTGTTGGAGGACTTTGCCGATCTTTTTCCGGCTGACTTACCGTTAGGATTGCCGCCGGTTCGTGACATTCAGCATCAGATCGACTTGGTTCCAGGGGTTTCTCTTCCTAATCGTCCTCATTATCGTATGAGCCCGGCTGAACATGAGGAGTTGAGGCGTCAGGTGGAGGATTTGTTGCAGAAGGGGCATATTCGTGAGAGCTTGAGCCCATGTGCGGTACCTGCTCTTCTCATTCCTAAGAAGGACGGTACTTGGCGTATGTGTGTTGATAGTCGGGCCATTAACAAGATCACAGTTCGTTATCGGTTTCCCATTCCTCGTTTGGATGATCTGTTGGACCAATTGAGCGGTGCTTCGATTTTTAGTAAACTTGACCTCAAAAGTGGATATCACCAGATTCGGATACGGCCAGGAGATGAGTGGAAGACGGCTTTCAAAACTCGGGAAGGGTTGTTTGAATGGCTTGTTATGCCCTTTGGTCTTTCCAACGCCCCTAGCACTTTCATGCGTATTATGAACCAGGCCCTCCGGTCTTTGATTGGTACTTGTGTGGTGGTTTACTTTGACGACATCCTTGTCTATAGCCGCACAGTCTCTGAGCATTTGCAGCACCTGCGGTCAGTTTTTCTTATTCTTCGTTCAGAGAAATTTTTTGCTGCCCCTCGTAAGTGCACTTTTCTTGTTCCGCGGATTTTATTTTTGGGTTATCAGATATCGGGTCAAGGTATTTCTGTTGATGATGCTAAGGTAGAGGCCATCCAGCGTTGGCCGACTCCGCGCACTCTTACAGATGTGCGTAGTTTTCATGGGCTGGCATCTTTTTATCGGCGTTTCATCCCGCATTTTAGCTCCATCTTGGCCCCTGTGACTGAGTGTATGAAGCAAGCTACCTTTGCCTGGTCCGAGGACGCTGATAGGGCCTTTCATCTTATCAAGCAGAAATTGACTTCGGCTCCTGTTCTCGTTCTTCCTAATTTTTCCCTTCCTTTCGAGTTGCATTGCGATGCATCCAAGGTAGGCATCGGGGCAGTTTTGAGCCAAGGAGGCCGTCCAGTTGCTTATTTTAGTGAGAAACTAGGAGGCGCGCGCAGTCGTTATAGTACTTATGATGTGGAATTTTATGCCGTGGTTCAGGCTGTTCGCCATTGGCGTCATTATTTATTTCAGCGAGAGTTTATTTTATACACGGACCATGAGGCGTTGAGGCATTTGGCCAGTCAGAATAATGTGTCTGCTCGCCATGCCTCTTGGACTGCTTATTTACAACAATTCACCTTTGTTATTAAGCATAAATCTGGTGCTTCTAACAAAGTGGCCGATGCCTTGAGTCGTCGTCACTCTTTATTGACGGATTTGCGCGTTGCGGTTCACGGCTTTGACACATTCCGTGACCTCTATGCATCTGATCCGTTTTTTGGGCCTATTGTGACCGAGGTTCAGGCTGATCAATGCACGGATTATATTCTTTCGGATGGATTTTTGTTTCGGGGTTTACAACTTTGCATTCCCGATTGCAGTCTGCGTGATAAAATTATTGCTGAACTTCATGGGGCTGGACATGTTGGTCGTGATCGGTCAGTTGAGTTGGTCAGGCGTACCTTCTTTTGGCCTTCTTTGAGGCGTGATGTTTCCCGGCATGTCGCGCGCTGTCGCACGTGCCATGTGGCTAAGGGTACTGCGTCCAATGCTGGTTTATATCGGCCCCTTCCTATACCGACTCAGCCATGGACGGATATTAGCATGGACTTTGTGCTTGGATTACCACGGACTCAACGAGGTTTTGATTCGATATTTGTCGTCGTTGACCGTTTCTCTAAGATGGTTCATTTCATTCCTTGTAAGCGTACGGCTGATGCGGTTCATGTGGCCCAACTCTTCTTTCGTGAGATTTATCGCATACATGGTTTGCCATCTTCTATTGTGTCGGACCGCGACACCCGGTTTCTTAGTCACTTCTGGCGTAGTTTATGGCGCATGGCAAACACTTCGTTGAATTTTAGTAGCGCCTATCACCCGCAGACGGATGGACAGACGGAGGTTGTGAACCGGTCTCTTGGTAATTTGTTACGGTGTTTGGTTGGCGACAATATTAAATCATGGGATCAGCAGCTTAGTCAAGCCGAATTTGCGCATAATGTGGCCGTCAACCGCAGCACTGGGTATTGCCCCTTCCAGATTGTTTTTTCTATGATACCTCGGGGTCCTTTGGATTTATTATCGGTGCCGTCTGCTACCCGTATTCATGGGCGTGCGGCTGACTTTATTGAGGGACTACAGCACATACATTCCGCCACTCATGCCAACTTGGTGGCTGCCACGGACAAATACAAGCAGGCCGCTGACGCACATCGCCGGCATGTTGAATTTGAGGTGGGCAATTTTGTTTGGGCTGTTCTCACGAAGGACCGTTTCCCGGCTCATGAGTACAACAAATTATCGTCCCGCAAAATTGGTCCTTTGGAGATTGTAGAGAAAATTAATCCCAATGCCTACCGCCTGAAGCTACCAAGCCATATTCGTACTTCTGACGTTTTCAATGTCAAACATCTGGTGCCTTTTGTGGGTGATAATTCTTCTGATGACGAGGTGCCTGGCGATTCGAGGTCGAATCTTCTTGACCCCCAGGGAGATGATGGCGTAGAGGACCTAGCTTTAGCTTATCTGGACGCAAGGGATCGTAATCGGGATTTATCAAAGAAACGGACATAGGGCTCAGAATTTTTATTATTATATGTTTTCGGAAGCGTCTCGACGAGCCGGACAAGACCAATGCTAAAGCGATTGCTGATGGTGGATTTTAGCCTTCTGAGGTCGTTTAGATAGTTTAAAATAGCTTTCTTTAAGTTTCATGTCTATTTTTGTCTTTTTGCATTTTATTTATCAATTAGGGTTTTATTTCAACTAGAAGTTTAGTATTTAAGAGTCCTTTTATCATTGGATCAAGCAGTTGTTTTTGAAGAAGAATATTATTCTTGGAGTTTTCTCCACAATTAATCAATTTCATTCGGCATTCATAGGAATCAACGATTGATTTTGAGTTTTGTTTCAGTGTTTACGTTTCTGCCTGCGTCAGTTGGTATCAGAGACAGGTTAACGTTCTAAGATCATGCCTCCACGACGACCACCACCGGCACCGGCAGCGGCGGCGGCGGCTGCTCCTCATGATAACATTGCAGACGAGCAGCATCGTAGAGAAGAGGCGACTCAGGTTCGCCAACAGATCGACTTGTTGGTACAAGAGATGGCCGAGATGAGGACCCAACATATTGATCTCTTGGATCAAAACAGGGAATTGCTGGGACTTCTGAACGGTCCGTTTCAGGGTGCGCGCGCACCCAGGGGGCGTGGTCTACAGCGCGGTGGTCTTCGAGATGTGGGTGGAAGGGAGCAGTTTAGGCGACGGAGAGGTAGTCCTCCTCAATTGGACTCCTCCTCCGACGAAGAGACTGCGTCTGTGCACAATCCGTTTGCACCTTTGGACCCGGAATGGCGTGCCGGGCGGGGTGATGGCGTTGACCGACGTTGGGAGGGTGGTTTTCGTGTGGAAATCCCGGAATTCAATGGTGGACTGGAAGCCGATGAATTATTGGATTGGTTATGTGCAGTGGAGGAGATTTTGGATTTCAAAGAAGTTCCTGATGCTAGGCGTGTTGGTCTTGTGGCAACTCGGTTTCGTGGTAGGGCGGCAGCATGGTGGCAGCAACTGAAAGTCACGCGCTTACGACAGGGTAAGTCCAAAATTTCTTCTTGGCAAAAATTAACGAAACATATGAAGGGGTCCTTCTTACCATTCAATTACACTCGTATCTTGTATCAAAAATTACAAAATTTGAGACAAGGTACGAGAACTGTCGATGAGTACGCGGCAGAATTTTTTCAGTTGATTGCTCGAAATGAGATTCATGAGAGCGATGATCAGCTTGTGGCTCGGTTCGTTGGTGGTTTGAGGGTGAATTTTCAGGATGTGTTGAACCTTTTTTCCCCTGTTTCGGTCTCTGAAGCGCATCAGCGCGCTCTTCTGCTGGAGAAACAGGCCTCGCGGCGAGGCTTTGGATTTTCGGCTGCCGGTTCTTCGTCGGGCAACACTCGCCAGTGGCAGCCGTCGACCAACAGCCCATCAGGCACGGTCCCGCGGGGTCGTGGGGGTCCTTTTCCCAACACTACTCCGCCTGTTGGGGCGACTGGAGGGCGCAATCAGGTTGGTGACACGGTGGCTGGAGGGCGCAGTCAGGGTGGAATTCAGTGTTTTTCTTGTGGTGAGTGGGGACACCGCCAATCTGCTTGCCCCCAGCTTGGGGCGCGAAAGGGGCTGCTTTTGGATGATATGGGTGCGCCAGAGTATGATGGACCACCTATTTTTGATGTTGACGAATCCGACCAATTACCGGTCGAGCAGGTGGACGGTGACGTGGGTCCGGCGTTGGTGTTGCGGCGTAGTTGCCTTACCCCACGAGTTGCTGATGATTGTGTTCAGCGTCATAAGCTGTTTGAGTCGACTTGCACGGTTAATGGTAAAGTCTGTCGTTTTATTGTCGATGGGGGGTCTTGCGAGAATGTTATTTCTGATGATGCTATCAAGAAGCTTGAATTACCTACTGAAGCACACCCTCAGCCATATCAGATTGCTTGGCTTCAGAAGAGTATCGCTTTTACTGTCGATCGTCGTGCCTCTGTTCCTCTATCGATTGGTGGCAAGTATCGAGAAACTATTTGTTGTGACGTTGCTCCAATGGATGCGTGCCATATTTTATTGGGCCGCCCTTGGCAGTTTGATAGGGAGGCGTTACATGATGGTCGTAAGAACACTTATAGTTTTGTATTTGGAGGTACGAAAATTGTCTTATTACCATCCTCACCGCGAGCAGTGGTGCCCCGCGAGCTTGCCCCAGCCTTGTTTTTATCTCGTGCCCTATTTGAGCGTGAAATGGTGTCCGAGAGTGGGGTGTTTTTATTGATTGGAAAGCCCGTTTCAGAAGGGGCTGAGGTGCCATCGGCGGTTGCCCCTTTGTTGGAGGACTTTGCCGATCTTTTTCCGGCTGACTTACCGTTAGGATTGCCGCCGGTTCGTGACATTCAGCATCAGATCGACTTGGTTCCAGGGGTTTCTCTTCCTAATCGTCCTCATTATCGTATGAGCCCGGCTGAACATGAGGAGTTGAGGCGTCAGGTGGAGGATTTGTTGCAGAAGGGGCATATTCGTGAGAGCTTGAGCCCATGTGCGGTACCTGCTCTTCTCATTCCTAAGAAGGACGGTACTTGGCGTATGTGTGTTGATAGTCGGGCCATTAACAAGATCACAGTTCGTTATCGGTTTCCCATTCCTCGTTTGGATGATCTGTTGGACCAATTGAGCGGTGCTTCGATTTTTAGTAAACTTGACCTCAAAAGTGGATATCACCAGATTCGGATACGGCCAGGAGATGAGTGGAAGACGGCTTTCAAAACTCGGGAAGGGTTGTTTGAATGGCTTGTTATGCCCTTTGGTCTTTCCAACGCCCCTAGCACTTTCATGCGTATTATGAACCAGGCCCTCCGGTCTTTGATTGGTACTTGTGTGGTGGTTTACTTTGACGACATCCTTGTCTATAGCCGCACAGTCTCTGAGCATTTGCAGCACCTGCGGTCAGTTTTTCTTATTCTTCGTTCAGAGAAATTTTTTGCTGCCCCTCGTAAGTGCACTTTTCTTGTTCCGCGGATTTTATTTTTGGGTTATCAGATATCGGGTCAAGGTATTTCTGTTGATGATGCTAAGGTAGAGGCCATCCAGCGTTGGCCGACTCCGCGCACTCTTACAGATGTGCGTAGTTTTCATGGGCTGGCATCTTTTTATCGGCGTTTCATCCCGCATTTTAGCTCCATCTTGGCCCCTGTGACTGAGTGTATGAAGCAAGCTACCTTTGCCTGGTCCGAGGACGCTGATAGGGCCTTTCATCTTATCAAGCAGAAATTGACTTCGGCTCCTGTTCTCGTTCTTCCTAATTTTTCCCTTCCTTTCGAGTTGCATTGCGATGCATCCAAGGTAGGCATCGGGGCAGTTTTGAGCCAAGGAGGCCGTCCAGTTGCTTATTTTAGTGAGAAACTAGGAGGCGCGCGCAGTCGTTATAGTACTTATGATGTGGAATTTTATGCCGTGGTTCAGGCTGTTCGCCATTGGCGTCATTATTTATTTCAGCGAGAGTTTATTTTATACACGGACCATGAGGCGTTGAGGCATTTGGCCAGTCAGAATAATGTGTCTGCTCGCCATGCCTCTTGGACTGCTTATTTACAACAATTCACCTTTGTTATTAAGCATAAATCTGGTGCTTCTAACAAAGTGGCCGATGCCTTGAGTCGTCGTCACTCTTTATTGACGGATTTGCGCGTTGCGGTTCACGGCTTTGACACATTCCGTGACCTCTATGCATCTGATCCATTTTTTGGGCCTATTGTGACCGAGGTTCAGGCTGATCAATGCACGGATTATATTCTTTCGGATGGATTTTTGTTTCGGGGTTTACAACTTTGCATTCCCGATTGCAGTCTGCGTGATAAAATTATTGCTGAACTTCATGGGGCTGGACATGTTGGTCGTGATCGGTCAGTTGAGTTGGTCAGGCGTACCTTCTTTTGGCCTTCTTTGAGGCGTGATGTTTCCCGGCATGTCGCGCGCTGTCGCACGTGCCATGTGGCTAAGGGTACTGCGTCCAATGCTGGTTTATATCGGCCCCTTCCTATACCGACTCAGCCATGGACGGATATTAGCATGGACTTTGTGCTTGGATTACCACGGACTCAACGAGGTTTTGATTCGATATTTGTCGTCGTTGACCGTTTCTCTAAGATGGTTCATTTCATTCCTTGTAAGCGTACGGCTGATGCGGTTCATGTGGCCCAACTCTTCTTTCGTGAGATTTATCGCATACATGGTTTGCCATCTTCTATTGTGTCGGACCGCGACACCCGGTTTCTTAGTCACTTCTGGCGTAGTTTATGGCGCATGGCAAACACTTCGTTGAATTTTAGTAGCGCCTATCACCCGCAGACGGATGGACAGACGGAGGTTGTGAACCGGTCTCTTGGTAATTTGTTACGGTGTTTGGTTGGCGACAATATTAAATCATGGGATCAGCAGCTTAGTCAAGCCGAATTTGCGCATAATGTGGCCGTCAACCGCAGCACTGGGTATTGCCCCTTCCAGATTGTTTTTTCTATGATACCTCGGGGTCCTTTGGATTTATTATCGGTGCCGTCTGCTACCCGTATTCATGGGCGTGCGGCTGACTTTATTGAGGGACTACAGCACATACATTCCGCCACTCATGCCAACTTGGTGGCTGCCACGGACAAATACAAGCAGGCCGCTGACGTACATCGCCGGCATGTTGAATTTGAGGTGGGCAATTTTGTTTGGGCTGTTCTCACGAAGGACCGTTTCCCGGCTCATGAGTACAACAAATTATCGTCCCGCAAAATTGGTCCTTTGGAGATTGTAGAGAAAATTAATCCCAATGCCTACCGCCTGAAGCTACCAAGCCATATTCGTACTTCTGACGTTTTCAATGTCAAACATCTGGTGCCTTTTGTGGGTGATAATTCTTCTGATGACGAGGTGCCTGGCGATTCGAGGTCGAATCTTCTTGACCCCCAGGGAGATGATGGCGTAGAGGACCTAGCTTTAGCTTATCTGGACGCAAGGGATCGTAATCGGGATTTATCAAAGAAACGGACATAGGGCTCAGAATTTTTATTATTATATGTTTTCGGAAGCGTCTCGACGAGCCGGACAAGACCAATGCTAAAGCGATTGCTGATGGTGGATTTTAGCCTTCTGAGGTCGTTTAGATAGTTTAAAATAGCTTTCTTTAAGTTTCATGTCTATTTTTGTCTTTTTGCATTTTATTTATCAATTAGGGTTTTATTTCAACTAGAAGTTTAGTATTTAAGAGTCCTTTTATCATTGGATCAAGCAGTTGTTTTTGAAGAAGAATATTATTCTTGGAGTTTTCTCCACAATTAATCAATTTCATTCGGCATTCATAGGAATCAACGATTGATTTTGAGTTTTGTTTCAGTGTTTACGTTTCTGCCTGCGTCAGTTGGTATCAGAGACAGGTTAACGTTCTAAGATCATGCCTCCACGACGACCACCACCGGCACCGGCAGCGGCGGCGGCGGCTGCTCCTCATGATAACATTGCAGACGAGCAGCATTGTAGAGAAGAGGCGACTCAGGTTCGCCAACAGATCGACTTGTTGGTACAAGAGATGGCCGAGATGAGGACCCAACATATTGATCTCTTGGATCAAAACAGGGAATTGCTGGGACTTCTGAACGGTCCGTTTCAGGGTGCGCGCGCACCCAGGGGGCGTGGTCTACAGCGCGGTGGTCTTCGAGATGTGGGTGGAAGGGAGCAGTTTAGGCGACGGAGAGGTAGTCCTCCTCAATTGGACTCCTCCTCCGACGAAGAGACTGCGTCTGTGCACAATCCGTTTGCACCTTTGGACCCGGAATGGCGTGCCGGGCGGGGTGATGGCGTTGACCGACGTTGGGAGGGTGGTTTTCGTGTGGAAATCCCGGAATTCAATGGTGGACTGGAAGCCGATGAATTATTGGATTGGTTATGTGCAGTGGAGGAGATTTTGGATTTCAAAGAAGTTCCTGATGCTAGGCGTGTTGGTCTTGTGGCAACTCGGTTTCGTGGTAGGGCGGCAGCATGGTGGCAGCAACTGAAAGTCACGCGCTTACGACAGGGTAAGTCCAAAATTTCTTCTTGGCAAAAATTAACGAAACATATGAAGGGGTCCTTCTTACCATTCAATTACACTCGTATCTTGTATCAAAAATTACAAAATTTGAGACAAGGTACGAGAACTGTCGATGAGTACGCGGCAGAATTTTTTCAGTTGATTGCTCGAAATGAGATTCATGAGAGCGATGATCAGCTTGTGGCTCGGTTCGTTGGTGGTTTGAGGGTGAATTTTCAGGATGTGTTGAACCTTTTTTCCCCTGTTTCGGTCTCTGAAGCGCATCAGCGCGCTCTTCTGCTGGAGAAACAGGCCTCGCGGCGAGGCTTTGGATTTTCGGCTGCCGGTTCTTCGTCGGGCAACACTCGCCAGTGGCAGCCGTCGACCAACAGCCCATCAGGCACGGTCCCGCGGGGTCGTGGGGGTCCTTTTCCCAACACTACTCCGCCTGTTGGGGCGACTGGAGGGCGCAATCAGGTTGGTGACACGGTGGCTGGAGGGCGCAGTCAGGGTGGAATTCAGTGTTTTTCTTGTGGTGAGTGGGGACACCGCCAATCTGCTTGCCCCCAGCTTGGGGCGCGAAAGGGGCTGCTTTTGGATGATATGGGTGCGCCAGAGTATGATGGACCACCTATTTTTGATGTTGACGAATCCGACCAATTACCGGTCGAGCAGGTGGACGGTGACGTGGGTCCGGCGTTGGTGTTGCGGCGTAGTTGCCTTACCCCACGAGTTGCTGATGATTGTGTTCAGCGTCATAAGCTGTTTGAGTCGACTTGCACGGTTAATGGTAAAGTCTGTCGTTTTATTGTCGATGGGGGGTCTTGCGAGAATGTTATTTCTGATGATGCTATCAAGAAGCTTGAATTACCTACTGAAGCACACCCTCAGCCATATCAGATTGCTTGGCTTCAGAAGAGTATCGCTTTTACTGTCGATCGTCGTGCCTCTGTTCCTCTATCGATTGGTGGCAAGTATCGAGAAACTATTTGTTGTGACGTTGCTCCAATGGATGCGTGCCATATTTTATTGGGCCGCCCTTGGCAGTTTGATAGGGAGGCGTTACATGATGGTCGTAAGAACACTTATAGTTTTGTATTTGGAGGTACGAAAATTGTCTTATTACCATCCTCACCGCGAGCAGTGGTGCCCCGCGAGCTTGCCCCAGCCTTGTTTTTATCTCGTGCCCTATTTGAGCGTGAAATGGTGTCCGAGAGTGGGGTGTTTTTATTGATTGGAAAGCCCGTTTCAGAAGGGGCTGAGGTGCCATCGGCGGTTGCCCCTTTGTTGGAGGACTTTGCCGATCTTTTTCCGGCTGACTTACCGTTAGGATTGCCGCCGGTTCGTGACATTCAGCATCAGATCGACTTGGTTCCAGGGGTTTCTCTTCCTAATCGTCCTCATTATCGTATGAGCCCGGCTGAACATGAGGAGTTGAGGCGTCAGGTGGAGGATTTGTTGCAGAAGGGGCATATTCGTGAGAGCTTGAGCCCATGTGCGGTACCTGCTCTTCTCATTCCTAAGAAGGACGGTACTTGGCGTATGTGTGTTGATAGTCGGGCCATTAACAAGATCACAGTTCGTTATCGGTTTCCCATTCCTCGTTTGGATGATCTGTTGGACCAATTGAGCGGTGCTTCGATTTTTAGTAAACTTGACCTCAAAAGTGGATATCACCAGATTCGGATACGGCCAGGAGATGAGTGGAAGACGGCTTTCAAAACTCGGGAAGGGTTGTTTGAATGGCTTGTTATGCCCTTTGGTCTTTCCAACGCCCCTAGCACTTTCATGCGTATTATGAACCAGGCCCTCCGGTCTTTGATTGGTACTTGTGTGGTGGTTTACTTTGACGACATCCTTGTCTATAGCCGCACAGTCTCTGAGCATTTGCAGCACCTGCGGTCAGTTTTTCTTATTCTTCGTTCAGAGAAATTTTTTGCTGCCCCTCGTAAGTGCACTTTTCTTGTTCCGCGGATTTTATTTTTGGGTTATCAGATATCGGGTCAAGGTATTTCTGTTGATGATGCTAAGGTAGAGGCCATCCAGCGTTGGCCGACTCCGCGCACTCTTACAGATGTGCGTAGTTTTCATGGGCTGGCATCTTTTTATCGGCGTTTCATCCCGCATTTTAGCTCCATCTTGGCCCCTGTGACTGAGTGTATGAAGCAAGCTACCTTTGCCTGGTCCGAGGACGCTGATAGGGCCTTTCATCTTATCAAGCAGAAATTGACTTCGGCTCCTGTTCTCGTTCTTCCTAATTTTTCCCTTCCTTTCGAGTTGCATTGCGATGCATCCAAGGTAGGCATCGGGGCAGTTTTGAGCCAAGGAGGCCGTCCAGTTGCTTATTTTAGTGAGAAACTAGGAGGCGCGCGCAGTCGTTATAGTACTTATGATGTGGAATTTTATGCCGTGGTTCAGGCTGTTCGCCATTGGCGTCATTATTTATTTCAGCGAGAGTTTATTTTATACACGGACCATGAGGCGTTGAGGCATTTGGCCAGTCAGAATAATGTGTCTGCTCGCCATGCCTCTTGGACTGCTTATTTACAACAATTCACCTTTGTTATTAAGCATAAATCTGGTGCTTCTAACAAAGTGGCCGATGCCTTGAGTCGTCGTCACTCTTTATTGACGGATTTGCGCGTTGCGGTTCACGGCTTTGACACATTCCGTGACCTCTATGCATCTGATCCGTTTTTTGGGCCTATTGTGACCGAGGTTCAGGCTGATCAATGCACGGATTATATTCTTTCGGATGGATTTTTGTTTCGGGGTTTACAACTTTGCATTCCCGATTGCAGTCTGCGTGATAAAATTATTGCTGAACTTCATGGGGCTGGACATGTTGGTCGTGATCGGTCAGTTGAGTTGGTCAGGCGTACCTTCTTTTGGCCTTCTTTGAGGCGTGATGTTTCCCGGCATGTCGCGCGCTGTCGCACGTGCCATGTGGCTAAGGATACTGCGTCCAATGCTGGTTTATATCGGCCCCTTCCTATACCGACTCAGCCATGGACGGATATTAGCATGGACTTTGTGCTTGGATTACCACGGACTCAACGAGGTTTTGATTCGATATTTGTCGTCGTTGACAGTTTCTCTAAGATGGTTCATTTCATTCCTTGTAAGCGTACGGCTGATGCGGTTCATGTGGCCCAACTCTTCTTTCGTGAGATTTATCGCATACATGGTTTGCCATCTTCTATTGTGTCAGACCGCGACACCCGGTTTCTTAGTCACTTCTGGCGTAGTTTATGGCGCATGGCAAACACTTCGTTGAATTTTAGTAGCGCCTATCACCCGCAGACGGATGGACAGACGGAGGTTGTGAACCGGTCTCTTGGTAATTTGTTACGGTGTTTGGTTGGCGACAATATTAAATCATGGGATCAGCAGCTTAGTCAAGCCGAATTTGCGCATAATGTGGCCGTCAACCGCAGCACTGGGTATTGCCCCTTCCAGATTGTTTTTTCTATGATACCTCGAGGTCCTTTGGATTTATTATCGGTGCCGTCTGCTACCCGTATTCATGGGCGTGCGGCTGACTTTATTGAGGGACTACAGCACATGCATTCCGCCACTCATGCCAACTTGGTGGCTGCCACGGACAAATACAAGCAGGCCGCTGACGCACATCGCCGGCATGTTGAATTTGAGGTGGGCAATTTTGTTTGGGCTGTTCTCACGAAGGACCGTTTCCCGGCTCATGAGTACAACAAATTATCGTCCCGCAAAATTGGTCCTTTGGAGATTGTAGAGAAAATTAATCCCAATGCCTACCGCCTGAAGCTACCAAGCCATATTCGTACTTCTGACGTTTTCAATGTCAAACATCTGGTGCCTTTTGTGGGTGATAATTCTTCTGATGACGAGGTGCCTGGCGATTCGAGGTCGAATCTTCTTGACCCCCAGGGAGATGATGGCGTAGAGGACCTAGCTTTAGCTTATCTGGACGCAAGGGATCGTAATCGGGATTTATCAAAGAAACGGACATAGGGCTCAGAATTTTTATTATTATATGTTTTCGGAAGCGTCTCGACGAGCCGGACAAGACCAATGCTACAGCAATTGCTGATGGTGGATTTTAGCCTTCTGAGGTCGTTTAGATAGTTTAAAATAGCTTTCTTTAAGTTTCATGTCTATTTTTGTCTTTTTGCATTTTATTTATCAATTAGAGTTTTATTTCAACTAGAAGTTTAGTATTTAAGAGTCCTTTTATCATTGGATCAAGCAGTTGTTTTTGAAGAAGAATATTATTCTTGGAGTTTTCTCCACAATTAATCAATTTCATTCGGCATTCATAGGAATCAACGATTGATTTTGAGTTTTGTTTCAGTGTTTACGTTTCTGCCTGCGTCAGTTGGTATCAGAGACAGGTTAACGTTCTAAGATCATGCCTCCACGACGACCACCACCGGCAGCGGCGGCGGCGGCTGCACCTCATGATAACATTGCAGACGAGCAGCATCGTAGAGAAGAGGCGACTCAGGTTCGCCAACAGATCGACTTGTTGGTACAAGAGATGGCCGAGATGAGGACCCAACATATTGATCTCTTGGATCAAAACAGGGAATTGCTGGGACTTCTGAACGGTCCGTTTCAGGGTGCGCGCGCACCCAGGGGGTGTGGTCTACAGCGCGGTGGTCTTCGAGATGTGGGTGGAAGGGAGCAGTTTAGGCGACGGAGAGGTAGTCCTCCTCAATTGGACTCCTCCTCCGACGAAGAGACTGCGTCTGTGCACAATCCGTTTGCACCTTTGGACCCGAAATGGCGTGCCGGGCGGGGTGATGGCGTTGACCGACGTTGGGAGGGTGGTTTTCGTGTGGAAATCCCGGAATTCAATGGTGGACTGGAAGCCGATGAATTATTGGATTGGTTATGTGCAGTGGAGGAGATTTTGGATTTCAAAGAAGTTCCTGATGCTAGGCGTGTTGGTCTTGTGGCAACTCGGTTTCGTGGTAGGGCGGCAGCATGGTGGCAGCAACTGAAAGTCACGCGCTTACGACAGGGTAAGTCCAAAATTTCTTCTTGGCAAAAATTAACGAAACATATGAAGGGGTCCTTCTTACCATTCAATTACACTCGTATCTTGTATCAAAAATTACAAAATTTGAGACAAGGTACGAGAACTGTCGATGAGTACGCGGCAGAATTTTTTCAGTTGATTGCTCGAAATGAGATTCATGAGAGCGATGATCAGCTTGTGGCTCGGTTCGTTGGTGGTTTGAGGGTGAATTTTCAGGATGTGTTGAACCTTTTTTCCCCTGTTTCGGTCTCTGAAGCGCATCAGCGCGCTCTTCTGCTGGAGAAACAGGCCTCGCGGCGAGGCTTTGGATTTTCGGCTGCCGGTTCTTCGTCGGGCAACACTCGCCAGTGGCAGCCGTCGACCAACAGCCCATCAGGCACGGTCCCGCGGGGTCGTGGGGGTCCTTTTCCCAACACTACTCCGCCTGTTGGGGCGACTGGAGGGCGCAATCAGGTTGGTGACACGATGGCTGGAGGGCGCAGTCAGGGTGGAATTCAGTGTTTTTCTTGTGGTGAGTGGGGACACCGCCAATCTGCTTGCCCCCAGCTTGGGGCGCGAAAGGGGCTGCTTTTGGATGATATGGGTGCGCCAGAGTATGATGGACCACCTATTTTTGATGTTGACGAATCCGACCAATTACCGGTCGAGCAGGTGGACGGTGACGTGGGTCCGGCGTTGGTGTTGCGGCGTAGTTGCCTTACCCCACGAGTTGCTGATGATTGTGTTCAGCGTCATAAGCTGTTTGAGTCGACTTGCACGGTTAATGGTAAAGTCTGTCGTTTTATTGTCGATGGGGGGTCTTGCGAGAATGTTATTTCTGATGATGCTATCAAGAAGCTTGAATTACCTACTGAAGCACACCCTCAGCCATATCAGATTGCTTGGCTTCAGAAGAGTATCGCTTTTACTGTCGATCGTCGTGCCTCTGTTCCTCTATCGATTGGTGGCAAGTATCGAGAAACTATTTGTTGTGACGTTGCTCCAATGGATGCGTGCCATATTTTATTGGGCCGCCCTTGGCAGTTTGATAGGGAGGCGTTACATGATGGTCGTAAGAACACTTATAGTTTTGTATTTGGAGGTACGAAAATTGTCTTATTACCATCCTCACCGCGAGCAGTGGTGCCCCGCGAGCTTGCCCCAGCCTTGTTTTTATCTCGTGCCCTATTTGAGCGTGAAATGGTGTCCGAGAGTGGGGTGTTTTTATTGATTGGAAAGCCCGTTTCAGAAGGGGCTGAGGTGCCATCGGCGGTTGCCCCTTTGTTGGAGGACTTTGCCGATCTTTTTCCGGCTGACTTACCGTTAGGATTGCCGCCGGTTCGTGACATTCAGCATCAGATCGACTTGGTTCCAGGGGTTTCTCTTCCTAATCGTCCTCATTATCGTATGAGCCCGGCTGAACATGAGGAGTTGAGGCGTCAGATGGAGGATTTGTTGCAGAAGGGGCATATTCGTGAGAGCTTGAGCCCATGTGCGGTACCTGCTCTTCTCATTCCTAAGAAGGACGGTACTTGGCGTATGTGTGTTGATAGTCGGGCCATTAACAAGATCACAGTTCGTTATCGGTTTCCCATTCCTCGTTTGGATGATCTGTTGGACCAATTGAGCGGTGCTTCGATTTTTAGTAAACTTGACCTCAAAAGTGGATATCACCAGATTCGGATACGGCCAGGAGATGAGTGGAAGACGGCTTTCAAAACTCGGGAAGGGTTGTTTGAATGGCTTGTTATGCCCTTTGGTCTTTCCAACGCCCCTAGCACTTTCATGCGTATTATGAACCAGGCCCTCCGGTCTTTGATTGGTACTTGTGTGGTGGTTTACTTTGACGACATCCTTGTCTATAGCCGCACAGTCTCTGAGCATTTGCAGCACCTGCGGTCAGTTTTTCTTATTCTTCGTTCAGAGAAATTTTTTGCTGCCCCTCGTAAGTGCACTTTTCTTGTTCCGCGGATTTTATTTTTGGGTTATCAGATATCGGGTCAAGGTATTTCTGTTGATGATGCTAAGGTAGAGGCCATCCAGCGTTGGCCGACTCCGCGCACTCTTACAGATGTGCGTAGTTTTCATGGGCTGGCATCTTTTTATCGGCGTTTCATCCCGCATTTTAGCTCCATCTTGGCCCCTGTGACTGAGTGTATGAAGCAAGCTACCTTTGCCTGGTCCGAGGACGCTGATAGGGCCTTTCATCTTATCAAGCAGAAATTGACTTCGGCTCCTGTTCTCGTTCTTCCTAATTTTTCCCTTCCTTTCGAGTTGCATTGCGATGCATCCAAGGTAGGCATCGGGGCAGTTTTGAGCCAAGGAGGCCGTCCAGTTGCTTATTTTAGTGAGAAACTAGGAGGCGCGCGCAGTCGTTATAGTACTTATGATGTGGAATTTTATGCCGTGGTTCAGGCTGTTCGCCATTGGCGTCATTATTTATTTCAGCGAGAGTTTATTTTATACACGGACCATGAGGCGTTGAGGCATTTGGCCAGTCAGAATAATGTGTCTGCTCGCCATGCCTCTTGGACTGCTTATTTACAACAATTCACCTTTGTTATTAAGCATAAATCTGGTGCTTCTAACAAAGTGGCCGATGCCTTGAGTCGTCGTCACTCTTTATTGACGGATTTGCGCGTTGCGGTTCACGGCTTTGACACATTCCGTGACCTCTATGCATCTGATCCGTTTTTTGGGCCTATTGTGACCGAGGTTCAGGCTGATCAATGCACGGATTATATTCTTTCGGATGGATTTTTGTTTCGGGGTTTACAACTTTGCATTCCCGATTGCAGTCTGCGTGATAAAATTATTGCTGAACTTCATGGGGCTGGACATGTTGGTCGTGATCGGTCAGTTGAGTTGGTCAGGCGTACCTTCTTTTGGCCTTCTTTGAGGCGTGATGTTTCCCGGCATGTCGCGCGCTGTCGCACGTGCCATGTGGCTAAGGGTACTGCGTCCAATGCTGGTTTATATCGGCCCCTTCCTATACCGACTCAGCCATGGACGGATATTAGCATGGACTTTGTGCTTGGATTACCACGGACTCAACGAGGTTTTGATTCGATATTTGTCGTCGTTGACCGTTTCTCTAAGATGGTTCATTTCATTCCTTGTAAGCGTACGGCTGATGCGGTTCATGTGGCCCAACTCTTCTTTCGTGAGATTTATCGCATACATGGTTTGCCATCTTCTATTGTGTCGGACCGAGACACCCGGTTTCTTAGTCACTTCTGGCGTAGTTTATGGCGCATGGCAAACACTTCGTTGAATTTTAGTAGCGCCTATCACCCGCAGACGGATGGACAGACGGAGGTTGTGAACCGGTCTCTTGGTAATTTGTTACGGTGTTTGGTTGGCGACAATATTAAATCATGGGATCAGCAGCTTAGTCAAGCCGAATTTGCGCATAATGTGGCCGTCAACCGCAGCACTGGGTATTGCCCCTTCCAGATTGTTTTTTCTATGATACCTCGGGGTCCTTTGGATTTATTATCGGTGCCGTCTGCTACCCGTATTCATGGGCGTGCGGCTGACTTTATTGAGGGACTACAGCACATACATTCCGCCACTCATGCCAACTTGGTGGCTGCCACGGACAAATACAAGCAGGCCGCTGACGCACATCGCCGGCATGTTGAATTTGAGGTGGGCAATTTTGTTTGGGCTGTTCTCACGAAGGACCGTTTCCCGGCTCATGAGTACAACAAATTATCGTCCCGCAAAATTGGTCCTTTGGAGATTGTAGAGAAAATTAATCCCAATGCCTACCGCCTGAAGCTACCAAGCCATATTCGTACTTCTGACGTTTTCAATGTCAAACATCTGGTGCCTTTTGTGGGTGATAATTCTTCTGATGACGAGGTGCCTGGCGATTCGAGGTCGAATCTTCTTGACCCCCAGGGAGATGATGGCGTAGAGGACCTAGCTTTAGCTTATCTGGACGCAAGAGATCGTAATCGGGATTTATCAAAGAAACGGACATAGGGCTCAGAATTTTTATTATTATATGTTTTCGGAAGCGTCTCGACGAGCCGGACAAGACCAATGCTAAAGCGATTGCTGATGGTGGATTTTAGCCTTCTGAGGTCGTTTAGATAGTTTAAAATAGCTTTCTTTAAGTTTCATGTCTATTTTTGTCTTTTTGCATTTTATTTATCAATTAGGGTTTTATTTCAACTAGAAGTTTAGTATTTAAGAGTCCTTTTATCATTGGATCAAGCAGTTGTTTTTGAAGAAGAATATTATTCTTGGAGTTTTCTCCACAATTAATCAATTTCATTCGGCATTCATAGGAATCAACGATTGATTTTGAGTTTTGTTTCAGTGTTTACGTTTCTGCCTGCGTCAGTTGGTATCAGAGACAGGTTAACGTTCTAAGATCATGCCTCCACGACGACCACCACCGGCAGCGGCGGCGGCGGCTGCTCCTCATGATAACATTGCAGACGAGCAGCATCGTAGAGAAGAGGCGACTCAGGTTCGCCAACAGATCGACTTGTTGGTACAAGAGATGGCCGAGATGAGGACCCAACATATTGATCTCTTGGATCAAAACAGGGAATTGCTGGGACTTCTGAACGGTCCGTTTCAGGGTGCGCGCGCACCCAGGGGGCGTGGTCTACAGCGCGGTGGTCTTCGAGATGTGGGTGGAAGGGAGCAGTTTAGGCGACGGAGAGGTAGTCCTCCTCAATTGGACTCCTCCTCCGACGAAGAGACTGCGTCTGTGCACAATCCGTTTGCACCTTTGGACCCGGAATGGCGTGCCGGGCGGGGTGATGGCGTTGACCGACGTTGGGAGGGTGGTTTTCGTGTGGAAATCCCGGAATTCAATGGTGGACTGGAAGCCGATGAATTATTGGATTGGTTATGTGCAGTGGAGGAGATTTTGGATTTCAAAGAAGTTCCTGATGCTAGGCGTGTTGGTCTTGTGGCAACTCGGTTTCGTGGTAGGGCGGCAGCATGGTGGCAGCAACTGAAAGTCACGCGCTTACGACAGGGTAAGTCCAAAATTTCTTCTTGGCAAAAATTAACGAAACATATGAAGGGGTCCTTCTTACCATTCAATTACACTCGTATCTTGTATCAAAAATTACAAAATTTGAGACAAGGTACGAGAACTGTCGATGAGTACGCGGCAGAATTTTTTCAGTTGATTGCTCGAAATGAGATTCATGAGAGCGATGATCAGCTTGTGGCTCGGTTCGTTGGTGGTTTGAGGGTGAATTTTCAGGATGTGTTGAACCTTTTTTCCCCTGTTTCGGTCTCTGAAGCGCATCAGCGCGCTCTTCTGCTGGAAAAACAGGCCTCGCGGCGAGGCTTTGGATTTTCGGCTGCCGGTTCTTCGTCGGGCAACACTCGCCAGTGGCAGCCGTCGACCAACAGCCCATCAGGCACGGTCCCACGGGGTCGTGGGGGTCCTTTTCCCAACACTACTCCGCCTGTTGGGGCGACTGGAGGGCGCAATCAGGTTGGTGACACGGTGGCTGGAGGGCGCAGTCAGGGTGGAATTCAGTGTTTTTCTTGTGGTGAGTGGGGACACCGCCAATCTGCTTGCCCCCAGCTTGGGGCGCGAAAGGGGCTGCTTTTGGATGATATGGGTGCGCCAGAGTATGATGGACCACCTATTTTTGATGTTGACGAATCCGACCAATTACCGGTCGAGCAGGTGGACGGTGACGTGGGTCCGGCGTTGGTGTTGCGGCGTAGTTGCCTTACCCCACGAGTTGCTGATGATTGTGTTCAGCGTCATAAGCTGTTTGAGTCGACTTGCACGGTTAATGGTAAAGTCTGTCGTTTTATTGTCGATGGGGGGTCTTGCGAGAATGTTATTTCTGATGATGCTATCAAGAAGCTTGAATTACCTACTGAAGCACACCCTCAGCCATATCAGATTGCTTGGCTTCAGAAGAGTATCGCTTTTACTGTCGATCGTCGTGCCTCTGTTCCTCTATCGATTGGTGGCAAGTATCGAGAAACTATTTGTTGTGACGTTGCTCCAATGGATGCGTGCCATATTTTATTGGGCCGCCCTTGGCAGTTTGATAGGGAGGCGTTACATGATGGTCGTAAGAACACTTATAGTTTTGTATTTGGAGGTACGAAAATTGTCTTATTACCATCCTCACCGCGAGCAGTGGTGCCCCGCGAGCTTGCCCCAGCCTTGTTTTTATCTCGTGCCCTATTTGAGCGTGAAATGGTGTCCGAGAGTGGGGTGTTTTTATTGATTGGAAAGCCCGTTTCAGAAGGGGCTGAGGTGCCATCGGCGGTTGCCCCTTTGTTGGAGGACTTTGCCGATCTTTTTCCGGCTGACTTACCGTTAGGATTGCCGCCGGTTCGTGACATTCAGCATCAGATCGACTTGGTTCCAGGGGTTTCTCTTCCTAATCGTCCTCATTATCGTATGAGCCCGGCTGAACATGAGGAGTTGAGGCGTCAGGTGGAGGATTTGTTGCAGAAGGGGCATATTCGTGAGAGCTTGAGCCCATGTGCGGTACCTGCTCTTCTCATTCCTAAGAAGGACGGTACTTGGCGTATGTGTGTTGATAGTCGGGCCATTAACAAGATCACAGTTCGTTATCGGTTTCCCATTCCTCGTTTGGATGATCTGTTGGACCAATTGAGCGGTGCTTCGATTTTTAGTAAACTTGACCTCAAAAGTGGATATCACCAGATTCGGATACGGCCAGGAGATGAGTGGAAGACGGCTTTCAAAACTCGGGAAGGGTTGTTTGAATGGCTTGTTATGCCCTTTGGTCTTTCCAACGCCCCTAGCACTTTCATGCGTATTATGAACCAGGCCCTCCGGTCTTTGATTGGTACTTGTGTGGTGGTTTACTTTGACGACATCCTTGTCTATAGCCGCACAGTCTCTGAGCATTTGCAGCACCTGCGGTCAGTTTTTCTTATTCTTCGTTCAGAGAAATTTTTTGCTGCCCCTCGTAAGTGCACTTTTCTTGTTCCGCGGATTTTATTTTTGGGTTATCAGATATCGGGTCAAGGTATTTCTGTTGATGATGCTAAGGTAGAGGCCATCCAGCGTTGGCCGACTCCGCGCACTCTTACAGATGTGCGTAGTTTTCATGGGCTGGCATCTTTTTATCGGCGTTTCATCCCGCATTTTAGCTCCATCTTGGCCCCTGTGACTGAGTGTATGAAGCAAGCTACCTTTGCCTGGTCCGAGGACGCTGATAGGGCCTTTCATCTTATCAAGCAGAAATTGACTTCGGCTCCTGTTCTCGTTCTTCCTAATTTTTCCCTTCCTTTCGAGTTGCATTGCGATGCATCCAAGGTAGGCATCGGGGCAGTTTTGAGCCAAGGAGGCCGTCCAGTTGCTTATTTTAGTGAGAAACTAGGAGGCGCGCGCAGTCGTTATAGTACTTATGATGTGGAATTTTATGCCGTGGTTCAGGCTGTTCGCCATTGGCGTCATTATTTATTTCAGCGAGAGTTTATTTTATACACGGACCATGAGGCGTTGAGGCATTTGGCCAGTCAGAATAATGTGTCTGCTCGCCATGCCTCTTGGACTGCTTATTTACAACAATTCACCTTTGTTATTAAGCATAAATCTGGTGCTTCTAACAAAGTGGCCGATGCCTTGAGTCGTCGTCACTCTTTATTGACGGATTTGCGCGTTGCGGTTCACGGCTTTGACACATTCCGTGACCTCTATGCATCTGATCCGTTTTTTGGGCCTATTGTGACCGAGGTTCAGGCTGATCAATGCACGGATTATATTCTTTCGGATGGATTTTTGTTTCGGGGTTTACAACTTTGCATTCCCGATTGCAGTCTGCGTGATAAAATTATTGCTGAACTTCATGGGGCTGGACATGTTGGTCGTGATCGGTCAGTTGAGTTGGTCAGGCGTACCTTCTTTTGGCCTTCTTTGAGGCGTGATGTTTCCCGGCATGTCGCGCGCTGTCGCACGTGCCATGTGGCTAAGGGTACTGCGTCCAATGCTGGTTTATATCGGCCCCTTCCTATACCGACTCAGCCATGGACGGATATTAGCATGGACTTTGTGCTTGGATTACCACGGACTCAACGAGGTTTTGATTCGATATTTGTCGTCGTTGACCGTTTCTCTAAGATGGTTCATTTCATTCCTTGTAAGCGTACGGCTGATGCGGTTCATGTGGCCCAACTCTTCTTTCGTGAGATTTATCGCATACATGGTTTGCCATCTTCTATTGTGTCGGACCGCGACACCTGGTTTCTTAGTCACTTCTGGCGTAGTTTATGGCGCATGGCAAACACTTCGTTGAATTTTAGTAGCGCCTATCACCCGCAGACGGATGGACAGACGGAGGTTGTGAACCGGTCTCTTGGTAATTTGTTACGGTGTTTGGTTGGCGACAATATTAAATCATGGGATCAGCAGCTTAGTCAAGCCGAATTTGCGCATAATGTGGCCGTCAACCGCAGCACTGGGTATTGCCCCTTCCAGATTGTTTTTTCTATGATACCTCGGGGTCCTTTGGATTTATTATCGGTGCCGTCTGCTACCCGTATTCATGGGCGTGCGGCTGACTTTATTGAGGGACTACAGCACATACATTCCGCCACTCATGCCAACTTGGTGGCTGCCACGGACAAATACAAGCAGGCCGCTGACGCACATCGCCGGCATGTTGAATTTGAGGTGGGCAATTTTGTTTGGGCTGTTCTCACGAAGGACCGTTTCCCGGCTCATGAGTACAACAAATTATCGTCCCGCAAAATTGGTCCTTTGGAGATTGTAGAGAAAATTAATCCCAATGCCTACCGCCTGAAGCTACCAAGCCATATTCGTACTTCTGACGTTTTCAATGTCAAACATCTGGTGCCTTTTGTGGGTGATAATTCTTCTGATGACGAGGTGCCTGGCGATTCGAGGTCGAATCTTCTTGACCCCCAGGGAGATGATGGCGTAGAGGACCTAGCTTTAGCTTATCTGGACGCAAGGGATCGTAATCGGGATTTATCAAAGAAACGGACATAGGGCTCAGAATTTTTATTATTATATGTTTTCGGAAGCGTCTCGACGAGCCGGACAAGACCAATGCTAAAGCAATTGCTGATGGTGGATTTTAGCCTTCTGAGGTCGTTTAGATAGTTTAAAATAGCTTTCTTTAAGTTTCATGTCTATTTTTGTCTTTTTGCATTTTATTTATCAATTAGGGTTTTATTTCAACTAGAAGTTTAGTATTTAAGAGTCCTTTTATCATTGGATCAAGCAGTTGTTTTTGAAGAAGAATATTATTCTTGGAGTTTTCTCCACAATTAATCAATTTCATTCGGCATTCATAGGAATCAACGATTGATTTTGAGTTTTGTTTCAGTGTTTACGTTTCTGCCTGCGTCAGTTGGTATCAGAGACAGGTTAACGTTCTAAGATCATGCCTCCACGACGACCACCACCGGCAGCGGCGGCGGCGGCTGCTCCTCATGATAACATTGCAGACGAGCAGCATCGTAGAGAAGAGGCGACTCAGGTTCGCCAACAGATCGACTTGTTGGTACAAGAGATGGCCGAGATGAGGACCCAACATATTGATCTCTTGGATCAAAACAGGGAATTGCTGGGACTTCTGAACGGTCCGTTTCAGGGTGCGCGCGCACCCAGGGGGCGTGGTCTACAGCGCGGTGGTCTTCGAGATGTGGGTGGAAGGGAGCAGTTTAGGCGACGGAGAGGTAGTCCTCCTCAATTGGACTCCTCCTCCGACGAAGAGACTGCGTCTGTGCACAATCTGTTTGCACCTTTGGACCCGGAATGGCGTGCCGGGCGGGGTGATGGCGTTGACCGACGTTGGGAGGGTGGTTTTCGTGTGGAAATCCCAGAATTCAATGGTGGACTGGAAGCCGATGAATTATTGGATTGGTTATGTGCAGTGGAGGAGATTTTGGATTTCAAAGAAGTTCCTGATGCTAGGCGTGTTGGTCTTGTGGCAACTCGGTTTCGTGGTAGGGCGGCAGCATGGTGGCAGCAACTGAAAGTCACGCGCTTACGACAGGGTAAGTCCAAAATTTCTTCTTGGCAAAAATTAACGAAACATATGAAGGGGTCCTTCTTACCATTCAATTACACTCGTATCTTGTATCAAAAATTACAAAATTTGAGACAAGGTACGAGAACTGTCGATGAGTACGCGGCAGAATTTTTTCAGTTGATTGCTCGAAATGAGATTCATGAGAGCGATGATCAGCTTGTGGCTCGGTTCGTTGGTGGTTTGAGGGTGAATTTTCAGGATGTGTTGAACCTTTTTTCCCCTGTTTCGGTCTCTGAAGCGCATCAGCGCGCTCTTCTGCTGGAGAAACAGGCCTCGCGGCGAGGCTTTGGATTTTCGGCTGCCGGTTCTTCGTCGGGCAACACTCGCCAGTGGCAGCCGTCGACCAACAGCCCATCAGGCACGGTCCCGCGGGGTCGTGGGGGTCCTTTTCCCAACACTACTCCGCCTGTTGGGGCGACTGGAGGGCGCAATCAGGTTGGTGACACGGTGGCTGGAGGGCGCAGTCAGGGTGGAATTCAGTGTTTTTCTTGTGGTGAGTGGGGACACCGCCAATCTGCTTGCCCCCAGCTTGGGGCGCGAAAGGGGCTGCTTTTGGATGATATGGGTGCGCCAGAGTATGATGGACCACCTATTTTTGATGTTGACGAATCCGACCAATTACCGGTCGAGCAGGTGGACGGTGACGTGGGTCCGGCGTTGGTGTTGCGGCGTAGTTGCCTTACCCCACGAGTTGCTGATGATTGTGTTCAGCGTCATAAGCTGTTTGAGTCGACTTGCACGGTTAATGGTAAAGTCTGTCGTTTTATTGTCGATGGGGGGTCTTGCGAGAATGTTATTTCTGATGATGCTATCAAGAAGCTTGAATTACCTACTGAAGCACACCCTCAGCCATATCAGATTGCTTGGCTTCAGAAGAGTATCGCTTTTACTGTCGATCGTCGTGCCTCTGTTCCTCTATCGATTGGTGGCAAGTATCGAGAAACTATTTGTTGTGACGTTGCTCCAATGGATGCGTGCCATATTTTATTGGGCCACCCTTGGCAGTTTGATAGGGAGGCGTTACATGATGGTCGTAAGAACACTTATAGTTTTGTATTTGGAGGTACGAAAATTGTCTTATTACCATCCTCACCGCGAGCAGTGGTGCCCCGCGAGCTTGCCCCAGCCTTGTTTTTATCTCGTGCCCTATTTGAGCGTGAAATGGTGTCCGAGAGTGGGGTGTTTTTATTGATTGGAAAGCCCGTTTCAGAAGGGGCTGAGGTGCCATCGGCGGTTGCCCCTTTGTTGGAGGACTTTGCCGATCTTTTTCCGGCTGACTTACCGTTAGGATTGCCGCCGGTTCGTGACATTCAGCATCAGATCGACTTGGTTCCAGGGGTTTCTCTTCCTAATCGTCCTCATTATCGTATGAGCCCGGCTGAACATGAGGAGTTGAGGCGTCAGGTGGAGGATTTGTTGCAGAAGGGGCATATTCGTGAGAGCTTGAGCCCATGTGCGGTACCTGCTCTTCTCATTCCTAAGAAGGACGGTACTTGGCGTATGTGTGTTGATAGTCGGGCCATTAACAAGATCACAGTTCGTTATCGGTTTCCCATTCCTCGTTTGGATGATCTGTTGGACCAATTGAGCGGTGCTTCGATTTTTAGTAAACTTGACCTCAAAAGTGGATATCACCAGATTCGGATACGGCCAGGAGATGAGTGGAAGACGGCTTTCAAAACTCGGGAAGGGTTGTTTGAATGGCTTGTTATGCCCTTTGGTCTTTCCAACGCCCCTAGCACTTTCATGCGTATTATGAACCAGGCCCTCCGGTCTTTGATTGGTACTTGTGTGGTGGTTTACTTTGACGACATCCTTGTCTATAGCCGCACAGTCTCTGAGCATTTGCAGCACCTGCGGTCAGTTTTTCTTATTCTTCGTTCAGAGAAATTTTTTGCTGCCCCTCGTAAGTGCACTTTTCTTGTTCCGCGGATTTTATTTTTGGGTTATCAGATATCGGGTCAAGGTATTTCTGTTGATGATGCTAAGGTAGAGGCCATCCAGCGTTGGCCGACTCCGCGCACTCTTACAGATGTGCGTAGTTTTCATGGGCTGGCATCTTTTTATCGGCGTTTCATCCCGCATTTTAGCTCCATCTTGGCCCCTGTGACTGAGTGTATGAAGCAAGCTACCTTTGCCTGGTCCGAGGACGCTGATAGGGCCTTTCATCTTATCAAGCAGAAATTGACTTCGGCTCCTGTTCTCGTTCTTCCTAATTTTTCCCTTCCTTTCGAGTTGCATTACGATGCATCCAAGGTAGGCATCGGGGCAGTTTTGAGCCAAGGAGGCCGTCCAGTTGCTTATTTTAGTGAGAAACTAGGAGGCGCGCGCAGTCGTTATAGTACTTATGATGTGGAATTTTATGCCGTGGTTCAGGCTGTTCGCCATTGGCGTCATTATTTATTTCAGCGAGAGTTTATTTTATACACGGACCATGAGGCGTTGAGGCATTTGGCCAGTCAGAATAATGTGTCTGCTCGCCATGCCTCTTGGACTGCTTATTTACAACAATTCACCTTTGTTATTAAGCATAAATCTGGTGCTTCTAACAAAGTGGCCGATGCCTTGAGTCGTCGTCACTCTTTATTGACGGATTTGCGCGTTGCGGTTCACGGGTTTGACACATTCCGTGACCTCTATGCATCTGATCCGTTTTTTGGGCCTATTGTGACCGAGGTTCAGGCTGATCAATGCACGGATTATATTCTTTCGGATGGATTTTTGTTTCGGGGTTTACAACTTTGCATTCCCGATTGCAGTCTGCGTGATAAAATTATTGCTGAACTTCATGGGGCTGGACATGTTGGTCGTGATCGGTCAGTTGAGTTGGTCAGGCGTACCTTCTTTTGGCCTTCTTTGAGGCGTGATGTTTCCCGGCATGTCGCGCGCTGTCGCACGTGCCATGTGGCTAAGGGTACTGCGTCCAATGCTGGTTTATATCGGCCCCTTCCTATACCGACTCAGCCATGGACGGATATTAGCATGGACTTTGTGCTTGGATTACCACGGACTCAACGAGGTTTTGATTCGATATTTGTCGTCGTTGACCGTTTCTCTAAGATGGTTCATTTCATTCCTTGTAAGCGTACGGCTGATGCGGTTCATGTGGCCCAACTCTTCTTTCGTGAGATTTATCGCATACATGGTTTGCCATCTTCTATTGTGTCGGACCGCGACACCCGGTTTCTTAGTCACTTCTGGCGTAGTTTATGGCGCATGGCAAACACTTCGTTGAATTTTAGTAGCGCCTATCACCCGCAGACGGATGGACAGACGGAGGTTGTGAACCGGTCTCTTGGTAATTTGTTACGGTGTTTGGTTGGCGACAATATTAAATCATGGGATCAGCAGCTTAGTCAAGCCGAATTTGCGCATAATGTGGCCGTCAACCGCAGCACTGGGTATTGCCCCTTCCAGATTGTTTTTTCTATGATACCTCGGGGTCCTTTGGATTTATTATCGGTGCCGTCTGCTACCCGTATTCATGGGCGTGCGGCTGACTTTATTGAGGGACTACAGCACATACATTCCGCCACTCATGCCAACTTGGTGGCTGCCACGGACAAATACAAGCAGGCCGCTGACGCACATCGCCGGCATGTTGAATTTGAGGTGGGCAATTTTGTTTGGGCTGTTCTCACGAAGGACCGTTTCCCGGCTCATGAGTACAACAAATTATCGTCCCGCAAAATTGGTCCTTTGGAGATTGTAGAGAAAATTAATCCCAATGCCTACCGCCTGAAGCTACCAAGCCATATTCGTACTTCTGACATTTTCAATGTCAAACATCTGGTGCCTTTTGTGGGTGATAATTCTTCTGATGACGAGGTGCCTGGCGATTCGAGGTCGAATCTTCTTGACCCCCAGGGAGATGATGGCGTAGAGGACCTAGCTTTAGCTTATCTGGACGCAAGGGATCGTAATCGGGATTTATCAAAGAAACGGACATAGGGCTCAGAATTTTTATTATTATATGTTTTCGGAAGCGTCTCGACGAGCCGGACAAGACCAATGCTAAAGCGATTGCTGATGGTGGATTTTAGCCTTCTGAGGTCGTTTAGATAGTTTAAAATAGCTTTCTTTAAGTTTCATGTCTATTTTTGTCTTTTTGCATTTTATTTATCAATTAGGGTTTTATTTCAACTAGAAGTTTAGTATTTAAGAGTCCTTTTATCATTGGATCAAGCAGTTGTTTTTGAAGAAGAATATTATTCTTGGAGTTTTCTCCACAATTAATCAATTTCATTCGGCATTCATAGGAATCAACGATTGATTTTGAGTTTTGTTTCAGTGTTTACGTTTCTGCCTGCGTCAGTTGGTATCAGAGACAGGTTAACGTTCTAAGATCATGCCTCCACGACGACCACCACCGGCAGCGGCGGCGGCGGCTGCTCCTCATGATAACATTGCAGACGAGCAGCATCGTAGAGAAGAGGCGACTCAGGTTCGCCAACAGATCGACTTGTTGGTACAAGAGATGGCCGAGATGAGGACCCAACATATTGATCTCTTGGATCAAAACAGGGAATTGCTGGGACTTCTGAACGGTCCGTTTCAGGGTGCGCGCGCACCCAGGGGGCGTGGTCTACAGCGCGGTGGTCTTCGAGATGTGGGTGGAAGGGAGCAGTTTAGGCGACGGAGAGGTAGTCCTCCTCAATTGGACTCCTCCTCCGACGAAGAGACTGCGTCTGTGCACAATCTGTTTGCACCTTTGGACCCGGAATGGCGTGCCGGGCGGGGTGATGGCGTTGACCGACGTTGGGAGGGTGGTTTTCGTGTGGAAATCCCGGAATTCAATGGTGGACTGGAAGCCGATGAATTATTGGATTGGTTATGTGCAGTGGAGGAGATTTTGGATTTCAAAGAAGTTCCTGATGCTAGGCGTGTTGGTCTTGTGGCAACTCGGTTTCGTGGTAGGGCGGCAGCATGGTGGCAGCAACTGAAAGTCACGCGCTTACGACAGGGTAAGTCCAAAATTTCTTCTTGGCAAAAATTAACGAAACATATGAAGGGGTCCTTCTTACCATTCAATTACACTCGTATCTTGTATCAAAAATTACAAAATTTGAGACAAGGTACGAGAACTGTCGATGAGTACGCGGCAGAATTTTTTCAGTTGATTGCTCGAAATGAGATTCATGAGAGCGATGATCAGCTTGTGGCTCGGTTCGTTGGTGGTTTGAGGGTGAATTTTCAGGATGTGTTGAACCTTTTTTCCCCTGTTTCGGTCTCTGAAGCGCATCAGCGCGCTCTTCTGCTGGAGAAACAGGCCTCGCGGCGAGGCTTTGGATTTTCGGCTGCCGGTTCTTCGTCGGGCAACACTCGCCAGTGGCAGCCGTCGACCAACAGCCCATCAGGCACGGTCCCGCGGGGTCGTGGGGGTCCTTTTCCCAACACTACTCCGCCTGTTGGGGCGACTGGAGGGCGCAATCAGGTTGGTGACACGGTGGCTGGAGGGCGCAGTCAGGGTGGAATTCAGTGTTTTTCTTGTGGTGAGTGGGGACACCGCCAATCTGCTTGCCCCCAGCTTGGGGCGCGAAAGGGGCTGCTTTTGGATGATATGGGTGCGCCAGAGTATGATGGACCACCTATTTTTGATGTTGACGAATCCGACCAATTACCGGTCGAGCAGGTGGACGGTGACGTGGGTCCGGCGTTGGTGTTGCGGCGTAGTTGCCTTACCCCACGAGTTGCTGATGATTGTGTTCAGCGTCATAAGCTGTTTGAGTCGACTTGCACGGTTAATGGTAAAGTCTGTCGTTTTATTGTCGATGGGGGGTCTTGCGAGAATGTTATTTCTGATGATGCTATCAAGAAGCTTGAATTACCTACTGAAGCACACCCTCAGCCATATCAGATTGCTTGGCTTCAGAAGAGTATCGCTTTTACTGTCGATCGTCGTGCCTCTGTTCCTCTATCGATTGGTGGCAAGTATCGAGAAACTATTTGTTGTGACGTTGCTCCAATGGATGCGTGCCATATTTTATTGGGCCGCCCTTGGCAGTTTGATAGGGAGGCGTTACATGATGGTCGTAAGAACACTTATAGTTTTGTATTTGGAGGTACGAAAATTGTCTTATTACCATCCTCACCGCGAGCAGTGGTGCCCCGCGAGCTTGCCCCAGCCTTGTTTTTATCTCGTGCCCTATTTGAGCGTGAAATGGTGTCCGAGAGTGGGGTGTTTTTATTGATTGGAAAGCCCGTTTCAGAAGGGGCTGAGGTGCCATCGGCGGTTGCCCCTTTGTTGGAGGACTTTGCCGATCTTTTTCCGGCTGACTTACCGTTAGGATTGCCGCCGGTTCGTGACATTCAGCATCAGATCGACTTGGTTCCAGGGGTTTCTCTTCCTAATCGTCCTCATTATCGTATGAGCCCGGCTGAACATGAGGAGTTGAGGCGTCAGGTGGAGGATTTGTTGCAGAAGGGGCATATTCGTGAGAGCTTGAGCCCATGTGCGGTACCTGCTCTTCTCATTCCTAAGAAGGACGGTACTTGGCGTATGTGTGTTGATAGTCGGGCCATTAACAAGATCACAGTTCGTTATCGGTTTCCCATTCCTCGTTTGGATGATCTGTTGGACCAATTGAGCGGTGCTTCGATTTTTAGTAAACTTGACCTCAAAAGTGGATATCACCAGATTCGGATACGGCCAGGAGATGAGTGGAAGACGGCTTTCAAAACTCGGGAAGGGTTGTTTGAATGGCTTGTTATGCCCTTTGGTCTTTCCAACGCCCCTAGCACTTTCATGCGTATTATGAACCAGGCCCTCCGGTCTTTGATTGGTACTTGTGTGGTGGTTTACTTTGACGACATCCTTGTCTATAGCCGCACAGTCTCTGAGCATTTGCAGCACCTGCGGTCAGTTTTTCTTATTCTTCGTTCAGAGAAATTTTTTGCTGCCCCTCGTAAGTGCACTTTTCTTGTTCCGCGGATTTTATTTTTGGGTTATCAGATATCGGGTCAAGGTATTTCTGTTGATGATGCTAAGGTAGAGGCCATCCAGCGTTGGCCGACTCCGCGCACTCTTACAGATGTGCGTAGTTTTCATGGGCTGGCATCTTTTTATCGGCGTTTCATCCCGCATTTTAGCTCCATCTTGGCCCCTGTGACTGAGTGTATGAAGCAAGCTACCTTTGCCTGGTCCGAGGACGCTGATAGGGCCTTTCATCTTATCAAGCAGAAATTGACTTCGGCTCCTGTTCTCGTTCTTCCTAATTTTTCCCTTCCTTTCGAGTTGCATTACGATGCATCCAAGGTAGGCATCGGGGCAGTTTTGAGCCAAGGAGGCCGTCCAGTTGCTTATTTTAGTGAGAAACTAGGAGGCGCGCGCAGTCGTTATAGTACTTATGATGTGGAATTTTATGCCGTGGTTCAGGCTGTTCGCCATTGGCGTCATTATTTATTTCAGCGAGAGTTTATTTTATACACGGACCATGAGGCGTTGAGGCATTTGGCCAGTCAGAATAATGTGTCTGCTCGCCATGCCTCTTGGACTGCTTATTTACAACAATTCACCTTTGTTATTAAGCATAAATCTGGTGCTTCTAACAAAGTGGCCGATGCCTTGAGTCGTCGTCACTCTTTATTGACGGATTTGCGCGTTGCGGTTCACGGGTTTGACACATTCCGTGACCTCTATGCATCTGATCCGTTTTTTGGGCCTATTGTGACCGAGGTTCAGGCTGATCAATGCACGGATTATATTCTTTCGGATGGATTTTTGTTTCGGGGTTTACAACTTTGCATTCCCGATTGCAGTCTGCGTGATAAAATTATTGCTGAACTTCATGGGGCTGGACATGTTGGTCGTGATCGGTCAGTTGAGTTGGTCAGGCGTACCTTCTTTTGGCCTTCTTTGAGGCGTGATGTTTCCCGGCATGTCGCGCGCTGTCGCACGTGCCATGTGGCTAAGGGTACTGCGTCCAATGCTGGTTTATATCGGCCCCTTCCTATACCGACTCAGCCATGGACGGATATTAGCATGGACTTTGTGCTTGGATTACCACGGACTCAACGAGGTTTTGATTCGATATTTGTCGTCGTTGACCGTTTCTCTAAGATGGTTCATTTCATTCCTTGTAAGCGTACGGCTGATGCGGTTCATGTGGCCCAACTCTTCTTTCGTGAGATTTATCGCATACATGGTTTGCCATCTTCTATTGTGTCGGACCGCGACACCCGGTTTCTTAGTCACTTCTGGCGTAGTTTATGGCGCATGGCAAACACTTCGTTGAATTTTAGTAGCGCCTATCACCCGCAGACGGATGGACAGACGGAGGTTGTGAACCGGTCTCTTGGTAATTTGTTACGGTGTTTGGTTGGCGACAATATTAAATCATGGGATCAGCAGCTTAGTCAAGCCGAATTTGCGCATAATGTGGCCGTCAACCGCAGCACTGGGTATTGCCCCTTCCAGATTGTTTTTTCTATGATACCTCGGGGTCCTTTGGATTTATTATCGGTGCCGTCTGCTACCCGTATTCATGGGCGTGCGGCTGACTTTATTGAGGGACTACAGCACATACATTCCGCCACTCATGCCAACTTGGTGGCTGCCACGGACAAATACAAGCAGGCCGCTGACGCACATCGCCGGCATGTTGAATTTGAGGTGGGCAATTTTGTTTGGGCTGTTCTCACGAAGGACCGTTTCCCGGCTCATGAGTACAACAAATTATCGTCCCGCAAAATTGGTCCTTTGGAGATTGTAGAGAAAATTAATCCCAATGCCTACCGCCTGAAGCTACCAAGCCATATTCGTACTTCTGACATTTTCAATGTCAAACATCTGGTGCCTTTTGTGGGTGATAATTCTTCTGATGACGAGGTGCCTGGCGATTCGAGGTCGAATCTTCTTGACCCCCAGGGAGATGATGGCGTAGAGGACCTAGCTTTAGCTTATCTGGACGCAAGGGATCGTAATCGGGATTTATCAAAGAAACGGACATAGGGCTCAGAATTTTTATTATTATATGTTTTCGGAAGCGTCTCGACGAGCCGGACAAGACCAATGCTAAAGCGATTGCTGATGGTGGATTTTAGCCTTCTGAGGTCGTTTAGATAGTTTAAAATAGCTTTCTTTAAGTTTCATGTCTATTTTTGTCTTTTTGCATTTTATTTATCAATTAGGGTTTTATTTCAACTAGAAGTTTAGTATTTAAGAGTCCTTTTATCATTGGATCAAGCAGTTGTTTTTGAAGAAGAATATTATTCTTGGAGTTTTCTCCACAATTAATCAATTTCATTCGGCATTCATAGGAATCAACGATTGATTTTGAGTTTTGTTTCAGTGTTTACGTTTCTGCCTGCGTCAGTTGGTATCAGAGACAGGTTAACGTTCTAAGATCATGCCTCCACGACGACCACCACCGGCAGCGGCGGCGGCGGCTGCTCCTCATGATAACATTGCAGACGAGCAGCATCGTAGAGAAGAGGCGACTCAGGTTCGCCAACAGATCGACTTGTTGGTACAAGAGATGGCCGAGATGAGGACCCAACATATTGATCTCTTGGATCAAAACAGGGAATTGCTGGGACTTCTGAACGGTCCGTTTCAGGGTGCGCGCGCACCCAGGGGGCGTGGTCTACAGCGCGGTGGTCTTCGAGATGTGGGTGGAAGGGAGCAGTTTAGGCGACGGAGAGGTAGTCCTCCTCAATTGGACTCCTCCTCCGACGAAGAGACTGCGTCTGTGCACAATCTGTTTGCACCTTTGGACCCGGAATGGCGTGCCGGGCGGGGTGATGGCGTTGACCGACGTTGGGAGGGTGGTTTTCGTGTGGAAATCCCGGAATTCAATGGTGGACTGGAAGCCGATGAATTATTGGATTGGTTATGTGCAGTGGAGGAGATTTTGGATTTCAAAGAAGTTCCTGATGCTAGGCGTGTTGGTCTTGTGGCAACTCGGTTTCGTGGTAGGGCGGCAGCATGGTGGCAGCAACTGAAAGTCACGCGCTTACGACAGGGTAAGTCCAAAATTTCTTCTTGGCAAAAATTAACGAAACATATGAAGGGGTCCTTCTTACCATTCAATTACACTCGTATCTTGTATCAAAAATTACAAAATTTGAGACAAGGTACGAGAACTGTCGATGAGTACGCGGCAGAATTTTTTCAGTTGATTGCTCGAAATGAGATTCATGAGAGCGATGATCAGCTTGTGGCTCGGTTCGTTGGTGGTTTGAGGGTGAATTTTCAGGATGTGTTGAACCTTTTTTCCCCTGTTTCGGTCTCTGAAGCGCATCAGCGCGCTCTTCTGCTGGAGAAACAGGCCTCGCGGCGAGGCTTTGGATTTTCGGCTGCCGGTTCTTCGTCGGGCAACACTCGCCAGTGGCAGCCGTCGACCAACAGCCCATCAGGCACGGTCCCGCGGGGTCGTGGGGGTCCTTTTCCCAACACTACTCCGCCTGTTGGGGCGACTGGAGGGCGCAATCAGGTTGGTGACACGGTGGCTGGAGGGCGCAGTCAGGGTGGAATTCAGTGTTTTTCTTGTGGTGAGTGGGGACACCGCCAATCTGCTTGCCCCCAGCTTGGGGCGCGAAAGGGGCTGCTTTTGGATGATATGGGTGCGCCAGAGTATGATGGACCACCTATTTTTGATGTTGACGAATCCGACCAATTACCGGTCGAGCAGGTGGACGGTGACGTGGGTCCGGCGTTGGTGTTGCGGCGTAGTTGCCTTACCCCACGAGTTGCTGATGATTGTGTTCAGCGTCATAAGCTGTTTGAGTCGACTTGCACGGTTAATGGTAAAGTCTGTCGTTTTATTGTCGATGGGGGGTCTTGCGAGAATGTTATTTCTGATGATGCTATCAAGAAGCTTGAATTACCTACTGAAGCACACCCTCAGCCATATCAGATTGCTTGGCTTCAGAAGAGTATCGCTTTTACTGTCGATCGTCGTGCCTCTGTTCCTCTATCGATTGGTGGCAAGTATCGAGAAACTATTTGTTGTGACGTTGCTCCAATGGATGCGTGCCATATTTTATTGGGCCGCCCTTGGCAGTTTGATAGGGAGGCGTTACATGATGGTCGTAAGAACACTTATAGTTTTGTATTTGGAGGTACGAAAATTGTCTTATTACCATCCTCACCGCGAGCAGTGGTGCCCCGCGAGCTTGCCCCAGCCTTGTTTTTATCTCGTGCCCTATTTGAGCGTGAAATGGTGTCCGAGAGTGGGGTGTTTTTATTGATTGGAAAGCCCGTTTCAGAAGGGGCTGAGGTGCCATCGGCGGTTGCCCCTTTGTTGGAGGACTTTGCCGATCTTTTTCCGGCTGACTTACCGTTAGGATTGCCGCCGGTTCGTGACATTCAGCATCAGATCGACTTGGTTCCAGGGGTTTCTCTTCCTAATCGTCCTCATTATCGTATGAGCCCGGCTGAACATGAGGAGTTGAGGCGTCAGGTGGAGGATTTGTTGCAGAAGGGGCATATTCGTGAGAGCTTGAGCCCATGTGCGGTACCTGCTCTTCTCATTCCTAAGAAGGACGGTACTTGGCGTATGTGTGTTGATAGTCGGGCCATTAACAAGATCACAGTTCGTTATCGGTTTCCCATTCCTCGTTTGGATGATCTGTTGGACCAATTGAGCGGTGCTTCGATTTTTAGTAAACTTGACCTCAAAAGTGGATATCACCAGATTCGGATACGGCCAGGAGATGAGTGGAAGACGGCTTTCAAAACTCGGGAAGGGTTGTTTGAATGGCTTGTTATGCCCTTTGGTCTTTCCAACGCCCCTAGCACTTTCATGCGTATTATGAACCAGGCCCTCCGGTCTTTGATTGGTACTTGTGTGGTGGTTTACTTTGACGACATCCTTGTCTATAGCCGCACAGTCTCTGAGCATTTGCAGCACCTGCGGTCAGTTTTTCTTATTCTTCGTTCAGAGAAATTTTTTGCTGCCCCTCGTAAGTGCACTTTTCTTGTTCCGCGGATTTTATTTTTGGGTTATCAGATATCGGGTCAAGGTATTTCTGTTGATGATGCTAAGGTAGAGGCCATCCAGCGTTGGCCGACTCCGCGCACTCTTACAGATGTGCGTAGTTTTCATGGGCTGGCATCTTTTTATCGGCGTTTCATCCCGCATTTTAGCTCCATCTTGGCCCCTGTGACTGAGTGTATGAAGCAAGCTACCTTTGCCTGGTCCGAGGACGCTGATAGGGCCTTTCATCTTATCAAGCAGAAATTGACTTCGGCTCCTGTTCTCGTTCTTCCTAATTTTTCCCTTCCTTTCGAGTTGCATTACGATGCATCCAAGGTAGGCATCGGGGCAGTTTTGAGCCAAGGAGGCCGTCCAGTTGCTTATTTTAGTGAGAAACTAGGAGGCGCGCGCAGTCGTTATAGTACTTATGATGTGGAATTTTATGCCGTGGTTCAGGCTGTTCGCCATTGGCGTCATTATTTATTTCAGCGAGAGTTTATTTTATACACGGACCATGAGGCGTTGAGGCATTTGGCCAGTCAGAATAATGTGTCTGCTCGCCATGCCTCTTGGACTGCTTATTTACAACAATTCACCTTTGTTATTAAGCATAAATCTGGTGCTTCTAACAAAGTGGCCGATGCCTTGAGTCGTCGTCACTCTTTATTGACGGATTTGCGCGTTGCGGTTCACGGCTTTGACACATTCCGTGACCTCTATGCATCTGATCCGTTTTTTGGGCCTATTGTGACCGAGGTTCAGGCTGATCAATGCACGGATTATATTCTTTCGGATGGATTTTTGTTTCGGGGTTTACAACTTTGCATTCCCGATTGCAGTCTGCGTGATAAAATTATTGCTGAACTTCATGGGGCTGGACATGTTGGTCGTGATCGGTCAGTTGAGTTGGTCAGGCGTACCTTCTTTTGGCCTTCTTTGAGGCGTGATGTTTCCCGGCATGTCGCGCGCTGTCGCACGTGCCATGTGGCTAAGGGTACTGCGTCCAATGCTGGTTTATATCGGCCCCTTCCTATACCGACTCAGCCATGGACGGATATTAGCATGGACTTTGTGCTTGGATTACCACGGACTCAACGAGGTTTTGATTCGATATTTGTCGTCGTTGACCGTTTCTCTAAGATGGTTCATTTCATTCCTTGTAAGCGTACGGCTGATGCGGTTCATGTGGCCCAACTCTTCTTTCGTGAGATTTATCGCATACATGGTTTGCCATCTTCTATTGTGTCGGACCGCGACACCCGGTTTCTTAGTCACTTCTGGCGTAGTTTATGGCGCATGGCAAACACTTCGTTGAATTTTAGTAGCGCCTATCACCCGCAGACGGATGGACAGACGGAGGTTGTGAACCGGTCTCTTGGTAATTTGTTACGGTGTTTGGTTGGCGACAATATTAAATCATGGGATCAGCAGCTTAGTCAAGCCGAATTTGCGCATAATGTGGCCGTCAACCGCAGCACTGGGTATTGCCCCTTCCAGATTGTTTTTTCTATGATACCTCGGGGTCCTTTGGATTTATTATCGGTGCCGTCTGCTACCCGTATTCATGGGCGTGCGGCTGACTTTATTGAGGGACTACAGCACATACATTCCGCCACTCATGCCAACTTGGTGGCTGCCACGGACAAATACAAGCAGGCCGCTGACGCACATCGCCGGCATGTTGAATTTGAGGTGGGCAATTTTGTTTGGGCTGTTCTCACGAAGGACCGTTTCCCGGCTCATGAGTACAACAAATTATCGTCCCGCAAAATTGGTCCTTTGGAGATTGTAGAGAAAATTAATCCCAATGCCTACCGCCTGAAGCTACCAAGCCATATTCGTACTTCTGACGTTTTCAATGTCAAACATCTGGTGCCTTTTGTGGGTGATAATTCTTCTGATGACGAGGTGCCTGGCGATTCGAGGTCGAATCTTCTTGACCCCCAGGGAGATGATGGCGTAGAGGACCTAGCTTTAGCTTATCTGGACGCAAGGGATCGTAATCGGGATTTATCAAAGAAACGGACATAGGGCTCAGAATTTTTATTATTATATGTTTTCGGAAGCGTCTCGACGAGCCGGACAAGACCAATGCTAAAGCAATTGCTGATGGTGGATTTTAGCCTTCTGAGGTCGTTTAGATAGTTTAAAATAGCTTTCTTTAAGTTTCATGTCTATTTTTGTCTTTTTGCATTTTATTTATCAATTAGGGTTTTATTTCAACTAGAAGTTTAGTATTTAAGAGTCCTTTTATCATTGGATCAAGCAGTTGTTTTTGAAGAAGAATATTATTCTTGGAGTTTTCTCCACAATTAATCAATTTCATTCGGCATTCATAGGAATCAACGATTGATTTTGAGTTTTGTTTCAGTGTTTACGTTTCTGCCTGCGTCAGTTGGTATCAGAGACAGGTTAACGTTCTAAGATCATGCCTCCACGACGACCACCACCGGCGGCGGCGGCGGCGGCTGCTCCTCATGATAACATTGCAGACGAGCAGCATCGTAGAGAAGAGGCGACTCAGGTTCGCCAACAGATCGACTTGTTGGTACAAGAGATGGCCGAGATGAGGACCCAACATATTGATCTCTTGGATCAAAACAGGGAATTGCTGGGACTTCTGAACGGTCCGTTTCAGGGTGCGCGCGTACCCAGGGGGCGTGGTCTACAGCGCGGTGGTCTTCGAGATGTGGGTGGAAGGGAGCAGTTTAGGCGACGGAGAGGTAGTCCTCCTCAATTGGACTCCTCCTCCGACGAAGAGACTGCGTCTGTGCACAATCCGTTTGCACCTTTGGACCCGGAATGGCGTGCCGGGCGGGGTGATGGCGTTGACCGACGTTGGGAGGGTGGTTTTCGTGTGGAAATCCCGGAATTCAATGGTGGACTGGAAGCCGATGAATTATTGGATTGGTTATGTGCAGTGGAGGAGATTTTGGATTTCAAAGAAGTTCCTGATGCTAGGCGTGTTGGTCTTGTGGCAACTCGGTTTCGTGGTAGGGCGGCAGCATGGTGGCAGCAACTGAAAGTCACGCGCTTACGACAGGGTAAGTCCAAAATTTCTTCTTGGCAAAAATTAACGAAACATATGAAGGGGTCCTTCTTACCATTCAATTACACTCGTATCTTGTATCAAAAATTACAAAATTTGAGACAAGGTACGAGAACTGTCGATGAGTACGCGGCAGAATTTTTTCAGTTGATTGCTCGAAATGAGATTCATGAGAGCGATGATCAGCTTGTGGCTCGGTTCGTTGGTGGTTTGAGGGTGAATTTTCAAGATGTGTTGAACCTTTTTTCCCCTGTTTCGGTCTCTGAAGCGCATCAGCGCGCTCTTCTGCTGGAGAAACAGGCCTCGCGGCGAGGCTTTGGATTTTCGGCTGCCGGTTCTTCGTCGGGCAACACTCGCCAGTGGCAGCCGTCGACCAACAGCCCATCAGGCACGGTCCCACGGGGTCGTGGGGGTCCTTTTCCCAACACTACTCCGCCTGTTGGGGCGACTGGAGGGCGCAATCAGGTTGGTGACACGGTGGCTGGAGGGCGCAGTCAGGGTGGAATTCAGTGTTTTTCTTGTGGTGAGTGGGGACACCGCCAATCTGCTTGCCCCCAGCTTGGGGCGCGAAAGGGGCTGCTTTTGGATGATATGGGTGCGCCAGAGTATGATGGACCACCTATTTTTGATGTTGACGAATCCGACCAATTACCGGTCGAGCAGGTGGACGGTGACGTGGGTCCGGCGTTGGTGTTGCGGCGTAGTTGCCTTACCCCACGAGTTGCTGATGATTGTGTTCAGCGTCATAAGCTGTTTGAGTCGACTTGCACGGTTAATGGTAAAGTCTGTCGTTTTATTGTCGATGGGGGGTCTTGCGAGAATGTTATTTCTGATGATGCTATCAAGAAGCTTGAATTACCTACTGAAGCACACCCTCAGCCATATCAGATTGCTTGGCTTCAGAAGAGTATCGCTTTTACTGTCGATCGTCGTGCCTCTGTTCCTCTATCGATTGGTGGCAAGTATCGAGAAACTATTTGTTGTGACGTTGCTCCAATGGATGCGTGCCATATTTTATTGGGCCGCCCTTGGCAGTTTGATAGGGAGGCGTTACATGATGGTCGTAAGAACACTTATAGTTTTGTATTTGGAGGTACGAAAATTGTCTTATTACCATCCTCACCGCGAGCAGTGGTGCCCCGCGAGCTTGCCCCAGCCTTGTTTTTATCTCGTGCCCTATTTGAGCGTGAAATGGTGTCCGAGAGTGGGGTGTTTTTATTGATTGGAAAGCCCGTTTCAGAAGGGGCTGAGGTGCCATCGGCGGTTGCCCCTTTGTTGGAGGACTTTGCCGATCTTTTTCCGGCTGACTTACCGTTAGGATTGCCGCCGGTTCGTGACATTCAGCATCAGATCGACTTGGTTCCAGGGGTTTCTCTTCCTAATCGTCCTCATTATCGTATGAGCCCGGCTGAACATGAGGAGTTGAGGCGTCAGGTGGAGGATTTGTTGCAGAAGGGGCATATTCGTGAGAGCTTGAGCCCATGTGCGGTACCTGCTCTTCTCATTCCTAAGAAGGACGGTACTTGGCGTATGTGTGTTGATAGTCGGGCCATTAACAAGATCACAGTTCGTTATCGGTTTCCCATTCCTCGTTTGGATGATCTGTTGGACCAATTGAGCGGTGCTTCGATTTTTAGTAAACTTGACCTCAAAAGTGGATATCACCAGATTCGGATACGGCCAGGAGATGAGTGGAAGACGGCTTTCAAAACTCGGGAAGGGTTGTTTGAATGGCTTGTTATGCCCTTTGGTCTTTCCAACGCCCCTAGCACTTTCATGCGTATTATGAACCAGGCCCTCCGGTCTTTGATTGGTACTTGTGTGGTGGTTTACTTTGACGACATCCTTGTCTATAGCCGCACAGTCTCTGAGCATTTGCAGCACCTGCGGTCAGTTTTTCTTATTCTTCGTTCAGAGAAATTTTTTGCTGCCCCTCGTAAGTGCACTTTTCTTGTTCCGCGGATTTTATTTTTGGGTTATCAGATATCGGGTCAAGGTATTTCTGTTGATGATGCTAAGGTAGAGGCCATCCAGCGTTGGCCGACTCCGCACACTCTTACAGATGTGCGTAGTTTTCATGGGCTGGCATCTTTTTATCGGCGTTTCATCCCGCATTTTAGCTCCATCTTGGCCCCTGTGACTGAGTGTATGAAGCAAGCTACCTTTGCCTGGTCCGAGGACGCTGATAGGGCCTTTCATCTTATCAAGCAGAAATTGACTTCGGCTCCTGTTCTCGTTCTTCCTAATTTTTCCCTTCCTTTCGAGTTGCATTGCGATGCATCCAAGGTAGGCATCGGGGCAGTTTTGAGCCAAGGAGGCCGTCCAGTTGCTTATTTTAGTGAGAAACTAGGAGGCGCGCGCAGTCGTTATAGTACTTATGATGTGGAATTTTATGCCGTGGTTCAGGCTGTTCGCCATTGGTGTCATTATTTATTTCAGCGAGAGTTTATTTTATACACGGACCATGAGGCGTTGAGGCATTTGGCCAGTCAGAATAATGTGTCTGCTCGCCATGCCTCTTGGACTGCTTATTTACAACAATTCACCTTTGTTATTAAGCATAAATCTGGTGCTTCTAACAAAGTGGCCGATGCCTTGAGTCGTCGTCACTCTTTATTGACGGATTTGCGCGTTGCGGTTCACGGCTTTGACACATTCCGTGACCTCTATGCATCTGATCCGTTTTTTGGGCCTATTGTGACCGAGGTTCAGGCTGATCAATGCACGGATTATATTCTTTCGGATGGATTTTTGTTTCGGGGTTTACAACTTTGCATTCCCGATTGCAGTCTGCGTGATAAAATTATTGCTGAACTTCATGGGGCTGGACATGTTGGTCGTGATCGGTCAGTTGAGTTGGTCAGGCGTACCTTCTTTTGGCCTTCTTTGAGGCGTGATGTTTCCCGGCATGTCGCGCGCTGTCGCACGTGCCATGTGGCTAAGGGTACTGCGTCCAATGCTGGTTTATATCGGCCCCTTCCTATACCGACTCAGCCATGGACGGATATTAGCATGGACTTTGTGCTTGGATTACCACGGACTCAACGAGGTTTTGATTCGATATTTGTCGTCGTTGACCGTTTCTCTAAGATGGTTCATTTCATTCCTTGTAAGCGTACGGCTGATGCGGTTCATGTGGCCCAACTCTTCTTTCGTGAGATTTATCGCATACATGGTTTGCCATCTTCTATTGTGTCGGACCGCGACACCCGGTTTCTTAGTCACTTCTGGCGTAGTTTATGGCGCATGGCAAACACTTCGTTGAATTTTAGTAGCGCCTATCACCCGCAGACGGATGGACAGACGGAGGTTGTGAACCGGTCTCTTGGTAATTTGTTACGGTGTTTGGTTGGCGACAATATTAAATCATGGGATCAGCAGCTTAGTCAAGCCGAATTTGCGCATAATGTGGCCGTCAACCGCAGCACTGGGTATTGCCCCTTCCAGATTGTTTTTTCTATGATACCTCGGGGTCCTTTGGATTTATTATCGGTGCCGTCTGCTACCCGTATTCATGGGCGTGCGGCTGACTTTATTGAGGGACTACAGCACATACATTCCGCCACTCATGCCAACTTGGTGGCTGCCACGGACAAATACAAGCAGGCCGCTGACGCACATCGCCGGCATGTTGAATTTGAGGTGGGCAATTTTGTTTGGGCTGTTCTCACGAAGGACCGTTTCCCGGCTCATGAGTACAACAAATTATCGTCCCGCAAAATTGGTCCTTTGGAGATTGTAGAGAAAATTAATCCCAATGCCTACCGCCTGAAGCTACCAAGCCATATTCGTACTTCTGACGTTTTCAATGTCAAACATCTGGTGCCTTTTGTGGGTGATAATTCTTCTGATGACGAGGTGCCTGGCGATTCGAGGTCGAATCTTCTTGACCCCCAGGGAGATGATGGCGTAGAGGACCTAGCTTTAGCTTATCTGGACGCAAGGGATCGTAATCGGGATTTATCAAAGAAACGGACATAGGGCTCAGAATTTTTATTATTATATGTTTTCGGAAGCGTCTCGACGAGCCGGACAAGACCAATGCTAAAGCAATTGCTGATGGTGGATTTTAGCCTTCTGAGGTCGTTTAGATAGTTTAAAATAGCTTTCTTTAAGTTTCATGTCTATTTTTGTCTTTTTGCATTTTATTTATCAATTAGGGTTTTATTTCAACTAGAAGTTTAGTATTTAAGAGTCCTTTTATCATTGGATCAAGCAGTTGTTTTTGAAGAAGAATATTATTCTTGGAGTTTTCTCCACAATTAATCAATTTCATTCGGCATTCATAGGAATCAACGATTGATTTTGAGTTTTGTTTCAGTGTTTACGTTTCTGCCTGCGTCAGTAGGTGGCGCTGGGTCTTCTATTGTTGAGGCTAGTGGTCGTGGAGTGGTGATGGGGATAAATTGTTTTTTTTGTATGGAGACAGATCATAGGCAGTCGGAGTACCAGAAATTAAGAGGTAAGAAGGGATTGTTACTTGAGAAAATTGAGGTCAAGAATTTTAAGTCAGCGCCTATTTTTTATTATAAGCCATTTGCTGATGTGCTAAAGGAGTTCGTGGCAAAGGGATAGGTCTAGTTTTCTCTTAGACATACATGCTTGGAGCTTGAGGGTGATGATGAGAATTGACAACGAAATTCTATTTTTCAATCCACTTACACAGTTGGAAAAAAATTTGCCAATTTCATTATTGCCGCTGGTAGCTGCAAGAATGTGGTATCTATTGACGTTGTTCAGAAATTGGAATTAATGTTGAGAAACACCCAAAACCAAATTAATTAGCTTGGCTCAATCATGGTTCACAATTGGTCGTGGATAAACGGGTTTTGCTTCTTCTTTTTTTGGATGGATTGACTCACAAGGATGAAATTTGGTGCGACCTCATCCCCATGGATGTGTGTCATATTCTATTGGGGCAACCATGGCAATAAGATCGGTGTGTGTTTCATGATGGTCAGAGCAATAACTACAATTTTTTGTTTCGCGATACAAAGGACGTGTGCTACCCAGTTGCGATGAACTTTACTCTTTTACTAGGTCAACACCAACCTCATTTCTCGTCCCAACTTCAAGCGTGACATGGTAGCAACGGGCGTGGTACTTCTACTTATTGGGCACGACTTTGAGGTTACATCGGGAGTACCGACAGCGATGGCTGATTCATAGGACAAATTTTTAATGTCTTCGTTTTGGACCTGCCTACAAGTCTGCCCACTCTTCTTGATATCCAACACCGAATTAATTTGATGCTGGATGTGGCTCAACCTAACTGTCCTCACTCTCATAGGAGCCTATGAGAGCACAAAAATGTAAGAATTAATGTCCAAGGTCCAATTAGTTAGGTCGGACTTAATTATTTATTGGACCAAATTAATTAATTAGATTAATTAATTGAGCTCATTAGTTGATGAGTTCTAGTTTGACTAGAACTAGGTTTGTGGTTAGCCCTACCTATAAATACAAAGACCACGACAGATTAAATCAGAAGTTGGTTTTCATTACTTGCTAGCATAAGAAAAAGACAGCCAAATACAATTACTCCCAAAAGGTTCCGCTTTCATCTGTTCTTGATCGTGGAAGTTCAGATCTGTTCTTAATGTGTGGATTACCATTGGAGACTGGACAATTGAACATCTGTGGTATTGAAGATCGTACTTCCAGCTAATCAGAAATCAGATTTCACAATATTCATCAAAGGTACTATCACGAATTCTCTCTAAATACAAGGTTGATCTAGCTTAAAAGAATTGAATATTTAATTTCTGCTGTGCATGTGTACTTCAATTCCTTACAGTGGTATCAGAGCCAGGTTGTTACTTGTTAGAATTCATTAGATTGCTTTGATAAATTAATCAATAATTGTTATTAATGTATTAATTTAATTTGAGATTTGATAGTAAAATAAAAATTGTGAATTTTTTAAAATTAAAATCTGAATTTGATTTAGATTTTACTTTTGGAACATGTCAATTTAATATATATATATATATATATATATATATATATATATATATATATATATATATATATATATATATATCTGTGTGTGTGTGTGCTGCTGCGATTCTAAAGGCGGTGGTCGCCGGTGTTAGACACCGGTGCGACCACCGCCAGATAATCTGACAAATGGCGTCGCCCTGCAGAAATCCTAGCCTAGAGTTTCTGCGTTTTGAGATTGGGGACGGGTGCCTTCATACAATTTTGGAAATTTCATGGGAAGCCTTTTAATTTCAAAAGCCTCTTATGCAATTTTTGAAATTGCATAAGAAGGACTTAATGTTTTAAAATTAAAATGGACCTTCCGTGCAATTTTAGAAATTGTATTAAAGGTCTGTTTTTTTAGGGACTCATTGTAAAATTTTAAAAATTGCACATTAAGCCCTCAAACTTTAAAAGGAAAAATAGGGTCTCAAATACAATTTTATTTTTTTGAAAAATTATAATTATTAATTTATTTAATGTTGGTCAAATATTCGAAGTTAAATTAAAATCGTTTTAAAACCATATTTTGAATTTCTTACCAAATTAAACTTTAACTTATTACTTTATAAAATTATAATTTTGACCCTATACAAATTCTGTCTTATAATTAAAGTATGACTTTAAATTGGGAGATAAAATAAATTTGAAAATCTCCTTTATGAATAAAATTAATTGATTAATTGGATTCATTGATTAATTTTATTGTTGAAAAATTAATTAATTAATTAGATTAATTATTTAATTCCGTCAAATCTGTTCCAAAATGTCCAAAATGTTCCGACAGCGGTGGCTCATTTGTAGGACAAATTTTTTAATGTCTTCGTTTTGGACCTGCCTATAAGTCTGCCCACTCTTCTTGATATCAAACACCGGATTGATTTGATGCTGGATGTGGCTCAACCTAACTGTCCTCACTATCATAGGAGCTTATGAGAGCACAAAAAGCTTTGTTGATAGGTTGAGAAGTTGTTGCCTAAGGGTTCATCTATAAAAGTCTTAGTATCATGGGATGCCTTTCTTCTCCGCTAGAATACCTCCTGTATATTCTCAGTCGATTCGAGAATGAAAGACAATTTAAAAACAATTTTACAATAGAAAATTTGAATGCATTGAAAATATATTGTTCATTGATTAACAAAACCAGTAAATTACAATTGCTGGTGCAGGGGGCTGTTAACGTGACAAGACATCAAATACGAAATATCCCTTATAACAACTTAAGTAAAAAAACTTAAGTAACAGGATGAAATGTTTAAAAGCTAAGGAATTATAATAATGTATTTACAAGGGCTGAGCTGCCATTTTAATTCAACTCGGTCCTTGAAAATGATGGGCTAGTTAGTTGGATCGACCCATATAATAGCTCGTAGACCAGGCCAACGAGCCAGCCTGTGGCTTGTGGACCAGGCCGATGAGCCCACCTGTGGTTCATGGGCTAACCCAAGCTTTTTTTAAAAAATATGGGGACCTAACGGTTACTTTTTGTGACCGTTGGAACCCCAATGGTCACAAAAGTGACCATTTTATTCCTTGGCTTTTTTTTTTTTTTTAAAGTTATATTTTTTTTTCTATATAAATATTTCTCCATCCACTTCAATATTCATCACAAATCCACAACTCTCAATTTACTCAATTTAAAAATATTATATTGTTAATATTAGCTCTTTTATTGTATAATTTACACTTAAATTTACTTATTTTAGTAATTTCTTCTATTCAAATTTTACATTTCTACATTTATATTTTCTACATGGATCATTACGTACAAGAAAGTGTCGGCCATCAAATAGATGATGATTTTAGTGGGCTAAATGATATTCCAATTCTTGATTTTGATGATGATTATGGGAACACAGATCTCATTGATTTGGAGGATATAGACGAAGATTTAGAAATCCACACTCATACAACAACTAGTTCGAGTACTAAACGACGAGTCAAAAAACAAAAGGTTTAGTCTTAGGAACATTTTAAATTAGTGTAGACCAGTACAATAGCATACGAACAACTAGATTGCAAGACATTATGTAAATACTGTAAACACAAATTTTCGTGGCAAAATAGTGGTGGCAAGAGCTATCTAAACTGACATTATCCAAAGTGTTTGCAAAAACACGAAAGAGTGGATACAAATCAAGCTCAACTTCAGTTCGGATCTCTCGGTGCATCTTTCAGTTCTAGTCCAAATCTAAACAATTGGGTATATTGGTAAGAAAAAATACACCGGGAAGGCACGACTCAATTGGTGGCAAGTGGTGAGTTTTTACTTAGCATAGTGAAAAGCCCTCACTTCACAAAGGCCGTACAAAAATATCTTCAACCAATGTATGTCCTCTATGCTAGAAACACTCTTCATGCCTACACTATTGTTTATTCAATAAAAAGAAAATAAATCATAATACATGATTTAGATAAATATTTTGGTGTTGTATTATTTACTTCATACTTATGGTCCAGTAAAAACTATAAAGGATATATTACTGCCAGTTTATATTATATTGATAAACAATGGATTATGCATAAAAAAAATAATTGCATTTAAAGTTATTGACTTTCCTCATAATAGAATACATATTTTTAAAAGTTTTTTTCAAAGCCATAAATACATGTGCTGCCATATATTATCCTTTAGTTCTAAATCATTTTTATTTTATTGCCAACAATTTTAATATGTATAAGACTTTTCTTTTCTTTTTTATGATATTTTACTAGTAATGGAAATTAAGTTTAGAAAATATTGGGAGGTATTGTCTATGTTGTTCCGTTAGCGTCAATTATGTACCCTAGAGTAAATTTAGAAGGGACAAACATGTCGTGTCGGCAATTTTTAATAAATTAAGTTACGAGAATCCAATAACGTATGGTAATCTAGAAAAAAAACTTTATGTGAAATATACAAATTTTATGCGGATAAGACCGGTAGGAACGTTAGATGACAATATTTACCAATGCCCTCTTCGTCACCAAATGATGATAACAATTTTTAAAGTTTCCTTAGTTCAGCCAGGAACTCAACAAACTAGTTCATCTTCTTTACTTTCATGTGCGTTGAATGTAGAAACAAGTAGTAGAGATGTATATTTAGAGTTATCTAAATATTTTGGTCACAACATGCTTAATATGTTAGATGAAGAAGAGATAAATAATTTTGATACATTTAGGTAGTGGAGATAAAACGAGCGTCAATACACAATTGTTTTTATTGTAGCACACGATCTACTAACACCTCCGGTATCAACTGTAGCATCAGCGTCTGCTTTTAGTGCAAGTAATAGGGTTCTAAATGATTTGAGGTCAAGAATTAAACAAAACATATTAGAGAGTTTAATATGTCTAAAGGATTGAGATGATGCCGAACTTAGGATCTAGGATAACATAGACATCATATTAGCCGACATAATCTGTAAGTATTGTTTGTGTAAATTTATTTATTTTTTCTTACTTTTAAGTTTTAAGTTTTAAATCTTACCAAAAATTGTATATAACAACTTATTCGTGTATAATTTTAACTTCGCCTACATTAAAAGTAGCCAAGCCTTGAAAAAAGGAAGAGAGTTTTAAATTTCAAATTTATCATACCTTATTTTATTTTGATTTTTAAAGTCCCAAAAAAATACTGCATTTAAAAAAATAATAATAATACAAGCCGAGCTCGTGGGCTGGCCTGGCTCGACTCATTAGGCACACGAGCCAAGGGCTAGTTCAGGCTCGAGTTTTGTAGACAAGCTGAGCCCAAGCTTTGTTCGTTCTTATAAGGGCCTAGTCTGGCCCTTCTTGGCATGAGCCTAGCCGGCTAGCTCATCCCATTGCCATCACTATAATAGATTGTTACTTGAGAAAATTGAGGTCAAGAATTTCGAGTCAGCGCCTATTTTTTACTATAAACCATCTGATGTGTTAAAGGAGTTCGTGGCAAGGGGGATAGGTCTAGTTTCTCTTAGGCATACATGCTTGGTGCCTAAGCGAGATGATGAGAATTGGCAACGAAATTCTATTTTTCAATATACTTACACAATTGGGAAAAAATTTATTGATTTCATTTTCGACGCTGGTAGCTGCAAGAATGTGGTATCTATTAACATTGTTCAGAAAATTGGGATTAATATTGAGAAACACCCCAAGCCAATTTCATTAGCTTGGCTCAATCATGGTTCATAATTGGTCGTGGATAAATGGGTTTTACTTTTTTTGGGTAGCTCGACTCACAAGGATGAAATTTGGTGCGACCTCATCCCCATGGACGCGTGTCATATTTTGTTGGGTCAACCATGACAATATGATCATTGCGTGTTTCATGATGGTTAGAGCAATAACTACATTTTTTTTGTGGTACAAAGGTCGTGTTGCAAGCCAGTTGTGATGAATCTTACTTTTCTACTGGGTCAACACCAACATTCTTTCTCGTCCCAACTTCAAGTGTGACATGGAAGCTTCGGATGTGGTACTTTTGCTTATTCGGTGCAGTACTTCTTTTAATGTGTTCATTTTGGACTTGCCTAAAGTTCTACCCCCTATTCTTGATATCCAACACCATATTGATTATATTGGATGTGGTTCTACCTAACTGTCATCACTATCATAGGTGCCTATAAGAGCACGAAGAGCTTCGTCGATAGGTTGCTGAGTTGTTTCCTAAGGGTTTCATTTTAAAAAGTCCTAGTATCGCATGGCGCATTTTTATCTAGCGTGGAAAATAGCATTATGCGGCAGTAGTCTTCTCCGCTAGACTATATTCAGTCTATTCTTAGTTGATTCGGGAATGAAAAACAATTTAAAGAAAGCTTTATAATAGAAGATTTGAATGCATTGAAAATAGCTTGTTCATTACGAAATTGGATATTGAGAAACAGTTGTTCGATCTGAGAAGGATGGACTTCGTACCTAGCGCGACCCACAGCAGGGGCGCGCGGATGATGAGCAAGGGCTGCACTGTCTTGAGAGAGTGGGTAAGTCTAGGGTGTCCCTTCTTTTGTTCTGGTCTTCACTTGGATTATTACTTATATCTTCCAATATGTGAGTAGAAGCGTTGTGCATTTGCTTTCCACTTATTTAAACAAAGCGGCAATGGTGGTCATAGATCAAGATGATTGTAAGATCAGTTGTGGTTAGGGATGGAAAATGGGCCTAACGGCTCGTGGGCTCAGGCTCGTCTTCCCGTTCAACTCGGTAAAAAGATGAGCCGGCTGGTGGGCTGGCCTAGCCGACTCGTGAAGAGGGCTCGTAGACAATGCCCACAAGCCCTTAGACACGAGCCCCGAGCCGCTCGGCACGTGGCTCGTGTCCAACTATTACTTTTGTGTGACCGTTGGATGATTTATCCAACTGTCACAAAAAAGTGACCGTTATCAAACGGATGATAACAGTCACTTTTTTTAAGTGACCATTTGGGCGTGGATTTTTATTATTATTATTTTTTTTAAATTCAGATTTTTTCTCTATAAATATCTCATTCTAAACTTATTTTTTCATACATCAATCTCTCAATATATTATATACTCAATTCAACAACAATTCTCAAATCTTATTATCTTTCAATATTAGTTTATAATTATTTATCCCAAATATCATTTTTTTTAAATATTAGTCCATATTTTTAATTTTTACTCTACATTTCTACATTCTTACTACATCTTGTACTATTCTCTTTATTATTTTGTTCGAAATGGCCTATAATCGAAGTAATGATGATTTCGGTGGTCTTAATGATATTTCCATTCCTCGCGATAATGTTGATGAGTTTGGAGGTAGCACTGATCCGATTGATTTGGATGATATTCAAGAAGATATCGACACACATACAAATACAACCACCGGTTCTAATACTAAATAAAATGCCACAAAACAAAAGGCTATGTGCTGGCAGTATTTTGAGTTGGTGCCCACTAGTAAACTAATAGACGGAGTTCCTGAGCACAAAGCATAGTGTAAACACTATTAGTGTGGAAAAATAGAATAGACACGACCCATCTAAATAGACACTTCAAAAAGTGTGTGTTCAAACACGGATGATTGGAATCAAATCAGGCACAAATCCAATTTTGATCTCCCATAGCTGGCTCCACTAGGACTCCCAATCTAAACAATTGGGTATATTCACAAGACAAAATACGCTGCGAAGGACTGCCGCAATTTATGGCAAGTGTTGAGTTTCCACTGAGGTTGGTGTAAAATCCTCATTTCACGAACTTCATAAAAAAAATTTCCAACCAAGGTACATATCTATTGCTAGAAATACTCTTTGTAAAGACACTATTATTTTATTTAATAAAAAGAAAAAAATTATTATAAGTGATATTAATAATTATAACAATGTTTTATTTTCCACTTCAGACCTATGGACCGGTAATAACTAAAAAAGATATATGGCTCCAACTGCACACTACAATAATAAGCATTGGATAATGCATGAAAAAGTAATAGCGGTTAGAACAATTTACTATCCTCATAATGGAGTTAATATTTTTCATATTTTATTGGGTGTTTTACGTAAATTTAATTGTGAAACGATGATTCGTAGTATTAATTTTGACAATGCAGGCTCCAATAATATAGTAATTGAAAAATTAATTCAACATTTCAATCTAGAATTTGATGGTATTTTATTTCACATTCGTTGTTTATGTTATGTTTTTAATTTAATTAGATACATTATTAATTATATTATGGTCTCACCAGCAAAAAAAGCAAGTTTTTACTATTTTATGTGTTGAAAATGAGCTTCAAAACAAATATTTTTGCACTGATGTAAGCCATATGTGGAATTCAACATATCTCATGATTGAATCTTGTGAAGGGTACAAAGATCGCACTACTACATATTATAATGGCCGACACTCACATGACCCAGAATATAATTTGCAAATATATGATTGAAAAATATGTGCTCATGTTAGAAAATGTTTGAAAGTTTTTTTCGATGCAACAAATGCATGTTTAGGTATATATTATCCGACTACTCTACTACTTCTTAATCATTTCTATTATATTGTTAACAATTTTAATAGGTATAAGGATTTTGCTATGTTTTCTAATATTATATATGTGATTGAGGCTAAATTTAGAAAATATTAGGTAAACTTGCCTGTGTTATTTTTATTAGCATCTATTATGGATCATAGACTTAACTTAGAGACTATGAAAGTAACCATAATGGAAAATTCACAAAAATTAACATATAAATCTACTAACGTATGATAACTTAGAACAAACTTTATGGCAAATGTATAAGGTCTACGTTGAAAAGCCGGTAGGAACGTTATGCGACCCTATGTTCCAACACTTGCTTCGTCATCACTTTACGATAATAACATATAAAGTTACCTTAGTTCAGTTAGGGGTAGTTAACATGATAGTTGTTCTTCTTTTGCTTTTTTCATTTTTCATTTTAGTGATACACCTTTAGAGTTAGCTAGGTATTTCATGCACGACATGCTTAATATTTTAGATAGTGAAGAGAGAAATTTTTTGATATACTACGATGGTAGAGATAAAATGAATGTCAATATCCAATTCTTTCAAATATGGCACGCGATCTACTAACACATTCGGTATCAACTGTAGCATTGGAGCCTGCTTTTAGTACAAGTGGTAGGGTTCTAATTGATTTCAAGTCAAGATTTAAAACCGACATATTAGAAAGCTTACTATGTCTGAAGGATTGAGATGACGTCGAACTTCAGATCCATGATAAAGTGGATTTGTAGCAAGTATTATTTGCAAAAATATTTGATATTTCATTCATCTTATTTTAGCAAAAAATTGTATACGTAACAACTTGTTCGTGTACAATTTTAACTCCGCATACGTTCAAAGTAGCCAGTCCCAAGCCCGAAAAAAGAGGGAGGTTTTCAACTTTTATTTTTTAACAGAAAAAATTTCTCACATTTTATTTATTTTTTATTTTCAAATTCTTTGAAACAATATTCTTAAAAAAATATCAAATCGAGCTCGTGGGCAGCTCAGCTTGGCTCGTTCGACCCATGAGCTCGTGGCCAAACTGAGCCCTATTTTTAGAGATGAGCCAAGCTCGTTGGATAACGAGTCGAATTGGCTCGACTCGGTCCATCGCCACCACTAGTCGGGGTCGTAGATCAACTGCTAGCAGAGGCACTCATAGTGCTAGTTCTAGAGCTCAGTAAATTACAATTGCTGGTACATCGGACAAACACCAGTGAGCTTAACACGATATCGAATACCAACGACTCCCTATAACAGCTTTAGAAAAAATCCTAAGTGACAATAATAGATGTTTAAAAGCTAAAGAATCATAAGAATGTATTTACAAATGTCAAGTTTCTTTTACAAATGAAATGAACTTTTATAACTAAAAAGAAATTACAACTTAAAAATATTTACAAAGAGTGGCCGAAGTTGGGCAGACTGCGATTGCGAGTGGTTAGGGGGGCTAAATATAGTTACGGTCCCTGACATTCACTCCTATTTGTTTTGACGATGTTCTTGGCACTTTCAATGTATGATATGCTTCAATTAAAGGTTTAAAAGCTCCAAATTCTTTAACTCTTTCCTAAGTATCCACTCTATTTTACCAAGTACTCTTTATTGTCTTTTTTGGAAGCCCTGGTAACTCGATGATCAAGAATAGCTTTAGAAACCCTCTTCACTATTTTCTTCAATTCAAATTCAGATCACTTCAACTTATTTCTAGATGCATTCTCCTTATTTGCAAAATATGGTTTAAGTACACTAACATGTAGGACATTGTGGATTTTACACCATGAAAGGGAGTTCTACTCTGTATATGACTTTTCAATTTGCTTCATGATGGGTAATGACCCGATATATTTTAGCATCAAATGAGAATTTTTCCTCTTGACGCTTTATAAAAGTTTTTTTCGGAGAGTTTAACCATCACCAGATCTCCCACATTGAATTCTAGGAAACATCTTTTTTGATCAACAGCCTTTTTGTACTGTTTCTGTATTTTTCAAGATAAGCTCCTAGCTTGAGAAGACTTGATACTTTGATTAATATCCACAGAATATGAGAGTAACCGTTGATGGCCAGTGATTATCTTAAAAGGACTCTTATTGGTGAAAGAGCTCTTGTGGGCATTAAAGCAAATCTGAGTTGCATCCAAAAGCTTCACCTAGTTCTTTTGCAAAGTAGAGATAAAGTGCCGAAAGTATTATTTCAGCTAATACATACCTAGGTACTCGATGAAAGTTGCATATTTTGATAGACGGTCTAACATGACAATGATAGTGACATGATCTCCAACATTTGGCAAGTTAACAATGTAGTTGATCGACACACTCTCAAATGGCCTAGTTAGCACATGAAGGAGCTCTAGCAAGCTTGCATTTTACTAATGATCTGCCTTATCTTGCTGACAAACTAGACAAGTTTTTAAATAAGTCGCAATATCATCTCTCATTTGCAGCCAATAGTACGCACGCTGCACTAGCGCACAAGTGCTTTCCTCTAGGATGTTCCAAAGCGTGTCGTTGCATTTCCTAATTAAGGATTTTTTCAGATCTACGCCCTTCGGTATATAGAAGCGGTTTCTTTTGTTCTCAACAGACCCTCATCCAGCCAGAATTGATGAGTCTTGTCCTATTTGAAGAGGTCAGCCAAATATTGTGTTGCTGGCTCCTTCTCCAGAAGTGCCTATATTCGGTCTATTGTATTTGTAGTAACTTTGCTCCCCGAAAGAATGGCCATTGAGTAGATAACAGCCAAGTCAAATCGCCGATTGAGTTCATTTGCTACATGATTACTAAGCCAGCATGATACTCTAGAACAAGTTGAACTCTGAAAAAGGCTGCCAATGAGCTTGCTTGCTTGAAAGTTTTGTTTGGGACATGAAGTCCAAGCACATAGTGTCTATTCATCGTTAGAAATATTGCAAGTCTATTGTGGTAGTTATTGAAACATTCCTCACTAAGCATTATGAAGGGACTATATTCACAACTTACACACAATACGAAAACGAGAATATTTTTATCCTTGCATTTGGTGTCGGTGACAACAAGAATAACAATTCATAGGGATGGTTCTTAGTGAGGTTCAAAGAAGCCTGCAATGAAATGGAAAAGATGTGTATTGTTTTAGAAGAGAACCAAAGCATAAAAAGTGCGATTGAGATTGCATATCCCAATGTAATGAATGGATTGTGTATTGGCACTTGATAAAAATTGAAGTTATCGTATATCTGAATTTTTTTCCATTTTATTATAGTTGCAGGATGGCTCGAATAACTGTCATCGATAAGGATTACATTGCATTGAAAATGATTTGTTATATCTAAAAATGTTACAAAATATTATCAGATTATAAATGTTACATTAATTTTTAATGGATGACGTTTACTATTTTTGTTAGTTTTAACCTAGGTAACAAACAACCTAGAAAATCGGGGGCGGGGGCGGGGGCGGGGGGGGGGGGGTGGGGGGTTGAATATGTTGTTATTAAAATTAAGCAGAAGCTGTAAATATTTTTTTTCCTTAAAAAAAATTGTTAACTCAAAGGTTCACTTTAATGTTTCATTAATGTGAACAAGGCAATTGCCTCAGTTAGAGCAAAGCCCAAAATGGCATAACCAAATAATTGTTTAGACACTGATGAATTTCGCGGTACAGAATGAATCGAAGAACTAAGGACGTTTCCAATACTGACAGCAACTCCCGCTGAAGCAATTGTAGCAGCTCCAACACCAATTGATTTTGCATCTTCTAACATCTCGAGTTGTTCTTAACTAGTCCAAGAATGCAGTCAAGTTCATTGATCTTGATCTTGATCTTGGTCCATTTCACGAGTGTAATCGGATTGTCTCCGCAAATTGAAATAAGGACTCAATCCTTATCTTGCAGCTGAAAATGCCGTTTTATCTCACAGCTGAAAATGCCGTTTTATCTCACATTGAATTTCTACACTGCTCAGTTTCTCAGAGTCTTTCACAAATATGAAGTTTTAATCGAACTAGGACTTTTGAATATTTATTTGGAATGCACAACTCCCAAATTATTTTCTCATAGATGCTTGAGTATTTTTGGTTTTAAAGTCCATAAAATTCTTGGTTCATCACCTGTCTTATTTATATACAAGAGTAATTTATCTAAACTCAATGACTTAGTATCTATCTTATTTGGTGATTAGGTAGAATAACTCTTTAATTTTAAATACAAATCTTATTATAAAAAATAGGATAAGTAATATCATAAGAATTAATCTTTAAAGTAATCAATTAAGTCATCCAGTTAAATACTTTCATTTAATAAGATAAGAATTGTAATATAGATAATATTTCAATATGCATACAACTTTATCTACTTAAAAATCCAGTTCATATAGATTGCTCAATATACATTTAACTCAATCAATTATTTATGAGATAAAGAACAAAAGTTTTAGAACAACTAGCATGCAGATTACCAACTTGATAATTGAATTATGATAAGAATAACTTTTCAATAGCATGCAGATTACCATTTAACTACTAGACAAGATTGACTTCCAATTATCTTAACTCACTTCAATATGAATTTAATTAAAATAATATATAATTAAAGATGCCAACAAAAATACAGATTCTCCAACAAGTTTAATTTGGTAGCATGCTTCATCGTAAATTACTGTTGCGACTATGGTGGTATCATCTTTTGTTGGCTTGTTACTGTCAAGCCATGTTTTGTTTAAAATAAATAACGAGAATACATCAAGAATATTTTGAAGGAATAAGGTTACATTTTTTTTAATCTTAATAATGTTCTACTATGAAACTAGTTTCATGAATGAAACATGCATGATTCGAATTAAACACATCTACAACAAAATATTAAAGTGTATTCATTAGTATTATGGTTGGTTAAATAAGACTTGTCTCCTACTAGGAGCTCGCTAGTGTCCATATTAGAAAGATTCATGCATGTTCATCTTTCTTTTATTAAGAGGCTTTAGGTCCCCGATGTATGATACCAAGGTCCCGATGTATGTTACCAAGTTAATGTAAATACTCTAATCCCAAAAAAAAAAAAATATCTAGGTCTCTAGAGATGATATTTAATTTTCATTGAGCGAACCACATATTACTACACAAGGATGACACTAACAGTAAATAGTATAAACAAAACTTTAGAACAACGCTAATAAAAAATAATGACTATTTTTGATAAGGTCCGAAACAACTAATATAAAAATACAATACCTTTCATGTGTATTATATTTTTAAGAGTCATTTTAAAAAACCTACCACTATTTCTCGTAAAAAAAACCAAAATAGAGAAATGAAAAAAAATAAAAAAATAAAAAAAATCTACATCAAAGTTTCAATTACTCCAAAAAAAAATTATTAAAGATTGTGCTCTAACTTTCCCCAATAAATGAAAATGCTCGATCAAAATAAGAAAGGGAAGGATGGCCTTGGTTGTTGGTACTCGAGGAGGAGGAGGAGGAAGAGGAAGAGGAAGAGGAAGATGAAGAGGAGGAGGAGGGTGAGGAGGATGGTGAATATTTGGATATCCCGTTATACAAAAAATAAAAGTTTGTAGACTTAAATGTCCGAAAAATTGAATGGACAATATTATGCAAGGTCAAGAGACTTTGACTGTAACTTTCACTGCTGATATTACATTCAACTGGATAAAAAAAAATATTATGAACATCTTCTTTCTTTAATATTATTAAGTTATGTCAAGCTGATTATACAAAAACATGTTAGAAATATTTTGATGTGCACATCAAAATAAAAAACATATGAGTATCAATAAATTAATTATATTGTCGGTGCTTCGTTTTGCATTTACTCATATTAAAAATAAGGATTAATTACACTCACAATTTCTATTCTTTCAGCTTTGTAACAATATTATCTCCATTTAATTTTATTCGCAGATATCATTACATCTTTTCATTTTACTCACACAGATGGTTTCCAAATAATTTTTTTGACAATTTTGTCCATGACTTAAATAAGTAAAGAGAAAAAAAAAAGAAAAAAAAAATTGTATTTGAAGTCTCCATCCTTTTTAAAAGTGTAAATAAATCATAAACCTTTTAAGTCCCCATCATTTTCAAAAGTGCTGTAAAGTCTTAAACTTTCTAATCCTAACACTTTAATATCCCTATCCCCACCCCACCCCACCCCACCCCACCCCACCCCACCTGTGAACAAATCGGGGAGGATTTCTCTCCCAGAGTTTGGGTTCGAAACCAAGGAGAGAAATACCCTCAGTTCACGCGAAACCATCAAAATTGTCAATTTGGTGTGCGGTTGCAGAATATCAACTAGAGGATTCCAAGAGATTTTCTAAAGAATACATAAATTATCGATCATTTGTATGAAAAAAAGAAAACGTATTTAATTCTATGAGAATATGTAGGTCACTAAATCCACTTGGCACATGTCCATTTGACAATATGGTTTATTGAGTGTGGATCGTTAGATGAAATAGATGGATGATATCTTTCTAGGATTATATATATGTTCTAGGTTTTCTTATTTTCTATGTAAGAATAGAGAGTGAAGAAAAGTGAGGAGCCGTTCTTCATTCTTTTCTCAAAATGTGAGATTGGACTGAGTGTTTAAAAGTTGTAGTCATCTCCGGTGGGTTGGTCGGTGTACAAATCCGATTGCCGTTCCATTGGTTGCATTGCAGTGTTCTTTGTGGCAAGAATCTAAGCCCACAAGTTTAATCAAGAACAAATGAGCAACAAAGGAGAGTTTTTCTTGTATTTTTAACATTCAAACGAGATTGTAATGATTGTTATTATTTTTCAATCTCAACAAATGGTATCAGAGCCTAGAATATTGATCTAGGGGTGTAAAAAACCAAGAAAAGTTGGTGGGTCGAAAGTTGGAACCGGATCCGAATAGATTCAAATCACCCAAGATTTCAAACCAAGATTTCGGCCAAACAATAATCATTCGGGAAATCTGAGACCATATCTGGGTTTACGGAGACGAGGCGAACAAATCCCATCAGTGCGTGCTGCGTCCGGCGGTTGCACGTGAGGCGAGTAAAAATTCGACTGGCAGCTGCTACTTTTGACGCGCGTAGGCGCGTGCGGTTCCTTTTCGAGCGTGGTTTGCAGCAGACGACTCCCCTGGCTGAGATGCACAACCTGGTGGTCCAGTGGTTGCGAGGGACTTCGGCGGCAGCGCGTACAATGACTTCGGGAGACGCATGAGCGTGCGTTCAGCGTTTTTCGATGACCGTGTTTTGGAGCAGATTGCTTACTGGTTTGTTTCTGACCTTCTAGTAGTATTACTTTGTCGGTGGAGCAACGGTGCAATAGATTGGTTGTTTAAGCGGTGCCTTGGAACCAGGAAATTCGTTTCGTCTCTCCTATAAATACGGATGTCAGATTTGTCCGCTGAGTTTGAATTTTTTGAACCCTTTCATTTAATTTTATACTTTGTTAATTGTATTTGAGGTAAAAACAAACTAGGTGGCTAGAGCCTACATCTCCTTAGTATAATTTGTGGCTTTATTATCTTGTGTGTTGATAAACTGTGTTTGCATGGCATCTTAGTTAGTAATTTGAAAAAAGGTTGTGTTCTGTGTTTGTATTTGTGTGAGTAAGGTTTTTATAAAACTTTTTCAAAAATTCTCATTCATGGATGATTTTCCATCTATGGGTTCGAGGTTGAATTATCACAATTCGATGGAAAGGGTGATTATTCAATTTGGAAACAAAAAATGATAGCTATTTTGGTTTAACAAAGGGTTTCTAAAGCCCTTGATGATCCATAAATTTTTTCTGATGCATTAAAAACTAAACCTGATCAAATTGAGGAAATGAATGAAATTGCATACAGTTCTATAATATTGCACTTATCTGATAATATTGTTAGACAAGTTGATGATGCTAAGACTGCTAGAAAATTGTGGAAAGCTCTTGACAAGTTATTTTTGACAAAAACTTTGCCAAATAGGATTTATTTGCTAGAAAAACTTTTCAGTTTTAAAATAGACTCGGGAAAGGATCTTGAATCAAATCTGAGTGATTTTAGCAAAATTATCAAAAGTTTGGCCCACAATGATAAGAAATTTGACGATTAGGATCTAGCTGTTATACTTTGAATTCTCTTTCTGATTCTTATAGAGATGTTTGGAATGCGATTAAGTATGCTAGAGATGTTTTGACTCAAGCTATTGTGATATATGTTTTGAGATCAAAGGATTTAGAAGTAAAAAAAAAGTTTAGGAGAAACGCTAGGGAGGCGAGTTTGTTTATTAGAGGGAGAAATGAAATGAGAGGAGAGAACAATTACCAAGGTAAGAAAGGCAGAGGAAAATCTAAGGATAGGTCTAAGTCTAGGGATAAAGGCAATAAGAAATGTTACCATTGTGGAAAGTTAGGACATTTCAAGAAAGATTGCTATGAGCTTAAAAGAAAAACTAAGCAACAACAGAATGGAGATCAAAATGTTGCTGCTGTTGGGGATGTCTTAGATGGTTTACATGTTATGACCGTATCTGATGGTGAGATTGACCATGAGTGTATTTTAGATTCAGGTGCCACCTTTCATTTGTGTCCTGTGACGTCTTGGTTTTATAACTATAGAGAAATTGAACCTAGGAAAGTATACATGGGGGATAACAATTCACAAACAGTTGAAGGAATATGTGACATTGCTATTATGATGCATGATGACATTGCCCGACCCCTTCTTAGTGTTAGTTTTGTCCCAAACCTTAAGAGAAATCTAGTTTTCTTAGGTGTTCTTGAAGATGAGGACTGTATGTTCAAATCTGATTTTGGTACTTTAAAGATTCTTAAAGATTCTTTAGTAGTTATGAAAGGTCCCAAGATGAATGGATTGTATTACCTTCAATGTGAAGCTTTACATGCCAAAGATTCAGGATTGGTTTCAATCAATACTGATAGATTAGATCTATGGCATAGGAGGATGGGACACATTGGGAATAAAGGACTAAAATATCTTAGTGACCAGAATTTACTAGGTAAAGATACTGTTACACCTTTGAACTTTTGTAAGACGTGTGTTCTAGGAAACTCACACAGAGTCAGCTTTGAGATAAGTCAACACAGCACTAAGAGACCATTAGATTATATTCATGCAGATTTGTGGAGTCCAGAAAAACACCCTACACATGGTGGGAACATGTTTTTCCTATCCATTGTTGATGACTACTCTAGATAGGTTTGGATTTTCCCACTTAAGTCAAAATCTGAAACTTTTAGCAAGTTTAAGTCCTGGCATACCTTAGTCAAAAATCAAGTGGGAAAAGGTGTAAAAACTCTTAGGACAGACAATGGTTTAGAGTTTTACAACTTTGAATTTGATGAGTTTTGCAAAGAGAGAGGTATCACAAGGCATAGGACTGTGAGAAATACCTCCCAATAAAATGGGGTGGCTGAGAGGATGAATCGGACTTTAATGAATAAAATCAGATGTATGTTGATTAGTTCAGGGTTGGCCAAAGGTTTTTGGACTGAAGCCTTATGTACTGCGTCTTATTTGATAAATAGATCTCCTTCTAGTTCTGTTAACTTTAAAACGCCCCAGGAGTTGTGGTATGGAAAATCTCCAGATTTGTCACATATTAGAGTGTTTGGGTGTGCTGCTTATGCACATCAGGTTAAGGGTAAGTTAGACCATATGGCTACTAAGTGTGTCATGTTAGGATACCCAGAGAGTGTCAGTGAGTATAGATTGTGGGTTTTAGGTGTTAAGGATATTAAGATAATTAATAGTAGAGATGTGAAGTTCAATGAGCTTGATATGCCTTGCCTAAAAACTCCAGACAATCAGGTTAAACAAAGTGAGAAAGGAGAATCTTCTACTGGGAAGAAGATTCAGACTGAGGTGAAGAGATTAGAAGTTAATCAAGAGGTTAGAGAACCTGAACAAATTGATCCTCAAGTTGAGAGTGAATAAGAAGAAGTCTTAGAACAACCTGAACTAGAAACTCTTGAAACTGCGATCCCTAACCAAGAACAACTTGAAGATACTAATTTGAGAGATTATCAATTAGTGAGAGATAGGGAGAGAAGACAGGTAAGACCAAATTTGAAGTACATTTCTTCAAATTTGATGGAGTTTGTCTTAGTTTCAGGTGAAGCCTTAAAGTCAGTTGAACCTTTTTCTTATGAAGAAACGGTTAACTGTAAAAATTCTGAAAATTGGAAGAAGGCTATGAGAGAGGAGATTCATTCCTTAGGCAAGAATGATACTTGGAAGTTGGTTGAGAGACCAAAGAATCAAAAGGTAGTCCATTGTAAATTGATCTACAAATTGAAGGAAGGAGTAAAACCAAGTGACCCTTTAATAAACAAAGCTAGGTTGGTAGCTAAGGGATTTACTCAGAGAGAGGTGATTGATTATAATGAGGTGTTTTCCCCGGTGATTAAGTATAAGACTATCAGGTTAGTATTGGCCTTAGTTGTCCAATTCAATTGGGAATTAGAGCAACTATATGTTAAGACTGCTTTTCTTCATGGAGAGTTAGATGATGTCATTTACATGTCTCAACTTCAAGGCTTTGAGGTGAAAGGGAAGTCTGAGCTTGTGTGCTTGCTTAACAAATCATTGTATGGTCTTAAGCAGAGTCCTAGGCAATGGTATAAACATTTTGATGCTTATGTGCTTAAAATTGGTTTCAAAAGGAGTGAATTTGATTCATGCTTATATTATAATAACACTAAGATAGGCTGTGAGGTTTATTTGTTGCTATATGTTGATGACATGTTGCTTGCTAGTAGTAGTAAAGCTGATATCATAAAAATGAAAAACCTTTTGAAATCTGAATTTGACATGAAAGACTTAGGATGTGCAAGAAAAATTCTTGGTATGGTTATTAAAAGGAATATGGCTGAAAATATGTTGACTATTAATCAAGAGTCTTATTTGGAAAAGGTAATAACCAAATTTGGTATGAAATTTGCTAAGTCTATTAATGTACCATTAGCTGCACACATGATTTTATCATCTGCTCAATGCCCTAAAACTGAAGAAGAAAAACAGGAAATGAGTAATGTCCCCTATGCTAATGCCATTGGTTCTGTAATGTATTCTACAATTACCACTAGACCTGACCTAGCTTATGCAATTAGTTTCTTGAGTAGGTTTATGTCTAACCCAAGTAAACATCATTGGATTGCTCTTAAATGGCTGTTGAGATACCTAGTTGGACAGTTAAAAGGGGGTTAGTGTTCGAAAAGAGGAGTGATACACTTGAGCTTAAGGGTTATGTAGATTCTGACTTTGCAGGGGATAAAGATCAGAGGAAATCTACCACTTCTTACTTCTTCAAATTAGGTGATAATTGTATCACTTGCAAGTCACAGTTACAACCTTTAGTTACATTCTCCAGCACTGAAGCTAAATATGTTACACTAACTGAAGCCTTTAAAGAATGCATGTGGCTGAAAGGCCTTTTATGTAGGGATGGCAAAAAAACCCGTCCCCGCCCCGCCCCGCCCCGCCCCTCCCTACCCCACCCCACCCCGATTACTAATGTGAATTGAACTTTTTGAATGAAAATGTCATGATCTTTACTGATAGTCAAAGTGCTTTAATGCTATGTAAAAATCCTGTGTATCATGAAAGATCTAAGCATATTGAGGTGAAATACTATTTCATTAGGGAGAAGTTAGCTTCTGGTGAATTTAAATTGCTTAAAATTGCAACTGATGATAACCCTGCAGATGTTGGAACCAAAGTACTTGCTGTTGGTAAGTTTGATAAGTGCATATCAATGTTGAATATTGATACGGGTTAACTTATGTGACATGTACTTGCTGCAGTGGAGGATTGGTGAAGCAGGTACCGGGCTGGAGTGGGCGATGATGATGAAATAAGACCACAAAAGGATAGCACTTGTAGCCAGAGAACTTGGTAGTGGATTTGTGATCCAATGTGGAGTGTGTGAGAATATGTGGGTCACTAAATCCACTTGGCACATGTCCATTGGACAATATAGTTTATTGAGTGTGGACCGTTAGATGAAATAGATAGATGAGATCTTTCTAGGATTATATATATATATATATTCTAGGTTTTTTTATTTTCTAGGTCAGAATAGAGAGAGAAGAAAAGTGAGGAGCCGTCTTTCATTCTTTTTTCAAAAAGTGAGATTGGACTGAGTGTTTAAAAGTCTTGGTCATCTCCGGTGGATTGGTTGGTGAATAAATCTGATTGTCGTTCCCTTGGTTGCATTGCAGTGTTCTTTGTGGCAAGAATCTGACCTCACAAGTTTAACTAAGAACAAAGGAGCAACAAATGAGAGTTTTTCTTGTATTTTTAACATTCAAACGAGATTGTAATGATTGTTATTATTTTTCAATCTCAACAAATTCTAATTGATAAGTTAAGAAATGAACACCAAAAAGAGTTAACCATGGAGAAAATGCAAATTATCCCCTCTAAGAGTAATTTAGAAAAAATTATGTGATTTTGAGCACTTTTGGATAAAATATTCATGATTTTGAATTGTTCCTTTTATATACAAATTAAAGTGCAAAATGTAGCATTTACCTTTAAAATCATATCTCACTGCACAAGTAGTTTCATCAGCAACTTCGAGCTACATTTTACGCTCAATTGTAGATGCCATCCTTTCATCATTGCATGCTTGCAAAAGATCGATATGCACTTGGCGTGCCCTGCTTTTAGGAAGAATTTGAGAATTTTGAGCTTGAAAGTTAGGACATAGGGATTGAAATTCTTTACACATTTGAACTTCAGTGAATTCTTTCTGCGCAAATCTGGTTTCGCGTGAAATTGGGTGGAGAAACCCCCCCCAATTTGGTCATGGGTGGGTGGGATGAAGACGATGCTTTCTTTCTTTTTATTTTATTTTTTTAATTATTCTAAATAATAAAATATAAAGAGACCATTTTGTATTTTTGAAAAAGTTAGGGACCCTGACTTCAATTTTTTCATTATATTTTTTATTTTTTGTTATTTTAATTTATTTAAAATAGGGGTAAAATCATCAAAATTACTATTTATGAACTAGTTGTGCGAATTAATGAAAGGATGATGACGATATCTGCAAATAAAATTAAATGACGATGATATTATTATAATGCTGAAAGAATGATGACTGTAAGTGTAATTTACCCTAAAAATAATCTAGATACAAAAGGTTGTCAATGTGGTGATAAGTTTAGCTAAAAAAAAAAAAATATTATGCAATTTTACTACATTGCTTTTTCTAGTAATTTGTATGTTTTTATTTGTGTTCTTTATATTGTTTGATAATCTTGAAATTACTACATACAAATTACTTTGATATATGAATTAATCACGGTGAGAATAAGTTACTTCACAAATTGTTTCAAATATAAGTAAATTGTACCCCCAAAAAAAAGAAGAAGGAAAAGATAAGCGAATTAGACTTAGGATATTCTTTCTGCATTTAGCATATTCTTGTCTTATAAAATACAAAATTGACAATTTAAATAAAAATTAAGCATCTACAAAGCTACAATATAATTAGATAATTACTAGCAACAAGATTTTAAAAGTATAAAGTATGATTATGTATGGAAATCAAATTTTAAATTTTTTGGATTTAGATTAAACTTAGACGTAAGTAAGATAAGAATGAAACAATAACGAGATGTGAGACATAAGTAGACATGAGACGTAATTAGATGAGAAAGTCATGCTTAACCTCTTAGACGAATTTTTTTTAAAAAAGTGCATGTTCATCCTCGCATATCAAACTAGGGAGTAATCTTGTCCACCTCTCAAACTAGGTGAGTCAACTTGATTTGCCTGCTCAAGTCCATCGTCATTAGTACATGCTGGCGCAGTAGAATATCATTACCTTCTATCACTCCAATTTTTACAGCCACGTGGCGATCCTCGATCTCATCGACCAAATGGAAACAAACAAAATAAAAAAATTTTACAAACTACATTTCGTTCTATTTTATTTTATTGTTTCCTCGCTCGCTACGCCTTCAAACTCAAAATTTCTCTCTGAAATCATTACAGAATGACAGCATTATCGAATTCATTTTTGATATCCAAATCATCGGGTAATTCTTTTGACCTCTTTTAATTAAATCTCTCTCTAATGATTAGTTTTATTATGTTCTAAAATGCTTCAATCAAACTGCTTGTTTTTCGTCTTTTTACGGCGTAATTTCTTTGAGAAACGAAAAGTGATTTGAAGATTGCCGAAAAAGAACAGTCAATGTTCAAAAACTAAGTTGTGGATTACAAATATTTAATATGGGCTTTACTTGGAGCTTAAAGATTCGAATTTTTGTTTCTTATTATAGCTGTGAAAGATTTGCTGTAGAGTTCTCGTTAGACTGATTGAAACATTTTCTTCCCATTTAAAGTTTGCTGTAAGTATTTATTGAATGCAATTCTATTGTCGGATGCCGTATTATAAAATAGTAAAGAAAAAAGAAAATTTCATGGCCTAATATATTGGTGGGGTTCTAATTACATTCACTATAATCACTGTGTATAGATGGAAAAACAATAATTTGGGATGTTGTTTTCTAAGATCAATGCCATCAGAACCAATTTCTTTGTTTGGGTGGGGCAGTCCAAATGAATACAGTAAAAGAATCAAATGTTAACTTTGCAACTAGGAACAGTGAATGAGTTGGAGGCCAACTAGTATAGTTTTAGATGAACATAATGAAATTCCTCAAACTTGTTCCCCATAGGCATTCGTCACTGATAGAGTGAGATCTGGATACTTTTCATATTGGTTCATAATATTTTCCAGTATTGATGTGAAAATATACAAAATGTTCAAAATTATCTGATACATGCTCAGTGAAACTCCTGAATATTTTGAGTGCTTCATGGGGTGACAGCAATCTTATTGTTACTTCCAAGTGACATACTTTGGTGCTTGGGTCAAGTTGTGCATCTTGCTTTGAACCTATGCTTGATTCACTACCTTTTGTTGCTTTGGATCTGTTTTATCCTGTAGACTTTGTTTTTAGAAGGCAATATAGAAAGAAGATATTGTTTCCAATCACTTGGAGAAAATTAAAATTGTTTTCATATTTACCCAGAATTCTTGAACTTCGAATAAATTCTTTCCCATTTTGGAGCCTTTTCAGAAACTGTGGCTCAAAAGCTTGAATTAGGAAGGATCTGAAATAAGCATTTTATAGCATGTTGAAAATTTGCTGTATAGTGGAATGCGATTTTTGCTTGCCATGCATTTGGAAACATTGGTACACGGTTTCACTTACTAGTTACTATCAACAGATTGTACTCACTTGTCAGATATATATTTCTGTCTTCGGCAATATTTGCCGGTATGGGTCAAAAAAGCTTTTGAAAACTGAATTGGTCAATTTGTTGGAAATTGATTATAGGATTCCAAAATGATCCCAAACGTCCCCTTATCTTTTTTTTCTCCTTATATTTTTTGCATGTTTGTAACAAATGAAGCCCAAAATTATCATGGGGGTAACCTTACTATTCTGTGCTATCTGTTTTGTTTCAGAACTCCTTTTCTTGTCAGCAAAAAGAGATTTTGAATTTCATCTTTTAACTTGTCAGTAAATCTTGGGGCAAGGAAACTTCAATTACTTGCTAATCAATATACTTTACATTTGCAAGGATAATTCCTGGCTCTGGGCAACTTACTCTCTCTAGTTGAAGACCTAGGCATCACATTATGTCACTAATACACAATCAAGAAATATTATGCATTATCTTCCATTAATTAATTAGTTAAATCTAGGCTTGGATTTTATATATGTATTCAGAGGAGCTTCATCTTCACCTACCAATCATTCTCAACTTGCCTAAGCTTTGTCGAGGTTGTCCAGCACCCATCTCTTTGAAACTAGAGGATCTGGACAAGGAAATAATGTAGTTAATTAAGTGCTGATATTTGTAAAATTTCGCTGCAGATGTTTCTGTTATTTCAAGTATGCTCCCTAAATAGTTTACTTGGCCTGGATCTTTTGCTGCTCATCATTGTATACTTTTGGCATGGTTAACCTTGTTTCTCGTGTGCTAGGTTTTTCTTTGAAGTCAGTGGACCAATGTATTCCTAGTCTGGGTCCCACCAACTTGTCCTTCAGTCTTAAAGGCTCAAGAAAAGCATCTTGCTCCAAAAGGGCACTTGCGATTCAAGCAAGTTATAGGTATTGTCTTCATCATTAACCACAATTCTTTGCTAATGTTGTGCTGGCTAGGTGCATGAAATTTGTTTATCGTTGATTCGCTATTAAGTTTTGGCCTTCATCTTTTTTATAAAATATTACTTTGTTGTTCAACATAGGAATTCAATTTCTCAAGATAGGGTCTCTCATCTCAGCTTTTCTTTGAACCCAAGAGCTTCAACTATAAATTTATACATATCACAGTTATCTTTATTTTTGGTCCTGATCAGTTATGAAGGATCAAAGCTGCATATCACTTGTAATAATGTGAACTTTCAATGGCATAGAGATTGATGTGAAAATGAAATGAAATTATGAGATAGAAGACTATGGTTCTCACCTTATACATTTCAATGTATATGAAAATAGGTTTCTAAAGATAACTCTGTCTCTCGTGTGTTTGATGGCAGTGATGGTGGAAGGCCAAGCAGTGCAGGCATCTTTATTGGCGGCTTTGTTTTGGGTGGATTAGTTGTTGGAACCCTTAGTTGTGTGTATGCACCTCAGGTTATAACAATCAAACAATTACTAATAGATGCAATTATTTTTGCAAGGCCACATTCTCTCTTTTCTATGCATACTCATCTTAGTTATTGTAATCTTGAAATCGTTATCTTAGATATATCTATGTTCTACTTCATTGCCATTTCATTCTGTGTCAATGCAATGCTTGATTGCTGCATCTTTGAGGAGGAATCTAAATTAATTGTTGTATAGAACATTATTCAGCTGGTCTTTTCTCCTTTTCACAGATCAGCAAGGCTTTAGCTGGTGCCGATAAAAAGGATCTCATGAAGAAATTGCCCAAATTCATCTATGATGAAGAAAAAGCTTTGGAGGTAAGCATGTTTCTTTTATACTTAATTGGGAGCAATCTCTTCCAAAATGCAGCGTCGTCTTCTGATGAAAACTAGTTTTTATGTATTGAGTTCCTGTATGTATGCATATTTGCTTGCTTGCTAGACTGCTAGTCATTCTATACGTGAAAAAAGATATATTTCCCCACTTACCTGTCAAAATAAGAAGTTTATTTACCCATTGCACTTGTCGACATTTGAGCCAAATATAATGTCATCATGTTAGGTTTCATATGGTACAGAAGAACCTTGGTTGCATGAGGTTTCCCAGAGTTTTGAATTATAAATGCAAATCAATTCAAGAGCTGCTTTGTTATCTATTATAAGTTGCTAGTAATTTGAATCGATATTTATGCCAAGTAGATTTTTGATGCAAGACATGTCAGTTGTGCAAAAATTTCATCTAAAACCTTCAGATTGTATTGTTTTCTAATTATGTGAAAGTCATTGTTTTGCTACTCTAGAGATTGCCAAAAGACAACCCCCTCATGCTCCCCTCCCTCCTCCCCCGAACGAAAAACACAAAAAGAAAGAAAAGAAACAGCACAAACAACAAAGAAAACTTTGTTCCTAATAAATTTGGGATACCTACATGAATCCTTTTTTGCCACTTCATTTGGTTCATTACTAGATATATTGGAAGATAACAACTAGATCTTTCTAGCCTTTTAGTTTTGGTCTGCCCCTCCCTCTTCTAACCTCTTCTATCAACATGAACCTCTTTAGGTCTATGCAGAACGTGTCCTAACCACCTGTCATCCTTTCCTTAAATTATCCACAATCAGCGTCACCTCCACTTGTTGGCGAATATTTTCTTTCTTATCTTTTCCATTTTAGTTTGCTCATACATCAATCTTATCATCTTTATTTTTTCACTAATTCATCTTATTGATATCTTGTCCTTTAATACCCAATACTCAATACAATAAAGCATTGCAGGTCTAATAGCTGTCTTGTAGAACTAGCCTTTAACCTTGTAAGGATCTTGTTATTACATAGAATACCTGTAGTACTTCTCGTTTCATCTGCCTATGCATTACATCCTCTTCAATTTCTCCCTCGTTAATAATTGAATCTAAATGCCTAAAACAATTACTTTTGGTTTTGGAAATGACATGATTGTCTATAGTAACTTCATTATTATCTTTATTCCTACTATTATTAAAGTAGCATTGCAGGTCTTGGATCTTAGTTCTACTCAACCTGATTTTTAGAAACTGAAGTACTCCAAAGTTTACAATTTGACCTCATTCTAATCTCATCAACTGAAACTATATCATGATATATGTTTTAGATGATGAGACTGGAAAAGGGTTAATTCTTGGGTTTGAACTTTGGAGAAAAGAAAAGAACGAAAAGAACAACTTTGGAAAAAAGAAAAAAAATAGAAGATACTGGGGAGTTCTGGACCTAGCAACTTGCAGTTTCCTTGGTAGTATATGGCTGTTAAAACTTTGTTGGAAAAAGAAAAAATGAAGTGATAAAAACTTCAAACCTCAACCAAACAATACCCCTTCCAAACTGTATATGGCTGCTACTAGATTCTATTACTAGCCTATTTTGGTGTAGTTCAATACAAAAATTGCATAAGGCTGTTTATTTAAGATATCCCAAATTCTTCATGGTCAAACAAAGCCCATTTTTTGCTCCCTCTATTTGATAGATCAAGGGCCCTCATGTGGTCGTTGAATTTTTCAAAATGTGGATGGAGAATCCTGCAATCCAAGATTTCAGGGATCAAGGGCCCTCATGTGGTCGTTGAATTTTTCAAAATGTGGATGGAGAATCCTGCAATCCAAGATTTCAGGGCTCCTGTGCCATCATAAGATCGAGTATCTCTTACGAAAAAAGTGTGTCTATGATGTTGCACCACGCAGATTATTAGCTAGTGTATCATCATACAAGAATAAAGTAGAATCAAGATGATAATATTTTCTTTAGTAGAAGCTTTAAACTAGCCCGAAATCGGGAATAACTTGTTTAATAAACTAAAACTGCAATATTGATAGAAATCTTTTCTTTTCTTGGTCGAATCTTTAACAAATGCATTGATTTGCTTCATCATTGATATAACACTTATGTCATGAAGGCATGTTTCTTACTCGTTCACCTTTTGTGAAACATTTGCATGCTGTCCCATTCACAGAAGCAACGCCAGAAACTTGCCGAGAAGATTGAACAGCTCAACTCTGCTATAGACAATGTATCCACCCAGCTGCGGTCAGACGACCCCCCAAATGGAGCAGCTGTTAACTCAGACGATCTTGAATCTGTTGTATAAGACTCCTATATTGATCTCATATAAAAACTTGACCTGTTATGCAATGATCTGTTTAACTCATAAAACAATGAAGCTGTCATCTGAGGATGCGCCAGTTTGCAATTCTAGTCTTCTTGTTACTCGTTATTGGTTAACATTGGATCTAAACAATGAGAATTCTAGTATTCTTGTTACTCGGTTCTTTTTACTTGTTTTTACTCGTCATGTGTAGACTTTGCTTGTTTTTATACCATTTTAAACTACCTCGTCTACAAAATTAAGCTATTAGAGAGGAGGAATTGACGTATCCATGATCAGTGGTTTAAATATTGCTCAATCATTCAATGTGCGATAGGGATGGCAACGGGGCGGGTCGGGGCCGGGTCGGCTCCCCCCGTCCCCGCCCCGTCGGGGAATTTTGACCCCCATACCCGCCCCGTTCCCCGTTTAAATCGGGGCGGGTCCGGGTCGGGGCGGGCGGGGCGGCTTACCGCCCCGTTTTCTGCCCCGTTTATATATTTTTTTTAATTTTTTGTTTTTTTTGTAACCATTATTTTCAAAATTAAAAATATTTAAAAAAAAAAAAAAAATTATTTCGGGTCGGGTTCGGGGCGGGGCTACCCCGCCCCGAACCCGCCACGGGTAATTTTCCCCGCCCCGTACCCGACCCGAATACCCGATTATCCGGGGCGGGGAAATTTTAAACGGGACGGGGCGGGGCGGGGCGGGGGGCGGGGGTCGGGGGTCGGGGTAAATTGCCATCCCTAATGTGCGAGAAGAACATCTGAAAAGAACAGAAACTATGTTATCTAATATCATTGTCACATACAATCCTCATCATTCATTAGTTCAAATCGTTGTCAACTATAATGTATTTGGAGCCATGGCCTCCCTTGGAGCCCTAGTTTCTTCAAGAATCGCTAACTAGTACAAGTTTTTCCTCCTAGACCTCCCACTCCTTTCCGATTCAATGCGTCTCCAATCAGATCCCTTGTATTTCCTTGATTATTGAATGGCATATGGGATGTGATGATCCAAGGATTTTTCATTTCCCCTTGACAGTTATAATGGAAGACAATATGGTTCAGATGGTATGAGATCCCTTGTATTTCCTTGATTATTGAATGGCATATGGGATGTGAGGATCCTCTTGTTGCAGTGGACTTCACGGTACAAGGATTTTTCATTTCTCCTCAACAGTTATAATGGAAGACAACATAGTTCAGATGGTAGCTTGGCACGTCAGATGAATGCAAATACAGCATAGTTGAGATTCGATATAAATTTAACTTTCGTTCATTGTTGGATCTAGACAAGTCCCATGACTCCTCTCTTCTCGAAATTCCATAGAATGTAGTTCTTACTCGGTTAGTGATGCAATGGAAAGGGTGTTAGAATATATGGCAAGGTGAGACGAGCTCAAGTTGGACGCGAGATCACAGCAAAGCCCAGGAGCAAAGCACAGGAGCACAGGCGCAGGCTGATTTAGCAATTTAATTTTTTATTTTTATTTTTTTTGGTAAACGAAATAATTCTCAATATAGGGCACCTTGATCGTTTACAATGTTTAGGTTTAATTTTTGTCAATTAGCTTCGTGTAAAAAGGGTTAGTTTTACCATATACTACAAAATATAAAATAATTTAAAAAATATTATCAATTTTTTTTTTATTCTAAAAATACTGTTTTTATTTTTGTAATACTAGTTGTTACATTTGTTATATTTCTTATAAAAAATGTGTGTTATATTTGTTATTTTTGGAGTTTAAAATATTAAAAGTAATTGTATAATTTTAATAGAAAATCAAGTATGTAGCTAAATTATCACTAATAAAAAGTTTTGAAAGAAAAGTGATAGTCTTACCATGTATCATAAAAAAATTTTAGAAAATAATATTTTATTTTTTTATTCTAAAAATACTGTTTTAAGTTTTGTAACACTTGTTGTTACATTTGTTACAATTGTTATATTTCTTATAAAAAAAAACTGTGTTACATTTGTTACATATCTTATATTTGGAATTTAAAATGTTAAAAGAGTAATTGTGGAATTTTAACATTAAATCAAATATGTAACAAAATTATCACAAGAGAGAACAAATTGTTGGTGATTGTTTTACTTAGAACTTATTTGGTAGAGTTTAAAAATCTACTAAAAAGTTGAAGTCTTTCAATAATTAATTTTGACCACATATTTTATGGGACATACAACTTTTTTTATAAAGATTCTATTTTGACATCTAACGAATGAATGGATTAGTTATCTTTATCGTTGAATTTTGCTTACAAATTTTCTACGCTATCAGTTAGAACATTGTTGTAAAAAGTTCATCTAGATGTAAAGTATAGTCTTCATGTTTAGCCACGTCTTACGTATCACCGTCGCCTAATTCTCACCTAGAATTTGGAAAGCTTAAAACTTAGCTTCTACGCGTAATAACGTTTTAGTACATTTTTTAGAATACTAAATTAGAATTAAAATAACCAAATTAATGCAAACAAAGAACTTCTTTGGGTGCTTATGAAGGCCTAACTAGTAATTGTAGACGGCTGCAGTAAATAATATTTCAATTGACTTCCAGAAATTCCTCCATTGTTTTTTGAAGAAATGGCACCAAACCGTGGTTAATGTAGAAATACTTCAATACGAATCAGAGCGCAGGCGGCCCTAAATTTAGTAACTACTAACTAATCGAAGAACTCCCTCTGCCGTTGTTCCCCTTCTTTTCTCCAATATATGAACTATAGTCGTGTTTAAAGAAAGTAATTTAGCCGTGGAACTTCATCCCGACATGTAGTTCAAAATGAACCCTTGGAAAATTGGAAGAAAACAAAATCCTAATCCTTCCATTCAACGCGGATTCAAGCTCACGTCCTCTTCCTCCGCATAATTCGAAAACCCGAGAAGACAAAAATCAATTTTCACTCATAATCTTCAATTCCAAGAAGTCCAATTATCATAAATATTCAACCCCCCCCCCCCCCCCCCCCCCCCCTAATTCTTTTTGATCAATACATTCTTTTGAAGCTGACCGACAAAATCAATTGAAATCTCATGAGAGGCGGAGGCCTGTTGATCTCTTTTCTATTTTTCACCTTCCTAATAATAGCTGTTGTATTGGTGGCAAAATCAAGCACCGACAACCACGATCAAGATCCCAACGTTCTCAGTGATTCCGAAGGTCCACCTGCCAATCCTCCATTGCCGCCAACACCGTAAGTCCTGCATTTTAGTTTCCAATTTTTTCCCTGTTATATATAATAATTTTGTGAATCTTGGATTGATTTTTTTTAAAAAAAATTTAAACATGGTTGATTTTAGGGTTTTTTTTTTTTTTTTTTTTTTTTTTTTTTTTTTAAAAGAGATTTGAAATTTTATTATTAAAAATGCACAATTGATACCTGATTTTTGTGAACATTTTGGAGGCATTTTTTTTTTTTTTTTTTTTTTTCTGATTAAGAGAAATTGATATATTCAGTAGAAGTGTCAGCGACAAAACTGGAGAACCAGTGACTGGTTTTTCCGTGTCTGGATTTTGGTGAAATTCAAATTGTGTGTACTTAGAATGAGTATGAAAAAGAAGGGTGGCATTTATGGATAAAAAAGTTTGTTATGGGTTATTCGAGTGATTATATGCTGGACAGCTGAAATAGTGATGTCATGGTTGTTCAAATCAAGGCTTTCGTCGTGAATAATGTTGTTTTCCTCGACAGTTAGCTTTTATAGTAGCATAAAAATGGATAATCATGTGTAGTCACACTGACCATACGGTGGAAAATAAAACATTGTGCCAATGATTGTACGTGTTGCCAACAGTAAGTGAGGAAAAGCTTAGTTTTTAAATCAACTGAACTTAGCATAATGAGATTTGCATGAAGAAGGACACTATTATGCATATTTAGAGATTCTAAAGGGCATTTAACCACTTTTATTTTTCCTTTTTTCTTTTCTTTTCTTTTTCTTGGGGTGGAGGGTGGATAATAGATTGAAATGTTCGCAGGGTAAAAAATTTGTATTTGTAATAACATTTCGATTTTTCCTCCTAAACGATATTTGTTCCTTTCATTATTGTGTTGTCATCTTCATTCACATGCTAAATGTCATCTTATTATCTGTTATGCTCTTGGATAAATCAGTAAACATGATACAGCAATAGTGGCTGCTCCAGATGGCATGGTCTATTTAGTTGAGATTGGTTCGGGACAAATCCTCTGGTCTTTTACATCAGGCCCATCAATTTATTCCTCATATCAGGCACTCCCTAATAATGAAGGTGAAAAACTTGATTCCTCTGCCGACGGTGATAATTTCTACATAGATTGTGGGGAAGACTTGGACCTCTACATACACAGAAATGACGTCAGTATGGTATGCCCATTGAAAATGTCGCCTACCTAAATTTCCATGTACAAACAAATATTGTTGTTCCAAAAGATTTTGATGGACTCAATAAAGACAATACATCTACGTTGTTCTTATAACATGTTTGCCTGGAGATAACCGAGTATCCATCAGAATAGATGAGTTGCTATACATAAAAACTTTCTTAGGTCTTATTATATAGGCTCTTAATCCGGTATATGTTGCCTTGGATTGCATGATTTCTGATAATGCTGATGAGCTGTTTCCGCAGTTTTATAAGGTCTTTCTCCAGATTCTAGTGATCCATAAATGTTTTTCACAAAATATCCTCATCTACCCCCATGGTTTCTTATACTGACTAGAAGTATTTTTCCATCACAGAAACTCTCTATGAGTGCTGAAGAACTTGTAAGGCGCCCTCCATTTATATCTGGTGGTGGTGTCATGTTAAGTTCAAAGAGAACTTCTGTATTTCTTGTTGATGCCAAAACTGGAAAAGTAGTTCGTACATTTAAATCCGATAATTTTCCCTCAGTTGGAGAGCAGGGTGCTGATGAATCTTCTATTCTAGCTAGTAAGGATGTTGAAGAATGGGTAGCATCTGGTCCCACGGACTTGGAGGATATTGAGAACCCACTCTATGTTACAAGGACGGACTATTCTCTGAAGTATACCTCCAAGAAGACCGGGAAAGTTCTTTGGTATCTGATGTTTGCTGATATTGAAGCTTCATTCCAATGCGAAGGAATTGAGAATTTTCTAGGTGGAATTTTACCTGAGGTTGACAAGTTTGGTCGAGAACATAAGCTTGATAGAAAGTTGCCAATGCATTGCCAGACAGGGCCTCTGGTCTATCGCATCCGTGACCATAGCTCACTAGAATACCTTTTTATGGTTGACAAGTTACCAGATGCTCTTCCAAGAGGCAGAGTACTTGCTTTACCACCTGCGGATCATGATCCTATGTTAGAGCCAGTGGATAAGTTTTTAGGTGTTCATCGTGATAGTGAGAGAGAAATAATGCCTGCTTTGCCCAAATCTGACACTGAAAAATTTATTATCAGGGGTGTGCCTGGAGGTGGTGGTCATCATATGAATAACAACACACACACTCATAATTTAGAAAGCTCTCATTTCTGGCCTTCCATTCTATATGCTGCATTGTTTCCACTAATCGCGGCTTTCATTTTCTATGGAAGACGTGTAGTGTTCAGGGGACAGGGAAAATTGTACGAGCAGCCTGAAGACAATAAGTTTCAAGTCGTGAAAACCAAAAAGAAGAAAAGTCGCAGAGCTGCAGCCATTAAAAATAGCACTATTATTGAGAACAAGATAGACCATGAGAATGTGCAGGGCAGAAATGATCTCCAAAACATTGAAATAACTAAAGGAAATTTCTCACCAAATTATTCAAGTAACTGCAGAGGACATGTAAATGGACGTCAGATTGGGAAGTTGTTGGTATCTTATAAAGAAATTGCTAAGGGAAGCAATGGAACTATTGTACTAGAAGGATTTTATGATGGCCGTTTAGTGGCTGTCAAACGCCTTGTCAAGACTCATCATGATAAGGCTTTGAAAGAGATTCGATATCTTATGGCATCAGATCATCATCCAAACATTGTTCGTTATTATGGAGTGGAATATGATCAGGATTTTGTCTACCTTGCTTTGGAACGGTGTACATGTAGTTTACACGATTTGATATCATATTACACCCTTTCTTCTCAGAAACAGACACCTGTAGGAGACCAAGATAATGACTCTCTTAGTGATTGCATTGTTCGGTTGCAGCGGGTTGTTGGAAATGACAAGGATCTTGAACTGTGGAAGGCTAATGACTATCCATCTGCTTGTTTGTTAAAATTAATGAGGTTTGTTTTAATACTCTCTCAATCCATTATGGTTCATATGTATGGTATATCTGTTAAAAGTTGTCTAATCTATAAATAGAATACATCTGTCCCTACTCCACTCACCCAAGAAAAAGAAACCTCACATGGCAAAAGATAAGACGTGAAACTTGACAACTTTGTTCCGTAAGACTTTTCCAAAGTCTTACCATGCATTATACCGAAAGTGGCAAATGACATGAAATATTATTAATAGTTGAACTAGGTTATAAAATGACTTCTAAAAGCATGATACACACAAGTCACTTTTCACTTGAAAGACATAAAAGGGATATATATGCCTTCAGATAATTTTGTGTGTAATTTACTCTCATAATTTCCCTGGTAGATGTCTAAACGAATTAAATTTACTTCAGATAACTCTTAATTAATTTTTTTTTGCATGCAAGTATCTCATACTTGTATACACTTTCTTCATATCATATGTATATTAGCTGAATTTAGCCTTCTGAAAAAAATCATTATTCCTTACAGGTGCAGTTAAAAAAGTTTGCATTTTGCTAGTTATTGTTACTGCTTTCCTTTTCTTTTACATGTGGTTTGGCTCAATGTAAATTGACTATCATCTCTATTGTGAGCTGCAGCGATATTGTTTGTGGACTAGCACATTTGCATGAACTTGGTATTATACATCGGGATCTAAAGCCTCAAAATGTCCTTGTAATAAAAGAAAGATCAATAAGTGCAAAGCTTTCTGATATGGGCATAAGCAAGCACCTGGCTGGAGACATGTCTTCAACCAAAAATGCTACTGGTGAGCACACGTATTGTTCTGCTGTACGTATGCTTAAGTTGACTGTTGCGTGTTGTTTAGTTGTGGAAATTGGTCTGATGCAGAATATTATTAATCTTGTATTTTGTCTACGTATTTACTTTAATCTTGTATTTTGTCTACACAGGTTATGGGAGTCCAGGTTGGCAAGCACCAGAGCAACTGCGCTGTGAACGTCAAACACGTGCTCTAGATTTGTTTAGTTTGGGCTGTATTCTATTTTTCTGCATAACTGGGGGAAAACACCCATTTGGGGATATTTATGTACGTGATATAAATATAATAAAAAATGAAAAAGACCTCTTCTTGATAGAGCATATACCAGAAGCAACAGATCTTATCTCCCTACTCCTAGATCCAAATCCAGATTTGAGGTAATGTCCTGTTCTTTCACGTTAGAGGCAATTCTTTCTATAACCTTTGTTTATAGCATGTCCTTGCTCAACTACGGTGATAATGCGCTTATAAGAAAAAAATATATGTTATTCTGAAGGCCGAAGTCTGTGGAGGTAATGCAACATCCTTTGTTTTGGAACTCCGAGATGCGACTCTCATTTCTTCGAGATGCTAGTGATCGGGTCGAATTAGAAGACAGGGAGAACGGATCTGAACTCTTGAAGGCACTCGAAAGTATTGGAAAAGTTGCTTTGGGTGGTAAATGGGATGAAAAGATGGATAATGCCTTTATCAATGATATCGGCCGATATAGGCGATATAAATTTGATAGTGTACGCGACTTGTTGCGAGTCATAAGAAACAAGTCCAACCACTTCAGGGAGCTTCCAAAGGAAATCCAGGGAATGATAGGACCGGTTCCCGAAGGATTTGACTACTATTTCTCAAGTCGATTTCCAAAACTTCTAATTGAGGTCTACAAAGTCATTCTTATATCTTGTGCTGAAGAAGAAACCTTTCACAAATATTTCGTAAGTAATTAGCCTCCCCTTCCTCTTCTTATCTTGTAAATATGTACACATTACACACATAATGTATCTTGTTGTGTACTTCTCAATTGTTAAGGAAGGGTACGTTATATTTACTATTTTCAAACTGTTTATAGTTTTTATTTTTCAATTTTGTAAAATTCCCAAAATTTATTTTGTATATTATTTTTGAAAATACATTTTTGGAAATAATATTAAACTTATAAAATGAAATTCAAAACATATTTTTAACGTTTTCAAATAAAATACCAAAACGAGAAATAAGCGTTTAAATAATAATTTTAAAAAAAATCTATAAAAATGAAAATTTTAAAATACTGGAAAAATAAAAGTTCTAAAAAACAGTAGAATTAGTCAAGTCTTTATTGGTTATCTAAATAAAAATTCCTAAAACATTCATTTAAATAGAAACAGATTAAAATTCTTAGTGCACTTCATTAATTTTTATTTTTTTATTTTCTATTTGTTTGCATTTTATTCTTACAATGGAAAAAAATATTGTAAGATTGACCAACTTGAAAAAATATATACTACTTAATAATATATTAGCATAAAATTGTTATATTTACTGAATAATCAAATCTATTGAATAAAATGTCATAAAATAATTTCTCAAAATTTTAAACCAAATATGTTTTCTAGTTTTATGTTTTGAGAAAGTTTTTTTAGAATGACAAATCAAATGTGTTTTCAGTAATCTTAAAACAGACGGTCAAAACAGAAAATTGAAAATGAATTCGAAACTCAAAATTAAAAATTGAAAAGAAAGGAAAACGAGTTGTTTTTGGAAAGTCTATCTACCATTAGGGTGCGTTTGATTGCAAGTATTTTTTATTTTATTTTATGGAAAAAGCTTTTTTTTTTCCACATATTTTCCAACCAATAAATTTGATAGACGCATTTTTTCATAGAAAAAGTATTTTTTCACCCATTTTTCAACTAAAAGAGTGTTTGATGGTCATTTTTTCTAGGTAAAACATTTTCTCATTTCTACATAAATGATCGCATTTTTCTTGAAAAGTCAGAAAACGTTTTCTTAGATGATGTTTTATTTTTTAGGTAAAATTTGCCTTTAAAGGATGCGTTTATTTTCTTGGCAATTCAATTATCTGGAATTCGTTTTCTTTCCACCTAAATTCAATGCTTGCAATCAAACGCATCCTTAGAATCTATTTTAAGTTTTTACTTGGCAAAGGCTCTACACAGAATAATCTTATAGATATGGTAATAATATTCTAATTATTATATTTTATTTGTTCTCATTATTGTAATTTTGTTAATTATAAACGTAGAGTTGTAGCTTTTATGAGAACGTAATTAGAGTATTCCTAATTAATACGCTAGAATATGATTTTCTAAGTGCTACAGAAAATGATCTTATGATTTACTTGTGGATTATTAAACAAGTTTATTTTAAGTATCCTTATTAATACGCTAAAATATGATATGTTGATAAACATGTTGCCAGTAAGAAATATTGGGGCTACTAAATTAGTTAACAATGGTTTCGAAATTATCTATTTGTATGTCACTTTTGACTTGTTTCTTATTCAGTATTTGCATGCACTTTCTTGACCATTTGTTGTTGTTGTTTGTATAGTTTTGTGAAAAGTCTCTATTAAGAATAAATTCACGACCAATTAGCTCATATTTATCAACACCGAGGACTGATATGCAACATTTAAGGAGTATTAGAATGAGTCATTATTTTAAGCTGCATTATACTCGATTCTGGTATTGAAATGAAATCACATAATCTTCATTCCTTGAATTCAGGAAGTGTACAATTAGTTAAGACACTTGTTAATAGATGAACAGTTAATAGAGTGTATAGTCCATTGTGTATGTACTGCATTGATCAACTGTCTGTAGTATAAACCAACACATTGTATTGAAATGTATTATCAAGAATCCTCAGTAGAGTTTTTGAAATTTAATTTGGTATCAGAGCCATCAATGGCCAACACTCGCACCAGCAACACTCATTAGGTTGAGTCAAGCATAAGAATGCCTACACCTGTAGCTGCAAATCATATTTCACCCTTTGGGATGAACTTGACTCAAACTAATTCAATGAAATTGGACAAGAACAACTTTTTGCTGTGGAAGAATATGATTATGTCCATCATTCCGCACCAGCAACACTCATTAGGTTGAGTCAAGCACAAGAATGCCTACACCTGTAGCTGCAAATCATATTTCACCCTTTGGGATGAACTTGACTCAAACTAATTCAATGAAATTGGACAAGAACAACTTTTTGCTGTGGAAGAATATGATTATGTCCATCATTAAAGAACATAATCTTGAAGGCTTCATACTGGAACAAAGAAGTGTTCACCAAAATTTCTTGGTGCTCAAACTATCACCAATGAAAGAGAGAGTTTTGAAATGTCACCAAATCTAGAGTACAATAAGTGGGTAATTACTCAGAGACTAGTTGTATTCATCAATGACACCATAAATTGCAATGATAGTAATAGGGTGCTCGAGCTCAACCAAGTTAAGGACTGCATTGAATGAAAGTTATGGCATATTGAACAGATTTAGAGTAACTTTTCTTACTGGTGAACTTCAAAGAACCAAAAAAGGATCAATGTCAATTGACCAATATCTTACAACACTTAAACAGCTAGTTGATAATCTTGAAATTGCTGGAAATGCCATTGCTCATGAAGATCTGGTTACACAAGTTCTAGTTGGTTTGGATGAAGAATACACATCTATAGTAGTACAGATCAACAACAGAGAGACTATATCCTGGAATGAAATTATATATCTACTTATGACATTTGAAAGTAGACTTCAGCATTTGAATATGATAAGGAGTGGTATGAATACCATAAGCATTAACCAAACATTTTTCTAATTTTGCCCAAAGAACTGGATTAAATAATATCATAGGTATTAGATTTGGTAACTATGACAAATCCTCTAACTTTAGAGGAAGAGGAAGAGTTATTGATCATCAATGTACTTGTCAAATTTGTGGGATGAGTAACCACTTTGCTTCTTGGTGCTTTAATAGGTATGATGAAAGGTACATGGGTAGCAGGCCAAATAACCAAAATTGCAGTAACAGTAACTCAACACCATCAGCATTTTTTGCATCTCCAATCTCATTTGTATATCCTGCCTGTTTTGTAGATATTGGAGCAAGTCACTGATAGAATAACTAACCAAGAAAGGGGTGAATTGGTTTTCTCAAACTTTTTCGAAAAATATTCTCAAAAGTAATATTTAAGAATTCAAAATTAATCCACAAAAATATAAGCACAATATAAGTAAGTAAAAGGGAAGAAAGAGTACAAACGATATTTTTATGGAGGTTTGATCCAACCAATGATCTACGTCCCCCGTTACCAAGCTCTCCAACACGAGCATGACCTTTCCACTATTTTGATTGACTTATGGTGCAATCCAAACCCTTACAATGTATCCGGTGACTTACAAACAAGGAGCACCGATCCTTATACAATATTGAGTTTTCAAGGGACCTCAATATGACCCAAAAATGTAAAGAGATTGATTTGAGTATTTCTCTCTAGTTGAATGATAGATACAAGTTTAGTTCTAAGAGAGACTAACACTTTAATGAATAGCAATAGATGAGAAAAGCTCAAGTGTTAGAAGAAAACTTTGTTGAGAAAGATGAATCAAAAGTTTGATTTAATCAAACAAAGTTTTTCAATAAGAGATATTGAAAAGATAAATGCAATGAAGCTTTGAATGAAATTTTTCAATATGATTATCTCTATAAATGCTCTTATAAGTGTTGTCAAATGACAATAAATGAAGTGGTATTTATAGAGATGAATTTTCGTCACTTTCTGTTCAAACAGATGACCAAACGGATGACCAAATGATCAACTGGTCAGATTGGTCAGAACTAGCCGTTGAACTGCAAAAATCAGAACGGACACTTTTTGGAGAATGACATTTAAACGGTCGATCGGGTAAGTTCAAACGGACGACCGGTTCAAATGGATGATCAAACGGATGACTAAACGGATGACCGTTTCCACAGTTTTGAAAATTGATTTTTGGCTTTGATAAAAATATTTTATGCAAGTGATAATGACATATGTTTTGTGCATAAAAATATTTTGAGCTTTCATTCATTTAATTGCTAAGGATTAAAGAGTTAATACCTTTACAATTTCATCTAGAAATCTATTCTTCATTCTTGATCTTCGAATCTTGAATTTTGAATTTTGGATCTTGAGATACTTGAATTCTTGTATTGATTTTGACTTGATCTTGACATTGCATGAGAGTTCGATTTGTAGTGCTTTGAATATTACTTGAAAGTAGATTGTTAGTAAACGTAACTAATTTGTTTGTTATAATCAAAACATTAAGGCTTAAAGTTAACCATAGGTCAACAGTCACCATGTCACAACAGAAATGGACAATCTCACTATATCCAAGGAGTATAATGGTAAGGAAAGGTTGGTAGTAGATAATGGAATTTCATAACACATAACACATATTGGTACTAAATTTCAGCCTGCCTTGAAGGATAAATCCATGGTATTAAATAATTTGTTACATGTACCTGCTGTTAAGAAGAATCTAGTGAGTGTATCTCAGCTGACTACTGATAACAATGCTTTCATCAAATTCCACCTTAACACTTATGTTGTTAAACATTAGCTAACGAAGAAAATCATGCTACAAGGGATGCTTAAGGAATGATTGTATCAGCTAGAGATCCCAAATCAGATCATGAATCCCTTATCTAATCAACCAGGTCATAAAAATAATCTTAAATTCAAAAACACTGCTTTTACCATTAGCTCTAGTAGTGGAAAATCATTAGTTCCTGTTGAGTTATCAAAGTCCAAGATAGATGTTTGGCATAGGAGGCTTGGACATCATTCTAGACATGTAATGTCTCAAGTCCTCAACCTATGTAATGAAAGGTTTAAAATTAATGAAATGCCATTTTTTTGTGACGCATGCCAATATGGAAAATCACACTTTGTTCCATTTAATGCATCAACATCACATGTCATTGCTCCACTTGGCTTAATCCACTCTGATCTATGGGTACCAGCACCTGTCAATTCCACCTATGGTTTTAAATACTACATACTATTTGTGGATGATTACTGTAGATACACTTGGAAATACCCAACAAATATGAAGCAGTTAACATGTTTGTGTAGTTCAAAGGAATGGTAGAAAATAAACTTGAGAGGAAAATTAAGGTTATACAATCAGACTAGGGATGTGAGTTTAGATCCTTTGGACATATAGCATCCATATCATGCGTAGAACTGAAACATTCATGCCCTTACACCTCTGCACAAAATGAAAGGGTTGAGAGACAACATAGACATGTAACAGAGACAGGACTAACCCTTTTAGCACAAGCAAAAATGCCTTTGTATTGCTGGTGTGAATGATTTCAAACAACAACTCACCTTAACAATAGAATGCCCACACCTATATTCAAGTTGAAATCACCTTTTGAAGTCATATACAAAAAGAGTATTGATTACAAGTCATTAAAAACTTTTGGGTGTGCTTGTTTTCCTTGTTTAAGACCTTATCAAAAACATAAGTTTAGTTTTCATTCTTTGAAATGTGTATTTCTGGGAATTAGTGAGTCACACAAAAGATATAAATGTCACAGTCCAGTAGGCAGAATTTAGAAATCTAGACATGTAGTACTTAATTAACTAGAGTTTCCATTCAAGGCTGGATTCCTAAACAAAGCCATTCCCAAAACTAAAGAAATAATCATCTCATACTTACCTTTTAACACTCTATCTAGGCATGAAACAACAGATTGTCCTCCAGTTGATGCAATCTTTCCTGATGCAACTCTGCCTACGGAACCTTCATCAAGCAACTCAGAACATTAGACACTTGACAATACATATCAATATATTCCTGAATTATCAGATGAAAGTGCATAATTAGAAAATGCAAATAGAAATGTTGAAATTCAGTAGAATGAAAGCACTAAAAATGATGGATACGCAAATCAACAATGAAATGAAACACCTATTAAGCATCCTATGAGACAGGACAAGCTGCCGAATATGTTGAAAGGCTAGGAGAATCTGAACCATTAAGTGTGGTGGAAGCTATGTCAAACACAAAGTGGAGAAATGCAATGAAAGAAGAATGTGATGCATTGTTGGAAAACAAAACTTAGAAACATGTACCATCTTCATTTATATAAAATCAAATATAACACTGAAGGAAATGTACAAAGGTTTAAAGCCAATTTGGTTGCTAAGGGGTTCCTCTAAACCCTTGGAATAGATTTCAATTAACTATTTAGTCCCGTGATCAATGCATCAACACTAAGAATTGTTTTAACACTTGTTGTGGCTAAAGATAGGAAAAGAAGACAGATTGATATTAACAATGCTTTTCTTAATGGCAAACATGAAGAAACAATATACATGGAGCAGCCAGAAATATTCATTGATAAAGCAAATCCAACCCATATTTGCAAGTTAGATAAGGCCCTATATGGACTTAGGCAAGCCCCGAGAGCTTGGTATGAATAACTGAGTTCCACTTTGATAAAACGGAAATTCAAACAATCAAAAACAGACAATTTACTCTTTTATTTCATAAGTGAGAAACAAATTGTGTTTGCACTTATATATGTGGATGATATAGTTATGACATGAAATGATAACATCTTACTTCAAAAAATTCAATGATCAACTGAATATCAACTTTGCCTTGAAAGACATGGATTCCCTCAGTCAATTTTTAGGAATTGAAGTGCATAGATATAAATCAGGTTTACATCTTACTCAAACAAGGTAAATAGTAAACTTGCTAAAGAAACTTGATTATCAACATTGAAGCCATGTAATACTCCTATAGAAGTTGGAAAAATGTTGGTAAAACATGATGGATAATTGATGAAAAATCCATCACTATACAGAAGAAGTGCAGTAGGAAGATTACAGTACTTAGCTCATACTAGACCAGATATCACATTTGCTGTAAAATAAGGCAAGTCAATTCCTGCAATTACCTACTGATGCACATTGGAAAGTATTGATGAGAATTTTCAAATACTTGAAAGCGACAATTGATCAATGACTGATGATCAAAAAGTGTGACAGTCTGGACATAGTTGCATATGCTGATGTAGATTGGGCCTCATGCTCTAATGACAGAAGATCAACATCATGGTATTGTGTATATTTGGGAGATATTTTGATATCTTGGTCCTCAAAGAAGCAACATGTAGTGGTAAGATCAAGTACAGAAGCAGAGTATAGGGCATTAGCTCATGTAACATTAGAAATATCTTGGGTACAATCTTTGTTCAAGGAATTAAATCTCTCACAAGGAACTGTTCTACTCTTTGGTGTGATAATCTAAGTGCTAAGGCACTTTCTTCAAATCCTGTCTATCATGTGCACACAAAACATATAGAGATTGATATCCATTTTATTAGAGACAAGGTTATTGGCAAAGAGTTACAAATATGTTACATTACTTCCTTCGAACAAATAGCAGACTTGCTTACAAAACCTCTCTCACGTTCTCGGTTTTTGTTTCTAAAAGACAAACTTGGAGTTGCCAAAGCACACTCTAGTTTGAGGAAGGATGTTAAGAATGAAAGTTAGGACCAATCGGCTCATATTTGTCAACACTGAGGACTAATATGCAATAGTTAAGGAGTATCAGAATGAGTCACTATTTTGAGCTGCATTATACCTGATTTTGGTATTGAAATGGAATAACAGAATCTTCATTCCTTGAATTCAGGAAGTGTACAATTAATTAGACACTTGTTAATAGATGAGTGGTTAATAGAGTGTATAATCCATTGTGTATGTATTGCGTTGATCAACCGTCTGTAGTATAATACCAACACATTGTATTAAAATGTATTATCAAGAATTTTATCTTCAATAAAGCTTTTAAAATTTAATTCAACTTACAATTGACTGATTTTTTACATTATTATTAACTTGTACTTTTTGGTCATTCTCAATCAAGTATACCTTCTCAACTTGCATTTGTTAAACAATATAATTTTCTATGCATCAAAAATTTAACTTGAATGTGGTTCTTCACTTCATATTTTTTGGATCAACTCTAAATTATTTAACTTTTGGTTCAGAAAACACCGAGTGACTTCATGGTGGTTGTTAAAACCTTGAAAAAATTAGTTCCAAAGAAAGTGTTATTTTTCACAATATGTACATGTTGTGAACATTATTTTTCAACTAGCCCTCTAGGCAGCTCAATTGCGGTTGAACATTACTTTATATCATACAAATAATTCTTCTAGGGTATATTTGATAATAGACAACATGATTGAATAGTGTTATGACTTATAAGTAATAAAAAATTTAATGTTACTTTCGTGTTGAACCAACTTGTTAGATTTGACTTCAACAAATAGTGAAAGTGGTTATAGATATAGAGGGTTTAGTTTGGAATAAGCAAAATTTACACTACCTTTGTCGTATTTTGAGTGAACTATGTCGAGATAGTTAAGACATTCTCTAACACTTGTCTTGTTTATTTTGTGAGCGCTTATGAAAAGATGAAATTAGCTTGGACGAATTCGACATAGTTAAGACATTCACTAACACTTGTCTTGTTTATTTTGTAAGCGTTTATGGAAGGATGAAATTAGCTTTGACGAAAATTTCTTAGACATATGTTCTTGAAAATCAAAATGTAAAACAAGTATTAGCATATCATATTTTAAATTATGCAATTGTAAAATCACTTTATTTTAAATCTTTTTTATTCGGTGATATATTCTATCACCGATACATGGTAAGAATTAATATTATTGATGGTCACTAAACATATATCAAAATGTTAATTGGGACACTAAACTCCCTTTTTTTTTTTTTTTTTGTTTGGTACTTTCAACCAATGCACACGTATTCTACTTTCGTTTCAATTTTGTCACTTTGCTTTGTCCATTTCCGCTAACTAGTAAAATTTAACGTGATCATTAAATAATAATTCAATGTTGAGTTGGTATATAACGTGTCAAAAAATGTTGCTTAATGAACAATGTCACCACTCTTCATATCATATGTTTTACACAACCCATCTTCCAAAATCAATCAAATATATATATTGTTACACAATAAAAGTTATGCCCGTGTTTGAAAGTGTTGAAATTATTTTTTAAGTGTATGTAAATTGTGGTTCTTATAAAAGTGTGAATTATATGTGGATAGTAAGTTGTGAGTCCTACAAAATAAGTAAATAAAAGCAATTTGACTTTTTGAAATTATAATTGAAGCAACGGCAAACAAGCACTTAAATATACAAGTTTAGGTTGTTTTTAAATGACCAACAATTAGTGAGCACAAAAAGACACATTTCCTCAACTATGCTAAAACATTGAAATTGCTTGGATAGAAGTAGAAACATCCAAGTCTCATATGCTAAAATCAACCACACTAGATTGCAAGTATTTGGAGTGGGCATAAATGCACAATCAATCAATTATCTAAGCTACCAAACTCACCAATATTCATTCCATTCCCTAGGACTGACTATGACTACTTCTTCACTATCTTTGCCGCTCATTCCGGCCTATAATTATTAATTAAAAAAAACTCCTTAAATTTCTATTATTAGCAATTAAATTTTGGGTAAAAGACATTAGAGGTCACCACTTCTTTTTTTTTTGGGTCAAATTCATCAATAAAGTTTCAATTTGATCTCTATCAATTCGGACAAAAAATTTATTGTTTTTTTGAAGTGTTAGAAGGCCTTTCATGCGTGGACAATATGGACATTAGTGGACTTGTTAATTGCCTGGTTGTGTAATAATTATGTCTTTTAATTTGTAAAAATCATGTTTACGTAACAAGTTTCAGTTTCATGACTTTTGTGTTAAAATGTGAGTCTATATCGTTGTCTAATGTCGAGAAAAGTCTACATTAAAAAATACGTCTACCACGTAGTAAAGGATGTTAAATTTGGTGACAAATCGTTATTAACGACCAATTCGAAACAAAATCAAAACTTCAATAGTAAGTTTGAAACAAAGAAAAAAGTTGAGACGATAAGATGAAATTCCCCTCAAAATGAAGTGACCTGTATTGTTTGTTGTCCATTAAACTAACCAGTAATGGGTAACCACTCTTAAAAAATTCAGGAAAAAAAGGAAAAAAAGAAAGTAAAACTCCTTCAATCTTATTAACCCAACCACATAAATTTAGAGCTACATTGTTCTTCCTCCGAAAGGTTATTATAAATTAAGGGTAGACAAAACTACCTAAATGAAAAGAATCGAATCGAATGGAGCGGTTTAGTTCGATTCTTCTTATTTTAAATAAGGCAATAGGTAATACAAACCAAAATCGATCGTTTATGATTTGGATATAGATTCTAGACTTAAAATCGAATAACCGAATAGAATTGAACCAACTTTATTGTTTTTAAATTTTCTTTGAAAATTTAGCCCATAAAAATAAAATATTTTATTTTCATGTTTGTTATTTTGTACTGAGATGAAATCCTGTGTGCAAAACTTAATATATTGTTGTTTTATGATTAAAATAGATTTGAAAATTATGCTTTTTAGATTGTTATGCTGTTTTAAGCAAAAAGAATAAAATCAGTTAGAAATATGACAATTTTAATAACTTTAATTATGGAAATGAACCAAACTGTTCGGTTCAGGTTTAGTTACATAATTCAAGTTGGAACTAATAATTCTATTTACAAGATACTTGGTGGTTTTCAGTTGTGTTCGGTTTTCTTCGGAATCGAACCGACCCGAACCGGACCGTGTCCACCCCTATTATAGATAGCTTTTATAGTCAGATAAATGATTTAATTTCACTAATGATCATTGAAGTTCAATTTTTTTTAAAAAAAATTAGTTAGTAAAGTATTTTTATGACTCATTTAGTTACTAAAGTTATATAATATTACATAATTGATAACTATGTTAGTCTTGTAACGATATATCAAACCTAATAGTTGTTTAACTTTAACGGTCATTAAAGTGATCGATTCTTTTTCATGGGACTTTCTGTTTTAGTTTTATTGGGACCTTTTTACTATTAAAAACACGTTTGAATTAAAAGGAGTAATTTGAGATTTTGCTGGCTAAACATGATGTTCTTTCTACTAAGAATTGTATTCTATGTTGAAAATCTGTAATTTCACGACATGCACACAACAATCATTAGTCATTATCGATGTTTAATTGGTTGATGTCGGATCTAGACTGTATGCTGCTAAAAGAGTGATAAATTACATGTAATATTATTTTAATTTAATAATTAAATAGATGACGAAAATACTTTAATAATCAATTTAAAATTTTACTTCAACTTTATTATCCATTTGTGAAATTAACTCTCAAATAAATTGATTGTTACACTTAAATCCATTTCACAAAAGTGTTCACAAATCACAACAAAATGTCCACTTCAAATTCTTTTTTTAAACTAATTTTTAATCACATATTTTATCAACTTTTATTTAAATTTCTTAAAAAATTACTTTTAAACTCCATCAAACTTTTATTAAAATTTATTAAAAAATTACTTTTAAACTCTACCAAACAAGCATTTAATTGTATGACATGAGTCACCTCAAAATATTGTGACACACTTTATTTATAATAAACGTAAGTCTATTGAATTTTATTTTTATTTAAAATACTTAACTATTTTGATAACTAGATAAATTGGGACCATATAAAAATTTTATCCACAATAATAAAAGATCTTATATTGAATGTTTTTGTACATGCTCTTATTCATGTATCTGTGTAATTTCGATATATAGCAAAAAAAACCTACAAATTATTAATAGAAAAAGTTATCAAGATTCAAGAGAGTGCGTGAGAGAATATAAAAAGTTAGGCATGGATGCTCTATGTAATGATGAAATCCCTGTAATGAAAAAGGAAATAAAGAACAAATCTACGGTTACCAAAAATTAAAGGCACACTAGATGTTATTGCTCAGTACGGAAAAGAGGCCAATCTGATATCTTAAAGGCCGCCCTATTCATCATTTTATCAGGTTGTTCTTGCCACTTTACTAAAATAACATAAAATGTCATAATCATGTTAAAATTCTAGTAATAATTTCTTGTGTTTACCCTATAATGCTCGATTTCTGCAAAAAGATTGAATTTTATGCAGATTGGATCTCATTTGGGAGTAACCCTCTTCTCGTTTTTGTGAATCTTGAAATGGTCTCTTAAAAATGAGTTTCGGCCTTTTTTCCCGGAGGTTTGTTTTCTCTTCCATTGAATTTCTCCTGCTCCTTCTTTTAGTGTATTTTTCCGTTACTTGTTCATATGGGGTGTTCTTTTTTGTTTTATTATTTTTATTTTTTTGTTCCTTTTGTGATTATACTGGCATTTAGCACATTACTGGTTGTGATTTTGTGATTTGGTGTGGTGTTTTAATGGGCATATGGATTGCAATTCAATTTTTTTGTTCTTGTTGACTTTCACCTGGTGGGTGTCTACGTGTGCGATTTTCTTTCTGGTTGTGGAATTGAACTGTTGTACCGTAATTTTGGTTCTTTCTTTTCGAGAAGAAAAGGGAGTTACAATTTATTTTGCCTTAAATGGTCAGATTAATAGGAAACTGTCATCTTTTTGCCATCACCTTTCTGAATTATGTAGGGCTTAAACTTTAATTTGTTTATGTAGGTGAATAAACAAGAATGAGATCAACATATCTGGATAATCAGAAAATTAATGTCTTGATTGGTATGTTTCGTGAAAATAAGGATACAAGATGACATCTCAAAGATTTTCTAAAGACGAACATATCCATCGGGATTTAGAGCTTTGAGTGTGTCAAAACGTCTTGTTAGAAGTGTGAGCCAGAAACTGAAAAGAAAGAACAGTAGAAATGAGGGTGATGAAGAGGACAAGACAAGGGGTGTGTCCCTTCGATGTCTCACTCTTTATGGCAGAGGTGGAGGTTGCAAAGTAGTTGCTGACACGGGTGAAGAATATGGCGATCCGGGCAGTAGAAGACGGTCAAGTGCGAGCGAGGAGGGGAAATGTTACACTACAATATATGGAAATGAAGAAGTAGTTGTGGATTGCTTTTCCTATGGGATGAAAGAGAAATTCTGGAGGAGGAATAACCGAAAGCTTCTAACATTTGAAGAAACACTACAAAATAGTAGCATGAATGCCTGTCTTCCAGATGACATTTTGGAAATGTGCTTGGTAAGGCTCCCGCTAATGAGTCTTGCAAACGCTCGTCTTGTATGCAAGAAATGGAGAAACTTGACAACAACACCTCGGTTCATGCAGATGAGAAGGGAAGGCTTATTCCAAAGTCCATGGCTGTTTCTCTTTGGTGTTGTTAAGGATGGCTATTGTTCGGGGGAAATACATGCATTGGATGTTTCACTTGCCCAATGGCATAAAATCAATGCTCAAATTCTTCGTGGAAGGTTTCTTTTCTCTGATGATGTTTTTATTGTTGGAGGTTGTTCTAGCTTGACCAACTTCGGAAGGGTGGATAAGAGCTAATTCAAGACACACAACGGAGTTTTGGTTTTTAGCCCTTTGACTAAATCTTGGCGCAAAGCTGTATTGATGAAATATGATAGATCATCGCCCATTCTAGGAATTTCCGAGGTCAGTCAAGATTCTTTGGCCGTTAGAAATCAGACAAATCTATCAGACAGACATTTTTACAGGTCAAAGGTTGGTGGGGTCTCAGATGTTTATGAGGATCCTCACAGACTTTCAGTCAAACGTCAAACTAGACACTCTCTTGATGAAAGTGATATTTCATTGATTTCCAACATTAAGCCATCCAAATTTGTTACGTGAAAGACTGAAAATTCCCAAGCCAAAGATCGTAGAAAATTTGTAATGATTGCTGTGGGAGGTCTTGGATCTTGGGATGAACCATTAGACTCGGGAGAAATTTATGATTCTGTATCAAATAAATGGACAGTGATCCAGAGACCACCTCTAGAATTTGGAGTAGCTTGTTCTGGTGTTGTATGTAATGGGATTTTCTACGTTTACTCAGAGAGTGATAAGCTTGCTGGATATGACATAGAAAGGGGATACTGGGTCAGAATTCAAACCACTCCATGTCCACCCCGTGTGCATGAGTACTATCCAAAACTTGTATCATGCAATAATCAGCTATTCATGCTATCTGTCTCCTGGTGTGAGGGAGATGGCCAAATTGGAGGGAGAAATGAAGCAATTAGGAAAGTTTGGGCACTTGATCTCAGGTATCTTACTTGGACAGAAGTGTCGGCACATCCCGATGCGCCAATGGACTGGAATGCTGCATTTGTTTCTGATAAAAATCTTATATTTGGTGTTGAAATGTTCAAAATATTTGGACAAGTTTTGGACTTTGTGACTACGTGTGATGTGTCCGACACGGGAATAAATTGGATTCACGTTTCAAGAAATCACGTGGCACAGGATCTGGATGCTTCTTCGTGTTTGACGAAGTCATTGGCAGTGCTACATTTGTAACCAAGCTAGACCTGCAAACTTTTACAATGATCCAAGTTTTAATTACTTTTTTTTTTTCTCATTATTGAATCATGTCCCGAGCGATTCATGATATACCTTCTTACTCGATTTTTTTGATCAGATGGACCTTGGATTGCTTATTTTTCTAATTTATTCTTGTCTGTTGGAATTGTTTGGCCCTAACATAATTTCTTCACAAGGATAGAAGCAAATTACTATTTATGCACATATTCTTTTGCATGCAGTTGCCTTGATGTTTACTTATTGGAGACTAGTAAATCAAAATACAGTGGACTGATCCATTGAAGGGGAAGGTAAGGAAATGGGAATCTTGTAACTTTCGTGTTTTATAACGCAAAAGAGAAGGTAAAGTAAATGATTTTATCTTTATATAGGAGTCCTCTGTTTATCGGCGACTTACAGTGACCAAGTAGTACCTCAGTTTACAAATGTTAGTTGACACTTGTGTTGATGCATCAAGTGGTATTATTTGGGTTGTTTTTGCACCATTCCTTGTGTAGCAACAAGGAAAATGTTTACTGTACCTGATCATGCGAAAGCGTTTACTTGACACTAACTGTGTTTTATGCAATGTTACTACTGAAACATGGATAATTCATTTTTGTATTGCCCCCTTCTTAGTAGATGAAACTAGTTTGTGTATGTTGAGCTTAATCCACCCAGTCCCACACTGTTTTCCACGAGTCGGTTACAGGTCAGGACTTTTGCACTACTGAATTGAATAAATGCTCTTTCATATTTAGGCCCGTTTTGGTATATGGTGATTGGTTAAAGATAACGAATAAAATTTTTTATATTTTGGTTGGACGGAATTGATGTCATGATACTTTTAACCCGATAACAATTTAAGGTTATAAATAAACTAAAAATTTAAAGTAATTTTCAAAATACTTTGTCACCCATTTTGTTTTTACCAAGATATTGTTTCGTATTAATGATAGTTTTGTTAATTTTTAAGTTCATTAAATATAACAACTTTCCGTAAAAATTCAATTATAGCTTTTTAGAAAAGTTTAAAATTTGAGCTTCTCTAAAACAGTTTTTTTAAGTTATTTTTTTTTAAAAAAGTACTTATTGAATTTAGCCAATCAACTATAAATATAATAAAAAACACTTTTATTATTTAAAAAGTGCTTTTGGACCTCAAAAAAACCTTTCCAAATACACTATAACTATATTTAGAATTTATGGTATATATATTTTTTCATATAATTATTTTTAGAGCATGAAAATGATTCTTTGGCAGAATCGATTTTTTTGTAAGGTTTATATGGGTACCAATGGTTAATAAAAAATTTAAAGTCAATGTCTACTTATTCAACCAAGCTAACAGTGTACAGACAATTTGCTTTTGAAATTGTGCAAAATTATTTCTATAGCCCTCGTTGTATTAATATTTGAACGTAGGGGAGGATTTTTTTTGGGGGGGGGGGGGGGGGGCGGCGGGCTACACCCCGGGCCCGCCCCAAGAAAAGTTTTTTTTTTTTCAGTGTAAATTTTTTTTATTTTCTTAGTATCAGTCCGTGCGAATTTTTTTTTTTTTCAGAATCTAGGCTCAAAAAATTCTTGGATCCACCACTGTTTGAACGTGTCAAAATTAAGAATGAAACTGAAATGTAAAGAAATTAAAAATTATAGGAGTCAAATATTGTATAATGGTGGGCCAGTTTAAAAATATTATAATTGCATTTTCAAATTGGAAACTTTCAAATTTCACAAAAAACAAATTTTAAGTAGACATGCCCTTAAATAGTAGTCTATTTATGTATATGTAAATAATGACAAAGGGGGAGACTTTGACCACTTAGTTTCTTCGATGCAGTGTAACTAGTCATCCAGATTTTTTTCAATGAAAAATTAGAAACTTTCTTTGCAATTTCATTTTTATTGATCTGTGTATAAGCGTTCAAGTAGGAGCGGTGGATACCTGTTTCAATCGCTTTTTCCAGGAACTGGGTATGACATGTCGTGACAGACAAGTCGTTTCTTGTGTTTTCTCCTCACTTATTCTTTGTATTTTCCAGGAAGAATCATGAGTTCATGACTAGATATGATTCTACAAGTGGCTGAATACTTTGCTACCAAGCTTATATATTGGCTGCTCGAACTCGACTGGCTGTATTGCTAAGAGTTTTCATTCTCAGAGAGAAATATATATTGACAGAGAGACAATAAGGAGCGTCCATGGCGCTTGACGCGGTTGTCTCTGTGATTATTCAGAAACTGAGGGATATGGTAGCAGAAGAATCAATAACTCTCAATAAGGTGATTGGGACTCAACTGAAGGAGATGCAGGAGGCGCTGGTGAAAATGCAAGGCTTCTTCATTGATGCTTCTGACAAGGAAACAAATGTTGAAGCCATCAAGAAATGGACAGGTGAATATCTGCAAAATCTCTACTCTGTGGAGGATGCAATCGAATCTTTTGCTCTTCGCATCACACGCCAGAGGAAGAAGATGGGATTTCTGATGAACCATGCTCTCTTTCTTAAGAATTTCACTGCTTGCAAAATGCTTAGCAGGAAATTGGTGAAAATTCAGAGAGAAATTGATTTTCTCAATGATCACAAGCCCGTTGATGTTGAGGACGCGAGTCTCAGATCCAGACGTTCCCAACAAAATGATGAACAAAATGATGCACAAATTGATCCAACCGATGCTGTTAGCTTTAGTAGCTGGACTTACGGCTATGGTGCTGGTGAAATTCGTGAAGAAGAGAAGACAAACACGTTTGATTATGCTGAATTCAACCGTATCACACATAGTGCAAGGCATAGTTCATCAAATATTTCGTCAAATGAAGAGGACAGTCCAAAAAGTACACTCTCCATCTATTCAAATGATATGCTGTTTCCTAGCAACACTTCAATTATTCGAGAGGGTGGTTGGCAGCACTCCGACCAGAAGCCCAGTGATGACGACGAGGCTAGTGTCAGATCCAGATGTTCCCAACCAAACGGTGCACAAATTGATCTAAATGAGTTAAGTAAATTTTCTGGTGAAAATCGTGAGGAGAACGCAAAAGTGGAGCTATACACATTTGGTTATACTGAATTGGATGATCTCACAATTAATGCAAGGCATAGGATAAGTACTTCCTCAGTTACAGAGGGCAGTAGATCAAAAGCTTTATTAAGAAGCTTTTCAAATGTTATGACATTTAAAAGTGAGTCTTCATTTATTCGAGAGCGTTGGCAACAGGCCAAACTCATCTACAACAGTACTTCTGATGAGCAAGAACTGTACATAGTTGGTTTTAGACAGGATGTGCGTCATCTAGTGAATAGTTTAATCAAAGAGGACAGTGGGGGTGATCGAATCATCTCCCTTGTTGGTGAATTGGGCTCAGGCAAGACCACCTTGGCTCGCGCTGTTTATGGAAATAGAATCATCAAGGATTACTTCGAGTCAGGTGCTTGGGTCACCATCTCAAAAGAGTCCAGCACGGTAGATTTCCTGCGCAACCTGCTAAAACAGGTGGGAGAATCCAAGGACCAAGGCGGTGTACTCAGTGAGCAAATGCTCCAAACTAGAGTATGGGAGCGCTTGAGGGATAAAAAGTACTTGATCGTGTTGGATGGTGTTGGGAGTGTTGATGTATGGAAAAATATAAAAAATGTATTTCCAGATGATAAAAATGGAAGTAAGATAATCCTGACAACTTGTGACATACAAGTGGCAAAATATGCTGATCCGAATAGCCCTCCACACTACATGAAGAAGCTAGACAATCAAGACAGCTGGAAATTGTTCTTGAATAAAGTGGGCTTAGAGGAAAGTGAAGAATGTTCAACTCTGAAGAAGAAGATTATTGAGATATGCAATGGTCTGCCCCTGAAGATTGTCCTCCTCGGCAGTCTTTTGTCAACAAAGAAAGCTGAAGGCTATGACAAATGGGCTTCAATACTTGACAGCCAAGAGCACAGCCTTGCCTCCGACACCTTGTCATTCTGCTACAATGATCTGGATGCCCACTCCAAACTCTGTCTGCTTTATTTGATGCTCTTTCCCCAAGAGTATGATATCCCAATCAGGAGGGTGCTCCGCTTGTGGCTTGCTGAGGGATTCGTGAAGCGGCCAGAAAAACAAGACATGTGCCAAGAGATTACGGTGCAGGAGTGTTTTGACAATCTAGTTAAGCGCAGTTTGATCCAGATCTCTAAACTGAGGTCCGATGGCAGCCCAAGAAAATGTCGTTTGCTAGGCGTTCTCCGTGATTACTTATTGGATAAGGCCCGAGATATCTGCCTTTTCCATGTACATCGCAACTTAGATTGCCAAGAAGATGGTGGTCGATATGGTAAACGTAGGCTTGTTGAGTATGCAGATGCCAAGAATTGCTTAGATCGGTCTCAATTTCAACATTTGCGCTCTTACATATCATTCAACATCCAGAAGAAAGATATTCCGGCAAAAGAAGTAGGCAATCTTCTTAGAAATACAATAGGCAAGGGCTTTGGGTTGCTTAGGGTGCTTGATCTAGAAGGAGTATATAAACCAAGTTTGCCAGAAAATTTAGGTGATTTGTTCCACTTGAGGTATTTGGGGTTAAGGTGGACATTCTTGGACAAACTCCCCAAATCTGTAGGTGACTTGACCTACCTTGAAACTTTAGATCTGAAGCACACTTATATAAATAGAATTCCCACTTCAATTTGGAAGTTGAAACATCTGCGGCATCTCAATCTCAATGAGATACGTCTCGACAAGGACATGCCTTTGCATCTAAGTGGTTCCTTGCCTCCACTACTGACTCTCTGGGGATTATCTGTTGATCCAGAGAGTCCAGTGAAAAAATGTTTGAGCAAGTTAACTCAACTTAGAGAATTGGGCATTTCATTCCGTTTGAGCAATTTTGATGATCACTCGAGTCAAGTAAGGAAAGGTTCTGGCAGCTTAACTCAATTTAGAGAAGATTTACTAGATTGGATTTCAAAACTAACATCTCTTCAGTCATTGAGATTGCGATCTAAAGACGATATGGGATATCCTTCCGAGCTCAGTTTAAAGCCACTGTCAAGCTTGGAGAAACTTTCTAACCTCTACTTGCTGGGGAAATTGCAGAAACTACCGGAGAGAGATCAATTTCCCCCAAATATCAAAGTTCTCACACTGTCAGTCTCACACCTAGTTAATGATCCTATGCCAATTCTAGGACAGCTTCCAAGCTTAAAAGTTCTCAGGCTTTTGGCCAACTCATACCGCGGGAAGAAAATTGTCTGCCCACAGGGAACATTCAAAGAACTTCGAGTCCTCAATCTCTGGATGCTGAAGGACTTGGAGGAATGGGTGTTGGAAGAAGGAGCAATGGAGAAACTTAAGGAGCTCAATATCAGATGTTGTTCTAATCTGAATAACATTCCGGACAAGTTGTTGCAACAGAGGACCTTCAAGGACTTGATCCTAACAAACATGCCCGTAAAATTCAAGGAAGATATTGAGAAGAATTATTTTGGTAAAGTGTCTATTGCTGTCAACGATTACAAGTTTACTCCACTCCCGGTTAGTTTTCTTCATCAAACTGTACTCTTTTCTCTGTTTTTCCTTTTTATTCATTCCAGAACTTTGATTCTTGAATTTGATTATATCAACTCATTTGGCAGTGGGAACAAGCAGATGATTCGCCAAATGGGGTGTCTTCCAGTGTCTATGGCTATTCAAATGGCGAAATTTCACACAACTGAAGCATTTTGTTCACTTTCAAGACAAGTATCATCAAGTCGAATGAAAGAATAATGTATCTTAATATCGTCATTTTAGATTGATTTTCCCAGTGTTTCTTCTTGTAGTCAAGCTTTGTGTACCTGTTTCTAATTATGAGGTGTGAAAGCTATAATATCTCGATGATTGTCCTGGATTTTACATTTTTGCTTTCAATAAATGGTAACTTTTCAGAGAGCACCAAAGCATCGAATAGGATTATGGGACTATGATAAATAATTGCATAAATATCTCATAATGATGGTAATAGTCCCTTGTGAATCTACTATTAGCTGCATAATTGTATACGAAATTGAGTGATTCTTAAACTAATCTAGTTGTTGTGGGGGAAAAATTACAATTTTATTATTATTATTATTATCAATGTATTTATTTATTATTGTTGGTATATTTGTTTTTACTTATTACTTTAATTGATTAAATAATAGAATTCAAAGATTATGGGGGACGTATTAGTCCTAATGACATATTAATCACAAAGAGTTGTAATAATGAGATATATGTCGTGTTGTTTTATTCATGAGTTGTTGATGAAACACGGATATAATTAGCGCAGATAGGTTATCACATATTTTATTCATTTCTTTAGAAGAAAGTAGTTGATAAGTGTGGGAACACTTGAAGTGAATATGTTGATGCTTGTTATCACAACAAGTTTATCGGATGACTCGCCGTAGAAATTTCACATGGATAACTATCTTAGTATCAGTGGACTATCTCTCATTGACGGTTGTGAGGTTGATCCCTTCGATTTGAGATCATTATGGATATTTATGCGTTGATCGTCCCACTTTGATTGTATTAGATGTGATTGCATCCAAGAGTTACTAATATGATATTAATTGAGTTCGACGTGAACCACATGAAGATTGATGGATGACCAAGAATGTAGTGAGCGGAAATTTTTTCATTTTTATTTTTTCTAAAAAATAAAATTTATTAAGTAATTGTGTCGCTATGAACTTTCTATCATGAATTTAATTATTTTGGTAATCAAAAGTTTGCGTGCATTTACTTTAATTTCTTTAGATTGACAAATGTGGATTATCATTTTCATCAACGATCCTCGGTATATTTTTATTGGGTAAATTTTAAGTGTCATGTCGTATGAAAAACCGTCTCACCCGATTTGAGTTCATCGTTATTTTCTGCCCAACTATTTAATCTAAAAATTGATCAAATGTTAAAGAGAAGAAAGCTATACAACTTAACTCCAACATAATGGCTCAAAGGGGATTCTTATTTGTACATATGGTACTTCGATATAGTGTCCCAAGTGGCATTAGAAAACCACATTCGTTTGAAAATTAGATCACTACCTATTTATATTTAGAAAATTGAAATATACTGGTTTGTTTTAACATTTTAAAAAATACTGGCCAGCTTATAAATTTCATTGATAATTACTGGAATTGCAAAATTTAATATTTTCAACTTTCACATAAATTTAGATAGTTTCAATTATCCAATTAATTACGAGATTAAAGAAAATATCGTAAATTAAAGGATAAGCAATCTACCATATCAGTCGAACCATTATTACTCTTTGCCTTCCTTCATTTCTATCCTCCGCCAATTCAATATATACCAAAACAGCTACACGTACCTTAAATGTTGATCAATAAAACCTATAATTTTAGTTTAATTCTTCTTATTAGCTCCAACTTTATTATTATTATTTTTTGGTTCTTGTTATATTCTTCTAATAAAGTTTGACCAGTAAAAAAATAATTTTTTTGGTAAAATTATAGATAATGATGAATGACTATATGATCTTATCTAGTTATCTATTTACTTCAGATGAGTGTATTCTAGTCAAATTGTAACACCCATTGAAACCCTATAAATAAGGGTTATTTATAGGGTTATTGTTACACACTTGATCTCTTAATTTTCTTCTATTTTCGTCTCTTTTTTCTTAGTTTCATAACACGTTATCAGTACGATAGAGCTCATTCAAAATAGAGAGAATATTTGAGATAGTTTAGAAAATTTGCAGAATGTGGGCAGCTTGTGCATCTGTGATCAAACATTGATATATTAATGCTCCGGGCTCCGATCGTTGTGAAATTTTAATGAATTTTGAATTCATAGAAGAATCTGGACAGCTTGTGCAGTCGTGATAAATCACTGATATCTCAACACTCTGTGATACGATCGTTATGAAATTTTGACAGAAAGTTTAAAACCCATTGTTCTTCAAATCCACTGGTTAGTATCAAGATCTAACGGTTCATTCGTAAGGCAACGTGAACAGTAATAAATTTGGAATTGGTACTAATTTCAACAAATGACTATTTTCCTATTCCAAGTAAGTTTATTCTTACAAATCTTTTGATTATATTTTGTAAGATTGGATTTATATGATTTTTGAATTTTTTTATCGATAAATATTTTATTTTAACAAATTAAATACTTTTAAAGAAGTAAAATTGTGTTGATATTCTTGAAGAAACATTACAAAACTAAATAAATATTCAGGAAGAATATTTTTTTGGTTATTCATGAAAAAATCAAAATTTTATACAAACCCAATATTCTATAAGAATATTATGTTAGCCCTGAAGATTAACTTTATACAAGTCTAAGTTCTATAAATATGTTAATGCTCTCGAAGAGTACAATATTATATTAATATTCTAGAAGAATGTTACTTGTCCCTAAACAACGAGACATCACAAATTTAATATTTCAGAAGAATATTGAATTATTGCTTTCGAAGAAGCAAAATTTTCTTGTATCGATATTATTGAAGAAAATTATATCGTTTTTCTTGAAGAATTATCTATTATTAAGAATCAATATTCTAAAAGAATATTGTATAATATTTTGAAAGAAACATAACTCTGCAAATATCAATATTCTATTAGAATATTATTTGCTGCCGAAGAAAATAATTGTATAAGATCTAAACATTTATTATATTTTTGTTCCTGATGAGTAAACTCTTACATAATTTAGTATTTCTAAATAACAATATGTTGTTGCTCCTGAAGTAGTAAATCATTATATTAATATTCCAGTAGAATATTACTTGCTCCCGAAGAGCATAAATTTTGTAAGATGTAATATTAAGTTATTGTTCCGCTAAAGCATAAAATTTATACTTGTCAATGTCTTTAAAAAATATTGAGTTCGTCTTGAAGAAGAACAATTATTGGTATATTAATATTTTATAAAAATATTGTATTAATACTCCTGAAGAAGTATAACGTTATGAATATTAATATTCTAAAAGAAAATGATATTGTTGTTCTTGAAGAAACACAAGGTATAGAAATATTCTAGAAGAATACAGTGTTGCTCTTGAAGAAGCATAACTTAATTAAACGAATATTATATGATTGCTCTTGAAGAAGCATAAATTTGTACATATCAATATTCTAGAAGAATATTGTCGTGTTGTTTTTGAGAAGCGCAGCGTTACATAAAATAATTTCTAATTGAATATTATGACATTTTTTATTAGAAAGGCACACATTTATATACTTTGTTAATATTTTCGAAGAAACATTCTTTCTTATATATACCAATATTCTTGGAAATATTGCTTTGTTCTTGATGAACATATTTATGAACAAATATTGTGTTGATACTCCTGAAGAATATCATGTTGTAGTTTTTGAATCATAAACTTTATACATATCAATATTTTATAAGAATATTGTGTTGTTGCTCTTTATGAGTGTACATTACAAGATTTGTTTTTAATTATTTTTTTTCTGAACAAAAACAATTTTACAATTCTATTAATATTTTAGATGAATATTAAGTTGTTGCTTTTAAAAGAAAAAAAAAATACAACCTAATAATATAATATTCTAGAAGAATATTTTATTGTTGCATCTAAAGAATATTACTTGCTTCCGAAAAACTAATATTATAAGATCGTTGAATTAAATATTTTCGCGAACCTGAAGTTCGTTAATCCAAGGAATTTTATGTTTTAACATGTTATTTAAATCATTTAGATTTCAGACATGGCGACAATAGTTACGTACCTATTGTATATACATACATCTCACGAATCTTTCAAAGAGAAAAAAAGATAATAATGATGAAACAAAAAATTTGTTATTTATTTTGTTTTAATTTGTACTACATTAATATTAATACAATTAAACAAGTACTATGTTGAACTAGAATGTCCTAACTTTTTTATTGATTAGCATTATTAGTTAGACCATCTCGGATCAATATGATGCAAATTATTAATGAGAATATCTATTGAAAACCAGAATATTTTTTAAAATAATGAATTCTCAGGTGATGATTGTTCTCATGGTATATAAACCAGTGGACATCCACTAGCTAAAATCAGGACTGAATTTTCTGCATTTCTGAAAATTATTTAGGGTGATATATGGGGCCTCGTCACTCTCCACATTTACCATCTAGATAATATTTGTTTCTAATAGATACATCTACTAGATGTTTGTATGATGTTATTATTCGCAACATGAAGTTTGTGAGATTACTTACTCAAATTTTAAATTATGAGCATAATTTTCAGATTATACAATAAAGACGTGTTTCTTGTTAATGCTAGTGAGCTTAAATCTCAAACATTTAATAAATTTTAGTTGAGATGACGATAAATAGTTTTATATGCTAACATATTATGTTTTCTAGATCTTTGTACAAAACAATACGAACTAGAAGATCGACAGGTAACTTATTTGTAAGTTATACAATTGACAAGTGTATTTACTGACCAAAGAGATTAAATCAAATCTCATATTCCAGTTGTAAATGCTCCAATTTATATTGACGTTCTTGAATGACAATCCATTAACATTATATCTGGTAAATTAACGACAAGCCTGAAGTGTGCTGATATTTGATTCCAAAAATCCTCAAATTAAAAATAGAGCCAATTGTAAAGATGGTCATATTGAGGAGGCGTATACTCTTAAATAGTATATAGACATAACGAATTATAAAACCTTAGAAGAGGTTCAGCTAGCTCAAATAATAAAATGAAGAGATCTCGATAAGTTATGTCGCTATGAGAAAGAAATGGATTCAAAAATGAAATGTTGTTGACAACACTTTTGTATATAATGTGTCGCTTTATATTATAAAAGGTAGCAAGGATATTGAATAAAATATGTCAAAGAATTAATTGGCCAAATAAAAGGATGCAAATCAAGTAAATTGAACTTACTAGAGAAACCTAGAGTTTTTGGACCTACAATTAGAACACTTGAATGTGAATACTTATGCGGAAAAAAAATAAAAAAAATTGAAGTCGTAACATATAATGCACGACTCTTAACATTATGAATTTTGCAAAGCTTATGTAAGACAATCACAAGTCGATATCTTATTAGCCTGTTGTTAACCTCCAAAAATAGTTGCCAACATGAGCCCCACGTCTCCTCTTCCTACGTATATTTCCCCTCATGCTTGGACTACCGCGTGGTTTATTCAACCACGTAGATAAGTATCGGACCAGGTGGATATGCAGCAAAAGATAAAGAGAAAACACTATGGTAGAGGTAATAGCTTGGGGGTCCCTAACTATCGATTTCCCTGGTGGTTATAACACTTGAAAAATAATTAGTATAGAGGACTTGATATTTCTTATGAGAGTAATGATTTCAACATCCCCTTCTTGTGGAAATAAACATAGTATTTATAGGCAAATTCTACAAGAATGATCTCCTTCGATGTGCGACACGTGGTTCCATCAGAAGGATTCTTGAGTCAACATCTTTGGTGTCACATCATTAGCATTAATGAGAGAGTCACTTTCAGCCGCAGACTAAGGGGCTATGACTGTGACAAGTCGCATTGACAGGCAGTCCTATCAGTCTTTTCAAGATTTAACCACGGGTTTGGTAGGGAAGGCTTCCTTAGCAAGCAACCAGGGTCGGACATTAATAGCCTCGGTTATTCAAGCTACACGGCCTAGACAACCTCGGTTATATAATCTCCTCGGCGCAACAGCCTCAGAGAAGGGTTGAGCTAAAGCATGTTGACTTTGACCGTGTCCACGTAGAGCCTCAAGTGGGATTGCTTTGCCCACGTGGGATTGGGACGTAACAATAGTCCTCCAATTCCAGGCCCCATTGTTTATGTGGAGTGCTGGGCTTGGTGAGAAGTAGAAGTGAAAGACCATACGGGGTACTGGACTCAGGGATGCACTGCGTGGATGATATGTTTTTGTAATAAAATTGTTGTAATAGTTTTACATAATACAGTCCCACAAGCTCGGGATCAGACATTTATGTGGGGTACCGTACTTGTCATACGCAATTTTTATATTTGGAACTAATGCCTAAGGTTAGCCCTAAGGTTTGTGGAAGCCTTAATGGGAAAACACCAGACAGAGGTAGTCCCAAGCCGGTGTGCAGAATCCTTAAGGAAGAGGCACTAGGCAGAGGCAGTCCCAAAAGAGAGGCCAAGCCACCATGTGGAAGCCTTAAGGAAGACGCAGCTAGTGGAGGCAGTCCCAAGAGGGAGGCCAAGCCACCGTGTAGAAGCCTTAAGGAAGACGCAGCTAGTGGAGGCAGTCCAAAAAGAGAGGCCAAGCCGGCATGCGGAAGCCTTAAGAAAGAGGCACCAGGCGGAGGCAGTCCCAAGATGGATACCAAGCCTCTGTACGGAAGCCTTAAGGAAGAGGCACCATGCGGAGGTAGTCCCAAGAGGGAGGCCAAGCCGCCATGCAGAAACCTTAAAGAAAAGGCACAATGTGGAGGCAGTCCCAAGAGAGAGGCCAAGCCGTCGTGCAGAAGCCTTAAGGAAGACGCAGCTAGCGGAGGCAGCCCCAAGGGAGAGGCCAAGCTGCCGTGCGGAAGCCTTAAGGAAGAGACACCAGGTGGAGGCAGTCCCAAGAAGGAGGCCAAGCCGCCGTCGGAAGCCTTAAGGAAGAGGCACCAGGCGGAGGCAGTCCCAAGAAGGAGGCCAAGCTGCCGTGCGGAAGCCTTAAGGAAGAGGCACCATGCGGAGGCAGTCCTAAGAGGGAGGGCTGTTGGAGGTTGTAATCATTACATGGGTATGAGGAGTATAGAACGTCTTGTTGGGCGTGCTGAAAAGACAGCTGTAGGCATTTAATGCGCCTTATTCGTTAGAGGTAAGTATGTCATATCCGACCCTCGCACATGCGCGAGTTGGTATGACCGTGTATCTTAGAACGTTGATCAAGGGTTATTTGCACGGACGTTTGAATTCAAAGGCTGAGATGATCTTCCTGTTTAGATGGCTAGGATGGATCTTGATTTTGATCCGACAGCCATGGATTGGCTAGCTTTTTCTTATAAAAAGATAGGGAAGTTTTTCATATCAACATTTTTGTTGACATTGTGTTTGTGCGTGTTAAGCAAGAAAAGAGAGATCTTTCGGCCACCGCCTTTCCAGTGTGAACGAGATATTCCAGCGACCTTTCGGTGGGAGAGGACTTCTAGTTTTAGGTACCCACTAAACTCTCTCTCTCTTTTTATTTTGCTTTGTGTTTGTGGAGAGGATGTCTGGTCTGGTAGAAGCTATTGCGGCCATAGGAGAGCCGGTTAATATTGGAGGTGGTACTTCTCCAGAAGTTTCTCCGTCAGCGGCCACGGTGAGACCCATCCGAGGCGTTAACACTGTCACCGGAGAAGAGTTTGCTATAATCCCATCAGCTGAGGACGACCTGGCTCTTGGTCCTTCGAGCAGCGACGTCATGGGACAAGGTCCATCTGTTAGTGGCAGATGGGCTGCAATGGATGTCCCCTCGGTTGCGATCGAGGTTGACCTGGTAAATATTAGGAGGATGTTCCAAGTTCCCAATGATATAGAGCTTCACATCCTGGGGCCCAATGAGAGGGCGTGTTTTCCTAGGAGGGGTTGTGCCACCGTGCACTTTCAGTCCCTCAATGCGGGGATGAGGCTACCTTTGGATCCATTTTATAGGAGGGTTCTTCGAGCCTATGGTTTAGCATCTACCCAGGTAGCTCCTAACGGCTGAAGCCAAATGGCGGGGAGTCTTTATTTGTGGTTCAGGCACTCTCTCAAATTTGAGATGCCTCTGCATGTCTTTCAAATAGTTTATCTCCCAAAGAAGTTGCCAGAGAAAAAGGATAAGGGAGAGGAAGCAGGTTGGTATTACTTTAGCACGTGGAGATCGCACAAGCTATTTGTGTTGGACTGCCCTTCCTCTATAAAGCATTGGAAGGAGGGTGGTTGTTGGGTGTCTAGAACTGGCAGAGAGTGTTGGATGATCCGGAGCCCGATTTGAGCGTGTCCAGCTTCTATGGAGTTGCGAGTGAGTGGTTTGGAAGGGTGGGGGTTGTTTTTGTAGTATTCGTATAACTCAGTGTATATTTTTTCTATTTTGTAGACGCCCTTCCTCGGTGTGAGTTAAAGGAGGAGGAGCTCGATATCATCCGTGCTATTTATACCCATTCGTCGGGACAGAGGAGGTTTGACGTGCTTTTGAAAGTGCCTAGGCACTTAATTGAACTTGGGCAGATGACTAGGAGAGGTTTGTATCTTATTTGTCGCATACTCCATCAGCCTATTTGTTCTAACCTGAAGTTGGCTCTTTTGCAGATGATTTTGAGCAAGGTAAGAGGCCGAAGCCACCCCTTGCTAGGATGATGGCAGCCAAGGTAAGGGAACTTCGTCCTGGGTCCTCTGAAGACGGTTGCCAAAAGAGGAGAATAGAGGATGCAAGCAGGGAAGCCGTTCGAGAAGAGGCGCAAAAAGCTATTACGGAGGTTGTGTCCTCCGAAAAAGATGAACAGTTGGTGAAAAAGTAAAAAACTGCTCCGGTTCGTGCGAGGCCGACTCTAAGGAGGATAATGAGCGGTGCTAGGTCAGCATGGAAGTCGGTCAGTAAGAGAAAATTGGTAGAGGTGATTGAACTGCTCATAGTTCATCCTCCAGATCCCAACCAACGCCGTTTGGCAGTGACTGCCTCTGGCGTTGCTTTGGATGATGCACCTGCTGGGGCGTCGAAGAAGAGAGACTGTACAGGCGAAGCTTCTTCTACTGCTTCAAAGTCGAGGAGGCTATTCAGTAGGTTGGTTGGAGAATTGGAGAGGAAGCTCCCGGTCCTTTAACTAAGAACTTGGAGTTCTATCTAGCTCTAGGAGCGGAGGGGTTCCAAAGGTATCTTAATAAGCCATGGAAGCCTTTCTTGGGAGAAGGGAAGGCCGAGGATTGGATGGAAGCGTCTTTGGCTTGTTCCATCCGTTCGGCGACTACACATATGAAGTCCTTTGTGGCAATGAGGGAGTTGAAGAAGAAAATGGCTGACACATCGGAGGTTATCTCCCAAACTGATCAAATCAAAGATTGCCTTGATAGTACAGTGGCACTGGCTGAAAGTGCCAAACTGGTGTATGAGAAGGCGAAGTTAGACATGGCAGAGGCTAAGAGTCAAGTAGCTATACTGACGAAGAAGCTCGATGATGCCTTAAATGCTCAGAACATAGCCTCGTAGGCATTGGAGGTGGCCAACAGGAAGAACCGTCAATTGGCTGCAGAGGCTAATACGAGGGAGGAGGAGATTGCAAAACTTAAGGCTGAATTGGAGACGTGTTTAAAGGAGAATGTGGGGGTGGAGTTCGTTAGGGATGCTGTAATGGCCGAGAAGGAGGATCTGGCCAAAAAACTCCAGGATATCGATGCTAATTTTGTTGCCAACTTTCATCTATCGGAGGCATACACCAGTTTTTCAAATTACTTTACGAGTGTTGGGCAACAAGAAGTCGTTACTGCGCTTCGTACCGAGCATCCAGATTTCGACTTTTCTTCCCTTGAGGCCAAGTTCCCTCCAATGGATATAGCAGATCCTCTTGATGAGTAGCTTAGATTTTTCTCTCTTTTTTGTAAGAAATCCTCTGAAGAGGCTCCTATGTACCTAACTTGCTTATTAGTAAAGTATCTTTTGAGGCATCGTCTATTTTCGTTAATTTGTTCCAAAAATATTTACAAGACACATGACTAGCTTCTGAAAAAATATCTTAAGAACCGGTTATTCACAGCTATAAAGGAAAAATAACTTAGTCTTTATATAAACGTTTGATAGCACTGGTATACAGGCTCGTTGTTAAAAGAAAGATGGTGCGCATCTTTAAAGAAGAGGCCATTCCCTCTTGCGTATAAATAACAGAATTAAATGGTAACATTCTTATTGATAATACCTACGCAAATGTTCAGCGTTCCACGGGCGAGGCTGTTGCTTAGCATCCAAGTCTTCAATGCAGTACGTGCCAGGGTACACTTTCCTCGCGACCCGGTAAGGTCCTTCCCAATTGGGGCCTAGGGTCCCAACTCCTGGTTCTTTGGAGGAGGTGAACACTCTCCTTAATACCAGATCGCCGATGCGGAAGGACCGTTTCTTGACTTTCTTGTTGAAATACCTTACCATTTTCCTTTGGTAAGAGGCTAGCTTTACTTGAGAGCTGTCCCTTCGTTCTTGTAGGAGGTCCAGGCCAGCCCTCATGAGGTCATTGTTGTTGGCTTCGTTGAAGAGCAGTCGGCGAGGCGACGACACGCCAACTTCTACAGAGCTTACAGCCCCAGATCTGTATGCTATTGAAAAGAGAGTCTCTCCTGTTAGTGTTTTGGCTGTGATCCTGATCGCCCAGAGGACATGCAGGAGCTCATCGACCCAAGCACCCTTTGACGCCTCAAGCTTTTGCTTAAGAGTATATTTGATAGTTTTGTTATCAGCCTCCACCTGACTGTTGGCCTGAGGATGATGGGGGCTAGAAAAGTGTTTAACGATCCCCAGCTCCTCACATAGGTTCTTGATTTTCTTGTTGTCAAACTGTTTTCCATTATCGGAGACCAGAGAGTGAGGAATCCCAAATCGACATATGATGTTCTTCCATATAAATTTGGAGGTGTTGGCTTCGGTGATTTTTACCATTGGTTCAACTTAGACCCATTTAGTGTAATAGTCGATGGCGACTAAGGCGTGGCAGGCGTTGCCCCTATCCCTAGGCATAGGGCCTATGAAATCTATCCTCCATTTGGTAAAGGGCCACAGGCTGGATACTGTGATAAGTTCTTGGTAGGGTTGACGCGGTATGGTAGCGAAGCGCTGACACTAGTCACATTTTCTTGAGTGATACAATGAATCTTTCTTTAACGAGGGCCAGAAGTATCCCTGTTTGAAGATCTTTTGTGCCAAGGCCAAACCCCCGGTGTGATTGCCACAAATTCCCTCGTGGACTTCTCTGAGGATGTAATCAGCTTCGTTCATCCCAACACACTTGAGGAGTGGTATGGACTAAACTTGTTTGTAGAAGACGTCGTCAGATAGCATGAAGTGTGCCGCCCTTCTCTTCGGTTTTCTAGCTTTTTCTTTATCTGTGGAGAGTGTTTGGTCTTTTAAAAATGCTAGGATGGGATCCATCCATGAGGTGGTCTCCTTGATCCACATCACTTCCGTGATGGCTTCTATGAAGGGCTTGCTAAGGTGTTCGATGGGGACCAGCTTAAGAAGTTTTGAGATACCAAGTCGGTGGTTTTACGGGAGCCATCGGGGTGTCTATTTCAGGTGTGCTAGCAAATTCTGCCACAAAATCTGCGAGGGCTTGCCCTTTGATGGACATTCTAGGTTTAAATACAATGTTGAACTGGCTTAATATGGTGTGTTTTGTAACTTTGGTCTGTCCATTACTTTGAGGGTGTTCCACTGAAGTTAACCAGTGCTCTATTTGATAGCTCTCGCAGAAGCTCTTGAAGTTATGGTTGTCAAAATACCTTTCATTAACGTTGATTAACACTCTTGGTATTCCAAATTGCTATATGACATTTTTCTGTACAAAATCATGTATCTTCGTTTCCAGTGTTTGTGCTTCTACCCACTTAGTGAAGTAGTCAATTGCCACCAACATGAACTTTATTTTCTCGTGGTCGATAGAAATGAGGCCTAGTATTTCCATCTCCTATTGATTGAACTCTATAAATAACGGCCAGAAATTCAGCTGACACAGATGAATGATGTTTCTGAACCTTTGATAGTTATCAAACTTCTTGACTAAATCTTGTGCATCTTGTTTCATCATAGGCTAGTCATAGCCTTATCTCAATGCTTTAAATGCTAAAGTGTTGACTTGTTAGTAGTTACTACATATTCCACTGTGGATTTCAATACCTCGTTGGCCGCTCTTGGTTGGAGGCATTTTAGGTAAGGTATTGAGAACCCTCTGTTGTAGTATCTTCCATCTATTATGGTGTGCATTTTCAATCTCTTGGATTCGACTGGGTCGTCTGGTAACGTGCCAGCGACTAGGCAGTTCAGAATTTGGTCAATCCAACTAAGCTCTATGTTTACCTCATTTACTTCAATCACACACACTATGCTAGATGGATTAAACATATACACACTTGTTGTCTGTGGTAGGTCTTCTAGGCTGGTGGAGGCTAGGCAAGAGAGTGCATCAACACATTCGTTTTTCCTTCACATGACCTTTGTAACCTGGAATTTTGTGAACTTTTATTGCAAGTAACTGCCATACGGGCTTCCTTGGCCTCATATTCCTTGGTCATCTGTCCTATCACCAATTTCAAATTAATATAGATTTCTATCGATGAGATTTCCAATTGCAAGGCTAAGTTCAACTCGACGATCACGACCTCATACTCTACATTATTATTCGTCGTAGGGAATTCAAAGTAGAGTGAATATTCAAGATCTTCTGTATTTGGTCCCAAAATTATAATACCAGCCCCAAATCCTTCGTTGTTGGAAGAGCAGTCTACATAAAATACCCAATTTGCAGTCAAGGGTGGTCGGTGGAAAGATGAGTTCCGTAATAAAGTCAGCCTGAGCTTAGGCTTTGATAGCTGTTCTAGGCTTGAACTCAATATGAAATTGGCTTAACTTGACTACCCATTTTATGAGACGTCTCGAAGTTTTTGGCCGGTGTAGTATCTGCCTGATGGGTTAGTCAGTCATGACTAGGATTTGGTGGGCCTGGAAATATGGTCTCAATTGTTGCGATGCCATCACAAGGGCTAAAATTAGTTGCTCGACCAAATTGTATCTAGTTTATCCTCATTTTAACACTTGACTCATGTAATAGATGGGCTTCTATTTTTTTGAAAATATTTTACCAAAACTGGGCTTATAGCATGAGCTGATACTTCTATGTGAAGATTGAGTTGGTCACCCGGGTTGGGTCGAGTTAAAGTAACGGGATGTAGTAGTAACTATTTTAATAGACATAGTAATTCTTTGTAGCTTTCTGTCCATTCAAAATCTTTAGATCCCACGATTGCCTTAAAAAAAGAGTGGCACTTGTTGGCTGCCTGCGACATGAAGTAATTCAAAGCTGCTACTCTTCCATTTAACCTCTAAATTTCTTTTTCGCTTGTAGAGCTATTCATGTCAATTATAGCCTAAATCTTGCCTGGGTTTTCTTAAACCTCTCATTAGGTGATCATGAAACTGATGAATTCTCCATCTCCTGATGTTTTGAATACACATTTGTATTCGGTTTAAACTTCAACTTGTGCTTGCAGGCTACTTCGAATACCTCTTGAAGATCACCTACATCATTAACAGCCTTTACTGTTTTCACCACTCTGTCATCCACATATGCCTCAACATAACAGCCTATGAGATTTCCAAAGATTTTGTTTACCATTCTCATGTAGGTAACACCGACATTTTTAGCACGAAAGGCAGCAATATGGCCCCTAGTCGGTGATAAATAGATTTTTTCTTGGTCACAATCATCCATGGATGGTGAAACTTGGAGAAAGCATCCAAAAAACCCAGTCATTCATTTTCAGAAGTGGAATCCACAAGGTGGTCTATGAAAAGAATGGGATAAGAGTCCTTTGGGGATGCCTTGTTTAAGTCTGTGTACTCTGCACACATTCTCTATTTCCTAGTGGATTTTTCGACCAAGACTACATTCGCCAACCAAGATATTGAAATTTACGGATAAAAACTACATCTATAAGTTTTTGTACTTCAGTTGCTATTGTTTGTTTTGGACCTAACTACCTTTTTTCGATTTCAAGGGCCTGACTCTAAGCAACACTCCCAACCTGTACTGAGCTACTTGCGTGTCAATCATGTCTATATCCTTAGGGCTCCAAGCGAAGAAATCAAGATTATTCATCTACTATTTCTAAAGGTTTTATACGTGTTTTTGGTTGTTCCAAATCAAAAACTATGACTGATCTGGTATTTTTGACCAGTATACTATCCCCATAACATCTTCTAGAAGAGTATTAATCATCCCGTACAACCCAATTCTCCAGCTGGTAGAAAATTTCATTGTCTGGTGATAGGTTGAGACAACAGCCCTGACAGAGTTTAATAGGGGCCGCAGATTGCTTTATTTTCCATAAGAGTCTCAACTACTTAAAACTTGGCCTTGGCGACTATGCTGGTTGTTGGGCTGAATTTGTGATGCCAACAAGTTTATGGAGCAATGATGAAAATGGGTTTATCCCATTAGGAGATGATCCATGATCCATTGCTTGATAAGTTACATCTCATGTTACAATTGGTACATTGACTGAAGACCCGGCCCAACTACTGAACAAAATTGAGATGGCTAAGATCGTTGGATGAATTCTTGATCAATGGTTGGCAGCTCTGGTCTATATATGACTTGAAGTTGCCCTAATGCTCAGAATTACAATCCTCCATCTGAAAGAGAGAAAAATAGAGTTAGTGTTTCTTGTGTTGTGATTCATTTTGTCTTCTTCTTTGCTTTCTCTAAAACCTCTGATTTTGGAGTTCTTCTGCTTCTTCTTACTTTTTGATGAAGGTTTCTGAGTGATTGAATGAAGGGAGTAGTGTTGGTTGTGGTCTCTATTTTTTACCGATGTTCTGAGTTACTATAGCAACTCGGTTTGTTCAGAGGGGTTTGTGGTTTTCGAGTTTGGGTTTGGTTCTTGAGGTTGTAGCTAATGGTACAATGTTCTGAGCCCTAAATCCGTTGGTGTATATACTACTACTCTGATCTTAGAACTTCGTTCTTGGTTTGTAAGAGGTTCTTGCATTTTAATAGTGGTATTAGAGCGTTAGTGGCCTTCTTGAAAACTATTTTTAAAAAAAAAAACCTTTTTTCTCTTTGAGTAAGAAGAATCATTTTCAAAATATGGTGTTTCTTTTTAACAGATTTGTGGTTTTTTGGTTTAGATCTGAAAGATCTTAACTGTTCTGCATTTTTGGTTTCCTTCGTGGTCTTCGCTTTAAAGATCTAAACAATAAAAACGCTCAAATTTGTGTGACAACTAAAAGATCCTTTTAGATTTATGCTATATTTTAGTTTACACACCTTACTTTCTGCACTTTTTTTCTTGGTGACTTCTTGGCTTACAAAGGTAAAATGGTGATCAAGTCTCCGATCACCACAATGGTTTGCACCCTCTAACTCTGTTGTTATAAAAATCTTGACTGCTCCTTGAATAGTTTGTTTTTGATTATGTTGCTCTGTTACTGAACATCATCTTTTCTGTCAAAGAAGTTTGTAAAAACCTACTGTCTCAACTTTGTGCCTTGACCTGGGAATGTAATTCTCATGGAATCCTAGTGAAACTGAGCAGTGATAGTCTTTCTCTTTATAGTCTTTGTAAATAGACTTAAATAAAATCTAATCAAATTTGATAAGTGTACTGAGTGTGCCTTACTTGATTATTTTTTGCTTTGTTAATATTCTGAGTTGCCCGAATAATAGTTTAATTCCCTGTTCTACTTTGCATGCTGCATTTCTTAGTGAATCTTTTTACTGTCATGGAAAATACTAGTTTTGAACTTGGGGTTTTTACTAGAAAAGGGGATTTTCCTATATGGCAACAAAAGATGAGAGGGGTGTTAGTCCAACAGAAAGTAGCAAAAGCCATAAATGGAACCTTTCCTGATACTATGACTGAAGATCAAAGAATTGAGGCAGATGAACTTGCCTACAGCTCCATAATTCTGCATCTTTCTGACCAAGTCCTAAGAAAAGTAAAAAAGTTAGATTCTATTCAACTTTTGTGGAAAAAGTTAGAAGAATTGTACTTAGTGAAATCCCTGCCAAATAAGCTTTTTCTATTAGAAAAGTTTTTTTGTTTTAAAATAGATTCCTCTAAAAATCTTGATGACAATCTTGATATCTTTAACAAATTAGTTCAAGATATCACCAATACTGGTGAGAAAGTATCTGAAGAGTATAAAGCTTTTATTGTCTTAAATGTTATCCTTGAGGTCTATAGGGATGTTAAGACTGCCATTAAGTATGGCAGAGATACACTTACCCAAGATATTGTTGTACATTTTTTAAGAAGTAAGGATTTAGAGCTGAAAACTGAAAAAGCTTATGGTAGTAGTTCAGAGTCTCTCTATGTTAGAGGTAGGTCTCAAAATAGGCAGAATGGGGGTTATGAGAGTCAGCAAAGTCAGGGTAGTAGTAATAATAGCAACTATAAGAAAAAGAACAAAGGGAGGTCTAGATCCAAGTCTAAGACTAGAGGTAATAAGTGTTATGGGTATGGTAAAACTGGCCATTTCATCAAAGATTGCTATAAAAGAAAGAATGAGCAAAAGGATAAAATGGCAGATGAAGGAAATGTAGTTGAACCAAAAGAAGTAAATACCGTAGGTGTCTATGTTGTCACTGAACCAGTCAGTGGGCACTCTTCTACCAATTATGCAGATAAAAGTGATCAAATTCAAGAATGGATCTTGGATTCTAGTTGTACTTTCCATATGACATTTAGAAAGCATTGACTTCATAATTTTAAGAATGTTTCAAATGGGGAAGTTCTTATGGGAAACAATGTGGTCTGTAAAATTGAGGAGAATGGAAATGTGACTTTAAGATTTGAAAATGGTTATATATGTACTCTTGAAAGAGTCAGATATGTACCTGATCTCAATAGGAATTTAATTTCTGTAGGAGACTTAGATGGATTGGGAATGTGTGGTAAATTTGGAGATGGCATGTTAAAAGAAATCAAGGTGTCTCTTGTCATCTTCAAAGGGATCAAGAGAAATGGGATTTATGTAACTCAGGCTGAAATAGTTTCTCAGTGTAATAGTCTATTCTCTAGTGCTGAAGTTGAGTCCACTTTAAAGTGGCACAACAGGTTGGCACATATCAGTGAAAAAGGACTTCACATCTTGCAGAAACAAGGAGTTTTTGGTAAATATGTGATCTCTAAAGTCCCCTTTTGTGAACACTGTACTCTTGGCAAACACCACAAGCTTCACTTTAGCACACAAAAGCACAAAACCACTTCTATCCTAGAATATATCCACTCAGACTATGGGGTCCAGCCACTGTCCCTACGCAAGGAGGAAATAGATATTTTCTCTCCTTAATTGATGACTTCTCTAGAAAAGTTTGGATTTTCTTGTTAAAACAGAAATCTGACACTTTTGAAAGGTTTAAAACCTGGAAAATTCTTATAGAAAACCAGACTGGAAAGAAGATTAAAATCTTTAGAATAGATAATGGCTTAGAATTTTGTAACTCTGATTTCAATCAGCTGTGTGATGAATGTAGTATTCTGAGACATAAATCTGTACCCTATACTCTCCAAAAAATGGGGTAGCTGAAAGAATGAATATGACTCTCTTAGATAAGATGAGATGTATGATGGTTAGTTAAGGCCTTCCAAAAGTCTTGTGGGGAGAAGCTGTAATGACAGCTTTATACATTATCAATAGAACACCTTCAAGTGTTCTAGATGGCAAGACTCCAGAACAATTATGGTATGGAGAATTTCCTAACTATAGTCATCTTAAAATCTTTGGGTGTGCAGCCTATTCTCATCAATCTGTAGAAAAACTTGAAGCAAGGGCTCAAAAGTGTGTTTTTCTTGGTTATCCTGATGGTGTAAAAGGACATAGATTATGGGCAAAAGAAGTAAAGGGTTTTAAAATAATCACTAGTAGGGATGTGACTTTTAATGAGTTTAACATGCATTAACATGCATTGCATTGCTGATAAAGGCTCCGATGAAAGTACCTCTAAAAATATCGATAGGTTTCAGGTGGAGACTGATTCTCCTTCTGATCTTAATCAGCATCAGAATGCTACAGCCTCTGAAGTTGATTCTAATGAGGATGATGAGGGTCACCCAGAAATGGAAGACATGACCCAAGAAACTCATCTCTCTGATCTTGATAATTACCAGTTGACAAGGGATAGGACTAAAAGGGATATTAAGGCTCCTTCAAGGTTTGATGATTTTGTTTATCTTGCTGTTATGTCCTATAATGATCTTATGTTTAAAGAACCAAACTCTTACAGTCAAGTTGTAAGTAGTAAATTTGCTAATAATTGGTATAGTGCTATGAAGAAATGGAGTCTTTAAACAAAAAATGTCACCTGGATACTAGTTCCAAAGCCAAAAGATAAGTCTCTTGTAGACTCCAAATGGATTTTCAAAGTAAAAGAAGGAATTTCTAAAAAGGATTCTTTGAAATTTAAAGTCAAACTTGTGGCAAAAGGTTTTACTAAAAAATATGGCATTGATTACAATGATATCTTTTCTCCTGTAGTTAAATATACTACTATCAGAATTCTTCTTGCATTAATTGCTCATCATGATTGGAAAATTGAATAAATGGATGTCAAAACTGCTTTTCTTCATGGTGATCTTGATGAAATCATTTAAATGACTCAACCTAAAGGTTTTGTTGATGCTTCTGAACCTGATAGTGTGTGTTTACTAAAGAAATCTTTGTATGGTCTTAAACAATCACCAAGACAATGGTATAAAATGTTTGATAACTTTGTATTAACTGTTGGTTTCAAATGAGTGCCTTTGATCATTGTTTATACCTAAAGAACAATAAAAATAATCTGGTGACTATTTATTTACTTTTTTATGTTGATGATATGTTATTGATTGGTTCTAATATGCATGACATAAATGAAATAAAGAAATCTGTATGTTCTGAATTTGATATGAAAGATTTGGGGCATAATAAAAGAATATTAGGAATTGATATTGAAAGGAAAATATCTAAACGTGTATTGCTGTTAAAGCAGTCTGCTTATATTGAAAAGGTTTTATCAAAGTTTTCTATGCATGATGCTAGAACCGTGTCTTTACTTTTAGCAAGTCATTTTAAATTGGGTAAAGACCAATGTCCTATAGATGATTCATATATAAAACGTATGGAGAAAGTGCCTTATGCAAATGATGTGGGGAATGTCATGTACACAATGGTGTGTACAAGACCTAATGTTGCCCATGCCATAAGCACTCTCAGCAGGTTCATGGCCAATCCTAGTCCTGAACACTGGAAGCTCTGAAATGGTTATTAAGACACTTAAAAGGAACTTCTAATCTAGGATTAATCTATGGGAGGAGTAATTTTTACAGGTTTTGTTGATGCTGACTTTGCTGGTGATAAGGATAATAGAAAATCAACTACTGCTTATGTTTTTACATTGTGTGGTACTTGTATTAGTTTACAATTCCAACCCATTGTAGCCTTATCTACTACTGAATCTGAATATGTTGCACCAACTGAGGCAATTAAGAAAGGTTTGTGGTTAAAGGGATTGTTATCTAAAATAAATATGCTATCTAATCCTGTCGTAGTTTACTATGATAGTCAAAGTGCAATACATTTGTGTAAGAATCCTGTCTTTCATGAACGCACAAAACAAATTGATGTTGAACTTTATTTTATTAGAGATAATATTTCAAAAGAATCTATGTATCTTGAAAAGATACCATCCCAGTTTAATCCTTCTGACATGGGTACAAAGGTACTACCTCTAAACAAATTTCAATCTTATTTAAAGTTGTTGAACATTGATGCTGGTTAGCTTTATCTGCAGGTGATTACCTTGATGAGAACTCGGTTACTGATAATATTATGAGGTTCTTCTATGTTGGCATCAAGGTGGAGATTGTTGGGCTGAATCTGTGACGCCAACAATTTCATGGGGCAATGATGAAAATGGGTTTAGCCCATTAGGAGATGATCCATGATCCATTGCCTGATAAGTTACACCTCATGTTACAGTTGGCCCATTGAATGAAGACCCGGCCCAACTGCTGAACAAACTTGAGATGGCTGAGACCGTTGGATGAATTCTTGATCAATGGCTAGTAGCTTTGGTATATATATGACTTGAAATTGCCCTAATGCTCATAATTACAATCCGTCGTCTGAAAGAGAGAGAAATAGAGTTAGTATTTCTTGTGTTGTGATTCTTTTCGTCTTTTTATCTGCTTTCTCTAAAACCTCTGGTTTTAGAGTTCTTCTGCTTCTTCTTACCTTTCTGATGAAGGTTTCTGAGTGATTGAATGAAGTAAGTAGTGTTGGTTGTGGTCTCTGTTTCTGACCGCTGTTCTGAGTTTCTGTAGCAACTCGGTTTGTTCAAAAGAGTTTGTGGTTTTTCGGTTTAGGTCTGGTTCTTGAGGTTGTAGCTAAGGGTACAATGTTCTGAGCCCTAAATCCGTTGGTGTATATATTGTTATGCTGATCTTAGAACATCGTTCTTGGTTTGTAAGAGGTTCTTGTATTTTAACACTGGTCGGATATGTTCCAAATGTAATTGGTACCTCAAGAGTCACTTCTGGTATCATAGTAGGTCCGCCAAATCCTTGCAAAGGTATGGATACATGTCGAAATTGCTCAGGGTATATTTTCAAACTCACAAATGCCTCTCACTATAGTACGTTTGTTGCAATGCCGTTGTCGACTAAGACCTTTTTTACATCAAAAGCTACAATGTCCCCGACAATGACCAGGACATCGTCATGCGGGATAAATACCCTGATGAGGTCTTTGTCATTAAAAGTCAAGTCCTGGATATACTAGGGTTTATTCATGGCAGAACTTGTACCACCCCAGCAAGCATAGGTTTTTTCAGCTAAGTTGGAGTCTCCTCCAACTACTATTCTCTCGACGATTGCGTTAATTATTCCAGCCCAGAGTGGTGGGTCGTAAATCCCTTCATTAACATCTTCTTTTCCTTTGGCAGCTCTCACAAACATTACTAGGTGCTTTCTTTTTCAGGAAGCGTTCGATCTCTTCTTTCAACTGCAAATAATCATCGGTATCATACCTGTGGTCCCTGTGATAGGAACAATCTTATTACTCTTGTGAGAAGATGCTAGCATCTTCTGAGGCCATTCGAGTTTTCTCATTCTCTTTGTTTCCATTAGCACATTTGCGCTTGAAGTGCATAAGGGCATGAATCTAGTATCTCTTTTTCCTTTTACTTTTCCACGGCCACAGAAATCAATGTGGCCGCGGGGTCAGAGTGGTGCTTTTCTCTGTCATCCTTTGTCCCATGTTCATCGAGAGATTTTCTCTTGTTGGATTCTGGCTCTCTCATTTCTCTCTAGGTCTTTGTTATTATGAAAGCCTTGTGTACATTTATACACTTGTCTCCCAGTCTCAATAACTCTGTATCTATATACTTGTCTTCCTGTCTCAATAACTCATGCATAGAATCTAGTGGTTTTCTGACAAACACTTCTTGAATGATCGAATGCCATTCATCATGGTCATCACTACGACTGACATTCGCAGATCTTTGATTCCCAGGTTGCTCAGTTAAATCATGATGTGAAGTCATTCAATGACTCGTCTTTTTCCTATAGCAATTGCACGAGTCCAATAGCAATCTTTTTTTGCTTCGTTTGCTACTGGCAGAGTAAGCAGCGAACTGCCTTGAAAAATCATCAAAAGTCTATATAGATTTGGTAGCAAAGTAGCCACCCAATCTCGTGCCTCACGTCTCACTACACAGAAAATCCTGACACATGATTGTATTTGACATCTCATGTAGCTTTATCAGATCAACAAAGGTTCTCGAATGATACAACGGGTATATTTTTCCATCATACTTTTCAATGTTCAAATGCTCGAAGCCTTTCAATATGAAATATCATGACTTTAGGTAAAAATGGATCATCCTCTAGGACCAACTATATGCCTTTATCTTTCTTGTTGTGGCTGGGTAGGTTCTTACCCAGCCACCAGGCCTTTTGTGCTACCCGACCACGAGGTTGTTGTGGTCGAGTAGGGTGCTACCCCACCCAAAGGATTTTGCAATTAAGCGTGAGTCAGGTGTTACTATGCTGTGATGGGATTGATGGATGTTCTTTGAGTTCGAATTTTTTACGATTTGTTTTTGTTTCGGTGGAATCAGTTTGACATGCTGCGGTTTTACATATTAGTTGTAAAGACATAGGTAGACATTTTGAGCAAGTAGTTTCTTTGATTAAACCTGAATTTCTTTGAACTCTTTGCAGTGGAACTCGTCATTCGGATTTTCTTTTTTTCATGAAAAAATAGAAAAACAACTTTCTGCAATAGATTTATTTATCTGCCCATGGGTTTTCAAGAACGACCAATTATTGTCTAGTTTATTACTTGGTGTTCAATTATTGAGCTTTTTCCAGGATATATAGAGTTAACTTTCAGAGATTGCAGCAAAGAATTTCAAGCTTAAATTCTAATATTATTTGGCTGATTTGACTGAGGGGAAGCATGGATAGTTTGAAGTGGAGGATCACACATTTCTGAAAGATATTTGGGCTTATTTGGGAACATTGAGTCAGGGAAATGAGAGAGAAAATGTTGGCAACGGAGATATTCCATTCGATTGTTTGTAATTGTTACTTTGAGGAATCTATTTTCTTTTGATGGAAATCTATTAATCATTTGAGGTGATGGATCAAACATGTGTACAAATAATTGTTCTAAAAATCTTTGATTTTCAATTTGATAAATATATTGATGAAAGAATTCGATTGAACACCAAACCAAATTTGAAACATCAATTGTTCTACTCATAATTGAAAACTTAATTGAAAATACATGACATGATAGCAATATAAAACTTACAGGATAGTAAGAAAATAAAGCTTCAAAGGAAATTGAAATTACAAACTTGAAACACTCTGCCTATTACAAGAAAATTACTTCTTTAAATAGACTAAGGACGCCTTGGATGCTTGAGATGGAATCTGTTTTTCTTGATAAGTCTATCACCTTTTGTCGGCCACCTTTGAATAATGTATCCGAGGACTGTTCAACTTTTGACATTTTTGGGAAATGAATATGCTTTTACTGTATCACTTTTGAAAAGTTTGTCGGCAACGTCACTGTAGATGATTGAAGGTTTTGTTTGATGATATTTTTTTAATTTTACCCAATCTACAGTTTTTCCCTACATTTCTGTAGAGTAATGATAAAGGAAAAGGTTAAATTTCAAAAAAAATCAACATCAACACCGATGCAATCATCCTCATTTTGATCAAAATTCAGGTCGGATCCAACTTCGGAAGCATGAGCGGATCCTTTGCTTGATTCAGCCTTCGCCATTGAAGAAGCTTTGTGTGCCAGGATAGCAAAGACCTCAGGGTCAGAACATTGAGCCATTTGGGCCAGAATTTTTGATTTCTCATATAGGAAATCATTCTGAGAAGAATTTGAACCTGCTTTTGATTTTAATTGTTGATTGATCCAGGATTGAACAGCTTTTGAACAAGCATTTGAGTCATTGAACTCTTCCCACCACTTTACTTTACAACGGCGGATAATTCTTTTGTAGGAGAAGGGCTCGCTAGAAATTGGAAGGAACTGGAAATCCCAACAGAAAATCCAGGCGATTTTAAAGATTTTACAGAATTGGAAAAGAAGGTTTTCATTTGGGATGAGATTGATGGTATTTGTTTTGAAGAGATTGAAGCCTTCAAAAATACGGCTAGAAAGGATATCTTCTGAGGCACCAAAATAGAACCACCAAGATTGAAACCAAACTGGAAATTTTTGTGGACAATTTTGATCAAATAGGACAAACCATGAATGACTTGAAGGACGGAAATAAAAAATATTATGCCAAGCTTTAATATAATCTAAATATGTAAATTGAGATTTTTGACCATTTTTGAGTGAAAAAACCTTTGGTTCCCAGGGTTCTTGCCCCCAACTAGAGAGAGAGAGAGAGAGAGAGAGAGAGAGAGAGAGAGAGAACCAGAAGAATTTTGATTTTTGAGAAATCAATCCAATGAACATTTGGTTTATTTGGTGTGTGCGAAATGATTGCGGATTTTGTGACCTTGAGAATGGTTTCATACCACATTCTTGACTGATGAATGAACTGTAGTATGAAATAGAACTCATTGAGGACATGGTACTTTCTATCAATGAAATTGAAAGGGTCGTCATCTTTGATAAATGGGGGAAGATTCTTGAGAAACATTCATCAAGAGAAGGGTAATTTGCTCATTCATCTTCGAAGTCAGCAACATGGATAGTGTTGGGTTTGATAACATATTAAAATTTTTGGTTGTTGATTTCTAGAAGTTTGCCTGATCCAGGAACGGTATCAGGTTTGAGGGCATTTTTGTAATTGGCTGGAACTTTTGTGTGAGAAGGAAGGGTTCCAAGAACTGTAAAAGGGTTTGAAGAACCCGAAGAATGTTTGGATTTTTGAGAAGACAGGACTTTCGCTGTAGAACAAGAACTCTCAAGGAGGTAATCCTCCGGAGTTCTTCCTTTGGTAACTGGAGGAACTGGCTTCTTGGACATTTTTATCTTGTAAAAATTCTCTGGTTAAGAAATCAGGAAGGAAATTACTCTCTCCTTTTATAAACTCAATGGAAAAATCAAAACAATATAAGATTGCTTGCCACCTGGCAAAGATTTGTTTTGAAACAAGATTCTTCACGTCTTTTTGCAAAACATCTTTTGATGCTTTGCAATCAGTTCTAACAAAAAAAGTTTTATTGATAAGATCATCTTGAAATTTTGATATACATAAAACAATAGATAAACATTCTTTTTTGAAAGTAGAATAATTTTTTTGTGGACCAAGCCAAATGCCTGAATGATAACAAATAAATTGTTCTTTTTGGTTATCAATCGTCTGTTTGAGAATACCACGGTAGCCAATATCAGAGGCGTCAGTTTCAACGATAAGAAAGGCTTTTGGATTAACAATATTGAGACACGGAAGAGTCTTGACACTTTCTTTAACTAATCTGACTGCTTTGGTATGTTTATCGGACCATTGTGGAGGGACTTTTCTAAGTCTTTGATAAAGGGGTTCGCAGATTTGCCTAATGTTTGGGATAAAATTGGAAATATAATTAACACAACCTAAGAATATTTGAAGGCTTGTTTTATCTAAAATTTGGTCAGGAAATTTTGAAGCAAACTCAAGACTTCGTTTAACAGGAGTAATGGTTCCTCTAACGATTTCATGTCCTAGAAATTTAATCTTAGTTTGGCAAAGGACAATTTTCTTTTCAGAAACGGCTAAACCATTTCTTTTAGCTATTGAAAGGAAAATTTGAAGATGCTTCAGATGTTGTTCAATACTATCAGAATAGATAAGAACATCATCAATATAAACAATTGAGAAGTTTTGGTATGGATTGAATATATCGTTCATAATTTTTTGAAATTCAGAGAGGGCATTTTTGAGATCGAACGGCATTACATTCCATTCATATTGACCAAAAGGAACATTGAAGGCAGTTTTGTATCTATCCTTTTCGTTAATTTGGATTTGCCAAAATCCAGATTTGAGGTCAAATTTTGAAAAAATGACAGCATTGACAAGCCTATTGAGAAGGTCCTTTTTCTGGGGCATTGGGTACCTAATCCATTGTAATACTTGATTAAGAGGTTTATAATTGATAACCAGTCTGGGGACACCTCTCTCAATCTCACCATGATTATTGATATAGAAGGCAGGACAACTCCATGGAGACTTACTAGGCCTAATTAAACTTTTTTCAGTGAGATCTTGAATTTCTTTAGTACATGTTTCAAGGAGATCTTTGTTCATTTGGATTGGTCTAGCTTTTGTTGGTATTTGTCTCTCATCAAAATTGGAGATGTGAGGAAGAGTAACAATGTGTTTCTTCGTCGCCCAAAAGGCATTAGGTATGGTTGAGCAGACTTCAGACCTAATGGCTTCATTGATTTTCTCAATTTGTTCTTTTATATTTTTGGTTTCTAATTGATCAGTAATCCTAGTGAATCTAATGTCTTCTTTAAGATATATGATATTTGTTTTTTGAGATTAATATTATTAATAATGTTTGTGATGGAGTGTTCTTTGATGAGATTGATATCTCTAATTGAAGGAGGATTAAGAAATTCAAAGAAAATTTCTTGATCAAGATAGTTTGATTTTAATCATTTTTCAGTAACAGAGATAGGAATTGAACTAAGAAAGGAGTTCCAAGAATGACTTCTTGGTCTACATCTTTAACAAGATAGAAGCTATTTTTGAGACAGTTATTACCATTGCAAATATGGGCTTTTGATAATTTGTAATTGATATTGAGACTCTTACCACTTGCCCTATAGAGATTTTCAGTTGTTTTTTCAAAATATTTGGTAGGGACAAGACCTTCCCTAATACAATTTTGATTGGCTCCAGAATCAAGGAGGACACGAGACTTGAATTTATATTCTTTATTGATGATAATGGTAGCGAAAGTATACCACTTGTGTAATCGTATTTGACTAATGATATTCATAGATTGATCTTCAATAAGAGGACTCTGAATCCTAAAAAGAGTGTTAGGATCATCAGATTCGTTACTATCAGAGGAGGATTTGGAGCTTGAAGAAGATTGAATTTTCTCTTTTCCTTTTGAAGAGCTGGTTTTGACAACAGAGACTTCAATTTTGAGGTCTAAAAGATCATTCTCAAGCTGAGATATCTGCGTCTTCATTTGATTAACTTCACAACGAAGATCTTGACTAAAGGAGATTTTATTTGATTTTTTGAATCTATCAAAGACATCATTGACATTATAGGATCTTTGAGGAGGTTTAACTTCAATGGGATCAATAAGATTTTGAAATGTTTGTTTAAGATCGGGGTCCTCAATTTGATTAATAATGTCTTGAATTAAATCCTTTTCAGAGGTTAAAACATTGATTGAATTTGTTTCACGGGTACAATTTTCTTTACAATTACAGATCTTTTTTGAGCTTGATGATTTAGAAGGGGAAGAACTATAACTATAGTCAAAATCTTCTTGAAGATTATAAATAACATCTTCGGAATTTGAAGAGCTTGAGGAATTAATAAGATTGAGAAGTTGAGACTTTAAATCATCATCAATGTGGAGATTATTGATCTTTCTTCTTAAGTGACACTTATTAGCATAATAACTCTTTTTATTGCATTTCCAGCAAGTGGCGTTAGCAGGATCACGAACAGGAGGATCTTTGAAAGATTTATCTTTGTTCTTAAAATCTTCACATTTTCTTTTATATTTGTTGTACTTGTAGATTCTTTTAGGAGATTTTTGTTTCTTGTAATAATCCGGAAAATTCTTTTTATAAAATTTTCTACTTTTGAAATTCTTCTTGGGTTGTTTATGACTTTTAGAAGGAGAAGGATGGATACATTCGTATCCATATTGTTTACAGAAAGAACCAAGTTCCTTGCGTCCTTCTAATCTGTCAGATTTGAGTTTGGCTTTGAGCTTGAGATCATTACAGAGAGAAAGACCCTTATTGATGAAACCAATAAGTTGTCCATATGTAAGGTTATCATATGGTAAGGTTGAGAATTGATCTCTGATAGATTCTCTAACTCTCTTGGAAAAAAGCTTGGGAAGACCTGCAATAAACATTTCTTTCCAAAAGGCAGATTTGCCGTCATCACGAAGCATGACTTTTTGAAGAAAGATGTCTTTATACCATCTAAAATCTTGTAATCTTGGGCAGGTAAGGTTCATTAAAAGTTTAGAAGCCTTTTCCATAAAGGAAGAAGGTTCTCCAATGAAATGTTTGATAATTGTGAAAAAGATGGTGTAGACGGCATCTTGTTTTGTTGGATCAAGAGGATTATCTCCTTCTTTTTTGACAGTGGTGAGGACTTTAGTCCTTTCCTCAAGAGAGAGGTAAATACTAACGGAATCTACAAAGAACACTCTAGAATCATAGGTGTAGCTTGATTAGTGAAAGAAGGATGGTTGCAGGTTTGAAGTTTCAACAAAATAACATTATAAAAGCCAGCTTGAAGGAGGAAGAAGAAAACTGTTACGTCAAAAAATAAAAGCGTGTGCTATGAATAACATTCTTTCAACTAGGAATGCGACTTCTTGTACTGAGCATTAACTTAATGAATAATCAATTAGGCTTAATTAAGTTTAACATCCTCCCTCAAGCTGAAGGTACTTCTATAACTCCAAGCTTGTTCTTCAAATAAGCAAACCTTGAGTTGGAAAGTCCTTTGGTTAATAGGTCTGCAATTTGATTTGAAGAAGGCACATATCTGACTTTCAATTTCTTTTCAAGGACTTTATTCCTAACAAATGAATGTCAAGTTCAATGTGCTTTGTCCTTGCATGGTAGACTGGATTAGCAGCTAGTGCACTAGCACTCATGTTGTCACACCATAAAACTGGAATGGAAATTTGTTGCAGCTCAAGCTCCTCGAACAGAGACTGAATCCAAGTAATTTATGAGGCTGCAAATGATAATGCTCCATACTCTGACTCTGTGCTTGATCTGGCAACAACACGTTGCTTCTTTGATGACTAGCTTATTAAATTATCTCCTAAATAAACACAATAGCCTGCTATTGATCTTTTGTCGCCTGGGCAAGATGCCTGATCTACATCTGAGTATCCATGTAGTGTCATACTGTCACTTTTTTGTATCCATAACCCTTGGTTTATTGTTTTTTCACGTATCTGAAAACTCTTTTCAATGTTTGCCAAAGTAGTAAAGTTGGTAGCTATAAAAACTGACTGAGTACATTTACAGCAAAAATAATATCAGATATGGTGTGTGATAGGTACTACCATTTTCCTACTGCACTTCTATAAGTTGTGGGATCTTTCATAGCTTCTCTCTTACATTTAGACAAAGTTTTACCGACTGTCATTAGAGTAGGAAAACTTTTCAGATACTCAAGTTGAAATATTTTTAGTAATTCAGCTACGTAACTTGATTGTGTAAGATAAATCCCTGAATCATGCCAGGAGACTTCAATTCCTAGAAAATGATGAATTTGACCCATATCCTTCAAAGCAAACTTGCTATTTAGTTCACCTATAAAGTGTTGTAGTAGTTCGATGTCATTTCTAGTTATAACCATGTCATCAACATAGACGAGGGCAAAAAAATATATTTTTCATTCCTGAAGTAGAACAGTGAACTATCTGCCTTCGATTGTCTAAATTTCCAATTTACTAGTGTAGTCTTCAGGTTATCATACCAGGCTCTAGGTGCTTGCTTTAGTCCATAGAGAGCTTTTCATGTTTACAAACATGAGATGACTTTGATTTGTCTATGAATTTCTCAGGTTGATTCATATAGACTGTCTCTTCTAGTTCACCATTTAGAAAAGCATTGTTGATGTCTGATTTGCCAATTCTTTGAGACTGCAAAGGTAAGGATCACTCTCAGTGTTGACACTTTGATGTTTGGGCTGAAAGTTTCATAAAAATCAATACCAGGAGTCTGATGAAAATCTTTAGCCACTCGTCTTGCCTTGAATCTTTGTAGTGATCCATCTCAATTATGTTTCAACTTGAAAACCCATTTGTTGCCCACTATGTTATAGGATGGTAGAAAATGAACAAGTTTCCAAGTTCTGTTCTTCATCAAGGCATCATACTCTTCCTTTATGGCTTTACTCCAGTCTTTGTTCATCATAGCCTTTGCCAAATTCTTAGATTCTGAGTTGTATTCAATATATTTACTGGAATAAACTTTTGTCTTGAATATTCCAGCTTTGCCACTAGTAATCATAGGGTGTTGAACTTGATTCCTGATTTGTGATTCATGCTTTATCTCACTACAAGCTGTTTGTTGATCATTGTCACTTGCTGGTTCAAGTTCTTCATGATTCTGAGATAGTTCTTCTGAAGTGTCCCAATAGGTTCATTTTTATCTTCTTCATTGTTCTTGTCACTTTGGGGCTGATATGTGTAACTTAAGCTAGAAGGTAAGAATTCAGCAGCTTTAGTAGCATCAAGTTGAGTTGTATGAGTGGAGCTGGAGTCTGGATTTGAATTTTGTGGTGGAAATTGAAAGTAGGACACTATTGTATCAGATTCAGCAGGACTTGATTTTCTTTTTATAAAGAATTCAGACTGGAGAGGAAATTTAGATTCATTGAATACAACATGCATGGAAATGTACATTTTTTCAGATGGGCTGAGACATTTGTAACCTTTATGAGATTCACTAAAGCCAAGAAAAACACATTTGGTAGAGTGAAAACTGAATTTATGTTTTTGATAGGGTCTTAGACACGGATAGCAAGCACAACCAAAGGTTCTAAGAATTTTGTAGTCAACTTTCTTCTTATAGAGAACTTGAGTAGGAGATTTCATCTTTAATGTATGAGTAGGCATCCTGTTTATAAGGAATGTTGCTGTTTGAAAGGATTCCCAGCAGTATTTTAGGGGCATTTTGTCTTGAACTAGGAGTGTTAGACCAGTTTCTATTATGTGTCTATGTTTTCTCCCAATCCTTCCATTTTGAGCTGAGGTGTGGGGACATGAGTGTCTAAATTCAATCCCAGATTGTGAGACAAAGTTTGTAAAGTTTCTATATTCACCTCCCCAATCAGATTGTATGGTTTTGATTTTCCCTTCAAGTTTATTTTCAACCGATTTCTTGAATTGAACAAATATGTTGAGAGCTTTAGATTTGTGTCTCATGGGATATATCCAAGTAAATCTACTGAAATTATATAGAAAGGTTATGTAGTATTTAAATCCTAAGGTGGATTGAATGGGGGCTTGTCCCCACACATCTGTATATATGAGACCAAGATGAGCTTTAGCATGTGAATCAGATAAGGTAAAAGGTGGGGAATGAGATTTTCCATGTTGACATGCATCACAAAAAGATATAACTTAATTTGGTTTCAATTTTTGGTTACAAAATTTGAGAACTTGAGACACCACTTGACTAGATGGATGTCTAAGTCTTCTATGCCATACATCAATTTGAGAATTCACAGCACCACAGACATTTTTTGAGGACATTGACTCTTGGGCAGTAGAGTTTTTATTGAGACAAGGAAGATCCAGTTGATACAACACTTCTTTAAGCTTCCCTTGCAACATTATCTTTCTTGTTAGCCTGTCCTTAACAAAACAACAATTGGAATGAAATTCCATATAATCAGAAGTCAGTTGAGATACACTTATGAGGTTCTTCTTCTTTTTTTTTAGGCACATGCAATAATTTGTCTAATACAATTGGTTTATCATTTAATGTAGGGAAGTAGGTAACATCAATATGTGAAATATGTAGCTTATTACCATTTCCAACCATAATTTTCTCCTTACCAGAGTATTCATTTACTAGGCTGAGATTTTCCACTGCAGTAGTAACATGATTGTTGGCTCGTGTGTCTGCAAACCAGGCAGGGTCATTCACACTGCTTGGTGATGCTACAAAGGCTGTTGGTGATTTATTGTTACTGCTTCTTTGATTTGGTTGTGTTCCTATGTATTTTTCATCATATCTATAGTGGCATATGGTTGCTTTATGCCTAATACTGCCACAAACTTGACAGACATGTTTGTCAATGTTGTAGTAGCTTCATCATCTGTTTCTTACTCTTCTCATACCTCTATTGTTGTTTTTTGAAAATCTACCATCATTGTTTGATCTATATTATCTGAATTGATAGTCTTGTCCTGGTTTTTTAGTGAAGTTAGCAGAGGCTTGATTGATGTGCAACCCTGCCATTTCACTCTTGACATTATTGAGATGTTCTAATCTGTTCTCAAAGGTCATCAGGGTGGATTGAAGCTCTCTCTAGGAGATTATTTCCTTGCTGTTGATTTGAACAACAATGGGTATGTATTCTTCATCCAAACCAGCTAGGACTTGAGTTACCAAATCAGGTAGAAGTATGGTTTTGCCAGCAATCTCAAGATTATCAGCCAAGAGTTTTAGTGTATTGAGGTACTTATCAACACTGATGCTTCCTTTCCTTGATTTCGGTAGTTCTCTAGTAAGGAAAGTAATTCTTGATCTATTTTGAACCATAACTTTCCTTGATAGCAAACCATAGCTGATTGGAGTTGCATGAGCCCATGACTCTCATGGCTATATCTAGGGTCATTAAGAAATTAAGCCAACCCATCAGCAGCTGATATGTAGACATCCATTGATTATATTGAGGATTTAGAATCATTTCAACACTAGTTCCAGTTTCACCATTGATTTGAGTACCAACAAATTCTGGAGGACACAACTTCGTACCTAGAATGTGGCCTTCAAGATTATGTCCACGAATAATGGGTAGAAGAATCATATTTTGCCAAAGAAGGAAGTTGTTTGTATCAAGCTTCACTGAGGGAGTTTGAGTTAGGTTGACACTAAAAGGTGAGACATGGTTATTTTCCTGCATTGGAGGCACCACAGTGCTTAAGTTTGAAATGGGTGGAGTAAATGAATTGGTACACACACACACACACACACACACACACACACACACACACACACACACACAAAACATAAAATACTAAAAGAATCTATAAGGAACACTCTAGAATCACATGTGTAGCTTGATTCGTGAAAGAATGATGATTGCAGCTGTGAGGTTTCAATAGAATAACAGTATACAAGCCAGCTGGATGGAGGAAGAAGAAAACTATTACATCACAAAATAAAAGCATGTTCTGTGAATAACATTCTTTCAACTGGGAATGCGACTTCTGTTGTTCATATTAATTGGTGCAAATTATACTATATACCTTACTTGTTGAAGGAAAAATAAATTCAGAAACTTGTAAAGAGTAGAAATGATGGATCGAGGCTAGAGTTCGACTCTATGCCTTTAAGAAGAATTTGTCCCGCTATGGTGCTCACGGGTTGATAACAATTATCTCCCAAGGTACAACGATCCCTTCTTGTTATGATAGCACTTCAAATCACAAGAAACAGCGAACCGGAAGTATTTTTCATACTCTCTTTTGAAAATGCGGGGAAGAAAGTAATTTTGATTTGGATGTAGAAGTTTGTAACTTGAATGAATGTTATGCAAACTGGAGGGACTAATTTATAGCATGCCAAAAGGTTCAATTTAATGGACACAACTGTTGGATTATGTCAGTTTAACTCCAACAGTTATCATTTGAATAGACAAGTCCAAAAAGACATGTCTTTTGTTCAAACACGTACCTTTTAGATTAATTAATTAATTAATTTTTGGAAGATTTAAATAAAATAAATAAATATTTATTTTATTTGTCCAAAAAGATTAAAATGGGTCAAGCCCAATTTTTTGACCCACGACCCACGACCCACGAGCCTGAGCCTGAGCCTGAGCCTGAGCTTGAGCTCAGCCCGGCCCGGCTGGCTGGTTGGCGGGTGGGCGGGCGACGTCGGCGCGCTCGTTTGGACCTTTGGACCGAACTCAATAGGATCTAGGTCTCTCCCCTTTCAAGCACAAACACATGGAGATGAACTTGGAAGAGTTGATCGTTCGACTAAGGATAGAAGAAGACAACAGAAAGTCTGACAAGAAATTTGGAGGACTATTTGGACAAGCAAAAGCCAATATTGTGGAATCTAGTTCAAAGACTAACAAGAAAAGAAAGCATTCTGGTGAGACACCGAAGAAAGACAAAAAAAAGAATGCTAAGAATTTCAACATTTTAATGTTGTTTCAAAATTTCAATACTCTAATTTGAAAACAACAGTATCTCCCACAAAATCTCGAGTTAAATCTGGACTTAAGTTGATGATATAATACAAACAACAATCCTACCCCCACAATTCTGAGTAGAATTGTGCTTAGCAACATAGTTTCATCAATATAATGGAGCACAAGCATTCCATTTATATTAAACAATCCATTTGCTAAGTACCTCTTGCTCATGTATATCTTTTTGATAAGTACATATTTTTTTTTTCAGACTTAAAACTAGTCCGAACCCATTCTTGCACAAATCAATAAAGCAGAATATAACAAAAAGTTCTGGTAAAAATTTAAAAAAACATTCTGTGTGTATTAAAGCTCTGTGTAATAATCAGATTTCATTAATTAGTTCCGAAAAAAAAAAAAAAAAAACTGTTAGTGATTGGTTCAAATTTTCTGTTGCGTGCAAATTTACTTTATGTAGTATTCTGCTTTATTAGTCTGTGCATGATAATTAAGTGCTCTGCTTTATTAGTCTGTGCATGATAATTAAGTGCTCTGTTATCAATTAAATGAATACAAATTAAGGTTTCTAAATGCGTGCAAATTAAGTTTCTGTTTTACATTTAAATGCATGCAAGTTAAGTCTTATGTTTATATTTAATGCATGCAAATTTCTTTTTCCTGATCAAATTCTTATGCCATTTCAAGTTTAAGGCCCATTTAAAGTTGTAAATATTTAAGTTATTCTATTCTGCATTATTTCAAAAATAAATCAGAATCCCTTTTTACCTTCTAGTATCTGTTTCTATATTGGATTTTCATAATTTTCAAAATTGTTGGTTCAATTCCAGTCAACAATCTTTAATTTTGTTCCGTGTTTTTATTAAATAATTGTTTAAATTAATTTGGTTCAATTCCAGTCAACAATCTTTAATTTTGTTCCGTGTTTTTATTAAATAATTTTTTAAATTAATTTGTTGAACTTTTGTTCGTAACATAAATGGATTTGAGTGGGAATAAAGTTGTTTCCCCGACTAATGGTACAACCACTGCGGTTCCACCTGTGGCTATTCCGATTCAGTCAACTCCAGTACCCCATGGAGAAAAATCAGAAAAGTTTAGCGGTGTGAATTTAAAAGATGGCAACATAAGATATTATTCTATTTGACCACCTTAAATTTGGCAAGATTTCTCACCGAAGATGCTCATGCGGTTCAAGAAAGACCAAATAATAGAGAGTCTCTTATAGCTGTAAATGCATGGAAGCACTTGGATTTTCTATGCAAGAATTATATCTTGAATGGTTTGGACAACACACTATATGGTGTTTATAGTGTTATGAAATCTGCAAAAAACTTTGGGAGTCTTTAGAGAAAAAATACAAGACTAATGATGCCGGCATAAAGAAATTCATTGTCGGAAAATTCTTAGAATTGTTAGTGAAATTGGTGCATTAATTATATTCTAAAATTTAATCACGTGCATGGAAACGAGCAAAATGACGACTTACGAAAATATCGAGAAATGAAAAATTAAATTCGATCGAGGCAAGAGTTCGACTCTTTTTTCTTAAGACGAAATTACCTCGTACAGGTGCTTACGGTTGCCCGGCACACGTTTCCCAAGATGCAACGACCACTTCTCATAATAGGAGTACTCCAAATTACGAGAACAACGAGCCGGACAATATTTTGTTTTCTCTTTAAACGAAAACTGGACTTGAACTTTATGCCGAAATTATTTCTATACTAAAATGATTTGTGCAAAAGTGTAGAGACATTTGGTTGAAAGTGAAGTTATCTACTTTCCAATCATAAGGGGGTCTATTTATAATATCTGAAAAGTTGTGTATCAAAAGACACAACTTCGCCTCCGTTTGGTATAGATTATAAACTGGTTTATTTGACCAAAATAGTTTATTTGATCAAAAACGATTTATTTGACCAAAATTTTTGCCTATACAGCATGACATTATTGACCAAAAATAGTCAAATAAACCATAAACCAGTTTATAATCTATACCAAACGGAGGCTTCATAAAAAAGCATGTCCTAAAGACATGTCTTGTTAAAAAAGCACATGTCTCTAAGATGAAAAGATATGACTGTTAAGAAATAACATGTCCAAAAAGACAGACTTTTCATCCAAACGGATTCTAGAATATTCTACAATATTCTAATTCCATTTTCAACAATATTCGTATATTTAAGCGATTCACTTTGGACCTTAATTTCTCATTCACCCGAAATTAGTTCGAGCAAGTAAATATAATATGTTAATCTACTCGCGTAGTAAAATACGTTTTGGCCTTATAATTCCCGTACTCAACTAACAAACTCTGTTTAAATAATTGGTCAAAGTTGATCAAAATTAACGTTACTAAACAAATTTTCAACTCCATGTATAGAGTTTTAACTTAATGAATAATGAATTAGGCTTAATTAAGTTTAACATATAGTGACCAATCATCGTACCAACTACCAAGTTGTTTCTTGTCTTCTCTACTTAATTATTCGTTCTTTTCCAGGAAAGTACCAGATATTATTCAATAAAAATTGACCGAAGACTTTGCATGGATGGACTTATCACGTTTTTGCAATAGGGTAAATTCAACCAATCGCATTCAACTTTAATTGAGTTTCTGATTAACTAACCATTGAATTTAAAAAAGTATCTCACTAATCACCCAACTTTCAACTAATTTTTATTTAGCTACTAAACTTTAAAAAATATCTTAATAACCACTCAACTTTTAACTAAGTTTCTCATATATCTCTTGTTACTCATTCGCTTGCAATACCTGACGAAATATCCTACGTGGCAAATGATCTTCCGACATAGTGTAGTAATAATGTTATCAACAAAAATACACTACTCAAATACACTTAATTCGCATGAATTTAGTTGAAAAAAACTAAAAGCGTTTTGAATTTCTTTTAAATATGGCGTATTTGAGTAGTGCACTTTTACTAATTGAGAGAGATTTAATAATATTACTATGCTATATTGAAGAAATAATGCGTATTTGAGTAGTGCACTTTTACAGATTGAGAGAAATTTAATAATATTACTATGCTATGTTGAAAGAGCTTTTGCCACGTATGATATTTCGTCAAGTACTGCAAGCAAATGAGTAACGGGTGATATATGAGAAATTTAGTTGAAATTTAGGTGGCTATTGAGATATTTTTGAAAGTTCGGTAGCTAAATAGAAACTAGTTTGACTATTGAGATAACTTTTAATCTTAGTAGTTAAATAGAAACTCAATTAAAATTAGGTGCCCATTGGTTGAATTTACCTTTTTGCAATGATGCTTATTATCAATTGGGTGCAGTAACTGGGATGGATATATAATACTAAGAGATTCCATTCCCAGCATAGAGAGGGACAATAACGAGCGTCCATGGCGCTTGACGCGGTTGTCTCGGTGATTATTCAGAAACTGAGGGATATGGTAGCAGAAGAATCAATAACCCACAATAAGGTGATTGGGATTCAACTGAAGGAGATGCAGGAGGCACTGGAGAAAATGCAAGGCTTCTTCATTGATGCTGCAGATAAGGAAACAAATGTTGAAGCCATCAAAATATGGACAGATAATTATCTTCAAAATCTCTATTATGTGGAGGATACCATCGAATCTTTTGCTCTTCGCATCACGCGCCAGAGGAAGAGGATGGGATTTCTGATGAACCATGCTCTCTTTCTTAAGAATTTCACTGCTTGCAAAATGCTTAGCAGGAAATTGGTGAAAATTCAGAGAGCAATAGATTTTCTCAATGTTCAGAAGCCCGTTGATGTTGAAGATGCGAGTCTCAGATCCAGACGCCCCCAAGAAAATGATGAACAAAATGGTCCACAAATTGAACCAGGCGGAGCTGTTAATAGTGCTGGTGAAAAACATGTCGAAGAGAAGACAAACACATATGATTATGCTGGATTCGAAGATATCACACCGAATGCAAGGCATAGTATAAGTACTTCATTATTTACAGAGAGCAGCAGTCCAAAAGCTTTAGTACGGAGCTTTTCATATGTGGCGCCTTTTTCAAGTGAGGCTTCATTTATTCGAGAGCGTTGGCAACAGTCCAAACTCATCTACAACGGTTCTTCTGATGAGCAAGAACTGTACATAGTTGGTTTTAGACAGGATGTGTGTGATCTAGTGAGCAGGTTAATCAGAGAGGACAATGGTGATGATCTAATCATCTCCCTCGTTGGTGAATTGGGCTCAGGCAAGACCACCTTGGCTCGTGCTGTTTATGGAAATAGAATCATCAAGAATTATTTCAAGTCTTCAAGTGCTTGGGTCACCATCTCAAAAGAGTCTAGCACGGAAGATTTCCTGCTCAACCTGCTAAAACAGGTGGGAGAATCCAAGGACCAAGGCGGGGTACTCACTGAGCAAATGCTCCAAACTAGAGTATGGGAGCGCTTGAAAGATAGAAAGTACATGATCGTGTTGGATGGTGTTGAGAGTTGTGATGTATGGGAAAATCTCAAAAAGGTATTTCCAGATGATAAAAATGGAAGTAAGATAATCCTGACAACTTGTCACGAACAAGTGGCAGCATATGCTGATCCGAATAGCCCGCCACACTACATGAAGAAGCTAGACAATCAAGACAGCTGGAAATTGTTCTTGAATAAAGTGGGCTTAGAGGAAAGTGAAGAATGTTCAACTCTGAAGAAGAAGATTATTGAGATATGCTATGGTCTGCCCCTGAAGATTGTCCTCCTCGGCAGTCTTTTGTCAACAAAGAAAGATGAAGGCTATGACAAATGGGTTTCAATACTTGACAGCCAAGAGAACAGCCATGCCTCGGACACCTTGTCATTCTGCTACAATGATCTGGATGCCCACTCGAAACTGTGTCTGCTTTATTTGATGCTCTTTCCCCAAGAGTATGATATCCCAATCAGGAGGCTGATCCGCTTGTGGCTTGCAGAGGGATTCGTGAAGCGCCCAGAAAAACAAGACATGTGCCAAGAGATTGTGGTACAGGGGTATTTTGACAATCTGGTTAAGCGCAGTTTGATCCAGATCTCTAAACTGAGGTCTGATGGCAGCCCAAGAAAATGTCGTTTGCTAGGCGTTCTCCGTGTTTACTTATTGGATAAAGCCCGAGATATCTGCCTTTTCCATGTACATCGCAGCTTAGATTGCCATGAAGATGGTGGTCGATATGGTAAGCGTAGGCTTGTTGAGTATGCAGATGCCAAGAATTGTTCCCTAGATCGGTCTCAATTTCAACATTTGCGCTCTTACATATCATTTAACTTCCAAAAGAAAGATACTCCGGCAAAAGAAGTACGCAATCTTCTTAGCAATACAATAGGCAAGGGCTTTGGGTTGCTTAGGGTGCTTGATCTAGAAGGGGTGTATAAACCAAGTTTGCCAGACAATTTAGGTGATTTGTTCCACTTGAGGTATTTGGGGTTAAGGTGGACATTCTTGGACAAACTCCCCAAATCTGTAGGTGACTTGACCTACCTTGAAACTTTAGATCTGAAGCACACTTACATAAATAGAATTCCCACTTCAATTTGGAAATTGAAACATCTGCGGCATCTCAATCTCAATGAGATACGTCTCGACAAGGACATGCCTTTGCATCTAAGTGGTTCCTTGCCTCCACTACTGACTCTCTGGGGATTATCTGTTGATCCAGAGAGTCCAGTGAAAAAATGTTTGAGCAAATTAACTCAACTTAGAGAATTGGGCATTTCATTCCGTTTGAGCAATTTTGATGATCACTCGAGTCAAGCAAGGAATGGTTCTAGCAGCTTTACTCAATTTAGAGAAGATTTACTAGATTGGATTTCAAAACTAACAACTCTTCAGTCATTGAGATTGCGATCTAAAGACGATATGGGATATCCTTCTGAGCTCAGTTTAAAGCCACTGTCAAGCTTGGAGAAACTTTCCAACCTCAACTTGCTGGGGAAATTGCAGAAACTGCCGGAGAGAGATCAATTTCCCCCAAATATCAAAGTTCTCACACTGTCAGTCTCACATCTAGTTAATGATCCTATGCCAATTCTAGGACAGCTTCCAAGCTTAACAGTTCTCAGGCTTTTGGCAAACTCATACTGCGGGAAGAAAATTGCCTGCCCACAGGGGACATTCAAAGAACTTAGAGTCCTCAATCTCTGGATGCTGAAGGACTTGGAGGAATGGGAATTGGAAGAAGGAGCAATGGAGAAACTTAAGGAGCTTAATATCAGATGTTGTTCCAATCTGAATAACATTCCGGGCAAGTTGTTGCAACAGAGGACCTTCAAGGACTTGATCCTAACAAACATGCCCGGAAAATTCAAAGAAGATATTGAGAAGAAGAATTTTGGTAAAGTGTCTATTACTGTCAAGGATTACAAGTTTACTCCACTCCCGGTTAGTTTTCTTCATCAAAATGTGCTGTTTTCTCTGTTTTACCTTTTTATTCATTCCCAAACTTTGATTCTTGAATTTAATTATATCAACTCTTTTGGCAGTGGGAACAAGCAGATGGTTCGCCAAATGGAGTGGCTTCCAGTGGCAATGGCTATTCAAATGGCGAAATTTCACACAACTGAAGCATTTTGTTCTTTTTCAGTACAAGTATCATCAAGATGAATGAATAAAGAAAAGGACAGATTTATTGATTAAAATGCTTGTTGATGTCATCGTCGTTTTAGGATGCTTTTCCCAGTATTTCCTGTAGTTAAGCTTTATGTAGTTGTATCTAACAATGGGGGTGTGAAAGCTTTAAATTCTAAATGAATGTCGTGGATTTTACTATCTGCTTTGAATAAATGGTACCTTTCATAAACCATCTTGATTTAGGGATCATGCGACATTCATTATCATATGTGCTGACATACCAGCAAATCAATAATTTTCATTTAGTTAGATCTTGTGAGGTTGATTATGCAAGCTGCGTAGATGATAAAATTCACATCTCATTAAATTTTCATGATGGCAGGAGGAGTTGTTATATTGAGAAATGTCAAATAGACAACTTCGGATAGGGTATGTGATTTGTCATGAACTTATTCTTAATTACCAGGCAGCAAAATTTTGTTTAAGAATTGAGAGTATGTAACATCTTGATTAATAATAATATATTAAAATAGTAAATAGGTCTGATTACAAGAAGGTGAATAAACTTAGAAACATGGATTTTGTTATCCATACATGTGGTTTCGTTTTAACAATATCGTGATTATCGTGATCATTTCTACTACGTTGTACAAAAATTATCAAGTAAAAATTGAAGACTTCGACCAGTTGCATCTGGGAGTCAAATATGCACCAAAGTATGAATTTACATCGTAAGTCTGTCATAGAACCGACAAGATTGACCAAGTCGCTATTAGTCTGCCTAACAAACTGACGTTTCCTCTCTAAATAATTCATGGCCTGAAGTGACTTCCTTAAGCAAATATCAAATTTTTCTTTCTCAAAAAATATTAGTTAAACATGACTAACCAGAGAAGATGACAAAAAATCAGTAGCAAGGCAAAATTTTAGGCCAAGTTGCTTGTAGTCAACCAACATGAATTAAGAGTAGGTGTAACAATCCTCAAAGGGAATTAATTAAACATGCAAGCAGAGAAGATGACAAGAAATTATAATTTACACTCACATTAAATATCTGTGAAGCTTCTTTGATTGCGTGCATTAAAAAACCAGAAAAAAATATTCAAACAAAATCACATTCATACCTGTGAAGCTTTTTTGATGTCTATGGGGAAATTGCAAAAACTACCGGAGAGAAGTCAATTTCAAACAAGAGGACATGTATATGATTTGCATCTCCACTAGTTGGTGCCAACCATGTGAAAACAATCTTAAGTAACTGATAAAGATGGGTGAGTAACTTAGTTGTCTTCAAAGTTGGGAATCATATACATTTCCAGACTGGAACAAGAGTATAAGAATAAAGATGAATTTAAAAGATTGTACTTTGTGAAGAATCTGAAGCTTAGTCAATATCTCAGAACATAATCCGAGTGCCACAAGCATCATGTCAGCAGTCACTAGCATTCTTCAACATTTGCTCAGTGCAGGATAAATTTACAAGAAAGAGGGTTAAGTTTTTAGTCTAATAAATGATGTTTTTTAATGTAACTGGAAAATAATTTGAATCAAAAGACAAAGAAATGCCAAGATCCTTTTCCTTCTTAAGCTGAACTGAATCAAATCTTTTTGTGCTGAAAATTCGTTGATACATCTGTATTGGTATATTAAAAATCTTCAGTACCACATTTCATTCCATGAGGAATAAGAGAAAAAGTTCTGCTTTCAAACAAATGATTTACACAGAGAGACTAGCAGGAACTGTAGGATTAGCATTGAAATTTACTGATTCAAATTACTAAATATAACAAAGTTGGGATGAACCTAGATATTAAGAAAATTCAAGCTGTAAAGAACGGGGGAAAATAAATAATCCAAAAACCTGATTGATTTTCTTTGAACTATCCACTAGATAAATTAATAGAACATTTTGAACCATAGGAATTATAGTAGATAAGGGTTTCACAGTAGACATTCAAAAATCCTATTTCACAATTAGCTTAGCTCTAGCATGGCCTTGAGATATTTGGAACTGCTCAGTGATGCCTAAATGTGCCATCAAAAGCCAAACATGAGTTAGAAACTCTCCACCCTTTCGAAGCTGGCGAGCATGGTGATTCCCTCTACAGTGAGTAGATGCATATGCCAGCATCTCCACCCAAACTTCACTTATTATTTTCCATCTGTATTCCTTCTCTGCTAGCAAAGACTTGGCAAGCATGCAGGCTTCAAACAAAACAGATTTGCTTCTGTCCCCCTTCACTTTTGCCGGTGGCACTTCCGTGTTCACTTGAAGCAACTTTTTGCAGGCTTTGGCTTTAGCTTTGCCAGATTTCAGATTTCTTTCTCCCAGAAACTCTTTGGCTTCAGCGCATGTATCACGGAACCTGATCATTCCAATCCCTATTGGCAGCATAAAAGGACATGCGACGAGCAGATACAACATATAGTCTGATATGTGCTTGCTATGATCTGATATCTGCTTTCTTTCTATAGAAGTGGTACTCACATTATTCGGATCATCACCCCATTCCAAAATATAGCAGATATCAGTAGCGATATGCCACAGAAGAATTCTCTGATCAAATTCTCCCTCTTTAGTCCAACCCAGTGAGAGATGGACATATTTTTCCAAGGTAAAACTTCCTCTTCGATTCCACAAAACTGCAGGATCACAGTCATCAATTCTTGTGTACTTGTTCAATTCTTTGAATATTAGATCTTTTAACTCTGGAGAGACATCCACATAAGTCTTATGCCAGTGCTTTTCTAGGAAATTATCTATCTGAAGAAGCTTCTGGATACGACGAAGAAGCTTTTTCATTCTTAAACACACTCCAGGGTTGGCCCTGAGACAAAGATCTAGTAAATTGTGTTGAGCCATTTTCCTGGACCACCTTTGCTTATTTGCTTGCTGTTTATACCACCAACCAATAAGAGATGTAAAAGTACTCGTGCGTCTGCTCAGCCAATTAACAGTCCAATCTGAATTTAGCAGAACACACACAGAATACATTTCCAGGCAAATTGCCACAACCAGCAATAAGTAAGTAATTGCCAAGTCAAACTTCTGGTACTTGCTCCTGTCGCACAGGCAGAGAAAAGCCACTAGTGCGAAGCAAGTGAACAAAAAAGTTAAAAAGCGAAGGACAATGGCTCCCATATTATACACCTGGGAAGTCTTTGTATAAAGCACATCAAATGTGAATCCAAGTTCAACCTCAACCACATCAAAAGCATTTTTGGGTGTTAGATTCTGGAAATATGACCGGCTGCTGTCTCGATCTTGAAAACTCAGGATAATATCTGCAAAGAGACGCTTAAAGGTCTGGAACAGATCATATGCTTCCGGTATTAGTTTACCCTTATCATCAGGAAAAGAATGATGAGTCGGAACTGGGATTTCTATAACCTCAGCCGCCTCCACATAGAATCCCTCAGCCTTTTTCAGAGTGAATTCCTCCATGAATTTAGCATAGTTGGGCCCTGGATCAGGCTCTGTGAGCATTGAGTCCTGGAAATTTTCGCTGTTCGCTGACCTTAGTGCCAATATTCGCTCTCCATACTTAATTACACCGGCTATAAAAATAAATATGCTTAAAATTGGAAGCCAAGAAGAACCCGGTAAAGCCACAAGTAAAATGTAGAAAGCCAATCCAGTCTGAATCACCAATCCCACCAAATGCCTTAACCAAAGCTCATTATCTTCTTGAGAATATGCTGTAATGGTATCAGGGCCCCCAAGATGCAGCAGTAAAAATTGAGCCCAGAACCAAAACAACTGATTTAATGGATTTTCAATATTTCTTCCTTCCTTAGAATCATCAAGAGTATTTTTCGATATGATGCCGAGCCCGACAGTTGCAACCCAGTCGGCCAACAAATAAGCAGACCAAAGAATGATTCTTATCCAAATCCTACAAATATACTTCCTGCGATTGCCCAACGCAATCAGTAAAATTTGTAGGGTCAGACTGAAGAGAAGCAGTACCCTTACTTCCCATTTTGTCAAAAATTCTATCACACTATCTGGAATTACTTCCATAAGCCTCCTTTTCTCCACAAAAATCAAAGCACTTGATACTATCAAAAGAATTGAAAATCAAGATCATTCCATTTGATTAACTAAACTTTTCATGCTTCTACTTAAATAAAATGGCAGACAGTTCATTTAGCTACAAGAATTTGAAAGAAGAGTTACATAAATTCAATGATGAATGCATACCTGTTGATAGAATCATTGAACTATGTGGCCCAAAATATACAGAGAAAAATATGTCCCAACGAGCTTAAGAATTCAAAAGAGAACACAACAATTGAGTAAAAACATTGAAGAAACTGCGAATAAATAAACACATTGACCTTGACTTGTCTGAGAGGGACAAACCAGGCCTCACCTACTTGACTGGTGCAGTCGTAGATTCCTCGTAATTACCTGGAAAAAAAATAAAAAACCGATTGGTAAAAAATCTTAAAGGAAAGATCTAGTACTAGTACCGTCGAATAAGTTGAGCAACTACCGTCCAATACAGCTACAAGGATTATTGGTCATTATGTTGATATTATCAATTCATCATTATGCAAATAAATCATTTGGAAATTGCCTCTCCTACTTGGTAATTGTTTAAATCACTTTGATTATTAAAATTAGGTATCACCAATTCATCCATTTTTCTAATTGTTTCTTCTTCTTTTTTTTTTTTCTTAACATGGGTAGAGAAATTTTCTGGTGTGAAGCAAATGTACCAAAATAAATATGTTTGAGGTTTGAAATATTCCCATTTGTTAAAGTAATTGAAAAAATGTCTATTTTGAGGGCAAAATATCAAAAATATCCTTTTGTACAAATATATAAAACTTTGTATGGTCTGATGTGGTTGTGAGACTATATTGAATGGTATAGATTGTATGAGTTTCAATCTAAACAATAGGTGGATCTTACAATTAACCACTACTAAAATAAATATTAACTACTAGACATTGTAGAAAAAGAAAATCATCTCAATTTTAATTTACAATTTTAATTTGCACCATTTACACATAAGCAGAAATGAAAACATATAGAAACATAAACACAGTTATTGCATTTGGCTGTCTACAAATTTTTCGATCAAGGTATGTTGTGCTATTAATCATATTTTAATGGGCACAATAATACTTGATTTTTTGAAATATTCATATCTCCATTTGACAAAAGATCAAAAATAAATTTCTTGACACCATCATAAACACAAAATCCCAAACAAACATAACATTGTCAATAATTTAATCAATAACAGTTACTGTAGGCTAAAGTTGGACAAACAATTTTCTCAGAAGAAATAAAAATGACCTATTGACAAACATTGTCGATGTCGACATTGTTTGTCTTTGTGTCGGCATCGACAATGTTGGTTAATTTATTTTGTATTTTTTTCTTGTTGTTCAGCTGTTTTAATTAAATTGTTCTATTCTATCAGACATGGTTGAAATATTAAGATTTGTTGTGACATACGGTGAAGATTTTGTGAAGGTAGGTAATGACTGTCAATGGGATGGTAGCCGAACAACTTCAAATAAAGTAAGCAGTAACATTACTTATACATAAATTCTTACGAAAGTGAAGAATAAGTTAAACGTGGATGATTTTTTATTTCAAATTAAATTACAATTCGAAGTTCCGTAAATGTATATTCTTCAAGCGAACCTTCTTGATGATGAAGACTTGAATTGGTATATTTCAATTCACGAAGACACTGCACTACGTGTAATTTGTGTACCTAGAGTGAGAGGTTCTGCATCACAGTATATTCATGTTGCAACACCCCGTGCATGCAGCAACTTTTAAGGTGGTTTGATTGTGATGGACAATGAAGTTGATACCTGCAGCAACAGTTTGAGCAACAAAATTTTCAAACTTATAAGGTGTCAGTGTAATAATCCAAATCATATGGAGCCAGAATATTCTCTACGTCATTCCACTAACCTCACTAATGTTACACAAAACAATGGGACTGTACATAATTCTTTACTTATGGTGGAAACTGGTGATTAGAAGTGAATCAATTTTTTTTAGTAAAACGGAGTTGAGTTTGAAGTTTCAAAAACTTGCATTATCAAATAGATTTCAATTCAACGTGAAGAAATCTGAGAAACACACTCTTAGTATTGTTTGCGTTGATAATAGTTGCAAGTGGCAGGTGCGTGCTTTGAAAGTGACATCATTTGACATATTTAGAGTTCGAAATTTGAGAATAACCACACTTGTGCCGTGGATTATCAAAACAAAGATCACAGACAAACAACAAGTACTGTAATTACCCATCCCATTGTATATCGATTGAACGATTACAATCAACCATACATACCAGCATGAATAATAAAGGATGTCGAATGAGATTTATGTGTAACTATTAGTTACGAAAAGACTTGGAGAGCAAAAGAAAATGGACTTGTTCTTGTAATGGGCTTGGAGAAGGAAAGTTACAAGAAATTGGAATCTAACTGCCATGTACTAAAGGTACACAACCCGGAACATTTACGTATATTGAAAGAAACGATTACAACAGGTCTTATACTTTTTTCTTGCATTTGGTGCTTGTATACAAGGATTCGTATCATATATACGACTTGTTATTTGCATTGACGGTACTCATCTTAAGAGCAAGTACAAAGGAACTTTGCTCGTAGCCACTGGTCAAGATGTTAACAAACAAATTTATCCTATTGCTTGGACAATTGTAGACTCAGAAAATGACACTTCATCGTTTTGGTTTTTCACGAATTTGAAGGAACTTTTTGGAAACATTCTCAATTTGGTTTTCGTATCAGATAGGCATAATGATATAGTGAATGTTGTGCATGGTTTGTTTCCTGAAGCACAACATGGGTGTTGCATGTGGCATCTAGAAAGCAACATTCGTAAGCGTTATGGCAGGAATAAACATATTGGACTTTTTTTATGACGGCTCATGCATATAGGATTGAAGAATTTGACAGTTGTATGAGTTTAATTTTCATTTTTTTGTATTTAAAGTTTAATTTTAATTTTTTTTAATAAAAAGACTATTGTTTACTTAATTTACAGTGTTACTTTTTATGTTCCAATTTCCTTATTTAGACTTTAACCAGGCCTTCCAAGTAAGCAAATTTTAGGAAAGGTGGGGGATTGTGTTCAAGAAATAAGATGACATTATTGTTATTCTTTATTTTTGTGGGATGCATTCAATTTTAATTTTACTTTTTCTTGTCTTTTTTTTTTGTTTATTTAAAGAGGATGGTAATTTCGTCATAAAGAACCTACCATACTTATTTTTCTCAAACGTTGAAAATGTCTGATGCTATTTTTAATGATTAGGAATATATTCTTACGTTTTGTAAAAGTTGATAACAAAATATGCTATTTTTCCTTTCCAAAATAAGATAATTATTCTAAGTTGATGACTGGGTCGTGTAATTTGTGGAACAAAAAAAACAAAGGAAATTTGCTTATAAGTCACTTGTAGGTGACTTTTTTTTTTTTTCAAATTAGGTCAAAATACTTTTCAAAATTATTATTAAGTCATACAACTTCAACCATATTTCAATTAATTCCATAATTACCCATGTGGCCCATATTAATTAGAATTCAATCTGATTTAAACTTCAGCACACCAACGCACGTGGTCACCATCTTCTCATCCGCCTCCCGTGGGCTATTGCACTTTGTCTGGCATTTCACGATTTGCCGCCGGCCACCCAAACCTTTCCCACTATTTTCGTGATATTTTCGTGAGTGATAATAGTAGATTCACAGTTTTTTACTAATTTTCTCCCCAATCATGTAAAAGATAAATTTTTAAACTTTAACAGGTTGTTTTGTTATCAAATAATGACGGTGATTCTAAAAAGTATTGTGCAATTTCTAGTAGGGATGGCAAAAAAACCTACCCCGCCCCGCCAAGCCAAGTAAAAGGGGCGGGTTCTGCCCCGCGGCGAGTCCGGGGCAGCCTCGAGACCCGCCCCCTCAAATTGTTTTATGTTTTTAAATCATAAAATATAGTAAAAATTATAATTTTCACTAAAAATGGACTAAAGAAGAATCGAATCCTAGTTGAAACTTATAACCTATCAATTTTAGCCACTACACTACAACTCAAATCTTATAATTTTTTTTTTGTTTGGTACAAATATATAAAAAAATTTGTATTTCTTTTTTTTATTATTTTTTCAGTTAAACAAAAAAAATTAACCGGACTGGCTGGCGGGTCAAAGGGCCGTCCCACCCTGCTCCGTGAATTTGCGGGTCACGGGGCGGGGTGGGGCCGACCTGGCCCATTGCCATCTGGATTGCAAAATATTGAAAATAATTAATAGCGGGAAATGTTATTTTGTAGGTGTATTCAGTTTTTATGAATGGATTCTCCTATTTTTCTTGAATTGTGTTATTTTTGTTGGAGATATTGTTTTTTTGATATATAGGAAAACAATTGTTTTTATAATTATCTTTTGGTCGAATAAAAAAAACATTTGTTTCACGTATATCAACATTTTTATGTGTTTCAGGAATGTTATTGTCACACATTCATTTGTGTTGTTTGATACTGTATCGTAATAAAACAGTATCATAAGCAGTATACAGTATGTTATTAAGAACATTATTTCATTATCACAAATAAAAGTATTTTAATATTTCAATATTAGAACAATGTGGTAATAAAATTATATTAATAAAACAGTATTATAGAAAACAACATAAAAAGTACATTTGTATCAATATCACAATAACAGTATCAAAGATAACAGTATTGTATGGCTAAAGATAGCAAACAAGTTAAGCAAATGTAATAGTATCAGAAGCACATTATTATCAAACATATGCTTAGGTGAGCACAAATGTTATGTTTTAACAGAAAACCATAATACAATATCTAAATAAAATAATATATTAATAAAATAGTATCATATATAAAAGTATCTTAATATATTAGTATCATACATGACAATATCTTAATAAAACAGTATCACTTATACAACCTACAACCTAATAGAATAGCAATATCATATATTGAAACCGTATCAAGCATTTTGAATGAAAACAATATCAATGATGTTATACAACTAATGGAGCATTTTGAAACAGTATCATTACTTCAACTATAAAATATTTAATTTTGAACGTGTATTTGTTTGGTGGAGTTTAAAAGTACTTTTTTTTTTTTTTTTAAAAAAAGTTGGTGAAATGTGTGTTTGAAAGATTGATAAAATTTATAGGTCCCATTAAATATGTAGTTGAAAATGAATTTGGAAAAGAGTTTAATAAACCTGGCCAAACATGGTCTAATGTAATGAAAACTAATGTACAATATTAAAAGTAAAATAGTATCAAGTTTTTTTCATAAAGCAGTATCATAATAAAATATTTTCTTAATAAAACAGAATGATAGAAAATAATATTTTAATAAAATAGTATTGTAATAAAATAGTATCATAGAAAACAATATTATAATAAAACAGTATTGTTATTGATGTATCACTTTTTGTAATTACAAGGGCACGTTGGTCTTTTAGTACTAAAATATAACTTTAATTAAATTAAATTTGGCACATATGACTTAGGAGACCATGAACACATGATCAATAACCGGCCTCGAATTTTTCCTCAATATCAACAAAAATATGACTTAGGAGACCATATGATTTTTTGTTATTGAATACTACAGTATCAATAGTCTTGTATTACTAATGAATCATTTTAAGAACAATAGCATTACTTCAAACATTAAAATATCTCTACTTAGTTATATCTATTATACTGTTTTATCTAGATAAAGTGATGTGGTATACTTTTATCATATTTTTATCTTTGATACTATTTTATTACGATAATGTTTCAACGTATGATACTATTATTTAATCTATGATAATGTTATTTTATTGGATTGTAGTTTGTGTATGTGATACAGTTTTATTAAGATCGTGTATGATACTGATATATTAAGGTACATTTATCTATGATACTTTTTTAGTATATATGATACTGTTTAGACAAGAAAAATTAAAGATTATCATTTTAAGCTAAAGAGACGATTTCAAACGACAAATGCATCGTCTCTCTGGACCAGCTCGTCGAGATGATTTCGAAAACATATTATAATAAAAAATCTGAGCATGTATGCGGATTCTATGCCCGTTTCTGTTATAATACTTTTTTCTGTGATACTATTTTGTATAATACAATATCAAACAACACACATGACTAACAACACAAAGAATAATCTAATAGCCAACTTAATATAATATCAAGCTGCTATTCTATAATACACTATCAAGCTGAACAACCCTAATATAATGATACTATTTTCTATGATATTGTTTTCTATAATACAGTATCATCTATACAGAAATTCAAGCTGCTATTTACAGCAACAAATCATGACTATTCTATAGAAATTCATCAATCAAATCATCAATATAGAAATTCATCAAACAAATCATCCATATAGAAATTCAAGCTGCTATTTACAGCAACAAATCATGGCCACTCTACAGAAATTCATCAAATTAAACTATTTACATCAACAAATCATGGTCACTCTACTCCACTTATCATTACTTTACAATCCACTTATGGACATCACTTCACTCCACTTTTCTTCTTCACTGCGGTTGTAGCTGTTGCTTCTTCATCTTCTTGTTTTTTCAAGTAATGCCCTTTTACGTGAAAATTATTACACAAGTTGTGGACACACAACATCTCTTCTAATTTACTATATCTATTGTTACCAAATAATTAGTAGCATTCAAATAAAGATTTAGAACAAAATGTATGTCAACAAGCATAAAAAAAAAATAGGCAGAAATCCACGAGGGAAAAAAATCTACAATTTCGACCATATACATTATAATGAATCAAACCAATAATTAACAAACAGCATTCAAGTCTTTGACCAAAGACGAGAAACAAAATTACTTTTTAAACTACGAGAGAATCATATACTAACATCAAATCACCACCTTTACAGAAAACTGTGAATCAATTTTCAATAAGTAAATGAAGAGATTTAGATAAAACAGCCACAATCACCAAAAAATTATCATGACAAGCCTACAACACCAGATTTTACTACAGGTAAGTGAAAAAGTCACACCGCGTCATAAAAGAAGTACTCGCCGGAGGTCGCTGAAAGTGGAGGAGGTTGTTACCAGAGGTGGAGGAAGTTTGTGGAGGTGGAAGAATGTGTCGATGGAAAATATGGTTCACATTGGTGATTTTGAAATTAATTTAAAATATTGGTATGACTTAATTACAATTATAAAAAATATTTTGATCTAATTTAAAATAAATCACGTGCAGGTGATTTATTGACAAATTCCAATAAAAAAAAAGGATGGTAAATAGTTGATATCAATTTCATAAATTTTACTGCAGTATATAAACGATGAGAAGCAGTGGCTTTGCAGCATCCCAGGCTCGAATACCAATGTGGTAGGTGAATGGCTATGGTTTTTATGATCTGCCCAGTTTACGGATTTTTCGGTCAATGGTTTTCTAATGACACTACCAGTTTATGCAAGTGTTTAGCGGGTCAACTGCAAAGTGGTCCCTAAACTTTGATCGAACTGGTTAGAGGTTCGATCTTTCGGCTAGTTGGTCCGATTTGAATTTGATAGCACCGCCTGTAATCATCTTCATGTTAAAGCCACGCAAACTCTCTATTTACCAACTCAAAAATCCCATTCATTTGGAGTTCAGGGATAAATATTTTAAAATTAGATAACTAATTTTCGATATTTTAAAATCACAGAGCAATCAAGTTTTTAACTCATGAATAAACTATTTTATTTTCTCAATAATAATATATTTTAATCTTTTATCAACTAGTATTGCCTTTCACAAATTCCACCGATTGTTTTTCCAAATTTTTTAAATTCAGTTAAAAGTATAATCAAATTCAAAAGATTTTATGTTCCAATCTAATGTTAAAAAAAATATTTAGTTCAAATTAATTTATCCACATTACAAACCAAAGACTTTGCAGGATTCTTAAGTTGATGAATAAATTTTATATAAATATATTTATTTACATCTCATTTATAGTAACTTTTTTGTACGTGGCCAACCTACGTTACTTAATTATAAGGTAAAAGTAACAGTTGACAAAGTAAAAAAATAGATTATCATAGATATAACTAAGTAGAGAAGTTTTACTAGCTTGAAGTAATGATATTGTTCTTAAAATGCTCAATTAGTAGTACAAGATCATTGATAATGTATGCATTCAATAACAATATCATAGATTGAAACAGTATCATATGTTGAAACGTTATCATAATAAAAAAGTATCAAAGATAAAAACATAAATAAAACAGTATCACAGATAAAACAATATCATACATAAAACTAAGTACAAGATGTTTTAATATTTGAAGTAATGTTATTGTTCTTAAAATGCTCTATTAATAGTACAAGATCATTAATACTGTTTGCATTCAATAACAGTGTCATAGGTTGAAAATATTATCATAATAAAACAGTGTCAAAGATAAAAGCATGGTATAAATATACCAAAACAGTATCATAGATAAAAACAGTATCATACAAAATAATATCATACAAAAACAGTGTCATAGAAAACAATATTATAATAAATAGTATCATTGAATTATCATATTTTTGAAAATTTTAGGGATATGTTGGTCTTTTTTCTCTAAAATGTGACTTTAATTTAATTAAGTTTTGACCATATGACTTTAGAGTACATAAGTGCAACAACAGTGACCGACCTTGAATTTACCCAAAAAGATTACCTAACTTTGCTCAGAAAAAAATGAAGAATAACCCAACCTAGAGAAACCCACCAACCCAACCCACTGCCGAGGCAAATCAATCAAAATAAAAAATCCCACATCCACTACCATGCCTAACGATCTAAGAAGTGAGAGCACTTGACAACGCCGTCAGCAAAACCACCAACACAACTGACATTTTTTCTGGTAAGTCTTCTTAGGTTAAAAAACATCAGTCCGGCTTCATGTACATTTGTGTTAACTGCGTGGATGACTACGATATTATATCCACGATATCTCGCGATATTTTGTATATATATCACGATATTTTGCTTTGACAAAATGAATAACAATAAATGACCCAACCCACTTCAACCGCCTGTGATATAATTTTGATCCAAATTTAATGGTCTCCCCATTTCTTCATTTCCTCCACATGTCCTCCAGATTTCATCATTTCTGGCAACATTCCGGCGAGTCTCTGGCGACATTTTCCTTCCATAGTCTCCATCTTCACTTGGAACTTTATTTTCCTTCGAAGTTGTTTACCACAATGTCTGAAAAAGGTGATTTTTGGTCTCGTACGAAAGTTAAATTTTTTGCCATATCCTTATGGAAGCTATGTATTTGCCATATTTGCAAACATTTATTTTGTTATTTCTGTAATGGAAGTTGCTAAATCTATCAATTTTCGATATTTTATTTAGGAAATCTCGTTTCAAATTCTGAAGACGCAACAATAAATATGAATTTGTTTGTGGTTGATGATGAATATGTGGAAGATGATGTGATGGAAATAGAGAATTCCCTTGGTTTGAATGATGATTGGGTTGAAGAACCGAATGAGATTGTACATGAAGTCGGGATGAAGTTTAAGGACCTCGACGAAGCATTTGAATTTTACAGGAATTATGCATCTCGTGTGGGTTTCCTAGTTAAAAAACATAATTCGAAGAAGGGTGATGATGGGCTTCTAAGAAATGTCATGTTTACATGTAGTCGAGAAGGCCGAAGAACAAGTAATACAAGTACTTCTTTGAAGCCTCAGCCTACAATTCACACAGGATGCAAAGCTAGGGTGACTGATGTATCTAATGTAAGTGGATCATGGCGAATAACTAAAGTTCAGTTAGAGTATAACCACAAAACAAGTCCTTCGAAGTCTAAGTTATATCGGTACAATAGACAACTAAGTGAAAACGTGAAACGAAAGCTTGAAGTGAATGATATCATTGGAATTCCGTTACACAAAAGTTACAATTCAGCTGTCGTCGAAGCAGGTGGATATGATCAGATGACATTCATCGAAAAGGATTGTCGAAACTATATTAATAAGGTTAGGCGTTTGAGACTTGGGGAAGGAGATGCTCTAGCATTACAATGCTATTTCTCGAAAATACAAGCACAATGTCCTGGTTGTACTTTAGTGTAGATTTGGCCGAAGAGTGTCGATTGAAAAATGTGTTTTGGGTTGATAATAAGTGTAGAGAAGCTTACAAAGAATTTGGCGATGTTGTGACCTTCAATACCACGTACCTAACTAATAGGTACGACATGCCGTTTACGAACATGGATTGGTCTAACATTTCCAACTTTGTGATTTCAAAACAAACAAATAATTCAAATTTAGGATTACAACATTATGTTGAACATAAACATACAACTGGTTCAATTACAATACAAATTAATCTAACTATCTAATTCGTGCCCTTTTCCTTAGCCCTTGCGGATCGTGAAGTTGAGAGAAATCTCAACATCTTTTTCCTCCGATAAACTGGCAAACTTTTTGAACATGCTAGACAAGTCTTGATTTATCTCTTTGGCCACAGATTTGTCCAATGCAACACCACTAGATTGCCCCTCAACGAACCCCACACTTGGTTGACCATTATCCCACTTGAAATATGAGCATTCGTCCTCACTACAGCCAAAAAAAAAAAAAAGCATTCCTTTGGTCTTTAATACCCTAACTACTTGTATCCATTTGACATATCCCTTCTCACAACGTGGGCATCAGTGCTTTTGCTTGCAATCCTCTAATAAATGACCCGACTTTCTACAACCGTAGCATATCCCTTCATTGCTTTCTAACATGACAATGCCCTATTGCTGCTATACCATAACGCAAACACTTTAATCACGATCTATTCGAGGTTCGAACACAAAACAAACATTACTACGAACATCATATATTCTCCCAAAAAGCACCATTATACACATAATTCAACATTACTCATTTAGCACCAAAAGATAATCATACGGAAAAATCAAAGAAGTCTTGGTAAAAGTTTTCCTCGGCCCATTTGGTAAAAGTCATTTATGGTTTCTTCTCTTTTAATTGCAGCAAATTTCCAATCAATACAATATTTTGCATTCAATACACTATTTCTCATTTATACTTATATAAAATATGTGCCTTCTTCATACTGCCCATTTCAGATGTTGAAAGAATACACATATGATAGATAATGAGCTTTAATTCTGGTTTATCACTTAAACATAGATTAGTTTTACAGATTTTGCAGCAAACCATTTTTTCTTTGTTGGAAGAATTTACCAAAGTGACCTCCAGCAAACAGATTTTACTTTGGCGGCCAACAGAAATTGCTCCGGCCAACAAATTTTGCTCCGACGAAATGATAAACTCAAGCATGTCTGGATAAATGTGATGTTGTTGTGAAGAAAATTTCACTCCCCAAGCCTGTGAGATAAAGTATGGAAGTGAAAATGGGTAGAAGAGGTGATTTGGGTGGTAGGAAGGAATATGCAAACTCAGATTTCATGACTTGGGTGATAGGAAGGAATAGGTGAAAATGGATAAGTGTTTGCCTTTTATTATCTGAAGTAATTACAAATTCATTGAGGGGCATAATTGTCATTACTCACTTGCGATCAACAGGGTTGTAAGAATGGGTGTACAGCCAGCATTTTTCAACAAACATTTCCGTTCATTTTTTGGTACTATAGTGAACTGTGAACACATTTTCATTTGTGTGGATGTAATTTGTTTTGTCCTGAAGTGAAAAAAAAAAAGAGAGAAAAAGTGTTTATATTTTCTCCAATATAAAATCCGTGCTATATTGACTAATTGTTAGCAAGTAGTTTCATTGCCAACGTGATCCTGCTAAGAAAAAATCAAACAAAAAATTCATATACTGATAATGTCACTGCTCTTTTCTTTTTTATTCGTCTATGTTAGGAGTTTTTACCGTGTTTTTTTTTTTACAAAGGTTGCTTCGATATGGCATATGAAACATCACTATGCTCTATTTATTTATGGGATTTTTGGTGTAAATGATTCCTAATGCATGCTCCTAGTACATTTTTTATTCCTAACTTTTTATTTTTGACTAGAACGTCCATAATCTATGTTCTTAAGTGGGAAATTGGTTTATGTGGACGAATTTCATCCAAAATCTTTGTTAGTTAAGCGCGTGATGCACAATCACTTTCAATAATAGGGACAAATTTGTCAATTTTTATATAAATAATAAAAAGAAACCCTCCTTCAAATCTGCCTAACCCCTTAAAATTGTCATTAATGGCATATTTGATGGGGATTTATGGAACTGGGGGACTTCTTCTCCATTCCAAGCTGGTGGTGGCAGTGGTGAGTTGAAGAAAGTGATTATTTCCCCTTTCTTATTTTTTTAAATTTTGTGTTTTATTATTTATATGAGTATTGATAAATATGCCCATATTATTAAAAGTGAATGTTCACCACGCTCCCAACTAACATAGATTTCGGATGAAATCCGTCTACATGACCAATTTCGCACCTAAGCGTAGGTTTGGGACGTTCTAGTAAAAAATGAAAAGTCGGAGACTAAAAATGTACTAAAAACATATGTTAAAGACCATTTACGCCAAGATTCTCTCATTTATTGAATCGCTCTCAATTTTTCCTCACATGGGCTCGAATTAGCACTTATGATACATTTCGTCGAACGAGGGAAAAACGTGTACAATATTAATAGAGAGGTAAATAGTTTTGTTGTTGGGGACTAATTGTTTAGCTTAACTTTAAAACTTGTTGCTTGAACAATATATTAAAAATCAGTTGTGCAATTTTTTTTTGGAACGAGAGACTAAGGGTATTTGTAGATCTTGTTTAATTTAGCTTCTTAGATTATAAATAAAAAATAAATGTGTAGTCTAAAAATTAATAAAAGTTGTGGGTCATTTAAAATGCGTGGTTAAAAATTAATTGTTTTAACCACAAATTTTTAACAACTTTTTTTTTGGACCAAACAAGCTCTTAATTAACAACCTTACTCGATTTGATTTTTGAGTGTGTCATTTCCCAATTTTTAAATCTGTTACCACTCGATTTTGTTAAGATCTCCATGTCAGCAAAGGCCTCCTAGGCCTAGTAAAGGCCTAGGTCAAGCCCCACGAAGGCCTCATAAGCCTAGCGAGGGCCTCGTGAATTCGTAGAAGGCCTCGAAGACCCATCAACATTTTAGCACTCCTAAATCAAGTACAGTAAAGCCCATGAAGGGCCCCGACGTTCATAGCCGACCCAGGGCGCTTCTCCGGTCTTCGAATCCATCATAGCTCGCAGATATTATGATATTTTAGAATGACCAGAGAGATATTTAAAAGAAGATTGTGTTTGATTGCCGTACGGATTCTCACAAGGAAACCAAATTTCAATCTCATAATGATTAGGCAGCGTGATATAGGGGATCAACTTAAATAAGGGCTGAAATCTAGGAGATTGCGTTGACACCCAATCATCTCTTATCCCATAAGGAAAGAGAATCCCATCAGAGGTCTAATTGATTACTTACCTAAATCAATTAGATCTCTGAAGCTATAAATACAATATCTTTGGTTATTCTAAGGTACGCATTATTCTCACCCTTAAAACCTGCTCAAATTTTTGTCTGCTTGTCTCTCCCACACCCAAATACACTCTACTTTTCCATACATTATTCTATATACCGGCAGTTGACTTGATTGTTAGAGTACCAACGATCGCCATACCCTTTTTTTCCAGTGATCTTAGAGCCTGACGGTCGTCCTAATATGCAGGTAACATATAGGCTGGTAAAGGATTGACTGGAGATCTGTTGACACGTGGATAGTACAGGTTCTGAGCTTAACAGATTGGCGCCGTATGTGAAAAATAAAAATACGTTACACAACCAAAATACTTGTGGTAAAACATGTTTTTTACCAGAAAGAGCATGGCAATGAATAACTTTCAGGAAGAAGAGATTAAGTCCCACCATACGACCCAGAGACAGGAAAGCGTTCAGGACCTACAAAATGTAACCCGCCACCGAAGGAGGAGACAACGACAGAGACGAACGACCGAGCAAGACATCTTAGACCTTAAAAAAGACAATGCCCGAATGAAGACGGTGCTTGAGCAGTTGGAAAATCCATCTCCCCAATCTAGACACAAGCATGATCACGATTGGCGAAGCCCTTCGAGGTCTGGCTCAATTGAAAGTTGTCGATCTCAGGAAGACCCGCCAATCCCATATGGACGAAACCCTTAGAACTTGAATTTGAGGCCCTCGTACGATGACCACCAAAAGAAACTTCTTCCGTTGCGAGGAAACAAGCTTGCCACGTCTGTCAGCGTGTTTGATAGGTTGGGTGTCAGGTCCTCTTTGTAAATGCGAGGCCCGAGAAAGAAAAGCCAAAACAAAAATGTGACCTTGATGACGATGACGAGAACTTCACATTCTCCAAAGAGCTGAAGGTTAGAGAACTCCTTGTCGGGTTCAAAATGCCCCATATGGAGAAGTACAATGAGAGAGGTGATCACACGGATCACATCAATATATATAAGACGAGGCTCCAAGGTTATATTCTGGAAGTGAAGTGTAGCTGTGTAGGTTTATACCACCCTCGTCTCTGATGCGAAGAGATGGTACAATAAGCTGAAGTCGGAGAGCATTAGGAGCTGGCCACAGTTTAAGTAGGAATTCATCAATACTTTCATTGGCAACCGGACAAAGATGGCAGATATTGCCCAACTCCATGACATACGACCGAGAAAATAAGAATCAGTGAAGGGGTACTTCAAGAGGTTCAACAATGTCATCAACAAAATTGAGAACGTCACTAATGACAAGGTGCTAGATGCACTGATAACTGGGCTCCACATGCGAACCCTCTTTTGGAGAGACGTCCAAAACAGAGAGCCCAAGACCTATACTCATCTGGTGGATTGATCCAGTGAGAGATTCACTCTAAGGAGACCATTGAGAATAGAGAAAATATGGAAAGAGAGAAAGAGGATTTTTACCGTCGGGAAGGACAACATTCTCCTAAGCCTCGTACCAATCGCTATCAGGGACGACGTTTTCTTGAGCCACGCAACAATCGATACCGAAGGTTTAACCAAACAGAGGTAATCCCAGCCTCCCTGACCGCCTGCGATGGTTTCCCAACCATCGATTTCTCCTCCCAAGTTCTATCGCAGACACTAAACTCAGGTACACAACACAGAAGACTACCTTGACATGTAAAAACTCATTGATCGAGGAAATCAATAGCAAGGAGAAAGAAAACTGCCAGGTGCGAAGAAGACGAGGATCGCCCAACCGGATGCGAGGACCCCAACCTCGATATCGAGATGACAACCCTTGCCGTAATTATAGGAAAAACGACAGAAACATAGATCCTCCTAAACAGGACAGATCTGCAAGAGTCCCCCAAGTCGGGAGATCAACACTATAATTGGAGGGCACTACGTTCGAGGGCATACAATGAATTCACGACACAACTACGCTAAAGTAGCAAGGAAGGAACCAGTCGAAAGCTGGCAAGTTCACGGACACCTACCCAGGGACCTACCTATCACGTTTATGGAGGAGGATGAGGCCGGTGTCCACTACCCACACTGTGACGCCTTGGTAATCTGCACCGTTGTCGCCAGGAATGGGCTAGGAAAAATATTGGTCGATGATGGAAGGGTCGTAAATATCCTATTTAGCAGCGCCTTCGACCAAATAGAGATAGACCACGAGCTGACAGCCATCTTAGAGCCATTGGTTGTCTTCACAAAAGATAGCCTCGTCTCGTGATGAAGGATCACCCTCGCTGTGGATTTTGGAGAGCCCCCATGCCACTTAAAAAAATTCATGGAATTCTTGGTGGGTGGATACCCGTTCCACCTATCATGGGGTCTTCAGTATGGAGACGCTCAAGGATTTACAAATGGTCACCTATATCCGATAAAATTCCCAACATCAGGCTGAGTCACCAAAGCTCGGGGCAATCAAACAAAGGCAAGGACTGTTACATGAAAGCACTTCAGAAAGTTGCCGCTCGTGGAGACACTCCCTCCACAGTCATGACTATAAGAACCGAAGCGATGGATGATCAAGGAAAATAGGAGGAGGACATGATCCTTGATGAAGTCCTTGACCCACGAATCGTAGGTCCAAACTCGTTAGCTTCATCGGCGGAAGAATTAGAAACATTCCCACTAAGCCCTTTAGACCCCTCCCAAATGCTACAATAGGGGCAAAAACTAGAAGAGATAAAGGAAATGAAATATCCCTGGAAGATCACTCATCTTCGTCCATACTACTAATAGTATTCATTTTTAGTAGCGGTAAGTCGCATGTCAGTTTTACTTTTGACTTCTTCAGCTGCAATATTATTCCAATAAACTTCGGTTGTTTTCAAGTTAAAACTCTCTCAACTCGATTGCACCAAAAAGAAAGCAAAGCAGTGAGGGAGTGTGGTTCGCCGCCAACTCCTTAACTCGCTGGGTAAACTACTTACCACGTACACATGCAAGCAAAGAAAGTAAGACAGCGAGGGAGTGTGGTTCGTGGCCAACTCCTTAACTTGCTGGGTAAACTACTTAACGCATGCAAACACAAGTAACAAAGGCAAGGCAGCAAGGGAATGTAGTTCGCAGCCAACTCCTTCACTAGCTAGGTAAACTACTTAACGCATACAAATGCAACCAAAGAAAGTAAGGCAGCGAGAAAGTGTGGTTCACAGCCAACTCCTTAACTCACTGGGTAAAATCTTAACGCATACATACAAGCAAAGAAAGCAAGGCATCAAGGGAGTATAATTTGCTGCCAACTCTTTAACTCACTAGGTAAACTACTTAACGTGTACAAATATAAGCAAAGAAAGCAAGGCAGCGAGAGATTGTGGTTCGTGGCCAACTCTTTAACTCGCTAGGAAAAATCTTTACTTTAATTTTATTTATTATTCTTGATCCGGAAGTAACCTTTTCCTTTCCTTGGACCCTACCCTATTTTCGAACCCTTTGTTGAGCTCTACCCTGCCCGCATTTCCTTTTGAAGGGGCCAAATAAATGTCTCCACCTGCGCGTGCAAACACAAGTAACAAAATCTAGGTAGCGAGAGAGTATGGTTCACGCCCAACTCCTTAACTCGCTAGGTAAATTATGTAACACGTACAAACGAGAGGTAATAATGTCCAGACGATTACATTTGTTGAGGAAAGGAAAAGAACGATGTGGCAACACTTAAAATAACAGAAAACAAGATGGAAAGAAATTCCTCTTCATTTATAAATCTCTGGTAAGTCCACAAATTACACAAAATGCAAGTCCTACTGCCTCGCTGCCTTTCCAGGGCCGGCACATTTTGAGCTTTTCTCTACAATAGGGAGAGGGATACGAGCCTCGCCTTCAGCTTGAGTTTCAGTAGAAGAGAAAACCTCGGTAGCTGCAGCTTGAGGTTCGCCTTCGACTTAAGGTTCGATAGGAGTATCAGTAGGAGCTGACATGAGGAATGAAAGGTCTCATTCTAGATAAACCTCCATGATCCTTTCGACTAATTACTCCCCGCCGGCCACCATAAAGCGATTGGCGAGGCGTAAGTACTCGGGCATTTTTTAGAATTCCTTCTTGTAAGATCTCACTGCCCTCACCTCCGCATCAGCCAGCTCCATCTTCATCTTCTCCAGCTCCCCACTTGCCTTGGCCATCTACTTTTCTTTCTCAGCAACCATGTCATCAAAGTCGCGGTTTATTGAGACAACAATACTTTCAGCAGAAGCTGCACAGTCCTTGGTCAATTTCTTTATAGCATTGGCCTGCCTCTTTTGGCTATGGGCCTGCGTCAAATTCTCAGCTGCTGACTCAATCTTGGCCTTCAAGTCAACCTCGAGGCCACAAAAGCATCCAATTTGTATCGAAGGGTCCCGTTCTTAGAACCCAGCTTGGTGTTCTCGGAGCTCATCACCTTCAGATCCTCAACTAGCTTGGCCTCTTCCTTGCCCAACTTGCCCTCAAAGCTAGCTAGGAAGCTTTACACTTCTTTGTTCATGACTAGCCCTTGGGCATTATTCATCTTCGCCATTTTTATAATTTCGCTCATGGAGGCCTTCTCAGCAGCTTTCTCCCAGGTCGAGGTCCAGTACTTGTGGACACTCGCCGCCACCATTGCAGGAGACACGGGGAGCATCTCCATCACAGTATGATCCAACTTATTGTGGCGAGTGTCAATGTTTACACACTTCACTCTGTCAATTGGTAAAGAGGAAGGCCTAGCATCAGCAGCTCCCAGAAAGAAGTTCGACAAAGTTTGATGACACTCCTCAGTCCACCTCGTCTTGCGAGCATCCTTTATCAGCTCCTCCCCAGTCACTTGAGCATTTCTCTTCTAGCCAAGGGTCTCGTTTGTCTCATCTGTGACCCTTTTTCTCTTATCTTGTTCAGGCATGAGAGACAGATGTAGGAGAGAGACGGTCAAATATGGGACCGGTATAGCTAGGATCGAGGAAAGTATCTCTTGAAGAAGTATCGTAATCTAAACCTCTTGTGACGAAGGCTGGGCAGCTGCACTTGATTCACCCTCATCCTCGTCAAGATTGAAGGCAGTGACTCTCTTGAAAGTGAACGTGGCTACAATAACAACAAAACTCTAGAATGTCAAGAATAACTACTGATACAACTTTTACACAACTCAGGTCACAAGGCTTACCCATTAGTCCAAAACGGATTAACAAGTTATTATCCTTGATTAGGTTGCCAAGGCTCATGAAGTCGCTTTCAAGTTTGCGAACCTTAGCCCACTTCGACTTCAACTCTCATTGATCCTTCTTTGGGATTGGCAGCTTTCCACAATCTACAAAGACAATAAAAGCATTAAGTCAAGAACAAGGTTAATAAGCCACACAATAGAAATAAAATATACCAAGTTCTCCAAAGCGACGAGGAATGGACACGTTAGAAAGGAGATCCTCCAACCTGAATTCTTAATCTCTTCCGGTGAAGAAGAAGCTCCACTTTCAGTTATAGACCTTGTTGGGACTGTCGGTATCCGTTCTCCACTTTGGCTCGGCCTAGAGGACATGTTGAACCAACCCCTGGATCTACGAGGTCAGTAGATTGACTTAAATTTCTTGGAGGATAAGTCGCCCCCAACCTTAGCGATCCTCCATAACAAGAACGATGCCAACATCTGGCCCCATCCATTTGGCGTTATCTGACATGGGGCCAGGTTGAAGTCTTACAAAACTTTACGAAAAAAGTGATGCACAGGCAGACGTAGGCCTTGCTGCATCGCCAGTTCGTAGATGGCCCTTCTGGTGGGTCATCGGGCCACTCTTATGGGCCAGGGCACAATAGAGTTGGGGACCGTGTAACCAAGCCGAATAGATTTCAGGTCCGCATCTTTGATCCTCGAGCAAACCATCGAAGCTTTAGTGGCCAAATTGGTTAACACCTCATCCAGCTGCCGGGCTACTGGGGCATACCTTTTATCTAAAGAAGCTCTCATTTCGGGGACCCCAGTGCCTCACTATTTTTTCTTCACCTTCGTCTTTGGTGGGGTTCTAGAGGTTTATTCCCTCCCACTCGTGCATGCTGATGGGGATAGGCAACAGTCGGTCTTTGTTCAACCTCATCATGCCCTTCGGGCGAAGATGGAACTTTGCCCCTAATCTAAGGTCGGTACCCGTGGCCGATTGGTTTTGTGAATCATCATCTTCAGATGACACTACTATTTTTCCTTTCTTTAAATGGAGAAATTTATGAAGCTGCCGAAGAAGATTGCAGAAAAAGTGGCCGCAACAGGAGATTTTGAAAAACACAAAGGAGGTACACGAAATAGCACATATCAAACTCTACAACCTTACCTAACAAACTCAACTAACAACATAGTGGAATTCTTTACTCGTCAGAATTCTCTGAATCTCTGTGGTTTTTGCAGGAACTCTTAGGAAGTTTGAAAAAAATGCACAAGTGAAAAGAAACTGAAGGAAGGGCGCAATGGTTTATATAGACGAGGCCCCTTCCATCCTTACCGTTGAATTCAAAAGACGCAATCTGAACCGTCCGTATAGCGAACACGTGTCAAGACCCAGGCAAAAGGTAGGAAACGAAACCCTGGGCATTTAATGAAGAAGAAGGACGCGCGCCCCCAAACGCCCCTCCCCACCACCCTGCAGCAATGATGGTGCTGACGCTTCGATTCATCATTGCCTGTCCTCACTGACAGCACCAATTGGCAGCTCGATCAGAGTCACACCTATCCCGAACCAAACAAGGATACAACACCTACGACTAAACCAATCGAAGCTCTCACCCGCTATGAATAAACAGGCTTCAGGCTTGGGAGACTGTACATAACTGCTTCGAAGAATCTAGGTATACATGTGCGAAGAACTCCATCGCACAATTCCAATCAAGGCGAAGGCCCACCCATAGCAATTGAACTTCTAAAAAAAAAAAAAACTTATTCTTAAAAGTCTCAAGCTTACCATAAATAATAGGTTTGGACTTGGAGAACTATTGTTATGCTCAATAAAGGCCCATGTCAGGCCCCGCGAATACCTCATGAGCCCAGCAAGGGCCTCATGAATTCGTAGAAGGCCTTGAAGACCCAGCAATATTTTAGCACTCCTAAATTAAGTACAACAAAGCCCATGAAGAGCTTCAACGTTCATAGCCGACCTAGAGCATTTTGCCGGTCTTCGAATCCATCATAGCTCGCAGACATTGTGATATTTTAGAATGACCAGAGAGATATTTAAAAGAAGATTGTGTTTGATTGCCGCACAGATTCTCACAAGAAAACCAAACCTAAATCTCTTAATAATTAGGTAGCATGATATTGGGGATCAACTGAAAAAGGGCTGAAATCTAGGAGATTGCGTTGACACCCAATCATCCTTTATCCCATAAGTAAAGAGAATCGTACCAGATGTCTAATTGATTGTTTACCTAAATCAATTAGAACTCTGAAACTATAAATACAACGTCTCCGGTTATTCTAAGGTACGCATTATTCTCACTCTTAAACTTTGCTCAAATTTCTGTCTCCTTGTCTCTCCCACACCCAAATACACTCTCATTCTCCGTATATTATTCTATATATCAGCAGTTGACTTAATTGTCAGAGTACCAACGATCGTCGAACTTTTTTTCCCTGGTGATCTTGATGTCTAACGATCGCCCTAGTGTGCAGGTAACATACAGACTGACAGAGGATTAACTGGAGATTTGTTGACATGTGGATAGTGCAGATTCCGAGGTCAACAAAAGTATAAGCAAATCACGACCACTATTAAAAAATTTCTTTGAAAATTATATATAGTAAGCTAGTTGATGCTTGATTTATTATACCTTTACTAAAAATTATTTTGTAACAGATTTTAATAAATTTTGTTAAAATATATGGTTGAAAAGTTAATAATAATTATAAATTCTACAAAATATATAGTTAACTTTAATTATTTATCAAATTATTAAACAAAATTAAACAAAAGCTTTGTGTGTACTTATAAGCATTTATAAGTCGGTTATACATAATTTTTATTTACACATTTTATAGAACCCACAACTTTTATTTACTTATAAGACCTAATATTTATAATCTATCTATAAATATCTTTACCAAGCATGGGAGATGATATCCTCTCCACAGTGGGGAGGAGTTATATCTCCTATTGGGGAGGTGTTCAATTTTTATTGGACAAATTGGACACCTCCCCAATGGGAGTTATAACTCATCTCCACTGTAAAGAGGAGAGCATCTCCCTACCAAGCATACACATGCATATTTTAGTACCATGAATAATTTAAAAATAGTAGGTGAGATAAATTAAGTGCTATTTTATTTTTTCCCATACGTGGCAGTTTCTCACAGGCCCATTTCAAGTCTTTGGGATTCGTTGCCTTCACACAAATAATGATGAAGTTAGTAAAATAGGGCACAATAATGCTGGTTGTACACCCAGCTTTACCGCATGGCTTACCACACATGAGAAATGACCAATATGCCCTCATTTGAATTTGAAATTACACATGCAAATAATAAAAGGCAAAAAGTTAAGGCTAGGTGATTATTCCACTCCGCTTCCTTCCTCTTCCTTCCTCAAGTCTTCTTTCCAAATATTTTAACAATTTGTAATATTATTTCCAAATCACCTCTTCCACCCATTTTCTTCACGGCGAAGCGTTTATCCAGATCTGTTGAGTTTGTCGTTTAATCGGAGCAAAATTTTTTAACCGGAGCAATTTATGTTGGCCGCCGGTGCTGAGAATTGCTGTTCTGCTCGTTGGAGAGTTGTTGTTACTGTAAATCCTCAAATTTTGTTCATTATAGTATAGTGAAAGTTTATCTAGAAATTTTGTTCATTATAGTACAGTGAAAGTTAATCAATCTGTCATTTTTTAAATGATGAAGATCTTAATTGCACGTTACTTATCTGGTGTTGATATAATCTTGAAAAAATGTTGCTCTTATCAATTTTATGTACACTTGAATCCCAATAGCTGTCAAAACTTGGACGAGAATGGTTATACTCTTGCACATGTGGAAATCTATGTAGATAGGATTTTATGTTCTCTCCTAACCCCAATTTGAGACCCCCTTCCAACTGATGGTGGTACAGATTTAGGTATAGTGTTTATTATGGAGTTTATTACAACATTTGTCAAATGTGGCACTATTTTTGCCATTTGTTTTTTGTTTTTTGTTTTTTTTCTTTTTCTTTTTCTTTTTCTTTGGGTCGACTTGATGATGTAGAGCAATTTTTTAGTTGGAGTATGTTGAAGAAGTGAAGATGTGAATCACATTTCATATTTGACTCCAATTTAGTTTATTGCTGTAAAAAATATGGTTGACATTTCATTTAATACTATTAAATTTTTCAAACCAATATCTCGTGATATATCACAAAATATCGCGAGATATTGCACATATAATCCCGTGCTACACCACGCAATAAATGAGGGTGTACATACAGCAGCAGGATTGAATAGGGCAAAGTCTCTCTCTCTAGAAAAACTCAAATTTCACCCCCTATTTCCAACACCCTTCAACTTGAAGGCTTCATTTTTGGACTAACCAACGTTTCCGATCAGGCCTAAATTTATAGCCTGAAGCAACAAAATTTGGTTCTTCTTTGTGGGTTTTAAAGAATCTTGGAGATGTTGGAAGCTGCAGTGGAAAGTAATGTGCACAATGGAGGATTTTCTTCACAGTTTCAGAGATGTGGGAGCTGTGGGGAGAGCAGTGAGGAGGAGTTCTTGGTGGTGCCACGTCACACCAAGGTTTTGGTGGCTGGAAATGACCTCACCAAGTCTGTGCTAGTGGAGCTTCAGGGTGTTTGGAGTAGTCAAGGAAGCTGTTGGGCTTGGTGGATGGCATTGCCTGGTAAATTCTTGCTAAAGTTTGAGGCTTTTGGAGCAATGAAACATGGGTTTTTGTTGAATTTGAAGTTAGGTTTGTAATGTGGAATTCTTTTTTGTTTGTTTTTGAGTTTTTGTAGTGAATTTGAAGTTTGGTTTGTAATGTGGAATTCTTTTTTGTTTGTTTTTGAGTTTTTGTAGTGAAAAAGTTTGTTTATTTGAATAAATGGGGAATAATTTAGTAAATTTATGTTTTATTTTATTTTTATTTTTTGAAATATTTGAATGTTATGACGTGTATTTTCAATATTTCTTGAATTTTTATGGTAAATGTTCCTGTTTTGTGTGTGATATGGGATTTTGTAAAATAAAATTTACTTTTGAAGTACTGGATTACAATTTATTATAATAAATTAGGAAGCTTGAGATACCTATTAGAGTGAATTTTGTTTGAATTTTTATCTTTTGATTGCTGTGTATTCTAAATTTGGTTATTTCATTATCTACATAAATATTTAATGTTTTAGTTATAAATAAATAAGTTTGCTATAACATGAATAAATTTTTTTTAAAAATTTAAAATAAGTTACTTATTTTGATGAATTAAAATGACAATGCTTTAGTACCAATTTCATCTTATACCTTCAAACTTACCTTTTTCCTTCTTTTTTTTTTTTTTTTTTAATACAACTTACTTTTGTATGCAGAGAATGAGTTCCTTGGTAGAATCAAGGTTGTTGGTATGGGCGGTATAGGAAAATATAATTCTCCTTTCAAAGGGATTTGATAGGTACGTTAGATAGATGTTCACATGCTTTTCATATGCAAGTTATAGAAATTAATTTAGTGACAAATATGAACCAATTTATTTAGTATTAATATGGTAAATAGGGACCAAAATTTATTTAGTGTCAAACATGTTCTTGTTCTTTACTTATTTCCTTTGTTTTTCCTAATTATTTTCTAATTTTATTCACTTAAGTTTTAAAATTGGAGTGATCATATTGTATGGAACTACTTGACAGAAAAATTAGGTTTAGCATATCTTGTTGAAGTGGACTTTGAATACCACTACTCATACATTTTTTAGCGGCATGGTCAGAGATATATTTCCATTTTTCAAGAATGACGTCAATGCCATTGCCAGAAATGTATCAATGCTTGAATATCCACTTTGTAAATATTTGCATTGTAACACACCATGGGCAGATGTTGATCATGTTTTAATGCATATTATGATGGGTGAACATGCACATTAGATACTTGGACATAAAAACAAGATCATTAAATATTTTCAACTCATGTTGGTCGACTATAAGATATATAGAAGTTATGGCTGACGTGCAATCATTTGAATGCATCATCCCTCACTTATTGGTAAGGATTGACGTATGACAGCCATCAATTGTCAATGGAGTAGAGCAAATCGAACCTCTAGATATCAATCTTATACATGATATACCTCAACATAATAATGGGTTAGTATCTACATTATTGTTTTTTTTTTTTTTTTGTATCACAACCTCCGTCAACAGTTAATAACTTATTGGATGTCGAATATATTATTTTTACTAGGATTGATTACGGAGTTTTTGTCATCAAGTATGCTGAACACATACTGAATGAGAATATACAAGAAATACTCAATTGGTACCAGTATTCAACTTAAGTACCTCATAAGTAGAGGTCTTGAGTTCGAATCACTGGAGACGTGAAGAAATCCGTGAGGGGTTAAGAGGGTTCAGGCTCTCTCAAAGCGGACAGTATGGATGAGTGCGGCTGGGGTTAAGATCCCGATTAGAGGGATCCCACACAAAAAAATGTTTATTTGTTAAATTTGACATTATGTGTTACATATTTATATCATACTGATGTTACACTATTTTTATTTTGTACCTTACACTATTTTTATTTTGTACCTGGGTACAAAACATATCCCATTGATTATATTCAAAAAATTGTATCAAATCTCAATTATGTAACTATAACAAAACAGATCCCTTTTATTTATATTGTAACATGTATTCAATTCTATGAAGAAAATTATTTCAATCTAGAATTTTATTAATTATCATTATGTTTGTTGATCAATCCCAATGGATGTTTACACATTCTCTTGTTGTGCCCGTATCGCCCACATCTTCTAAATTTTATAACATTGTTTCGTTCACAAGCCAATCAGAACCTTCTCTCCTTAGGGCTTCCTGCTTTCTTCGATAGATTTGGAGCCAATACAATCAACGAATCTGTACTCCTTGCCACCGTTCAACCAACACTTTCACTAAGGGGTATAACGCTACATTCGTACACTACTAAATAAACCTTCCGAGTGTGGTACCAAGAACAATATTTGTATGTTTCCATACCATTCCTACCAATAACGGATAATGTATGTTGACACGGGATACCATCAACTTGAAACATGTTGCATGTGCATGTGCATTTTTCAATGTCGACCAAATTTGGTGTATTCTCGTCGATAACTTGAAATAGAACATCGCTTAATTACCCAATACATTGAAGCACTACTTTAAAACACATAATCATATTTAACAAGATCTTTTAATGTTTCTTTTAAAACACGCAATACGTTTTGTAGCTACTATCTCAAGTCTCTGTCGATGAGTATGCACATCAACTAAGTGATACAGTTAATTTGATCAAATATAGCGGTATAATTTGAGAAGTTCAATTAGAAGGAGTAAACAATAAAGCTTTTCTTGGTAGTAGATGGAAAATTTTCGTTGATCATCATGCTCTAGAAAATTATTTTCTTCTTTTGTTCGAGTACATCGACAATTCAACGTTCGATGTTACAATTTTGTGGAAAGAACATATGAAGACATGACATGAGTGAAGAAGATTTATCTACGTTTGGTTACCCTGTTTTTTCAATCATACTGGAAGCAAGACTTCAAAGCTATCGAAAAATTGTAAGTTTGTATTATTTATAATGTTACACTTAGGTTAGCTATAACTATATATATATATATCTACTTACTAGAAATTGAACCAAATGGTAGGCAAATATAAATATGTTTTACGGGAATAGGAATGACAAAAAAACCCGCCTCCTGCTCTGCCTCGCCTTGTCCTACTCTAAATGGGGCGGGGACGGGGATCATGGTCTCCACCGCGAATTTCCGAACCCCCAAAATATTTTTATTTTATGTTTTAAAATTTAAATTGTATGTAAAAAAAATAAAAAATAAAAAATTAATTAATTAAACAAGGCGATAAATGAGAATTTTTCTATATCTGCCCCTGCCCCTGCCCCTGCCCCTGCCTCCCTAAAATCCCCGAATGGGAATGGTAATGGCCGGGTCGCCCCACCTTGCCCCATTACCATTCCTATATAGAAAATATATTTGTTGTAACATTATTTCTATACAACATATCGTAGAATTCATTTACAGTGTTTTTTATTAATCTATAGTATATACTTGGCAAATTTTTAAGAAGACATCTACCAATATATAAGGAGAGCATTGAATGTGAATTCAGCGTAGGAAATGTATGGCCAATCCGCACAAATATAAGGCGAAGTGGTATAGTACGTTGCCTAACTCTAGGATGGGTTGATTATGCCAATGCTAAAAGTATCAACATTGGAGATAAATGCATGGTATGACGTGTAAGCTCATGTTTTGTGTGTGAATTTAAGATAGATTCGGTAAAAACAAAAAAAAAAAAAAAAAAAAAAAAAAAAAGAAAAGAAAAGAAAAATTTGCCTTTGAAGTAATAGATTACCATTTACTCAAAATTTGGAAGCTTGAGATACCTTTTAGTGTGAATTTTGTTTGAATGTTTATCTTTTGATTGTTGTGTGTGTTCTAAATTTGGGTATTTCATAATGGAGTATGTTGCATGTGCGTTTTTGTTAATAAACTTTGGGTAATAATCTAGATAAATATTTAATTTTTTAGTTATAAATAAATAAGTTTTTTTAAAATGAATATTTATTATCCCCTAACAAGCATTACTCCAATGCATCCGAGCTCACGCCATCAACATTAGTTAGCCCTCCTGATTTCCTTCCCCGTCAAGCATAGCATATCGGGGGGCTATCAGTAGGTTGATCTGATATTTGTTATTTGCCTGCTGGGTTCCTTAGCTTCTTTGTCTTGAAAATTGTTTGGGCAGGACAGTTCTCTCAGGTTCTTGATTGTAATTTTTTTCACTTTGCCTCCGTAGCTAACTGCTTAAATTAAATGTTTTGAGATGAATGAACATTACTGCCGTGTGAAACTATATATTACTCGTAGTGTTGTTCTTTCTTGATTAATACTTTTATTTCTAGGACTGGATAGTTTTTCTAAAAAGAGTAAATTTGGTCTTGGTGTTGCCAGGGGCGGAGCCAGGATATGATAAAGGGATGGGCCTCACGGGGGTTCGGGGGCAGTGTCCCCGAAATTTTTTTATTACTTGGAATTAAAGGTTGCAATTCTATCTAAATTTGACCTGGTGATATTAGTTTTTGTGCATGTTTGCAAGGAGATAGGGCTACATTTTTTTAATATGTTATCTCCTCCAAATGGCAGTAGCTTCTCAATGTGATCTTTTGGTTAAGCTATTCTTTTATTCTTGGTGTTGTACTCTGTTTCTTCTGTAAGGTAAGGATCTAGCTACGAAGTTTGTGAAGATTTTGGGAATTACAATAATCCGATGTGTTTTTTTTTTTTTTTTTTTTTTTTTTGGTTTTTATGCTCGAATTCATGTTTAGTGCGCATTGCTGTCGTAGATGTAATATTTATGATCATTGGTGATTATCATCGGTCTATGTGGCAATTATGTTAGCATTAAATGATTTGCCTAATGAAATGTGGAAATATAAAATTTATTTTATTGTATCTATTGTTTAATGCTACATAAATTGGTGATTATTACCAGCATTACTTGTCGTAGATATGCTTCTCTCTTGAGAAATCAACACATCTTTTTAGCTTGAAGTAGTGATGTTTTACTCTTGGACTATCTGAATTGGATAATAGATGATTATAATTTATGCTCAGTGCATTCCTTGGCAACTGTTATTGGATGGACCTAACATGAAAGATGGAAAACATCGTAGGATATCGTTTTCATCTGGCACACACAAGACATCTAGAGTGTTAGAATATATTCATACAGATTTGTGGGGCCCCGGGAGCAATCCCACTTTTGGTGGTAACAAATATTTTTTGTCTATTATTGATGATTTCTCCAAACGTGTGTGGGTTTATCTGTTGAAAGATAAAAGTGAAACTTTCATTAAATTTAAAAATTGGAAAGTTCAAGTGGAAAATCAGACTAGCAAAAAGATTAAATATTTGCGTAATGATAATGGTCTTGAATTCTGCAATGCTGATTTTGATAACTTGTGTAATGAGTCTGCAGGGTTATGATCTGAATACACTTTTTCAAGTTTAATCAAATTTTGAGATACCACATCTCTAATAAAATGCAGCCTAACAGCAACAAATCAACTTAGCTAACATCACAAATTTTATTGCCAATGAAGAGGTATATCGATTATAATAAAAACAAGACTACAACAAATTATGTCATTTTTGTAATAGATGCACTGTCACTAAACATTTTAACAAATTGTGTATTAGGATTCACGTCATACGATTTGATAAAATTTTTGCTAGTTTTCATTTTACTTGGCCTTGAGACTGGCTATAAAATTATAGGTGTAGTTAAAACATCATTAAATTTTAAGGGTTTTATGGAATCTCATCTTTGAAAAAATTAAAATCCTTAAAATTGCAATTTCTAAAATTTGAAATTTAGAGTTTGCTCTTTCCAAATGTTTCTCTCAAGATAAATCTCATAAAAACTGGCTTCCCCATTTGCTTTTACAGTCAATGCAGCAGTGCTTCTAGTTCCATACCTTCCCTGTCCATTAGAACAAGAAAATAAGCAAGTCAATATGAAATTCCACAACATTTCAAATCAGCTTATTGCACATAAAAAGCACTTACCAGTGGGGTGTCTACTTGAACAAAGATTGAGCTTAAATTGAATTCCCAGTCATGGGAACAAATATTAGGCAATTTGCTTTCATCTGCTTTTACTGTGTCCTTCATGAGTTTTTCAACCATCTCCTTCACATATATTTCCCCTTCACCATATCGATCAAGCAGCATTTTGAATTTCTGTTCCAAACGCAGAGCCTGGAGAACGAACAAAAGGGAGGGGGATGAGATGAACATGCAGTTGTTGCTTAAGGCATACGTGGATTAAACTTGTAGGGTCTGTTTGGAATGCAGCACTAAGAAGGATTGGATAATACGATGAACAAGATTTTAAGTTTTTTTTCTTCTACAATACAATAGTGCTTTAAGGGACAAAAATAACAAAGCCCCATATCGAATAGGCTTCCAAGTTCTAACCTTTGGCCAAGGAGAGTTAAGCTTTGCATTTGAGAGCACGTGAATCCCCGGATGAACTTCCTGAACTGAAACAGCTTCCCCTTTTGGTCTGTTGGATACATAAAACATGGATTTTGATGGAAGATCAGCCAATATCAGATTAAATCCATTATACAGATGTGCAGCTTTAACCAACTCTTCTGCAAATGCCATCGGACTCTTTTCGCTCTGTACTCCAACAAATAGAGATGCAACTTTTTAGAAATGATTACATAATCCGCCCTAAGTTTAACAAGACAGTACACAAAAACTACAGATTCGAGATTCTATGGCAGGACGAAGAAGAAGGGTACCTCGAGGAAACTGATAGGGAGATTCCCTCTGCTTTTAGCCTCAGGGAGGGTATGAAGCTCCAACACATTAGTAAGAAAAGCCACTTTACCATCTCTTGAGCAGGCTAGCCATGTTCCACCTGCAACTTCATCTTTCCCTCCTAATATCGTACCGCCTTCCCACCATCCCACCGGCTTCGTAGGCCTGCAAAAGTAACAATTTAACAATATTAAAGAAGAAAAATAAGTTAAAATTATCAAACACGACGAGAGGGTAAAGAAAAGCTAGCCTGTTGTGGTATTCATCTCTGTTGTGCAAAAGAAGATAAGGGTATAGAGGGTGTGCTTGCCACATAAACACAGAAATGCACATTTTTTTAAAGATCAAATAAATAATCTAAATCAGTTTTTTATGTTATGCTTCTAACATTCTGGTATTATATATGAATTTCTAGGTGGCAGCCTAGTTGATTAACTGTGGGTAGTTCTATGAAAACAATTAGTGCTACAAGTTTTTAAATATTCCTAGGATATGAACAGATGATCTGTTGGTGATATAATTTTTGACTTTGTATCAAAAACTTGTAAATAAAGAGTGAAATAAAGATTCTTTATTGTTTAGGTTATTTTCCTTCTCTTTATCTGTGGGGGTTGGGGTTGAGACAAAAAAAATTATATCTTAAAGTGAGTAATTTATTATAAAATTGTATATTTATGAAAAGAGGCACTCTTTTCTAATGTCAATAAAAAAGTAGTTAAAGTTGACAGTCGCTTAAATTTGAATGAGTCTAGAAGACAATTCAAGTGAACTTTCTCTTCTTCAACTTAGTTATTGAACATAACAAATTAACAAATATTACATATTAGGGAAATTTGCAATTTTCATCCATAATCTTTTCAATCTATTACTAATTTATTTCCAATCATTTTTTATAGCACTAGATATTCTCAATCTTTCAATTAATTACAAATCATGTCTTTAATGACAGATAATGACTGATTTACCCTCCTATTTAAATAAACAAAAATAAAAAAAATCTAAAAAAAATTGCAAAAAAATTCTCATAACTTTTCAAAAAGTATAAAGTATTTTCTTCCTCACCCACCAACAACCAACATGATGAGATAATAAAGGACACCATTTCAAGATTCATAGTGTTAAAAATTTAAAAACACACATTGGGAAAAATAAAGATTTTCATAAGAATCTTTCAAGAAATTAACCTAAAGAGCAAGCTTTCTTGACCTCAGATTTAGAAGTATTAGGGCAAATTCTAAGAGTTTCATGGATCACTTACAACATAAGATGAATAAACACATAAAATTCTAATCTCATTTTTCATATTCTTTTTTGAATCCTTGAGTTGAATTCAAGAACATGATGCGGAACCACACCTCACAGCAACATCCATTAATAAAAAAAAATTCAAGATTTTGAAAATTCACAATGTAAAAACAGGAATCGGTATTTATCTTTATATAGATCTTGAATTAAAGTGAAAATGCAATAAAAATGAAAGAAACCCACCTCACCATTTCTAGGCAGTGAAAATGTAGTCGTTCCTGAACTTGATTATTTTATGGTACTAATGAATATTTAATGGCAGATTTAAGGGGACGGAATTTTTACCATCTTAAATATGACATTAATGACAGATTGATGGGTTATAGTGTGTTGGTGGCAGCGTGGCGAGGTAGTGGTGTGGAGTCGATGGTTGTGGATGGATGAGGTGGGGGTAGGGTGTGTGAGTAAGAAGATACTTTGTACTTTTTGAAAAGTTATAGGACATTTTTTTTTCAAAATTTTTTTTTTATTGTTTTTAGTTTTTATTTTTGTTTATTTAAAGAGGATGTCAAATATGTCATTTATCTGTCATTAGGGGACGTGATTTATAATTAATTAAAAGGTCGAGGATGTCTGGTGCTATAAAAATTTGTTGGGGGATAGATTAGTAACAAATTGGAAAGATTTGGACGAAAATTACAAATTTCCCTACATATACATAAAACCTACTCCTTTGATATTGTACTTATTTATTTTGTTTGCAATGTTATAAACCAATGTTCAAAAAATTGGACCGGTCATCGCCTCGGAAAAGGCAGTGGGTCAAGTGTCGAACCGGGTTCAATTTTAAAATTTAAAATTAATCTAAAAATCTCACAAAATTTCTAAAAGTAAGTTATTTGTAAATAAACTGACATATGTAGATAAAATTACTCACAAAACTTGGCTTTCAATAGACTTTTCATAAGTTTCAATTAAAAAATTAAAAATTAATCATAAAATCTCACAAAAAAATGAGGAACAATCGAAGAAGAAGAACAATGAGAGAAATAGGAAAGAAATGAGGAAGAAATCATAAATTAGTGATTTTGCCTTAAAAAAAATATTAAACCAAAAAATCATTAAAACTGAATTCGTTCTACTGGGTTCCAGTTTACACTACAAAAAAATACCCATTTTGCGACAAAAAAATGTTGTCGCTTAAATAGAGATTTTGTCGAAAAAATAATATAGCGACAACAAGTTGTTTGTTGCGGGCATTGTCGCACTATGAGCGCCATAGAATGTATTCTGCGACAACTATCAGTCAGTCGTCGCATAAGCAAACTTGCGATATTTTTTGTTTGCCGCAAAAAGAATGAAATAGCAACAACATATTTGTTGCCATAATGTCGTTGCAATACATAGATGTCGCGAAAAACTAAATGGGCAACAAGTCAATTTGTCGCAACGTTTATTCCAAAAAATAATTTGCGATGAGAGATGTTTGTTGCGAAAACTATTTTAAACGTATAATGTTTTGTTACCTTTTCTATTTTGCAACAAAACATGCTTGTAGTAATAAACATTTTATAATAGGTCATGTTTGTCGCGTAATTTATTTTACAATGAGATTGCTTCGTTGTATAATATATTATAAGATATTCAATGTTTGTAGTGTAATTTATTGTGTAACAAGTTTTGCGTGTAGTTATATTCATTCAGCAACATAGAGAGTTTGTCGCATCAACATTTGTGCAACGACGTATAGTTGTCGCCGAATTTATTTTGTGACTATTAATATATGCCGCGTATTATATTTTACAACATATACAATCGTTACAAATATTATTTCGTGGTAATTGATATTTGTTTATATGACAGGTTGAGTTTGAAGTTGAATATATTCTGCAACACAGAGAGTTTGTCGCGAATCGATATATAGTTGTGGCGCAATTTATTTTATTTTACTTATATATGTCGTGTATTCTATTTTACAACAAATAAAATTGTTGCAAATATTATTTTGTGACAATGAATATTTGCTTATGTGACAATTTGTATTTGTCATTGAATTTATAAGACAACATAGAGAATTTGTCACATCAACATTTGTGCAACGTTCTATAATTGTTGCTCAATTTATTTTGTAAATATTTATATATATCGCGTATTCTATTTCACAGAATGTAAATATTATTTTGTGGCAATATGAATTTTCATTGCATAATACTTTCAACAACAATAAATTTTCAATTTCTTGTATCGTAGTAGAATTTTTACAAAGATACACATTTAATTGAAAAATGTAATTTACAGCATTAAAATTTGTAGAATTAATCAAATATAAATAATATTATTGTCTTAAAATTAAAATACTAAAGCTTGTGAAGATAGTGCCATAGCAATTCTCAATCTCTTATCGACTCTTAGTAGATGTATCATCTGTGCTGGAATCTACATAGAAAAAGGAAAATATGTTAATCATTAAAAGTCAAAATAGAAAGACATTTCGTAATAAAGAAAAATAGAAGAAGCTGTGGAGAAGACTATTAAGAAGCAATCCCATAATTCCATTACTTTTATGATTTTGGATTCCTCTAAAGATATCAATTTCTTAAATCTAACATTTAGAAACTATAGCTAATGCAAGGGTATTACATGGACAGACTGTCGCCTTCCCAAATCAGAGTCTAATGCTTCTTAGCCTCTCTTAGATCAAAATAAATAATGGTAAACAAACTTTATATATTTACATAAGAAAAGGACATCTCAGTGATCTCTATTTGGAGTAAATTTTACATGTTCTCAAAATACTCTTACGAGGCCAAAGGTTAACAGACTTCTAACACACTTCACTAATGATTTAATTCAATTCCCATACGGTAAGATGTCAACTAAAATTGTACATAAAACTGCAGCAGTTCATTTTTTCTTCTTTTCCTTCTATACTTTCAAACTTGAAGTTATACATAGACCATAGTTAAGACATGTTTAAACTGTCAAAAGCATTATAGAACCACAAATGAAGGGCAATAATACTAAATTAAACAACTGGAGTCTTCCATGATTAGTAGAGAAAATCTTACATTAGAAGTTCAAATTCCAACATAGACAAAAGTATAAGATGGTTTTCCATTTTCTGTTTCTTCCTTGTTCCTCATCCTATCCATTGTGTATATTAGTGTATTTACTTAAAGCTAATGGAATGGATATTCTTAGGTTAGTTTCTTTACAACACATGTGGTTTAGTGCCATTAGCCACCTTCCCTTCATGAATGTATAAAACTCATGAAGGTATAGGTCGGTTGTTTTCCTTTAAAAATTCTAACTACCGAAACATGAAGGTTGGGCTAGTTTGAACACCATATTACACAGATCAAAAACTAATTTAGGAGACTAAAGCTCTAAGCTATTCCATATAGAAAGCCAATTGATATTCTTGCGCTATCCATAGGAGATCAAATACCTTATGTACCTGCGCTATCCTCATAGTAACCAATTGATATTCTTCTTCAATGATAGCCGGCCCACATGTGATCCATTCTCTGCAAGTTTCAATTAAAAAAAATACTTTCAATAAAAGCTGCATACATGGATTGCATATATGCATACGCATTCATGAGCACTTTCGGATTTTTTTTCCCTCTCGAAACATGTCATACATGTTGAATAAATACTCCCAATGTCTTTTACATATACTTGCATATGGTCATATGAATAATCTGTTAACCAAATCATACAGCTAGGAATAAAAAAATGGCAGTTTAAGGGTTCAGAATTTCCATCGTCAGCCTTCATGGTAAGAAAACTGGGAATCTACAGGGCTTCTCTATGAGAGTTTTTGAAAGTCCAATCACACAATCACTAGTTCCTATCATTGCCAGCAGCCAAATTGAAATCCATAAGTGAATTATAGAAAGCATAGAAGTTATAGAAACAGCGTGTTAAATAGAACAATCTCTAAACTAACATACTGTATAGAGCCAACCGATATCAGATTTACCCCAAGCAAAACACACAGTCCACTTTCCTCCATAGGCACAAACAGGATCTTCCCATTTCGGCTCAATTTTATTTTTGAAATAGTGAAAGTCTGCTCCCACAACCAACTTGCTTGTCTGGTGTACATTATTGTAAACACTGCAAGCCAAATGGAGCAATCGGTTTGGATGTGCTTCACATAGTATATTGGGATGCTATAATTGGAACACGGCTTCAGATGGCAATGCAATGAAATTTGACCTGGAGGTTTGCTCAGTTTTCTAATGCCAATGCAATGAAATTCGACCACAAATAACAGTTCTACAGTAGTACCAAAGTTGACCAAATTAAGATTCCAACCATATGCACATGAGTTTCTCCTTAGGTATTTAATCAAACACTTGGAAAGCATCAACTTTTGTCTAGAGTTTCAACAATTTGGGAATTGGAATCTAGCCCAAAAATTTATAGTTCAAAACAAAAAATCAATAATCCAATATCTACCTAAGCCCATTCTCCTCAATTTATCAAGACTAAATCAAAAACAATTCTACCCATAAAGCATAACCGAGAAAAGAGGATGAAAAAGCATACCTTGGAAGTTTAAGCTTTGCCACAAGATAAAATAGAGGTTAATGTAATGTGATTGTAAGCGAATTTGAATGAGATTTGATATGTATGGACGAAGAATTTGGAAGGAGATGAAAAATGGAGGGAAGACCGTTTGGTTTTTGAAAAGGAAATACTTTTTCCCCGTATAGTTGAATGGCTCGCAGCTGGGGTTATTTAACCCCAGCGCGAGCCTGGGCGAACGCCCAGTTATAACCTGGGCGATCGCCCAGGTTAGCTTTGGGCGTTCTGCCCAGGTTTGAAGTAACTGGGCGATCGCCCGATTCAGTAAACTGGGCGATCGCCCAGTTTACCAGTAAGCTGTTCTGTTTTTTTTTTCCCCTTTCTCTGTTTTGTATGCACACAGCTCTCTGTTTTTGTATGCTCATCTGGATTGTGTACCCTAAATTAGATGGCAACCCAACCATTAATAGGAATTCCAATTGTTGTTTGCTAATGAAGGTATACAAGATTATACCTGGAGGGATCTTTTCTGGGATCAAAATTCCCAAAACCCCAACCAACTACATAGAAACTGTAACCATGTAAATGCATTGGATGATTGTCACTTGCTAGCACATTAGTACTCTGCAATATCATCTCCACACTAGGAGCATAATTAAGCTAATGTGTTCAAATTCAACTTGCAAATGAGCATAATTAAGCTAATGTGTTGCAACTTAGTTCTTTGTGGCCAACATGGTTTTCCAATTTTCTAGTTGTCTTATCACTCCTAACCAATATATGCTAGTGATAGATCCCAAAGACTAGTTTCTTAATTCTTAAGCAATTCAAATAGAAAGCAAGGTAATAATAATATTCAAAACACAAGTGCCGAAATCTTGAGAGTAGCTTTATCCAAAGTTCAGAAAACAATATTTTACTTCAGCAAATGTAGAGCCCATTTCAAGTCAAACTTGTATGTCATGATTCGTGCCAATTTGGATCATGGAGCATAGCTTAAAAATTACATTATTATCTACATTGCAGCCACATTACAAACTAATTCATTGTCAAACTAAGAACTCAACCTAAATGGCAGTATTAATCCTTTAACAGGGGAAAAGAAATGGCATGTGTTGAAATCTATCAATCTCATGTCAAATGTGCAACTACAAGTTTATCATAGCATCACATTCTTTCAATCATTGCCATTAGTTAACTACAATTTTCCATTCACCAATATTATATAAAACTCATCAAACAAATTATAACAGTCAACTTAAAGACAATAACTACCTGTACATTTGGTTCCTGGCAATATCTAGAGCAAGCAACAACAAGAAAATGAAGCCAAGCCTGGAAGAAATTGGGAAGAGAACCTCAAATATGCAATCGATTGTCAATCTCTTATAAACTCTCACTAGATGCATCATCTGTACTAGAATCTAAATATAATAAGAAAAATATAAATAGTCATTAAAAAATAGAGTAGAAATACATTATATAAACAAACATAATATATACATAAACATAATTTACTTACCAATGTCACTATCATCACTATCATCTTGACTATTTAGAGATTTCTCATCTTCACTGTAATATTGATTCCATGTATCGTCTTCCTCTTCTGAAGGATGATAGATAACTTCATTCGTATTTTCATATATTGATTCCACGTCAATTTGTATTGTTGCATTTTCTATAATATCTGGAGCAACATCTCCTCTATGGCATACATGAGTATTAAGATCCTCCTGTTGTATTGTCCAGACAATATCTGATGATTCATTTTCTTGGAATACTTCTTGTTCCGTATCACCATTATAATCTTTTTCTGGAATGTCCCATATGCCTCTATGTTGTACCTTTTGCACAACCTTCCATTGTGGACCCAAGACTAGATCATCCATATAAAATACTTGTTGTTCTTGGATGGCAAGTATATATGAATCATCCACATACCATTTACGATTTACATTGATAGAAGTAAGATGGTAATCTTCCACAGTTCTTTTCTGATTTGGATTATTATCGTACCAATTACATTGGAACAAAGTAACGCGATAGTCAAAAACATAAATCAACTCTACAACATCACACAGCACACCATAAAAGTTAATGTTTTCATCTCCTGGAACCATCACTCCACTATTTTGGGTTGTACGACAATTATCTCGTTCTATAACTAGAAATCGTACCCCATTAACTATACAACCCGAAAAGGAAAATACTCTAAAATCCGGTTTACATGCTAATGCGTACAATTCTTTGCTCACATCTGAATCTTTTTTATTATATAATTTTGTTATCTGTACCAATAAAAATCTAATCAATATAAATTTTGGTATTAATGTTATGTTTAAATAATAAATAATTCAGCCATGCATTATAACTTACATGTGAAGCAAACCATTGAGGAAACAATTCTTCTTGTTTTCGTTCCAAATCATTGTGATTTTGTCGTTGCAACAGCTCCATGTGCTCACTACAAAACAACATGTAGAAAAATATTATAACACATAACTAATTAATAGACAAATAAGTTAAAAGTTTAATAAGTACTTACTCTAAATATTGTCGAACTTCATCACAATTATTTAGAACATACCAATGAATTCTATCAATCTCCTGTTTTGAAAGTAACTTTGGTTCTACACGACCTAATTGTCTAGTATTTTGAGAGAAGTTTGACAGGCTTGCAGTTGGAGCCCCACCATGGTCGTTGCGATCAGGTTGATTAAATCTTGTTTCAATGTCATAGAGATACATTGAGCAAAAATTCAAAGACTCATTAACAATATATGCTTCCGCGATTGACCCTTCAGGTCGGGCTTTATTCTTAACATATCTCTTATATCGACCTAATATTCTGACCAAAAAAATAAAATTAAAAATTAAGTAAATTAACAAGATTAGTAATAAAGTAACTATGTGCAATAATATTAATTACCTTTCAATTGGATACATCCATCTAAATGCTACGGGACCTCCAAGTTTTGCTTCCTCAGGTAGGTGAACAACTAAATGAACCATGACATCAAATAATGCTGGTGGAAAGATTCGTTCAAGTTTACATAAAATTATAACAATCCCATCTTCCAATTTCTCTAAATCACTTATATTCAATGTTCTTGAACATAATTTTTGAAAAAAGCAAGAAAGCTCTACAATTGCATTACACACCTCCTTTGGCAAAAACTTTCGAATTCCAACGGGAGGAAGTTGTTGTAACAACACATGACAATCATGGGTTTTCAAACCTGATATTTTGCCTTCAGTTTCCCGAACACAATTAGAAATATTTGATGCATATCCATCAGGAAACTTAACAGATTTCAAGAACTTACAGAATTTTTTTTTCCTCCAATGTTAATGTGTAAGAAGCATGAGGTTTCAAATAGCCACTCCCATGTTGTTGTAAATGCAATTCTTTTCTAATATTCATATCCTGCAAATCCAATCTTGCCTTATCCGTATCTTTTGTCTTCCCTTCAATATTCAACAATGTCCCAACAATATTATCACACACGTTCTTCTCAATATGCATCACATCTAAATTATGTCTTATTTTCAGTTTAGACCAATACTCCAACTCAAAAAAAATGCTTTTTTTTTACCAATTTAACTCATTGGGAGTTCGTTTCCTTTTCCTATCTTTATTATTTGGGTGCTTTCCAGGCTTCCCGTACCTCACAACCTCTAATTGCTTTAGAATATCATCTCCTGATAATTTGTTTGGTGGTGGTCGTAAATCCCATTTACCATCATGTAATTTACTTTTTCTCCAAGGATGGTTAGGTGGCAAATAACGTCGATGACCCATAAAACATATTTTACTACGTAACCCTTGTGAAGAAGTATCATCATTGCATGTTGGACATGCTTTGTACCCCTTAGTGCTCCATCCAGATAGATTTCCATATGCAGGAAAATCATTAATCGTCCACATTATAGCTGCACGCATAGAAAATATTTGACCACTATAAGCATCAAACGTGTCAACACCAACCCCCCACAATTCTTTCAATTAATCTATTAGAGGTCTCAAATAAACATCTATATCTCTTCCTGGTGCATGTGGCCCTGGAATTAAGAGTGACATCATCATAAACGGTTCTTTCATGCACTTCCATGGCGGCATATTGTATTGCACAAGAATAACAGGCCACATACTATATGAATTATGCATGTTTCCAAATGGATTGAAGCCATCTGTTGCAAGACCCAACCTAACATTGCGGGGATCTCGCATAAATTCTGGATATAACTTATCAAATTCTTTCCATGCCTCACCGTCAGCTGGATGTCTTAAAACACCTTCTACTTCAACTCGTCTTTCTGTGTGCCATCTCATATCTATTGCAGTGTGCCTTAATATGAATAGTCTCTGTAATCTTTTTTTCAACAGAAAATATCGCAACACTTTTTGAGGTACCTTCTTTCCCTTTCCAGAATTGGGTTTGTATCGTGGTTCATCACATTCTGGGCACCTGCTAGCAAATGCATGCTCCTTCCAAAATAATGCACAATCATACTTGCATGCATGAATAGCCTCATAACCCAATCCCAACTCACTCAGCATTTTTTTGGCATCGTAAGTTGATTTTGGTAATACAGTATCTTCTGAAAAAACGTCTTTCAGTAATTCCAACAACATATTAAAAGATTTGTTACTCCATTGATTAAGAACTTTTATGTGCATCAACTTCACCACAAAGTTCAATAATGAAAATTTACAACCAGGAAACAATGGTTGTTGAGCTTTATTCAACATCCCTACAAACTTGTTACTCTCTTCATTATGCATTTGAGGTGAGGAATTATGATTCCTTCCATCTTCTTCCTCATCCTGCGGTTTGTCATCTTCAAATGACACGGGAGCACAAAGATCTTCTAACATAGTATTCATTTCATCATCAATTTCTTCTTCTTCCAATTCAGATGTATTTATTTCATCACCCTCTTTATCAATCTCAAGTTCTTCTCCATGAAAAATCCATCTCTCGTAACTTGCAGAAATTCCAGGGAGGTATAAATGAGACTCAACCACATCTAATGATTGAAAGAAAGCATTTTGACAATTTCGACATGGACAACGAACTTCATTGTTCTCATCCAGACATAGTTTTGCTACCTCCATAAATGAATTAACACCGTCTAAATATTCATTACTTAATCTATTACCAAGTCGCATCCAACTCTTATCCATCATGTATATAACGATTTCACTGAGATTAAACAATAGAGAACATTTAATTAGTAATTCTTACATTTATAAAACTGCATTGTACAGAGTTCTGGAATTAATGCTGAACATTAGAGAATTCATTGCAAAAATAAAGTTCATTGAATTAGATGGATGGAGAAATGGACTACAAAACCAGAAAGATTGAACAATTCCTAAACTAACAATGACATGTACCGAATAAAACTAGTCCCAAAAGTGATGGGATCGGTATTGCCGGCTTTCCAGATTTCGTTTAAGTTAAAACTGAAATTCTGTCTATATGTACCATGACATAAACAAAGATTAATCAAATATAATTCCAACTTCAGTTTTTAAGTATAATCAACCGATTGACCCGATTAGAAGAAAGAAATCCAATCACCAAAACGATTGATCTCATTAGAAGAAAGAAATCCAATCTTCAAATACACCCAATGGTTCAATTCATGTTATCCCTTAATGGTATAATTCAATTAATTTGTTACGGGTTTTAAGTGCCAAACATGGATAGATGACAATACAAGATACAAAATCTGGAAAGCCAACCTTAATTGGGTGCTGGGCTGGGAGTGAGAATTCTTGCTTCCTTCTTCTGGTTCTGGGCCTTCTGGTGAGAATAGAGACGTAGATGGAAGACAGATGAAGGCGGGAGGTAGGGAGGCGAGAGGGAGGAATCGGGCGGAAGGGAGGCAGCAGCAGAAAGGAGATGGAGGAAGATAGATGAAGGCGGGAGGCAGGCAGATGATGGAATTCTGATTATGGGCGGCAATGATTTTGTTTTCATATTGTTAATTTAATAGGTTGGGACGTTGGGTTGGGTTGGGTTTGGGGCTTAATGTGCTATCCACAAACCAACCCGTTAGTTTTTTATTTTATTTTAATTTTCCAACTAAAAAATCTATAATACTATAATTAGAAAATATGAATTGATTTGAAAAATTATTAGTCTGAAAATTTTTTAATTTTTTTTTGGACTGTGGTTGTAATCAAATTGGAGAATAGCCTTCAATTTATAAATTATAGCTAATATTTTGAAATAATAAATTAATTTAAGTTAAAATTTTTGTTCTCGTATAATTCAAAAGAACAACTATAATTTGAAAATAAGATGATACTAACTATTTTGATTCAAGACATTATAGTTAAATTAGTGAAGATATAAATTTTATAGGTTAATCTCCTTACTTGTTCATAGTGACATTAGGGGTAGGCATGGTTCAATTCGAAAGATATATTAACCGAACGGAGTAGCAATGACTATATTTAAAATGGAACCTTTAGTTCAATCTCTAAGAAAGGGATCGATATGGAAGTGAAGCTATCGACTCTAGTTCCGATTCGATCTGAGTTAGTTATTTAAATTCGAGTTTTGAAATTCATTAACTCATGCAACGCGGGTGCCCAAATATGAAATTATTAATAAAATGTTTATTCAATCCAATTCGGTATACTTACAAAAATTAAGATTTTTTGTTTGATTTTATAAATAACAACTATTCGTCTGCATATCATTCGTCAATACTAAGAGAGCTATTCCAATAAGGCCGGCAAGACAAAATGGGCCGACCAGCGGCTTTCTTTATACCGCTTACCGTTAGTCTGTCTAGCGTCTTTCGGTTGGGGTCCACCTCGGGGGTTAGACCGCTTGGGTTATTTTTCTAGTATAGAAACGGGCGGATATCCGCCTACCTACAAGAACTATGGATCCTCTGATTCCCAATTGAGTAGCCTTCCCAGGTCTCCCCGCCAGCAAACCAGAGACGGACGACCACGGTCCCGACCTTACCAACACCGGAGGTGTACTAATCAATGAACCCCTCATCAAAAATCAATGATTTTGGACATTATTATAAGATAATAAAAAAAAAAGATGACTATGACTTTTACAGCAGAAAAATTCTATCATAAAACGAGTGTCAATTGAGACCCATTCTTCTAGATCTGCAGTAGTCCTATTTCAGGTACAAAGCCTCTTCAGTAAAGACGTCAAGGAAGAATACTAGTTGAGACTATAGTTCACTAGCAAATTTTCCCTCGAAGCCCAGCTCAGCTGGAGAGGCGTAGCATGAAATGAGAAGTGCTAATTCGGTCTAGATAGACTTCATATTGTCATTTAAAATGAAAATAAGATGCATTTTTTCTTGTCCTTTGACCAATCCTTTTCCGTGTAATCCTTTTCCAAATTCGAGACATGGTCCTCGTCCCCGCCACAACCCTGAATCGTTTCCATCCCTACTGATGTTTATACGAATTGAACTCGACATAAATGTCATAAATGATCAATTCTTGATTTTTATGTTGATTCCTTCTGATTTATTTTTTTTATATCAAATAATGTTAGATACACACAATAATGATAGCACATGTACGTATGCTCAATCTAATCATAATGTTTTATTTTCTTTTCGTTGTTAATCTTAAAATTCAAAGTTCAAGTTTTCAAAAAACCAGAACTTAAAAAATATGTATATTTGTGTGTGTGTGCGCACACACACACACATACTGTTGTTTGTGTGATTTTATCCGTGTCTATTTTTCTGTGGATAGAGAGCTGATATATTGAAATTCCATGAAAAATCAATCGATTTCGAAATTGAATAATAAACTCCCATAATTTTTCGTAAGAATGCCATCAATTAATTATGCATCAAAGGTGCTTAGTGCTTGTTTTCGTGTCACAATTTATTCCAGCAACTGATCATAAATTATACTAATTTCAATCAGATTCAGTGCTTGATTGCAATTGGTGGGTCAAAGGCATTTTCTTCAGCAAATAAGTCAGCAATCTCTAGTTACGGGTTTCGTCACAAAAGCAACATTTATCGGTTTGCACCAAATTATGAATTTCTAACACTATGTTATTACTGTTACTACATATATATATATATATATATATATATATATATATATATATATATATACACTCAAAAACCAAGGAAATATATTCATCTCTTCCCGCCAAAGAAAAGAGGCGCAAAAAATACTCTCCATATTCATCTCAATCTCGTAAGGAAATATACTATAATTCTTCATCACATTCCTAAACCATAGAATCCTACCAATTTTACGTTGATTCTTTCTGAATTTTTTTTCTTTATTTCTTTTTGTTTATCAAATATTGTTAGATATACACATTGACGGCACATGTATGATCAATCTAATACTAATATTTTTTTTTCTTTGTTAATCTTAAAATTCAAATTTTAAGTTTTCAAAAAATCAGAACTTAAAATTATATATATATATATATATATATATATATATACACACACACACACACACACACACACACACACACACACACACACACACTGTTGTTTGTGTGATTTTTTCTATGAGTCAGAGGCACTTTCTTCAGCAAATAAATTAGCAATATCTAGTTACGGGTTTCGTCATTAAATTAACATTTGTTAGTTTGCACCAAATTTTTAATTTCTAACACAATATAATATTATATGCTAAATAAATAAATAAATAAATAAATAAATAGATAAACATATATATATACACACACACACACACACACTCTCTCTCTCTCTCTCTCTCAAAATCCAATTCACGTCTCTCTCAAAATCCAATTCACGTTTATTTACACCTCCCGCCAAAGAAAAAAGCGCCAAAATTTCTTCCCAATTCATCTCCATCTCATAAGGAAATATACTCTAATTATTCATCACAATCTTATACCAATGAATCCTACCAATTTTGAAATTCTATGATACCTAATTCTATAAATCAAACAACACGTCCCTATTTTCCTTTAACCGTGAATTGGGAGAATCAGCCGCCTAGTTTTCTCAGCATCTCCAATTGCTCTGTTGCCCAAACATTCTGTTCAAAGTCTGGAAGTTAGGTAAAGATATATGTATTGAATGATTACTTTAATTTTCTCCCATCTTTTGACCGAAATTATGAGAATGATGGGCTGAATTCATGTTGTTCCTATCATATGTGTGCATACTCTATTTGTTATTATATTTCAATTACCCATGATTATATGATGATGATAATTATTTATTTGGTTAATGCTTTTTTTAATTAAGGGGTTGGAGAGCAGATGTAGGGATATGTTTGGGGAATTTCTGCTCAATATGGTGAAGTACTGATTTTGGTGTATATGTTCTGTTGGTGCTAGTTTTTATGCTGAATATGGATCTTCATTGTCCGTTTTTGCTGATGCTAGTTTTTATGCTGGAAATAATGATGACTTTTATGCTGCTGAAATATATGTTCTAATGCTTGTTTTTATACTGGAAATAATCCTGATTTGAAGATGAAAATAGAAAGGTATTAGTTCCAGGCTATATATTTCTTGGGTACCAAATGGAGTTGGGTTGTTTTGCAGTCTCTATTAAATGAAAGCCAATTCTTAACTGGTAGTCAGTTTAAGCACAGAAAAAAATATTCACTGTTCTTAGAAATCCCAGTAACTGTTAAACATTCACTCAATGCTGACCTTGAACATTTTGAACCAGCTTTGTTGAAATTCAAAACCACCCTAGCATTGTCCCTGACTACCAGCTCTGTTCAGACACTCACTTTAGTCGTTAGGATAGAGTCCAATTCATTAAGTCTTTGGTTGTGTTGTCATCTACTTCTAGGAATAACCAGGCCCTTTGGACAGTTGGAAAAATTGGAGATGAGGCTTTAGACTTCTCTGGTAAAACAGAGACCATTTCTATTTGCCAAATTTCTATAAATAGCACCAACAGATACTGGTATAATTCAATGGTTTAACAATGAGGCATGCAAATTTATACTCTGGCCACAGAATACAAAATTGCATATAATCCCATATTTTGCTTATGATCTTCTTGGAAAAACATGAAATCTTCTTCTTTATTGTACATCCAATAAATATTCTGGGTTCGGCAATGATTTAACCATCTCGACTCCATGGTCACATTTCTTTCATGCCCAAAAAAGACCTCATGTGCCCTAAAGCAGAATGCAAGAAGTCAAATGTCAAGAAGATGACTGCAATAAGATAGTTAAATTTTTGCCTCCAAAATTATTCAGTTCACTATAATCACTCTGTGTTCTATTTTCCCTATACTCTTAGTAATCAAAAAACCGAAGAGAGACTAAACTAAGCATATGAACTTTTAGCTGGCAAGGTTTCATCCTTTAGGCAAACTTGTAAGTTGTAATGTTCAATTCATTTACGTCAGGCCAACAGCTTGCATGTACCAACAAGTTTCACTTTGCGTTGATACAATTGATGAAATGGATATTCCAAATGTGTAGCGGAATACTTGTTTGCTTGTGGATTTTTAGGTCAAAATATGTAAATGAATTTTTTTTCTTTGCAGATAATGTCATCTCGAACAAGACCTGGCAAGAAAAAGAGAGTTGTTGCCACATCGTGCGAGCTGACTGCAGAAGTTCCATTATCAAAGGCATCATGCAAGGGTTCGTTATCCCAGACAACTCCTCAAGCTAAGATCTCTACTTCATTGTCCCAAACTACTAATGTTCATGTTCATACTCCATTACCTCAGCCTCTGCAAGTTCCTGTCCCATTATCTCAACCTCAGACTCAGGCTCCATCTCAACATATGTCATCACATGAAACGACATTGGCTCCTGAGATTACTCTCAATTCCATCGGTATTAATTTATCTACATATTTATGATATAAAATCAATTTATTGTATACAATTAATTGATACTATCTCATTTTTTATTTATAGATTCTCATCCTTTGAGTATTTTATTTTATAGATCTTCATTCTTTGAAGAGGAAAGGACGTGGCCGGACAAGAGGTAAGGGCACTGATGATATCGTCATTGCAGCAGGGAAAATAACCTTAGAGATTTCTAAAAAATTAGGAAGAGCTATTGGAAATCAGCAAGCACGTTTGGCTAGTGAATGTGGCTACATAGTTCGATCCTTTGCTCCACTCCAATACAAAAGGTGGATCGACATACCGAAAGAAGAAAAAATTAAATTATATGATCGAGTTTTTGTAAGTTCAAAACAATTTTTTTTAAATGATTTTGGTAAGTAGTTATTTGGTTCCTATGTTATTATAAATAATTTATTAATATAAATACTATTTTTGATTTTTTTTCCAGGCCAAATTCAATCTTGATTTGACAGTAGAATATGTCCTTAAATGTGTGAACGATACTTTAGCGAGGAGATATCGTGATTACCGTTGTAGACTCAAAGAAAAATACTTTAATGGAAAATCATTGGATTATGCAATAAAGAACTGCCCAATTGATGTGACGCAAGAAGATTGGAACTAGTTATGTCAATAATGGTCTACTCCTGAATTTCAGGTAATTTTTATTAAATATATTATTATTTTATTTAATTTTATAATTATTAATTTCAGGTAATTTTGAACAATATATATATATATATATATATATATATATATATATATATATATATATATATGATTCAAAAATAATGAATGGAGTTAAAAACAATAATAATAAAATTATAATAAGGGAGTTAATTAGAATGATATAATATTAATTGCAGGCACTATCTACGCGCAATTTGGCAAGCCACAATTGCATTAAATATAATCATCGTGGTGGATCAAAGTCCTTTGTTGTACGTCTTGAAGAAAAGGTAATATTTTCCTGTTTAATTTTAAAAAAGTAAATATATTTATATAACATATTGTATATTATTTCAAGCATAGAGAAATTACTAAAGACCATGCACAAGGAGAAATAGACCTTTATTACGAGACTCATTACAGCGTGAAAAAAGGGTGGGTAAATGATGAGGCACAAACAAGATATGTAAGTATATTAGCCATTTATTCTTCTTCATTGACATTTACACTATTTTTTGGTCTTAATATAGATTTCTCATTTTCTTTTGACCTATATATAGGAGAGAATGCTTGAGATTAAAGAGCAACCTATTCCTGAGGGATCTCAAGCCCCCACTGAATTTGAGATCATGCAGGAGGTTTTAGGAAAATGTAGAGGTTACATTAGAGGACTTGGACATGGTCCAAAACCTTCCGCAAGCCACTCTGTTGATTTGACATCTCCTGATACTGAGTCAGTAGTTCTTCGCGAGCAAATAGAGAAGCAGGAGCAAGAATTAGTAGATATGCGTACTAGACTATCTCAATTTGAGTCACTAATACAGAAGATCGTATCGGCTCAAGAGGGCATGTCTTCACAACCACCTGGAGAAGCAACAATCTTCAACATGCCACCGCCTGCTGACCACATATAGGTGTCACAAATTTGCTTACTTATTTGCTTAACGTATTGAGACAATTATTTTCCATTTTATGGATTGATAGATTCTAGTTAGACATTTACCATTTACACCTAGAGAGCCGAACATGGAATGAGATTTAACTTTTTATAGTAGCAATATTTGGATGTTTCTCGAGTTAAATACATGAATACTATCTTGAAGCACTACTGGTAGGTGGTCCAACTGGATTACATGATAAATCTTTTGGTTTTTTGTTTATTCTCGTAGTTTTGTTTTGTTTTGCTAAAGGACTAGCAAAATGTTAGTTTGAGGATAAGTGTAAAAGTTATACTTATTTGTATCCATAATCTTACAAATTGGTAACAACTTTGAGTAAAATACCATTGATTTCACTTATTTTCATGTCTTAGGAACTACCTCAAACTTAGAAACCATATTGACATAGAAAATATTCATAATAACAAGACGAAAAATTGTTAAACATTCAATCTACATCCTAATGCTGGTTTTGTATGCTGGAAATAATCTTGATTTGAAGATGAAAAATAGGAGGGTATCAGTTCGAAGCTAGTTCCAGGTAAGTTGTTTTACCATAGATACTTTACATCCCCTATTGTGCTGCCATCTCATATCTTGTCCCTGTATTCAGCTTTGTTCATATACAAAACCAAACAACAGCAAGCTCTGTTTTCCTTATGAAGATACTCACATATGACATGAGAATAACAAAAGCTCTGCTTGCCCAAATGACCTGATAATAACAAGCCACTCCACGGTTTCACCAATTGATGCCAAGTTTTCTTGAGTTGAAGAGTTTATCAATATATATAATCACAGGGATTGATGAGGCAATGTAGTTTTGCATTTGAATTCTTGCCGAGACTTCATCTTCATTGAGTTTCTTCAATAGCTATGCCTTCGTTAGAAGGGCATACGATCCTGCAACCCACAGCTTTCATTGAGTTTCTTCAATAGCTGTGCCTTCGAGTTATTTCAGTGGAGTATACAATTCGTGATGACAATGACAGAAGAAATGGGCATAGCCCTGATAGAAGAGGTCGTGATGTGTCATCCAATAGAAGAAGCTATGGTGTAGGACGTTCCCCAAGTCCTTATCGTAACAGTATGAGTAGTCCTGATTATGGACATGGATCAGTCCAAGATTCTAGATCCAATTCCAAGTCCTGATTACCGCAGAGCAGGAAGCCCTATCAATGAAAGATACAATAACCGTTCATCGTCCCCTCGTGAAAGATTTCGATCTTGAGAAGGATGCCAATGCTCGACTCTTGAGAAAATGTCTCTGATTCAACAAATATTTCAGTTCTATATTGCTGCTCCATGGAGGCTTTTTTTAATTCATTTTGTGGGTGCCATTTGAATTGAATTTCAGTTCTTCTAGAGACCTTAGGTCGAAATTCAGCCTGGTGCATTTTCAGCTCTAGCATCTGGCCACTGTACCATTGTGTGGTATTTTTCTGCTATTGAGCACGTGTTCAAGTTTCATTATTGCTCAATTATGAAATTTTAACGAAAAAGTGAATCTTGTTTGAATGTAAGCTATATAAATTTCATAAATATGGACAAAATTCAGACTTAGATTTTAGAAATGTTGGAATAATTTGACCACATTATGAATAATAGTCCCTCTATTCGTTTCTCTATAATTTTGAAACATCAAGGCCAAAGTACTTTGTCATGGATACCGGTAATATCATGTTTCAAAAAGAAAAAATTGAATCCTCTTTTGTCCACTGTTGTTGATGTTTCATAAACTATTGTCCAATGAAATATTATTGAAATGACTGTTGTTTTTTCCTTCATCATCATCATAATCTAGTGCAGATTTATTTTGCAAAAAAAAAAAATGATTTGAAGTTTAATAATTTTTGAATTTTTGGCGGAAATAAAGTTTTTGGCATTTCATACATTATACACAATAAAACATTATAAAAAATAAATTCATATTAAAAAAAATCCAATTGCAAGTTTGTGCATACTTATTAATAATTTACTATGATTTGTTAATTAGTTGAAATATTTATTTATGAACAATAATAGAATAGATTTGTGACAAATAGTGTTAATTACAAAGACTAATAGGCGACAAATGTGGATGTCACTATTTGTTTTCCACCATTCCTACAAGCTAGAGCAATAACAAATATAGGTGTTTCAAATTTTTTTTCTCCAACCTAGAATTTTTAGCAACAAATATTACTTGTCGCAAAAAATAGACCTATCGCATCACAAAAAATTTTGTTGCAATAAATTAAAGTTCGTCGCCATAAGTTTCCCACCAAATATATTTTGGCGCCAAGCTTTCCATCATGTTTTTGGCGACAATCTTTATTACTTGTCGCGCATTTCGACATTTCGCGACAACTTTTTATGTTGCCTTAATTTTTTTTGTACTTATTTTTTCACCAAAATTTTTACGACAAACTTTAAAAACGTGTCGCGCTAAATCACTTATTGCGACAAATTTATGTATGTCGCAAAATATCTTGTCGCGAAATAGAGATTTTGTTGTAGTGTTAACCGTTAAGAACTCTGATTTTCTGATGTTCGGTTAAATTAGTAGACCAGACTGGTTTTACGACCGATTTCTTATTTTTTCGATTGAATCGGCCAGTCTAGTCCAATTTTCTAAACACTATTATAAACTAATCTCTGACTCTCACTCTCTCACTTTGTTCGCTAACATGACAAATAGTATAACTAATCAGGACCTTGATCTAATGCCCCGGTGGGCATTGTTATAATGTCCATCGGGACAAGTATCTCACCCTCATCGGTGGACAAGTGTCCCACACTCATCCAATGAGTGTGGGACACTTGTCCCGGTGGACATTATAACAATGTCCACTGAGGGCATTAGATCAAAACCGTAACTAATCAACGCAAGTTACTAGGTTCTAATTTTAACTTGTTATTTTATGTTTGAGTCTAAGGGTGTGTTTGATTGCAAGCAAGAAATTTGTGTGAAAAGAAAATAAATTCCATGAAATTGAATTGTCAATAAATTATTAATTGGAAAATAAGACAAATTTTCCATGGAAAATAAAACCTCCTCCTCTAAGGATGTGTTTGATTGGCATTTATTTTCATGGAAAATGTCTTTTTTCCGCATATTTTTCAACTTGTTTGTTTGATTGCCAAAAATTTTCCATGGAAAAGACATTTTCTCACCTATTTTCCGTGTTTTGTTTGATTGCAATCTTTTTTTTCCATGAAATTTTTTTTCTCATTTTCCCACTTTTGGCCACATTTTCCTTGTTTTCAAGGAAAATATTTTCTTTGTGGGATAGGAGAATTTATTTTCCATGGAAAATTTGTTAACCTTTTCCAACCCATAATTTCTTGGTAATTCATTTCTATAGAAAATATTTTCTTTCCACCCAAATTTTTCACTTGTAATCAAACACAGCCTAAGAAAATATTTTCCTTGAAAACATGGAAAATGTGGCCAAACAAAGAAAATGAGAAAAGATTTTACATGGAAAAAAAAATGTTGCAATTAAACACACCCTGGAAAATAGGTGGGAAAATGTTTTGTCCATAGAAAATCTTGTGCAATCAAACATATTAATTGAAAAATAGGTGGAAAAAAAGTTTTTTCGATGGAAAATCTAATAATATCCAAAGGGCAATAGATACATAGCATTATAGAGAAAACTATATATATATATATATTTGCACTTTTTTCTAAGCTGAACATTTTAGTTTTTCCTTCTTTTTTAGACCTAGAATTGGCAAAAGATGTCCACAGAGTAAAAAATACTTGCTTTATTTACATTCAATCCTGTTGTTTAATTTTCCATGTACAGCTTGTATGTAGAGCTGAATTTGGTTTATAACATCACGAGTTAAAACTCGAATATAGAGATATAGTATCATCATCTCTGTACATATTAATAATTTTAAATTAAATAAGCTCGATAGTTGTATTACTTTGAAATACACACCAACAAAATGTTGACAAAAATTGATTTAGCCAAAATATTTAGTACTTTGCACCGACTGAGAAAGATGAAACTCCAAAAGCTCCCATGAACAACATAATTTATACATGGCCTTAATAATTTAATTATAACATTCAATATTTGAAAGAAAAAAAAAAGGGTAGTATTAGAGGTGAGATAGATTAATAATAAAATATAGTTAGTACTAATTGCCACGTGACATAGGAGGGAGATTTAAATATGTAATAACTAGCTACCTTAAATTATACACAATTGTATGAGTTATATATGTTGTAGCTAGATCAAGTTGTACACACTTATATGGGTTGTGTAGCTATAGGTGGGATTTTCATACAAGTTACAATTAGCTCAAATTAGTTCGGAGCGACAATGTAATCGTGTTAATATGTTGGAGATCATGAATAGTGTTGTTTTTCCAATATTTTATTACGGAATAAGATTAAACATTTAATAATGTTTTGCGGACGAACTTTGATCTTAATAGTTTAACCCGCAACGCAAATTAGTTTGAGTTGTATAGATCACACTCTCATGTCATTTAACCTCTAATAATATTTAATTATAATTAAACTTACTTCTTAATATTATTTAGTATGTTGGATTTGATGGGGAATGATCTCCTACCTGTGGTGGGTAGGAGATCATTTGTCCACTGAAATGTGTCCACACAATTGTGTGTTGTATGGGCTGATATGAGAGTCATATGTGGGCAAATGATCTTCTGCCCAGGAGATCATTTTCGTGGATTTCATTCTCATACTTTGAGTTGCCTTGGTTTAGGAAAAATAATTTCTTTAAGCTGCTACTATTCCTAATAAAATTCCCTTGTTCGTGTCAGCCCCGTACCCGAAAGCTCTTGGTTCATCTGACTGTAGGATTTTCGTCATCGCCATCTTCTTCTTCTTACAATTCAATAGGCCATAGTGATGATTTTAAGTGGAGCTGGGCCCCCTGCTTGCGCTTTTGCCGGAGAGTAAGTGAGGACTCAGAGCTCTGAGACTTGATTGAGGTGGTCATGGATATGGGCCGAAAGCCGCTGGCCCGGTTCGTGACCACATCTTGTCCTATTTGCAATGAGAGAGATTTAGGGACTGTTCTCTCTATCATTTTCAATTTTTTTTTAGTTTTATGTTTTGAAAATAGTGAAAACGTGTTTACTTATCTATTTCTGAAAATGCATTTTTCAAAACACCCAAAAAAATTACATAGGAAACGGAAAATGATGATTTAGTCGTTTTCCGCATTTTCTTTACAAACATGGCTCATTTTCAAAACGGCCAAAATACGCATTTTTTAAAGGTGGTCTGCATTTCGAATCTCAATGGCGGCCTTTATTTTTTTAATTAACATTTTAGGTTGGGCATGAAATATGATGATTTAGACATTTTTTCCATTTTGTTTTTTTACAAAATCTGCTCATTTCCAAAACGGCAAAAACTCTAGAAATTTGAAGGTGGTCTGCGTTACGAATCACAATGGCGGCTTTTTTTTTAATTTATTTTTAATTCCAAGTAATTCTAAGTTTTTAATTCCAAGTAATTCCAAGTTTTTAATCCATAATTGTTTGAATAAAATATTATAAAACATTCTAAAAATTTCAAGTAAACGCGTTTTCGAGTTTTCTGTTTTGAGAAACAGTTTTTGAAAATTCCAAAAAAAACGTATTTTCATCAATTTCAAAACAAACATTCAAAACACAAAACTGAAAATGACTTCAAAACTCAAAACAGAAAACTGAAACGTAAAGAGATACTACCTAGGTCTTGTTTTCAAAGTTTGATTTGAAATTAAGATAAACAAATTCAGAATGACGAAAATGATATTTGCAGTCCCATTTAGTTAGTATGAATGGTATGTAATGCCCTTCGAATTAAAAAAAAATGCCCATCTGAGTTTCAAAAATTATGAATGAAATTTGAGTAGTAATATTGCTACCACAATTTTTATTTGTTCCGTCATATTTAATTGTAGTTGGATTTGTGTTTCTAACTTTTTTTTTCGTCAAATACTTATTTTCAACATTTTATTAATTAGCACATTTCATCTTGAATAATAGTTTCTGGTAAAATATATTCTGTTTGCGTAATTTTAAATGAGAAAAAAAATTATTTTAATTTTTTATTTATTATTTTATTTTAAATATGATGGGCAATTGAGTCGTTTTGTGTCCTCTCAACATACTTTTTGTATGAAAACTATTATAAGAGACAATGTATGCTAATTAATAAAAAGTTAGGGATAAGAATGTGACAAAAAAAAATTGAGAACATAAATGCTAGCTACAATGAGAAAAGATTTAGGACCTTAAATACAATTAAAATATAGTGCAACAAACAAAAGATGTAGTGTAACTTTTACACAATTTTCTATATTTATATCTTAGTCTATTCACAAAACATCGATCAACATTTTAAACAATTGAATATATCATTCAATGTTATAAGAGTAAATTGCACTTACAGTCTCTATCATGTTAGGTATGTAACAATTTTTTCCCTATTAAATTTAATTCGTACCTATCATCCCCATTATTTTAGTAATTCGCATAGATGGTCCATTTTGACAAATTTTCTTCCAACTTAAATAAACTAAATTGAAAAAATTAAAGTTGATGTCCCTAATCTTTTTAAAAGTGCAAATAAATATTGAACATTTTATTTTTTACAGTTCTTCACTTAAAAAAGTAAAAAAATATGACGTCAGCTGACAGAAGTGAAAAAATATTGCTGGACTAATTTACCCCTAAGTTATATCGTGAGTCATGTTGGTTAGGTGAGATAACGGCAACTTTTTGGACGGAATGACATTTTGCATAAGAAATTGAGTAGGTGAGAGTAAAAATGCCAAAATTTAGAAGGTATGGACGTTTTGCACAATAGCTTCAATAGGTAAGGACGTTTTGTGCTAATTACCTATATATATATATATATATTCTTGATCTCCTAAGTACCGTACTTAGCTTATACTAAGCACCGTGCTTAGGTGGCAATCCCATCAACATTTTAATTGATTGGTAAAACCAGCAATTAAAGTTTTGGAAATTTGAGAATCGGAATTGTTCATAGCTTTGTAGGCGGTTGCAGCTATGGACATTTTTTGAAGAATATAGATTATTTGATGTTTTGTAAAAGTGTAGATATTCCATTTGCAAATACCATTGCTGAAATAAACAGTTTGTGATCATTCTGTGCTTGGTAAACAACTTAGGATGTCATTCTCATCTAGCACACACAAGACATATAGAGTATTAGAATACACTCATACTGATTTTGGGGTCCCGGTAGCAATACCATTCTTGGTGGCAACAAATATTTTGTCTATTATTAATGATTTCTCCATACGTGTGTGCATTTATTTGCAAAGATAAATATGAGACTTTCATAAAATTTAAAAATTGGAAAGTACAAGTAGAGAATCAGACAAGTAAGAAAGTAAAATATTTGAGAACCGATAATGGTCTCGAGTTCTGCAATGCTAATTTTGCTAATTTGTGTAATGATTGTGTCATTACTAGACATAAAACTACGCTTTATATTCCCCAACATAATGGGGTTGTTGAAATAATTTTACCAAGAGAAACCATGAACTAAACTAGAAGATTTTGCTCCACTCATGAGTAAATATTTCATAGTAGCCTCATTAGACCCCGAGACAAATTGTTCACTGAGAAGTGAAAACCTGTGTGCATGATATAAACTAATCATGGAGGAGAAAAATCAAGGTAATCAATTAATCACAATTCTCAATCAAGGTACCAAAATAATCTGCTTTCGCATAAATTGCATCATGGCCCTAAAACTATTTGTCATGATCAAATTGAGTCCCCAAACTTTCATATTGTGCAGTTAAATCCTAAATTTCAAATCAACGGCTAATAATAAAATTTTGGGGTGTTACAAAAACTATGATCAGTAACTCTCCTGGTTTTATAGGCTGTACAGGCCATACCCATTTCTTCAAGAGTTTGGATTATTTGATGTTCGATTATACCATCAATGTTCTATTGAATTGTACTTTCTCTGATGTTTGTATTCAAATTGAATATCGGGGAAGGAAGGTCTTGGGTAATAATTTGGCATGCGATGATATGATCGTTGTCTTATTTTGTTAATGGATAAATCTTCACTTGTGGTATTGAATTGTTCTTTAAGTTCATTTATAGAATCAATAACATTGATTTTAGACGAATTTAGTTTTGACAACTACTTTGTGAGTTTTGCAAGAACATCTACATTTGAAGAAAGTTGTACTTTACTAGTATTAACTGGTGTTTCAAATGGCTTAACAATAGGGGTCGAAGCTTTTGATTTTTGGGCCTTAGGTTCTAATAATTCCTTTTTGGGAGAGCTTGTGGAAAAAATTTCGAGTTGACCTAATTGTTTTGCCACTGAGTGGAGTAAAACATTTGTATAATTATTTTGAGATTGAACATTTTTTATATCTTTTACAGTTGGTGGCCTATCATCATCAGTCTTCCCACATATTTGTTTGAAATGTGAGCGATAACTTAAGTTTTTTCCAATTGTAATTTTAATTTCTTCTAGTAAAGGATGGGTTGACTGAAAAGTATTTCCACTTGTTATTTTTCAAATCTTTTTGTTATGACGGGGGCTATTAATTGAATGGTGGTTTTATTAAATACACCTTTTTAAATCCAATCAAAGAAGCTAATATCTTCTAAGTGTATTATTCCTCCCATAGTGATATTAGTTCTTCTTCTTTGAGCATTTGTTTGAGCACGCGCCTACAATTTTGGACTAAAGGAGTTTTATTCGTTTTAATTTTGTTTTTCGATTGATTTTTTATGAGATAACATTTAATTGTCTTGATCTCATATATGAGTATGTTGGAGACATATAGATTCGGAATCATCAGATTCGGTTTCTTTAGTTTGTATTGAATATTGAGGTTTTGGAATAGTTGGGGCCAAAATATACTCCTTTTAATTTCTCATAAGAGGTAGAATTTCATGATGGTTGATAAAAAAGGGGTTAATTACACTAATGGTCCCCATTCTTTCAGGTATATAACGATATCATCTCCATTCAAATTTTTTTTTTTTTTTGCAGATATCATCCACATTCTTCTATTTATTTGTACATATGGTCCCCAAATGGCCTTTTCAACAAATTTGCTACTGACTTAAATAAATTAAAAATATAAAAAATATAAAAAAATAATGAAACAATTGTAATTAGGACACTAACCTTTTCAAAAGTACAAATAAATCTTAAACCTCTTTATTTTTTATTATTCAAAATAATTTAAAAAATAAAAAACTAAAAAATGATCATCTTTCCCGACCCCTGAGCCTCAACCCCAGCCCCAGCCACATCCACATCCACATACACATCCACATCCAAACCAGATATGCGTTAATTTATGGGTTAATAACAATTATTCACAAAAGGATGTTTGCTTTATTCTACCGTAGTTTGTGATTGTGTTTTTGAGGTGGGCTGGGGGAATGGTTTTGGGAAATGATGTTGATAATGACGAACATAATTGTTCATCGGGCAGCCAAGGAGGAGATTATTTTAGAGAAGATAGAAAGAAAGCAGGTTCTTGGAAAGAGGGTGAGGAAATTTGGAATACAAAGAGTTGACTTTGAGGACCGAGGTGTTGAATTAGGGGTCCACCATTGCTGTTGAGTTGTGCCTGTGTGTGGAAAAAGGGAAGTGAAAATCTGAAAATGGAGATGAGGATGAAGTAATTTGTTTTCGCATTAAAACCAAGGAGAAATCCCCCTAGTCATCGTGGTTGCCGCCTGATTTCTGGGGTGGGTGGGGTTGGGGAAGATGATCACTTTTTATTTTTTATTTTTAAAATTATTTTGAATAATATAATATAATAAACTATTTTGACCTTGTTAAATTAATTTTTGTCCTTGTTAAATTGGTCAAATTTAGATCATGAGTATATTTTTTTTTTGTCAATTAATAGATCAATAGACAAAATGTAGACTCCAAATATCTTTTCGGTGAACATAATTAGAAGTTTTGGAACTTGATAACACATTTTTTATTATTTTAAGTAAAAATCTGTAAAAAAAAAATTAAAAAGTTTAAGATTTATTTGTACTTTTGAAAAAAGTTAGGGTCCCAATTACAATTTTTCATTGTTTTTTCTTTTTTCAATCATTTTAATTTATTTAAGTCATGGGCAAAATTGTCAAAAAGTCATTTGGGGACCATCTGTATGAATAAATAGAAGGATGATGATGATATTTGCTAAAAAAATTGAATGTGGATGATATTATTACAAACATGAAAGAATGGGGACCCTATTAATGTAACTAACCCTAAAAAGAAATATTCTCCTCAAATTTTGAAGAAAATGAGTGTTTGGACGAAGAGGGTGCAAATAAACATTCCCGTGTGAAAATTCAATTATTTGAGAGGAAAATTGTTCACGTTTTTCAATTTTAGGAAGATTGATTTTGTTAAGATATCATGCACATGCGTGTGTGTATTTCTTTTTAAGAGGGTAGTTGGTATTCGAAGTCTTGTCAAGCTCACTAGTGTTCACCCCCTACACTAGCAATTATAATTTTCTATTTTCATCAATCAATAAACAAGATATTTTCAATACATTCAAATCTTCTGTTGCAAATATTTATTTAAATTGTCTTTCATTATTGAATCAACTGAGAACAGACGGAAGATAGTCTAGAAAGAAAGGCGGACGTTCCACCTATCTATGTATTTGACAAATAATCACAACTCTTAATTTCAACTAATTTAACAGTCTAGGTAGGTGTATTAAAACATTTATTGGGATGTATTGGACGTGGATATAAGAATTTTAAAAGTTCTAATAAATCTAGATTATTAGATTAGCTTAAATTAAGGGCTGTGATTATTTTTCAAATATATTTAATAGAGGATGTCTAGCACACATTTTGATCTGTGATTATTTAATAAATAGAGGATGTCTAGCACATCGTCCATATTTGGATAATGTGCTAGATATCCTCCACTTTTTTTTCATGTAAAAGCATCTCCAATTAGGGATGGCAAGAAAATTTATCGCTCCGGACCCGCCCCGCAGAGTAATAGGGACGGGTTTGGGGCAAAATTTTCTGCCCCGCAGTGGGTCCGGGGCTACCCGCCCCTTCAATTTTATTTTTTTGAAAAATTACAAAATATAGTAGAAACTATAAAAATAGACTAAAGAAGAATCGAACCCGGATTGAAACTTATAACCTACCAATCTTAACCACTACATCACAACTCAAATCTTATAATTTTTTTGTTTTGTTTGATACAAATATTTAAAAAATTTGTATTTCTTTTTTTTAATTATTTTTTCAGTTTAACAAAAAAAATTTGACTGAGGCGTTTGGCGGGTCAAAGGACCGCCCCGCTCCATTGCCATCCCTATCTCCAATGTAATCGTGGATTGCAGTGTGACACATCATCTCTAAATACTTACATGGCAAGAAAAAAATAGAAGATGTCTAGTACACTATCCACATTTGGATTATGATATCATCCATTTATTTTGTTATAATAAATATCTATCGAAATGTATGTTAATCATCTTTTTTTTAATTTTTTTAAATTTATATTTATCGAAATGTGTGTTAATTATCTTTTACTTAATTTTTTTTTATAGTTTATCTGCAATTGGACCATAATTTTTTTAAGGGTAAATTCAAGGCCGGTCACTGTTTTGGCACTTATGGGCTCTAAAGTCATATGGTCAAAACTTAATTCAATTAAAGTCACATTTTAGAGCTAAAAGACCAACATACCCTTAATTGTAAAAAAACGCTAATTGTGATACTATTTTGTTGTGATATTGTTTTGTCGTGATACTGTTTTGTCTATAATACTATTTTACATAGATAATGTGCTATGGTTCACTTACACCATACTTTTATCTTTGAAATTGATTTATTATTATAATATTTCAACCTATGATTGCAAAATACTTGATACTCTTTCGATCTATGATTCTATTTCTATTTGTCGAATTTATGATACTGTTTTAACCTCTTAGTTTTATCTTTGATACTGTTTAATTATGACAAGATTGTCTAAAAGTATAATGCAAAATGTTTGATACTTTTTTGATCTATGATACTGTTTAATTATGACAATGTTTCAATCTCTTAGTTTTGTCTATGATACTGTTTTATTTAGGTAATGTGCATTAGTATACTTTGATACTGTTTGAATATATGTGGAATAGATTTTATTTATGATACAATGCTTTTATCTTTGATACTGTTTAATTATGACAATGTTTCAACCTATTATACTGTTTCAATCTCTTAGTTTTGTCTATGATACTGTTTTATTTAGGTAATGTGTATTAGTATACTTTGATACTATTTAATCTATGATATTGTTTTATCTTTTATACTATTTAATCTATGATACTGTTTTTATTTATGTTACCACTCGATTTTGATAAAGCTTCCACGTCAGCAAAAGTCCAGTAAAGGTCCCGTATAGGCTTAATTCAAGCCTCGCTAAAGCCTTATCGGCCCAACGAGGACCTTTCAGATTCATAAAAGTCCCATAGACCCGGCGAAGGCCTCGGAGGCCCAGCAAGGGCATCGTAAAATCTCAGAAAGCATCAGAGGCCCATCGAGCATCGTAACATCCCTGGATCAAAGTATTGCGAAGCCCCTAAAGGTCCTCGACACTCATAGCCGACCCAGAGAACCTTGCTGGGTTTCGCATTTATTATAACTGGCAGACAGCATGATATTTTGGGATGACCAGAGAAGTAATTAAAGACATATTGTGTTAGATTAGCACACGGATCCACATACGGAAAACAAATTTCAATCTCCTAAAGATTAAGTAATGTGATGAATTCAAATAAGGACGGTGATCTAGAAGATTATCTTAATAGCCGATCATTCCTATCCCATAAGGAAAGAGGATCCGATTAGATATCTAATTGATTGTTTCCTAAATCAATTATAACTCTTGTGCTATAAATACAACGTCTCCGGTTATTCTAAGGTACGCTCTTTTTACGCTTGAATTTCACCTCTAAACTCTGTTCAAACCTCTGTCTGCATGTCCTTCTCACACCCCATTGCTTTCACCCCCAATATATTACTCTATATATCGACAGTTGACTTGATCGTTGGAGTACCAACGATTGCTGGACCTTTTTCCTCCGAAGATCTTGGTGCCTAACAATTGTTCGAGCGTGTAGGTAACATACAGGTTGGCAGAAGAGTGACTGGAGATCTGTTGACACGTAGACGGTACAGGTTCTGACGTCAACAGATTGGCGCCGTCTGTGGGAAACGAAAAACATTACACAACCTAAAACTTGTGGTAAAAACATGTTTTCTACCAGGAAAAGCATGGCAACCGAACACTCCATGGAATAAGAAGTTGAATCCTACCACACTGACTTGCGGCAAGAAAGCGTTCAAGATCTCTAGAACGTAACCCACCGCAAGAAGAGAAGACAACGACAAAAGCAGACGATTGAACAGGAGAACTAGGACCTGTACTTAGACAATGTCCGGATGAAGGCAGCACTTGAACTGTTGGAGAATCAATCCCTCCAACATGGATCCAAGTGTAGTCGTGCCTGGAGAAGCCCTTCAAGGTCCAGCTCAATGAAAAGTCGTCAATCTTAGGATGACCCACCCGTTTCAAATGGCCGAAACCCTCAGAACATCGTTCCGAAGCCCTCGCAGGACGATCAAAGGGGGAGACCTCTTTCGGTGCAGAAAAATCGGCCTGCTCCTGCTGCTAGTGTGTTTGATAGGTTGGGGGTGGGATCTTCCATAGTGCCACCCCTACCAACATACACCAGGCGCAGTGAGCACAGCGAGGCCCGCGCGGAAAGGAGGAAGGACCCAAAACAAAGTTACGCGAGGCCTAAGGAGGAGAATGAGAGGCTGGAATGCTACAAGGATGACGACGACGACGAGAATATTCCATTCACCAATTACATGAAGGCCATGGAGATACCTTCGAACTTCTGAATGCCTCTTATGGACAAATACAATAGGAGAGGTGACCCCACGGACCATATCAACATATATAAGACAAAGCTCTAAGGCTACTCCTCCATAATGAAGTGTCGAAATTTCCCACCACACTCACATCCGATGCGAAAATGTGGTACAACAAGCTGAAACCAGGAAGCATTCGGAGTTGGCCTCAGGTCAAAAGAGAGTTTGTCAATGCCTTCATTGGCAACCGAACGATGATAACTGATATCGCCCAACTCCATGACATTCAGCAGCAGGAAGGAGAAACAGTCAAAAGCTATTTCAAGAGGTTCAGTAATGGCATCAACAAGATTGAGACTATAACCGATGAAAAAGCCCTGGATGCACTTGTGACTAGACTTCACGTGTGTACCCCCTTCTGGAGAGACGTCCAGAACAGTCAATCAAAGACTTATAGTCAGCTGGTAGACTTGGTCCAGCACGAAATCTGGTCAGAAGAGACGATCAAAAATAGGGAGAAGGCTGAAAGGGACAGGGGAGACCGCTATAGAAGAGAGGGGCGACGCTCTCCTGAACCTCGTTTCACCCGCTTTCAGAGTAAGTACTCTCCCAGACCACAGAACAACCACTATAAGAGATTTAACCAGACGGAGATAATCTCTGCCCCCCATCCCAAGACACCCAGGTGGCCCTCTTGCCGGTGACCGCACCACCAAAGTTCTATCGTATACATAGGACTATGGTACATAACACAGAAGACTGCCCGGACCTGAGAGAACTAATCAACCGCAGAAACCATAGGTAGGGAGAGGAGAATCGACCCGCGCGAAGACATCGAGGGCTGTCCACTCAGGGGTGAATACCTCCTCCTCGATTCTAGGACAATGGACCTCGTCGAAATGACGGAAGGAATGACAGAAACAGGGATCCACCGAGGGCGGAAGGGCCCGCGAGAGCCCCCCTAGTTCGAGAAATCAATACGATCATAGAAGGGCCCTATGTCGGAGGGCACACGATGAACTCGCGGCGAAACTACGCAAAGGCAGCGAGAGAAGAACCCATAGAGAGTTGGCAGGTCCATGGACACCGACCAAGAGCTCACGAATCTCGTTCATTGAGGAAGACGAGACTGGTATACACTACCTCCACTGCAATACCTTGGTGGTCCGTACCGTCATCGCCAGAAACAGACTGAGATGGATGTTGATCGATGATAGAAGTGTCGTGAACATCCTGTTCGACAGTACCTTTGATCAGATGGACGTAGATTATGAATTGACAGCTATCTCAGAGCCAATATTCAGTTTCACGAGAGATAGCCTCGTTCCACGAGGAAGGATTATCCTCGCAGTGGACTTTAGAGAGCCCCTGTGCCATCTTAGAAAATTTATGGAATTCTTGGTAGTTGATACTCGTTCCGCCTACCATGGAGTCCTCGGAAGGCCTGTGCTGAAAGATTTACAGGCGGTCACATCCATCCATCACTTGGCAATGAAGTTTTTGACACTGGGAGAGGTCGCCAAGATTCGTGGCAATCCGACAGAGGCAAGGGCCTGCTACATGAACGTGTTACAAAAAGCAGCAAAACGCGAAGATGTTATCCCGGTGGTAATGACTATACATTCAGAGCTAATGGACGTCGACCCTGAAATGATGGATGAGAAAATGGTACTGGACAAGGTCCTAGACCCCCGAATTTTAGGCTCGGACTCTCTTGCTTCTCCAACCGAGGAGCTGGAAGCATTTTCGATGAACTCCTCAGAACTGACCCAGATGTTGCAGGTAGGGGAGAGGCTCGAGAAAAAGATGAAGGAAGAATTGAAGCAGTTCCTGCAGAAGAACACTGATATCTTCGCATGGAAGCATAGCGACATGGTGGGGATTGATCCATCAGTGGCTTGCCATGCCTTAAAGGTGGATCCTAAAGTGCGCCCCAAGATACAAAAGAGGAAACCTTTGAGCATCGAGAGGTATGGCGCCTTGAAGGAGGAGGTTGACAAGTTATTGGCCAACGGATTCATCAGGAAAGCAATCTACCCTCAATGTGTATCCAACCCCGTATTGGTAAGAAAGAGCACCAAGAAATGGAGGGTATGCATAGATTTCTTGGACTTGAACCAAGTGTATCCCAAAGATAGCTTTTCGTTGCCGCACATTGACCAACTGGTCGATGCGACTGCCAACCACAAGCTACTTAGTTTCATGGATGCCTACTCGGGCTACAACTAGATCCTGATGTTCATGGAAGACGAGGATCAAACTTTGTTCATTACGGACTGAAGATTATACTACTATAGGATGATGCCCTTCAGCCTAAAGAACGCAGGAGCCACATACCAGCGGTTAGTAAACCTCATGTTCTCAGGACATATCGAAAACACTATGGAAGTGTACGTCGATGACATGCTCGTAAAGAGCGTGAACCCCGAGGACCACATCGGGCACTTAAGGGAGATGTTCGGAGTCCTCTGTAAATATCACATGAAGCTTAACCCCCTAAAGTGCGCATTTGGAGTCGCATCCAGGAAGTTCCTCGATTACATAGTAAACCAGTGCGAGATAGAGGCTAATCCTGAGAAGATCAAGGCATTCATTGAGATGTGGTCACCATCTTCTCCTAAGGAAGTCCAAAACCTGATAGAAAGGTTGGCTGCCATGAACCGATTCATATCAAAGGCAACCGACCGCTGTTAGTCCTTCTTCCAGACCATCAAATGAGGGAAGATGTTTGAGTGGGCTGAAGAATGCGAGAAGGCCTTTTAGGACCTCAAGGTCCTCCTCGGAAAGGCTCCGCTGCTGTCTAAGCCGAGGAATGGAAAAACACTACTCATCTACCTCTCGGTGTCCGAAAAGACAGTGAGTTCGGTCTTAATCTGAGAAGAAGGCCCGATGCAGCTCTCTGTCTATTATGTAAGCAAGGCTGGACACAGAGATGAGATACCCAGATATAGAGAAGCTCGCCCTGTCTTTGATTATCACTTCTCGAAAACTCCAGCCGTACTTCTAGTCGCATAGCATCGATGTCCTGACAAACCTCCCCTTGAGATTGATCATCCAAAAGTCAGACACCTCAAGAAGGCTGATGAAGTGGTCAATTGAACTTAGCCAATTCAATATCTCCTACAAGCTAAGACCTTCCATAGAGGGACAGGCTTTAGCAGATTTTATGGTCGAATTCGCCCATATCCTCGAGGGCTCGCTTGAAGCCCAGCCTCAGGAGGTACCAACATGGAAATTATATGTTGACGGATCCTCAAGTGAGACCAGAGCTGGAGCTGGGATTTTGCTAGTCAGCCCCGATGGCCACAATCTCAACTGCACGCTTCGCCTGGAGTTCAAAGCCTCAAACAACGCTGTGGAATACGAGGCGCTCCTAGCAGGCTTGAGGCTGGCACAAGAGATAAAGGTAAGAAAACTCCAGATTTATAATGATTCGCAGTTGGTCGTTAGTCAAGTCAATGGGACCTTCGCAGCCTACGAACTGTCCATGGTGGCGTACTTGACAAAGGCCAAAGACCTTCTATCCCACTTTGAGGTATTCAAACTTCTCCAAATCCCGCGGATCGAAAATGGTTACGCGGACGCCCTCTCAAAATTGGTAAGCAGCAGAGACTTTGACCTGATGAGGGTTATCCCAGTTGAAAGGCTCAACCAACCATCCATCAACGAGGTTCCAGCACCAAATATCATGACGATATCTGAATCTCCTAAATGGATGAAGAAAATCATCGCATACTTGACCAACCAGGCCCTGCCAAACGATAGACAAAAAGTGCGAAAACTCTGCAAGAGGGCAACAAAGTTCGTACTACATGATGAGATCTTATATAAGAGAGGCTTTAGCCACCCCCTCATACGCTGTATAACACAAGATGAAGCAAAATATGTGATGAAGGAAATACACGAGGGATTTGCGGTAATCACTCAAGGAGAATTTCTTTGGCACAAAAGGCCTTGAAGCAAGGGTAATATTGACCAACCATGAAGAATGATTCGCATAATTATGCGAGAAAGTGCGACAGATGCCAGAAATTTGCTGTTGTACCGAAGCTCCCAGCTCAGAACCTATCCCGGTCACCAGTCATTGGCCTCTCGCCAAATGGGAGATCAACTTTATAGGTCCCCTCCCAACTGGAAGGGGTGAGGTCAAATTTGCAGTCGTAGCGGTAGACTACTTCACCAAATGGTGCGAAGCTAAACCTTTGGCCAAGATCACGGAGGAAAACACCTGGAAGTTGATGTGGAAGAACATTATCTATCGCTTCGAGATCTTCCACTCTCTTGTTTCTGACAATGGTACACAGTTCGCTGGAAAGAAGTTCAACTCAAATTGCAATGACCTGGGCATTCGAAGGGATTTTTCCACTCCCTACTATCCCCAGTCTAACGGCCAAGTAGAGGCTGTGAACAAGATCATCAAGCACACCCTAAAAATGAAATTAGAATCCGCCAAAGGAGGATGGGCTGAAGAATTATCCAAGACTCTGTGGTCATATCGGACCACTTCTCGGACGACGACCGGCAAAACCCCTTTTGCCATGGCATATGGGATGGGAGTAATGATTCTTGTCGAAGTAGAGATACCCTCTCCCAGGCACTTACATTTCGACGAAGTAACCAATGATGATTTACGCAGGGCGAACTTGGACTTGTAGGATGAGAGACATGCAGATTCGCAGCTTCGCCTCGCTGTCCATAAAAGAAAAATGGCCAGATACTACAACTCCAAGGTTAAGGGTAGAAGTTTTCACATCAATGACTTTGTCCTGAAAAAAGTGTTCCAATCTAATAGAGATGTGGGAACTGGAGCCCACCTGAGAAGGACCTTATAAGATCAACGAAGAAATCCAGCCTGGAACTTACAGATTGGAATATTCGGAAGAAAGAGAGACGAGGCACCCCTGGATTATCGTTCATCTGCAACCGTATTATCAGTAGTTTTCATTTTGCACTTCTCAGTTCTCCAGCATTGTTTTCGGCGTCTTTAGACGTTGCGCTATTTTAATTAAGTTCATTATTTTCTGAACCAAAGTATTCTCTCCTTTACTGTACCGATAAAGAGAAAATTCGACAGCGAGGGAGTGTGGTTCGCGACCAACTCTGTCAACTCGCTGAATAAATATTCAACGCACATTCGTACAAGTAAAGAAAGTTTGACAGCGAGGGAGTGTGGTTCGCGGCCAACTCTGTCAACTGGCTGGATAAACATTCAACGCGCATTCATACAAGTAAAGAAAGTTTGGCAGCGAGGGAGTGTGGTTCGCAGAAAACTCTGTCAACTCGCTGGATAAACAATCAACACGTATTAGAACAACTAAAGATAAGCTTACAGCAAGGGAGTATGGATCATGGATAACTCCTTTTGACTTGCTGGATAGACAGCTAATGCGTTTTCATTAGCCTGTCTCACAGAATACAGCGATCTTAATAAAAATATACCTCACAAAAATTTCACATTTACGAATCAGAAAACAACGCTGATAAGAACAGACATGACCCTTAAGCCCTGGTCGAACCATTGGGATCCGCATAACCTAGGACCCTGAGATTAGCCAACAGACCCTGGGACTTCGACAACTCCGTCAACGCCTCGGTCAATTCTTTATCTTTGGCATGGATCATGTTTTGACAAGACCTCAGATGTGATTCAAATTTCCTCTGAGCCTGAACATAGGCCATTTAGATCGTTTTAGCTTTCGTGATATCGTATATAGCACGCGTCCTCGCATCTTCAGAAAAGGCGAGTTGTTCTTGAAGGTCTTTGTTTTCTAAACTCAGCGCGTCGACATCCTCATCTCCTCCGATTGTTGAACGTAGCTCATCAACCTTCATCGCCAGTACCTTGTACAACTCGTAGTTAAGCATGTGACTCTGAGAAGTATACATTTCGGCCAATTTCAACAATTCTGTCAATTTTGCGTTATCTGTGGCTTTTCCAAAAGCCGAAGTCCAGTACTTATGAACTGAGGCCGCTGCTATGGAGGCCGGAGCTGGCAGTTTTCCTAAAACAGTTGGATCCAGCTCATCCCGACGAGACCCAATGTTGATGTATTCGTATTTACTACTAGGAGGAGGAATAGGGGTTCCGGACGCTCTTTGATCTTGGGAAATGCGATCTTCATACTTTGAAGAAGGATCCTCTTGGCCTCGCCCGGTCCTCCAAGAATTTCCTGTATCCTTCCCGGGCATAGATGTCTTCTCTTTGCTATCGGCGGTTGCCTTCATCTTGCCTGATCGTCTAAAATATTCTGACGGAGACACAGGTCTCGCAGGAAACGGAATAGAAGGCACCCCCGATGTCACTTTCGGCGCCAACAGAATAAAGGAAGAGCTGCTCACCATTGTCTCCGGTGCCTACGGGACGGCAATCCCTAGAACAAACGCCGCAGAAGATACCGGAGGCAAAGGGAGAATATCATTTACAACTCCACCACGCCTTATCTTGAGCTTTGGCACGCTGGAAAAATATAAGCCTGACATGACTAACGATGGCTGAAATCTAAATATTACGGTAGGAAAGTAAAGGTAGGAGAAATGAAAGGAAGGTCTGCAAGCATGTATATAAGTACAAGAAAATACAAGCGGTCAGATGAACGGAGACGTGTGAAAGGGGTGGATGCACCTAAATAAACCCTAGGAAGATATACAAAGTGCGTGGAAATACGCGCCTCGTAGGTTGTACCGTCATTACAACATGATGGCGCCACCAATGCATATCCTACGTAGAAACGTAAAGTATGAGAGCCTCGCCCATGTCGAGAGGCCGTATTAACCCACGAGCCTCGTAATTGCATGAAAGCGAGGGCGGAGGCCAACGCCTGACGGAATAACGCATCTGCAGCGGCTGTTCTTCGACAGCCGCCAAAGGTTGTCTTGTCCAGAAATTACAAGCCATCCATTCAGACATACCTTCGCTAAATAACTCATCTCAAAACTTCAACTGGGCAACAAACATGGAAATCTGGTACATTCTTATTTTATTTATCACAATCCGAAGTACAAGGCAAAAATGAACGAGCATGATTATTATCTTACTACATCGCCTTCTCTTTGGGTCGGTACATATCAGGATGTAGGACTTACTAAATCGATACGTTGGTCTTCGTCACCCCAAGCCTCGTCATTGGCAGAAATCTGATTTCACCATGATCAGGAGTCTTCCAAAATCAATACGAGTTGATTTGGTGACTAATTAGGCCATATTACTCAAAAAATGTCGTTTACATCTTGGCAGACGGCTTCCAGCCCCGTCATCTGAATCAGGATTACCAATGGGTTAGCCATCGACGTCCAGTAGGGAAGCATCGCTCGAAACCTTCTGGCTAAGGCTACTAGGCCCAACCCTCTCGCACGTTTGGTCCTCTGAACGTTGATTAGTTGGGCATTTGGTCTTCTGAATGTTGATTCTTCAATTGTTAGGTCCTCTAAATGCCGGTTCTTTATTCGCACTTTCATAGCGCATCCGATACGAACGTTAGAGTCACACGGTCTAGGAGAAGTTATAGCCATGGAGGTTAACTCACATGATTTGCCAGAGTTATGCATGCGTGAGAAACACAATCAAAGACCCTTGATGTTTTTATAGAAACTGCATGGAAACTTAACACAGGGCAGTAAATGAGACAATTAATGTACAACCATCAAAGGGGTATTTGGAACGCTATACGCCTGTGTTGCCTTCCCACTTACTGGGACATGAAAGACACTAACTCTTCGAATTCTGCAAAGAAGTCAGCACCATTAATGTCCAAGTGACTGATTTCTTTCTCAATTTCAGGAGTAACTTTCCATGCCCAGTAGGCACAATCATTCATGAAGTTACCACTCTGAAGGCACACAATGAATTTTCACACGAAGATGATATGCTAGAAAATAAATTTGATTGTTAATGCTGGAACATATACCAAAAGAGAAACAAAATTCAAAGTCTAGATGCCCCGTCACCTCTCTATGGGTCGGCACAATGCGGGCTTTCTCCCACAAATGGTGGGGTGATTTGATCCTCGACTTCATCGCAACCTTCGCCTGGAACAGCATCCGATGCGAGGACCTCGGTAGGAGCATGTCGAAGGAAAGAGATATCCCACTCCGGATGGGGTTCTGCAATCCGCTCCACCAGCTGCTCCCCACCTATAGTCATCAAACTGGCGTATCCACAAACATATCCTGATACGCCTCTACCGCCCTGGCTTCGGCATCCGCACGCTCAGCCCTGACCCTCTCCACCTCCTGCCTAGCCGCGGTTAGCAACCTATCATTTTTCTCTGTGACGGCCTCTAGGCTACTATTTGCGGTGGCTAACGCGATCTCAGCTGCGAGGGTCCAATCTTCGACCAACTTCTGAGCCTCTTCGGAACACTTTTGAGAAGCATCAGCAGTCCTCTTCTGATCTCGAGCTTGTTTCAAACTCTCATTTGCGGCCTTCAGCTCGATTCCATACTTGCCCCTCATGTCAGCCTCCTTTGTCACAACCAAGTCCAGCTTGAACAGAAGAGCCCTCTTGTCCGACTCCAGCTACACCTTCTCAAGACTCATGGCCTTCACGTCCTCGGACAGCTTCCTGGACTTGGCCACTTCTTCGCTGCATTGACCATCAAAACTCTCAAGGGTGCTGAATAATTCTTTGATCATGACCAACCCCCGTATCAAGTTCATCTCTGCCAATTGCAGCCGTTCGCGCATTGTGGCTTCCTCGGCTGCTTTTTCCCATTTTGGGTCCAGTACATGTATACGCTCGCCGCCATTATCGCGGGATGGACAGAAAACAGTTCCATTATGGACGTTTCCAATTCTCCATGGCGCTGAGAAATGTGGACACGGCTTTCTTGACCGGTCGAAGAGGCAGAATTCTCCCTATCCTCAGCCCTTCCATCAAGGTGAGGCGAAGACCGACGTCTCTCCTCAGCCCGTCTCGTCTTGCGGGCATTCCTCATAAACCCTTCCGCAGCTGCAGGAGCCTTCCTCTTTTAGGCGGTCGCTTCACCCGCGTCCTCAGCGATTCCCTTTTTCTTGTCCTTTGGAAGAGCAGAGTCGGGAGGAGGATGAGAGGACGAAGAAGGAGGTGGAGGAGGAACAGCCTGGCCTGGAACTGGGACATCGGAGGTCGAATGATGGACTGTCCTTAACGGTGTGGTGTCATGGACCTCCTGCGACAGACAAGACGTCTCATGCGGAGGAGACTGGGCTGAGGAGCCCTCCCCGCTGGCGGGACGAGCGAAGTGGAGCGAATGAATACTCTTAAACCTGAAAGCTATTAAGGAAGCTTTTCATAACGAAGCTAATACGTTGCAGCTTACGAGACTTACCCATCAGTCCGTAGCAAATTAGTAAATTGTCGTCTTTCAACAAGTTACTGAGACTCCTGAAGTTGCTGTCAAGCGCTCGCACCTTATTCCACTTCAACCTCAACTCTCTTTGGTCCCTCTTCAGGATGGGTGGCTTCCCGCAGTCTGCAAAAGTAAGCAAAACATTGAGTCAGGGACTATGATCAAAAATCCGCACAAAGACAGCAATATGTACCAAGTTCTCTAAATTGACGAGGAACAGACACGTGGGGAAGAGGATCCTCAGGCATAAACTCCCAGTCCCCTCCAACGAAGATAAACATCTCCTTCCAGTTATGCACTTTGTTGAAACTGTCGGTGGCTGTTCTCCATTTCTGACCTAGATGAGGAGAGATATTATACCAACCTGCGGACCGGCAGGGCCGGTAGATAGATTCAAACTCTCTCGGGGTCAAGTTCCCTCCAACCTCGGCAATACCCCACAATAGGAACGAGGCCACCATTTGTCCCCAGCCATTCGGTGTAATCTGGCAAGGGGCCAGATTCCAATCTCTCACAACCTCATAGAAGAAATGATGCATGGGCAGGCGAAGACCTTGCTGCATCGTGGGTTCGTAAATCGTGACTAATCCTTTAGGTTGATCGTCGGCGCACTCCTCGGGGCGGAGATCCCTGAGTGTCAAGAGGCAAGAATATCGTAGGATAACTGTATGTCCTCTAACTCCCCTTCAGTGATCCTCGAACGAGACATGGACACTTCGGTGGCGGAACACTTGAACTCGTCGTCGAGGGCCCAGGCCACCGGGGTATCCCTTCTATCGAGCGACCCTCTCATCTCAGGTACTCCGACGTCACGTCGTCCCTTCTCCACGGTCTCTTTCGATGATCCAGTTGGGCAAGTCCCCCTCCCGCTTGTGGACGCGGTGGACAAGCGTGCGACTGTAGGTGCTTGGTTCACTTTCTCCACACCCTCGACCGATGGAGAAGATGAAAAGGATGATGATGACTCACCCTAGATACTAGGGTTTGTCCGAGCATCCGACCGATTCTGCGAGTCATCGTGTCCAGACGACATTACTACCCCTCTCAATCCTAGAAGAGGATTTCCTTACTATCGCCGGAGTGTATGGCAGAGAAGTGGCGTCCAAATTAAGAAATCAAGAAATAAAAACGAAGGCAGACTACGAAGCAAATCACAGCAACTCTTGCAGCGCTTACCTTGGAATTGCAGTCAAAATAATGCACACGCTTTGAAGTTTCTTGATTATCGGTGGAGCATTCCACAAAGTTTACAAAATGCGCAGAAGCAAGAAGAAATCAACTATAAAGGGGCACCAAGCTTTATAGATTGAGGCACCTCAATCCCCACCGTCCAAACTCGAAACATGACGTCTAAACCGTCGATCAGTGGACGCGTGTTCAAAATAGGGCAATAGGTGGGAAACAAAAACCCAAGCGTTATTGAAACATGGATACACGCCTCATGTGCGCCTCCATTGTCCCGTCATGTGCCATTAGCATTAAATGCACACACCCTCTCACTCATGATTGTCTGACCAACGAATTAACAACTTTGATTGACAGAATCACACCAGCCACAGACACGTCACCAAGGGTATAACCAATTCAAGCCCTCATCCGTCATAAATGTTCAGCTTCGGACTTGGAGGACTATACTGAGTAAGTTCAATCTATACTGAATAAGTAATTCAACGCACGAAGACCACACTCGCAGAATTCGCCTTCGGCAAACTTTCTTCAAAAATTTCTTTTCTTCTCTTACTTCCAAAGTCCTATGCTGACTATAAATAATAGGCTTGGACTTAGGGGACTATTGTTACCACCCGATTTTGGTAAGGCCTCCACGTCAGTAAAAGCTCAGTAAAAGAAATGTATAGGCCTAATTAAGGCCTCGCTAAAGCCTTATCGGCCCAGCGAAGACCTTCTAAATTTATAAAAGTTCCATAGACCCGGTGAAGGCCTCGGAGGCCCAACAAGGGCATCGTAAAATCTCAGAAGGCCTCGGAGGCCCATCGAGCATCGTAACATCCCTGAATCAAAGTATTGCGAAGCTCCTAAAGGTCCTCGACACTCATGGCCGACCCAGAGAACTTTTTCGAGCTTCGTATTTATTATAACTGGCAGCAGCATGATGTTTTAGGATGACCAGAGAAGTAATTAAAGACAGATTGTGTTAAAATAGCACACGAATCCTCATAAGCAAACCAAATCTCAATCTCCTAAAGATTAAGCAACGTGATGAATTCAAATAAGGACGGTGATCTAGGAGATTGTCTTAACAGCCGATCATCCCTATCCTATAAGGAATGAGGATCCGATTAGATATCTAATTGATTATTTCCTAAATCAATTAGATCTCTTCTGCTATAAATACAACATCTCCGGTTATTCTAAGGTATGCTCTTTTTACGCTTGAATTTCACTCTTAAACTCTGTTCAAATCTCTACCTGCTTGTCCCTCCCACACCCCCATTGCTTTCACCTCCCGTATATTACTCTATATACCGGCAGTTGACTTGATCTTCGGAGTACCAACGATCGCCGAACCTTTTTCTCCCGGAGATCTTGGTGCCTAACGATCGTCCGAGTGTGTAGGTAACACACAGGTTGGCAGAAGAGTGACTAGAGATCTGTTGACACGTGGACGGTGCAGGTTTCGATATCAACAATTTAGATAATGTACATTGGTGAACTTATACCATACTTTTATCATTGATACTGTTTTATTAAGATAATGTTTCAACCTATAATACTTATATATTAAGATACATTTATCTGTGATACTGTTTTAAAGGATGTATGATACTGTTTTGATAAAATAAATTAAAGATTGCTATTTTAAACTAAAGAGACGACTTCAAACAGGTAAAATCCATCGTACGCAGTGGCAAAGTGACTAGTTTTAACCGTCTCGTCGAGACTATTCTGAAAACATATTATAATAAAAATTTTAAGCACATATGCGAATTCTATGCCCATTTCTATTGTGATACTATTTTCTATTATACTGTTTTGTATAATACATTATCAAACAACTTTCATGACTAATTAACAACACAAAAAAATAGTCTAATGGCCAATTTAATACAATATCAAGTTGCTATTCTATAATACAGTATCAAGCTGTTTTCTATAATACAATATCAAGCGGCAAATTATAGTTACAACTGATATCCCTATAGAAATTCATCAAATAAATCATCCATATAAATACTCTAGCATTGAAACAACTCCAGTTCAATATTTGATCTACAGATTATTGCACTTAATTGTGGAACAAGATGAGCCATCACCTAATCTTCTTGTCCTAAGAAGCAAATGCACAACAATCCCACAAAGAAATTCAAGTACTGCACTTGAGCCAACAAGTGAAACAGCCTGCAAATAAGCATAACAATGGATTCTTCCTTAGAATTCACGTCCCTTGAACACATAGCCAACTCAATCCCAGCAAACAACAAAAGAACCCTCCAAAACCCCAACTGGAAATTGATCTAAAATCTTTACCAAAGAACTGCCTAAAACCAATCCCAAAACCAGTTTAGCTACACCAAGAAGTGCCACACACCCTCCACTCCTTCCAACAAATTTGTACTTCCCGGTTAGCCCTATAGCGCCATGGCAGTACGGCGTTGCATTGAAATAGCACCCGATTAAGTTCATTATCCCAAACACGAACTTTGCTGAAACATCATTTTCTGGGAAAGGTCTGTTGACAATTTACATACAACAATGACTGAATTTAGGATTGATAAAGGAAGTCGTAGAATAGTCTCTTTCACAAATCCTTCCTTCCACGAATGCTTAGATATCTTCACAATTTTAATAGCAGATATACCAGAATTTACTGTAGGGAATTAAAAAATGACACTGCGCCGTAGAAGCACTCGTCGGAGGTCACCAGAGGTGGAGGAGGTTATCGCCGGAGGTGGAGGTGGAGGTGGAGGTGGAGGTGGAAGAATGTGCCGATGGAAAATATGGTTAACAAGAGTGATTTTGGAATTAATTCAAAATATTGCTATAAATTATGACTTAATCGAAATTTTGAAAAAAGTTTTGACTTAATTTGAAACAAGTCACATACAGGTAACTTATTGGCAATTTTCCTTTTTTTTAATCCACAATTCTATTGGAGATGCTCTAGTATTCATTTGTATTTTACTTACTAAATGTACAACAATTCACATTATTATATTAAATTTTTTTAAATAATTTGAAGTAATATGACATACTTTTAGCAGTGTTTAGAAAATCGGACCGGACCGGCCGGTTCAACCGGAAAAACCGGGAACCGGTCGGAAAACCAGTTCGATTTTCCACTTTAACCGGGTATTTAAAAACCGGACCGAAAATCGGGTTTTTTACCGGTTGAACCGGTCTGGTTTTCAGCAAAAATCGGATTTTTTTTTTATTTTTTAATTAAAACTTATAATAACTCTATTTAAAGCCAAGTTTTGTGAGTAATTTTGTCTACAAATGTTGATTTATTTACAAATAACTTATTTTTAGAAATTTTGTGAGAGTTTTGGATTAATTTTTAATTTTTTAATTGATAACGGTTCGACCTCGGTTCGACCCGGTTCGACCTTTTGACCCTTGACCCATTGCCTTTTTCGGGTCGATGACCGGTCCGGTTTTCTGAACATTGACTTTTAGTAAATTTACTATTGCATTGGAGAATCTCTAATCCAAGCATGAATCCAATCGGATTACTGTAGAGTCTATTACCCATTTGATATTTCAATTCCCAAACATCTCTTCTTTCATCAAACAAATAGTTTAATTCTCAAATACCCCACACAATTTTGATGGCCCGTAAAGTACGTACTGCCTTCCTATACATCGTCGGAACCTTCATCTTCTGCGCCACCCTCTACCACCACTTACTCCACGACGGCGCCACCATATACCACCTCAGCCCCTCCCTCACCTTCCATTTCACATCCGCCGCCAATAACGCCATCCATGAAAACCTTACTGCAAATACCCCACCTCACGTGGCCCATCTCGTAACTCCATCCCTTGTAGCATCCCGGTCAGTCTCCACGACATCAATTCTCTTACCAGACTGGGAGGTCTTGGTCGTCGTCTCGCTGGAGGACACCCAGTTGCTGGAGTCGGATTCCGGTGACTACGTGTGTTTGTTCAACACCAATGAAGTATCTCCGGCAAAATACGCCGGCGTCCTGCCGTTTCCTAATCGGGCAACCTTTAAATGCGTTTTGCCAGTGCGGGTTCGCCGAAAACAGCCTTTCAAACAACCGATATTGAAAAAATTACTAGAGAATGAGCCGGAGAAGAATTCTACGACGCCGGTGCTGTTACGGTGGACTCATCTAGTGTACGATTCTCTAACCACTGACAGCGACGTCATCTTGTTCGTTAAAGGCGTGAATAATAGGCAGGGAATTAATCGGGAACAGAAAGAACTCCGTTGTGTTTTCGGTGATGACGTCATCAACGGCGTTAAGACCGCCGTCACAGCCTCCATGCAAGAGGTGTTTCGCTGTCAAAGGCCGGAACCAACCGCCGTCTCTTCAGTTAGCGGTCGAATCAAAGTCTCCATGGAAATCGTTAGCGAAAATCGGATGGTACCCTCCGTGGCTTACTATACCCCAGCGCGCAGTTTAGAAAAAGGACCTCAGAAATCTCTATTGTGCGCCTGCACCATGGTGTACAATGTGGCAAAGTTTTTGAAAGAGTGGGTTCTGTACCATTCCAAAATCGGGGTTGAAAAATTCTTGCTATACGACAATGGAAGTGATGACGATTTGGCAGAAGTTGTTGAGGAGCTTGTTAAAGAGGGTTTTGATGTAAAGACGTATTTCTGGTTTTGGCCAAAAACTCAAGAAGCTGGTTTTTCACACAGTTCTGTATATGCTAAGAGTGCTTGTACATGGATGATATTCATTGATGTTGATGAATTTGTGTACTCTCCATCTTGGCATGATTCAATATACCCATCAAAGTCCATGTTGCAGTCCTTAATCTTGCCGGAGAAAGTCTCGACCAAGTCGAAATTAGGACAAGTTAGTATTGGTTGTCACGAATTTGGCCCTTCCAACCAGAAGAGACATCCAAAAATGGGTGTGACACAAGGGTATAATTGTAGGCGAAAGTATGAGAACCGGCATAAATCGATGACATTATTGAGTGCTATTGATGATTCATTGCTTAATGTGATACACCATTTTGGTTTGAAGCCAGGATTCAAAACAAGAAAGTTGAGTACAAAGGACATGGTGATGAATCACTACAAGTATCAAGCGTGGCCAGAGTTTAAAGCCAAGTTTAGGAGGCGCGTGTCGGCTTATGTTTTGGATTGGACGCAGAAGGTGAATCCTAAGTCTAAAGACCGGACCCCGGGATTAGGGTTCGTGCCAACTGAACCCAATGGATGGCCTCAGAAGTTCTGCGAGGTACATGACAATGAATTGAAAGAGTTGACGTGGAAATGGTTTGGCATTAAATCGCGGTTAGGATACCAAATGACTTGGGAGAGATGTCGAAGAAGATGATGTGGATTGTGGATGACTAACAAGGGTTTTCCATAAACCCTAAAGATTGCAATTAATTTTTTGTGGTGCATGGAATTAAGTCCATTCAATGCTGCATTTGGTTTTAGAGATTCTTATTATTAGGACACATTAAAGATTTTTTGTTTTGTTTTTGGATTGGACTTAGAAAAGAAATGAATATTCACATGTCTGGTGATTTTTGTTTTTAGGACTAAACGAGGACACCATAAATTGATTGTAATTTCGAAGAAAATCCTTCTCCTTTCTCTTTTGTGGATTTTTGTACATATTCAGTTCTGTTCCGAGGGAGTTCTGTTCCTTTTTTCTCTTGTTACATAGATTTTTTTAGATGATATTTAGTATTGGAGACGCTCTCATGTACATGAGTGGTCGTTGTTGAACTCTCTAAAGTCAAAAACCCCTTTTTTCACTTGGTGTAGGGTCTTTTAAATCATATATTATTTTCCATCTTTGCTTCAATAATTTGTGGTCAAACTTTATTTGGGTGAAAAGGAAATGAGGCATTTTAGGTAATATTTTGTAATAAATGTTTAATTGTATATATACATTTGGAAATAAAGGTATCGATAAAAAAGAATTTATGTGATCAATTATGTTTGGTAGTGCTGAAATTATTTTTTAAGTGCTTATATTATAAGTTGTAGGTACATGTGTGGATAAAAAGTATGTTTGACTAGTTTGACCAGCTGAAATTATAATTTAAACAATGACAAACATGTATAAATTGAGAATAATTTCTTTTTAATTGTTTTAAATTCGTATAATTGATATGTTAAATTAAAAATAATTATAGAAAAATATCTGATGTGCATTTTTCTTTTCCCTTTTAATTCTATAAGTTATTAACTCCTAATAAATGAAAGGAGGCCATACGCATTCTTTTTAAAAGAACGTACAATAAATTTGGTACATTATGGACTTTATAGCAAGTAATTAATTGCAACGGCTTAATTTATTATAGTAGAATTCCTTTAAATGATCATCAATGTTATTTATAGTCGCTCACTACTGATAGTCATCATATGTGGCATTACTCAATTTGATGAATTATTCATAATTAATGACTATAAATACATTACTCAATTAAAGTAAATAATTCATCCAATTGAGTAATGTCATGTAGGATGACTATCGATAGTGAGCGACTATGAATAGTACTATTCATTTTTTAATATCTGACGATAAATTTTTCCTTTTTTTTTATTTTCTCTTAAGGGCCCGTTTGACAGAGATTATAAACTAGTTTATAAACCAATATTGGTTTATTTGACCAATATTGGTTTATTTGAGTTAAAATTGTTGACTTTTCATATTAAAAGTGGGTTGAAAAGTCAAAAATGACGACTGAAAAAAACCAAAATGAGTTTTTAATCCCTATCAAACAAGGCCTAAATATATATAATTATTAAATTTGAAATTTTGAACGGTAAATAAATGTAGCCCCGGTTCAGATTCAATTTGTGAATTTTGAAAGTTATGCATGAATTTAGTAGGAAATACTAGTTTTTTTGAGACTTGAGAGTTTCGTGTACCAAATTGTTATTAAATGAAAAGGGTGAGATTCGTAACATACTTCAATATACATAATACTGATTTGAGCTTCTTCTTTTTTTCTCATTTCTTTATAATCCTTATGGGTTACTCTACATTAAATGAGTATGGATAAAAGAGAGGAGTAGATTTAGGCGATATTTTTGTGGTTATGTGTGTATTGCAAACATCTTTTGGGTTCTTCTTGAGATCTAATGCATAGAAGCCATATTTCAATCTAAAGTAGAATTTTAATGAGATGTAGCTAAAGATTGGGTGAATCCAGACCCTACGGGATATATTTTTCTTGCATATTTTGTTGATAGATTGTTTGCGCGATAAGAATATCCAAATTGTAACATTTACATTAAGAAGCATAGGTATTAAAGTGTATCTAGCGACGGCCCGTAACTTAGGTTATTCTGACTCTAGAGTCAAGCTTCACTATAGAGGCTCGTGGTCCATGTCGGTTAGTTCATGTAGACTTATGTGAAAGGAAAAAATATTGAAAAATATTTTGTATTTGACATAAAATAGAATTCCTTTATTTAAATTGAAAGAAAAATTATAAAATCCATTGGCCTGATATGAGTATCTTTCAACAAATCACGGTCAAAAAAATTTAAGCAACCCTAACCTAGTCCGACAAAATTAATAAAAAGTGTTTTGTCGGGACAGGGGTTTTCGACACAAGCCACCTCAATACACATCTATATTCATCCGACCTAGTTAACGCATCTAATTATAACATTCCGTACAAAAAATAAGAGCATTATTAGAAAACTAAGAAACTATCAACAAGAAAAGTAGCCTATAATTTGAGAAAGATGAATAAGAAAAGTAAGCATATTTTTATGAAATGAATGGAGTATTTTTTTGGAAAGTAGAAAAAAAAAAAAGGAAAGTAGAAACACTAATAATTATTGATTTTCGTGGGTTTTTCTTGACTATACAAAATTTGATTGACTCTTTATAAATTAATTTCCAAAAAAGGAAAATGACTCATTATTTTGAAAAATAACAAAACGCTAGCCAACTTTTCCATGACAATTAATAAAATATTTAATGGATCGTTGAGTGAAAAGCGCCCTCAATTTTGCAATCACACGGCGTTAGATTAGCAATTTTACATATGACAAGGCATTAGTTTGGTTCTCGTCAGAATTTAATTAATTCTCGTTCTGAGAACTAAGAAGAGGGAGAAATAGGCGATCTTGAAAGAGATGAAATTCGTTTTATTTTACTTTCTTAAATTGGTATTGGTGGAATTGTTGATTAGAATCAAATTTTATTCGGTTTCAAAGCTATTTTTGTGTAGTAAATTTGGATGAAATAACATATACCAATATTCTAAAAAATGTCAAGTGTGGCTAAGCGTGTTGGTCGAGTTTCAAACTTATCGAACCTAAACGAAGCCTAGGTAAAAGCAAGATAAGGACAAGGCGAGGGAGAGTGCGAGACGTGAGGTGTGGCTAGGTCTAGAGGTAGCGCCTCACGCCTAGGCGGAATCTAAGAGAAGTTTAGGCAGTCTTTTTAGAATAGTGACATTAACGGGTAATTAGTACAAAACGTTCCTACCTATTAAAGTAATTGTGCAAATCGTCCCTACCTTCTAAATGTTGGTATTTAACATCCTCTCATATTCCATTTCTTACTCAAAACGTCATTCCGTCCAAAAAACTGCCATTACGGACCAACATGATTAGTAATATAACTTAAGGATAAATTAGTCCATCCATTTGTCTCCTTTTTCATTGACTAATAAAATTAATCCATTGCAAGAACCCACCACCTCAGTCCAAGTATCAAACAATTCTGGCTGAAAACTGAGCTTTCTTGAAACTGCCTAGTTGGTGATAGTGTGAAGAGATTGATTTGGAGAAATAAGAATGAGATTTTCTTTTGTATGGCGATTAATTAGGTGTGTATTGATGAATTGTGGGTCAAAGAGTAAAGTGCCCCATAGATTTGTTGGCGGAATTCTGTGAAAGTAACTTCAGACAATAAGAATCAAGAACCGAAAAACTGGAAAGGATGAATTCACCGAGGCAAGAGTTGAACTCTTTGTCCTTAAGTCAAAATTGCCCCGCAACAGTGCTTTCGGTCTTTGGCAAATGACTCCCAAGATACAACGGTTTCCTACTTGTGGTTGAAGCACTTCAAACCACAAGCACAACGAACCTGAAATAGGTTTTGTACTCCAAAAGATGAATGGAAATGAAAAACCAGATTTTATGCAACTTCAATGCAATAAAAATTGGTTCAAAGATGAAATGTATGAGTGTTTTAAGTTTGCAATCGTTTCTGTATCAAATCCTTCAGAATGGACGTCCACAGCCCTTTTTAACGTTGGAGAGTTGGTTGGAAACGAAAAGGAATGAACCAAACCGTGCAACTCTTCAAAAGGACATATCTGTTCACGCAAACCCATGCGATCGCATGGTTTAACCAAGCTGCGATCGCAAGGTACAAAAAATGGAACAGAACTTCGTCCAGAATAACCATGCAATCGCAAGGCTTTTCCTCCTGCGATCGCATGGAAAGACCAAAATGCATTCTGTTAAAAAATTAGCCAACTTGCGATCGCAGGTGTACATACCTGTGCGATCGAATGGTCAAACATTTGACCCGATTTTGTCCTTTTTCGTAATTTCTCATTCATTCGATATTGGTTTCGAGATGCCAAATATACCCTTTAAACATACAGATAAATCTGAATTTTTGTCCGGGGGCGTTGCCCCCGAGCCCCCACGAGGGACGCTGCCCCCTCGACCCCCGCGACCTGACCGGGCAGGTCGATCCCCGTTCCGGGGGCGTTGCCCCCGAAGCGTGCGTCGAAGTGGCAAATAAATTTGCCTAAACGGATTGGGCCGGGACTTGTATATTTGGCTAAGATGACACGAAGTCACTTAGTTAATTTATCAACATTTTAAACCAATTTCCAACAAGATTCGAGTAAATTAGATTTTCTTGAAACATTAAAGCCTCCGCTCTCTCCACCTCACTTTCGTCGCGTAACAGCCTCATCTCCTTCAGTTCCTTAGCAGATAAAGTCATCACCCACCTCAAGGATTCTGGTATCTAGGTCCGCCCGAATTTATCTGAAGTGGAGCTTGCGTTAGCGGAGGCGGAGTTTGGGTTCGCCTTCCCGTCGGACCTCAAAGCCATGCTTTTGGTTGGCTTGCCTCTAGGGCCTGCTTCCATGACTGGCGCTGTTGTGGTTCTGCTCACCTGGAACTTCGCGCCTCCATTGACCTACCAATTGCCTCCATTACCTTTCACATAGCACGGAATGCTTTGTGGTCCAAGTCCTGGGGTCCGCGGCCATCCAATCCGAAAAAGGTCCTTAAAATAGCACGAAATGCCCTCAAAAGGGCCCCCCATTCTTATACCCATTTTCAACCATTGTTACATTCTTGCAACCCATGTTTAGCTGGGAATCCCATTTTCTATGTCGATGAAAACATAATTTTCTATTGTGGGTTCGATTTATTAGACTTTTTCGATCACGAATCTTCTCTGTTTCATGGCCCATAACTTAATATTCTCTCCAAGTAACGTTTCCTGAATTGAATGCAAGAGAAAAATAGTGATGACCAACCATTCAGATACTTCGGTTTGAAACAGAGGGCAAGAGAAAAATGTTACTGGACTAATTTACCTTAAGTTGTATTACAATTCGTGCTGGTAAGGTGAGATAACGGCAACTTTTTGAAAGAAATGACGTTTTGCACAAGAAATGGAATAGGTTAGGATGTTAAATGCCAACATTTAGAAGGTGTGACGATTTGCACAATTACTTCAATATGTATGGACGTTTTGTGCTAATTACCCTGACATTAACTCATAATAATCGACACTTTTATACATAGCAATTTATTTTTCACAATTTTTTAGAATTTAAAATTTTAAGAATTTAAAATTTTATTATTTAGAATTTTTATTTAAACGCTTATTTCTCCTATTTTGAGTTTTTCTGATGTTTTACTAAAAACATCAAAACATGTTTTCAAAAAATATGTTATAAGTTTAACCTTATTTACAAAAATGCATTTCAAAAACAACATACTAAAATGTGTTTCTAGCAAACTGTGTTCGAGCAACTATTTTTGAAAATTGAAAACGACAAAGAGAACATGCCTTTAATATTTTTAGCAAAGTGTTTTCAAATAGCCATTTTTGAAGTGTTCGTACGACTACCATGATGGTCTGTTTTCTACGATTCAAAATGTCTTACAAAGCTCTCCGTGAGATCTTTGAAATGATATAAGAGATGTAGAAAAATGATCGAAAATCGACCTCCAAATCACAATCTAAAAATAAAACCAGTAATGAAGAAATTTACTAATTTTTATATTAAATAATTAGCAAGTGGGCCAAGTGGATTTATTGCAGAGATTTGCTCACCTATTGTCCATATTCTACCCTATTCTAGTATAGAGGCTCAAGAATGTGCAGTGGTTACTTGGAGGGCAAGGAAAAATCTCAATCTATATAAACAAATCAACGATAAGTGGCAAGTGGATTTGGAAGAAACATCATAAAACAAAATATATAAATTATAAGTGTACATATTTATATGGATACAACTTTGCATATGTATGTATGCATGGATAGGATTTTCCATAAATACCCTCAAATAATTTCTTACATTTTTATAGATCACTTTCTACCACATTTTTAAAACATACATACCTTAGAGATCGAAAAGGAAGAAGAAAGAAAAGGAAAAATTGCTTATTGTAGGAGGTAAGTTCAAGATTTAAAATCTCAATGTAAAAATAATGGTACGATGACCCTTTAATTTAAAAGAGAATTCACCACCAGAGGCAGATCTAGTACATGGCGAGGTCCCGCGTCCGCCCGTGCTGAAATTTTGCGAAAAAATGGTGTTGGCTTCATCAATTTTTTTTCCCTCTGCATTCTGTCGTTTTGCTGCGTGTATTGTATGTGTATGTATATGTTGTATGTAATTTGTTGAAGATAACGCATTTGTGTGTGTGTGTGTGTGTGTGTGTGTGTGTGTGTGTGTGTGTGTGTGAGAGAGAGAGAGAGAGAGAGAGAGAGAGAAAATATCTATTTTAAAATCAAAATTTCATTTATGGTCCTTGAACTTTGATAAATTAAAAAAAAAAGATAATTGCATGAATAAATCCTCAAATAAAAAATTTATTATTTCTCTTTAATATGATAATTGCATAATTTGAAAGGGGAGGTCAAAATTGAAGAATATAGAAAGTATTTATCAGAACTTTTGCTCTCTTTTTTTTGCCATTGATTTTACTTTATTTTAAGTTTTTTCTTATCGTCATTGTCTTATTTTAAATTATTTTTTATGTAAATCTTTATCGCCCCCACTGAACCATTATCTTGGGGTCCGCTTCTGGTGTTGGCTATCGAATTATATTTCACTGTTATATGATTTTTTTTGTTACTTTATAAGTTACGTATTTATTAAAAATATTTTCACATTAAAAATATTTTCACATTATTTTTTCACAGAACTGGTCAACGGTCAATATTATATAATTTTTTTGTTGCTTTATAAATTACGTATTTATTAAAAATATTTTCACATTATTTTTTTACAAGCATCGTCCGTTGACCATTGACCAGTCAACGTTCGCCCTAGCTGAACTTCAACCCTAGATCCGCCACTGTTCACCACACTCAAGCACCAAGAGCCCCATGGGCTAAGAGAATAGAAAATTTTGAATCTTATGGTGGAAAAGATGACTAGGAAACAAGGGTTAATACCCAGATTTTTCTAGAAAAAAAAAAACTTCCAAGTTCTCCCCATTTCCAAGGGAATTGGTTTTTCGGATCCTTTATTTAAAAGAATATATCAGTACCCTCGAAATCCTCTGCATCATGAAGATATGGAATCTTTTCTGCAAGGTCCCAATATCCTTGCTTAAGAATTGAATTAAAAATCATCTTCTACTAGATCTCGACACTTAGATATTTTTTATTTTCATATTTATCAAGACAAATCTTCTATAAGTTGTGAATAAATTACGTTATTTGCCTTATGTGCAATATAATAAATATAATAAGTTTCATATCTGTTCCAAAATGAGTTATCTTGATGATATTGATCCAAGTAAAGATATGAGACATTGTGTGCATTTTTTAACCTACTAGTTATTTATGCCAAAGGGAGAAAGATGTAGTGTGAAAAGTTTATTCTTGTGTTATACAAATTCAACTTGAGTTATGAGATAGAATGACATATATAAAGACAAAGTTGTTTTATAACACATTAAGTTTCCCAAGTATATTTGTACACCATGTTAGCGAATTTATTTTGTACCGCAAGTGCACAGATCACACAAGTAATATAATAAATTTTTGAGTCCAAGTATCGTACCCACATAGATTTAGATAGCTCTACACAATTAAATTAATCTTAACTGAATCGATTTAACTTTTGAAGTTTGAGTAACTAAGAACTAATTAAAATATTAACTAAAAATAATTAACTAATTATAATTTAAACAAATAAAAGATTAAGTTTATAAAGAATTACTTTGAATATAAGAAATAAAAGTGTACTAAGATCCTGAATCCATTTATACCAATTCCCTTTTAACCCGAATCGTTGAATTTATTAACAAAGTTTAATTACGAAGATCAATATTTATAATTTGTTTAACAAATCTCTCGAGTAGAATTAAACATATCTCTATATGTAATCCGACTACATTTCTATGACGGATGCGAACACACAAAATGCATTAAAATTTGTGAATACTTATAGATCACGTAAAGCATAACAGTATATCTCTATCCTCTATCGGACTCTACGATAATTGATACTATGTTTAACTTATTTTCAATCTTTCGATGGTAAAATAAGCCACAAAACTCATACAACTATTGCGCATATAGTTATAAAGAAAAATAAATCAATATCAATTATTCAAAATTAAAAATATACTTGAATATAAAAAACTAGGTTCAAAGAATTAAATATTCATGATATAAGTTTCATCATGATCCTAGCAAAAAATAATATAGCCTAGCATACTAACATGAAGATAACAAAAAAAAAAAATGTAAAAGCCATTACCCGGATTAGAAGAAAATTCGAAAGAATTGATCTTGATCTTCGTTTCTTGTTTTTCTTCTTGAATTCTCCCAATAATTCGATTCTCTAATTTTTGGGGTTAAGAGTTCATATATACAGTCTCCTGATAGTGTCCCAAAAGATCCCAAAAAATCCTCAAAATTGTGGCCCAAAATATTTCCTAATTAGAGTCAAACTTAGAAAGGCAAAAAAATCTGCTGGTAGAAAATTGCATTGGGAGATCACCTAGTGTAAATCTGGGTGTTCGCCCACGCAAAATAATTTGTTTCTGTTGGGCGATTGTGACGCTGGGCGTTTGCCCATGCAAAATATTTTGCTTGCACGTTTTAATCTTCCAAGTTTGGATTTTGGCTTCTTTGCCCCTCAAATCTTTCAACAACCTCCAATGTGGTCCTTCAAACTTCACTTGAGTGAAATTTGATCCTTGTACTTCTGAAACATCTTCCAAATATTGATATTTTCATCCATTCTTCTCTACTTAATTATGAACAGGTCCAAAATTGAAATAGAAAGTAAAATATACTAAATTAAGTAGAAAATCAATAAAATAATAGGACAAAAGCTTAGTTTTAAAACCTGAATAAATGCACTTATCACACCATAAGAGGATTTGTGTAGTCCATCAAGGGTTTGTGTAACCCACAAGAGAATTTGTATGGTCCAAACAAAATTTGATCAACAATGGCCTAAGGGGTTGTGTAATCCACCTAGTGCTTGTGTAGCACATTAATGACTTGTTTAGTCCCACCAAGTTATGGCCAAAGTACTTGTGTAGCACAAAGATTTTTAAGTTTGAGCGCTTGGTGTACAAATATTGTTTGTGGGAGTGCCCAAATAAAGATAAAAAGCTATATTTGTATGCACTGCACCGTACTTTACTCATTGGATGTCACAATTCACAGTCGTTTCATGACTCTTATAAGAAATAGAACGAGATTACTTTGAAGTCGTGGAGCAAAGTGGGAGCTAACTTCGGATAGCCAAGAATATTAATTGATGACCGAGGTAGATGTATAGTTTTACTACTCACATAGACCTAGATTACATAAAATTGAAGTAACTTGTCGCCTTGTAGACCATTATGATGCTTAGACTATGAAATATCTTGTAATCAACTTCTAAATCCTTTAGTGTAAGTTTTGGATGGACCCGACTTTATATAACCAATCTTACATCATCTTTTGCCAAAGCATTCTAAGGGACTTTTGATAATCACACTTTTGAAAATTAAGTGGTTTTATGGGTTAAAAAAGTATGATTAACATGCATGTGTTATTTGAAGACAATGTTGTGTTAGATACATTTCAAATCTTTTGTGCAAGTCCTTGTTAAGTATAAAATGGGATGTTCTATGGTATATTTTGTAACATTTGTAACCGATGTATAATCATTGGCGGATGTACAGCCCGGGTCAGGCCCAACCCAGATTCAGAATTACAAGACAAATTTTTTTTTTATATATAGCCCATGCCCAATTTACAAATCAGCCTGTGTCACACAAAAGCAAGCCCATGGTTGTTAATAGTTAATATTTAATTAATTAATTCATTTGAACCCAAGTAGGCAAGTACCCAAGCAGCAAGCCCAACTAAAAAAAAAAATTTGGCAACCCAATTACCCATATTATATTTATACATTTCAGCCAAACGTACGAGTGGTCCAATTCCCAATCGGCAATCACAGAAATTATCTTTAACCTAGAATCGGAAGCTCCATGAGACAAGACCCTTTTTTTTTTTTTCATTTTCATCAAATTGAAGTTCCAATCACAGAAAATAAGCTTAAGTTCTAATCGTTGAAGTTCCAACTTCTAATCGCTGGTCCAATTCTCGAATCCCAATCACAACAGCCAACATGTATTTATTTTTATTTTTTTAACATTGTTGTAATGTTTATATTATATTGCATATATTATTTTTTAAAATAAATCTATTTTGTAACATTGAAGAATGAGGATAAATTGGTTTTTGGTTGGTCATTGTATGAATATTGAGTAAACTGATTGTTCATTCTATGAATATTGAGTAATGAATATGAGAAGAGCCAAAGACCTTAAAATGTTAAACCCTAAAAACAAAAAAAAACAAAAAACACAAATGACATAATGAAGAACTAGTATGTGAGTGCGTTTCATTAGAAAAATTAATTAGTGTATATATGGACTCCAATGGCAATAAGGAAAATAGTGATTAGAAGACAAGTGAAAATATTGTATTTTCGGAACAAATAATAGCGATTGAATAATAGATTTTATTGTATAGTAACAAATCAACGGCCAACGTGAGGAAAAGTAAAGAAAAATACACTTACAGCCTTACAGGTATTTTGCTAATTCTCTTGGCCCTTGCAATCGTGTCATTAATTTTTTGTTGCCTTGGCGGCTTATTTTTAATGCTTTGTCGTTTTATTATTGAATTGGTGTGCCTGGCCTATTTTGTTACCTTATAGGCATATTATTGAGTTGTTGTGTCTTTTTGGATTAAATTAAGTTGTTGTGCCTTGCCGGCCTATTTGTGGATTGTTGATGGATTGTCAATTTTTTTTCTAGAATTTACAAATGGAAGGTCAAACTTCTGCCAAGAGAAAAAAGACATTGTTTTTATTTTTTAAAAACACAGGCCAATCTAGTGAAAGAATACCTTCTGATAGATTGACCGAATAGCAACTTCTTCCAATTTCATCTCCAGAAATCATAGATCCTTCAACTTCAAATTCTGAATATACAACTGTCTACTAGTACTGAACGAGATTTGAAAAAAAGAAAGCAAATATTTGAACATCTTTTTAATCTGCGAGATGAGATTAGAGTGGCATATCTAAAGGTTGGGCCTTATCAACTAATGCTTTCAGAATATCCAAAGATACTAGGAAAAACTCAGTCTTGCCGGTTTTATAAGAAATGGTTTAGTCAGTTTCCTTGGTTGGAGTATTCGCCTACAACGGATATGGCATACTATTTTTACTGCTTTCTTTTTCAGAATGATGGTAATTCATCAAATTGTTCATCATTGGTCAGTCATGGATATGATAAGTGGAAGAGAATTAATGACGGAGCGAAATGTGTATTTCTTACTCATGTTGGTGTACCACATCATAATATGTGTGAGACAAGAGCTAAAGATTTAATGTGACCGTCTCAACATATTGACAAGGTAATCCATGTAGTATCGAGATAGGAAGTGCAGAGACGTCGTTTGCGTCTAAAAACTTCAATTATAATTGTTCGATAGTTAGCACTTCAAGGTGTGTCTCAGAGGTCACAACGAATCTTCATATTCACTGAATCGAGGAAATGGTAATGTTGTTGGCAGAAATGAATATTGAAATTGATAAAGTTGTATTAGATAATGCTCCAAAAAATGCTCAATACATTGCTCCAAGTATTCAAAAAGAAATTTTGCACATTATGGCCAATAGGGTACGACAGATGATTCGTGAAGAAATTGGGAACGAATGCTTTTGTATTCTTGTCGATGAAGCACAAGATGCATCTAAGTGAGAGCAAATGGCCATTATTATAAGGTTTGTGGACAATCATGGTATTTTGAGATAATGGTTCTTTGCGATCAAAAGCGTAAGTGACACGTCATTGAATCTAAAAAATGAAATATCCGATGTTCTTACTCAACACGAGCTTCAGGTAGAAAAAATGAGAGGTCAAGGGTATAATGGTGCAAGTAACATGCGTGGTGCTTGGAATAGACTTCAGGCATTATTTCTTCGAGATTGTCCATAAGCATACTACGTTCATTGTTTTGCCCACCGATTACAGTTGACATTGGTTTCTGCAGTTAAAGATGTTGGTGCTATTTGGAAATTTTTTTCTCGTTTGGATAATGTTGTCAATATTATTACTTCGTCTCCTAAGCGTATTAATGAATTGCAAACTGTTCAAACAATAGAAATTGAGCGTATGTTGGCTACTAGAGAGCGTAAGTCTGGAAGCGGTGCTAATCAAATGGGTAATTTGCAATGATCGGGAACTACTCGTTGGAGTTCTCATTTTGACTCTATAAAGAGTTTGATAGATATGTACGCTGCAACTTGTAATGTACTTGAATATCTTACTCACCATTCTCCAAACGCAAGATCTCGAGCTGAAGCCTGTGGCACTTACAAAAACTTGACAAGTTATGAATTTGTATTCAACTTGCATTTAATGCATGACATTATGAGTATATCTGATGTTCTTTGTCAAACCCTTCAAAGAAAATCTCTAGACATCTTATCTGCTATAAGATTTGTATCAACTACAAAAGAACTTCTTCAGAAACTGAGAGATACTAATTGGGAAGAATTTCTCCAAAGAGTGAATAGTGTTTGCTCAAAAAATGATATTGTCATACCTGATCTAGATGGTTTGTATAGAATTGGTTGTTCTCGAAATCAAACTACAGTTGAGCATCATTATCACTTCGATGTTTTCAATGAAGTGATAAATTTTGTACTGATGGAGTTAGATACAAGATTTAATAAGACAGCAGTTGAACTCCTTTTTCTCAGTGTCGCTTTGGATCCTAAAGATTCATATAAATAATTTAACAGTCTTGATATTTGCTCACTAGCAGAGAAGTTTTATCCTACAGATTTTTCAATGCAAGATATTCGTAGTTTGAAATATGAGTTGCGACATTATAAGCTAGATATGAAGCGCGATCCTTAATTTCAAGTATCTACACTTGTTGAGTTATGCCAACAGTTAACTGAGAGTGGAAGATAAGTTAGTTACATTATGGTGATTAGATTGATTCGTCTTGTTTTGACATTACCTGTTTCTACCGCGACAACTGAGCGGTCATTTTCTGCAATGAAACATGTGAAGATTGATCTTCGGAACAAAATAGAGGATGACTTTCTAGCTGATTGTATGACACTATTTATTGAACGAGAACTTGCTGAGAAAATTGATGTAGATTCTATCATAGATGAATTTTATGTTTCAAAACCTCGTCGGGAACAACTTCAATAAATAATATCATTTTAATGACTTTTTATGTTATATATAAATTTTATTGTATTGACTTTAATATATTTCAGCCTCCACGGACTAAATTTCTAGATCCACCCCCGTGTATAATGAATCAACAGACGAGTTTTAATCATTATTTTCTTCTACTACCGTTGTTTGTATCCAAATCTTAATTTTGTACTTATTAAATCATTGTACTTGTCTATTCGTACATAATCAAATAATAACCCAAATCAAAAGTAAATAAGGGACGATTCCGATATGCATACTCTCATTTTGCCTTAATGAACTTAATCAAAGACAGTTAAAACTAGAATATGTAACAAGTTAAATCTTCCCTAGATCAAATCAGGGACTAAAATCGATTTCTACATCTAAGGGTACGTTTTATCCTTTTTCTCACCTTTTGAAGAATGAATATCCCCTATTAATACCCTAATACTCTCTCGGACATAATTAGACCTTCAAAAAAAAAAAAAAAGACGGAATTTCGAAGTTGCCGCATGCGGAACGGAATGTGAATATGTCCATGGATAACAAAAACCTATTCTTGCATGAGGATATACCGAAATAAATGCACGATCTTATATCCTGACTCTTAAATCAAAGTCCGGATTCAAGGTAAACACCTTGGTGCTTTCTTGTCATACTTCACCAGATGGTTTCATTTTAGAGGTTTTTATATATAACATTTGCTTATAGCGTGTCTCGTTCTCAATCTTGTATAATTACTATGGCTTTATCTATAGCTCATTAACAGAAAAATATGTTAATATATAGGCTAAAGCCTGTGAAAGTGATGCAACATCCTATATTCTGAAACTTTGACACGAGCTCTCATTTCTTCCAGATGCTAGTGATCAGATCGAATTGGGGGGCAAAAATAATAATTAGTTTAACAAATTTAATTTGCGATGAAAATTATATCAATAAATGAAGCAGTAAAAATATAAAATTGAATACTAACGGAAAATTTCGTTAGGATTAAAATAAAAGTTAAAATAACTAATCTGTATGTAGTGCTATGAATAAAAAAACAAAAAGATCACTTTACTTATTCATGATAATTTATAAATAATAAAATAATATAAAAAGAATAAACTTTTGTTGGATATCAGCTTCAAAGTACGATTGTAAACGTCACCAAAAAATTGTCGTAGATAATCACTAAAGGATGTGCGTTGGTAATTCACTGATAAATATAGAGTTCTATGAAAATCGCCTATAGTGATATTGTTGGCGACCTTCATAATAAATTTTCGAATTAGTTCAATTTGGTTCTTGTTAAAATTTAACTAATTTTGATTCTCACAAGTAAGAAGATGGACAAATAGTTAAATTTGAAAGAGCCAAATTTAATTTAATTTAATTTGTCTAATTTGGTTATGGTCTAGTTGTCGATTTTATTTTATTTTATTTTTTATTCAACACACCATCACATTCTCAGTGTAATAGTTTAGTTGTCGATTTTAGCTATAAAATTGAATTTTATTTGATTTGATTCCAAAATTATTTTTCACTGGAATCATCGTCGATCGAGTATAGGGTGTCCCTACTTCTTCATATCTGAATTACAGTCTTCCAAAAAAGATATTTTCAAAAAAGATATTTAGAATAATTAACACTTACGTTGCCTGAAACAAAAGCATGAAAGTGAAACAAAAAATTGCACGTCAATTTACCCTTTACAATTTTTTTTTTTCTAAAGTATAAAAAAGTTCAAAACGAACCACTCTAGAACCAGTTGGTTTTGGTCGGTTTGATTCCATCACTGTAGATAAACCATTTGGTTCCATTCATAGAGTCTTCATTGATACTCGACTTTTATTATGTACAAGATTTAGTTTTTTTTTTTTTCTTATTTAATATTAATCAATCTGTCTTATCGGAGATATCTTTAAAGGTGAATTTTAATTGAGTTTTATGTGAAAAAAGAAAAGAAATAATAGTCTTCAAAACTTGATAATTTTAGGTAAATTACAACACACACACACACACACACACACTATTCTATAATCAGAAATTGAAAAATAATGGTAAGTGTAACTATGTTGAAATGTACAGATGGACGATTTTATAAATTGAAAATAATTATGCATAACCTTAACTAAAATAAATTCAACATACTTCCTAAAATTCTTGTCCCACAAAATCCTTATATTTTAAAATATGAAATTAAAAATTACCAACAATTTTCAATCCTAGGATCACAAACCATATCAACAATTTACAATAAGAAGAAGAAATTTTGGCAATCGAAAAACATTTGTGGAATTATTTCAACGTTGAAGAAAAAAATTCTGATATTATATTCATTTTCGACAATGATAAGAAAATGCAGTACCAACAAGCAACTTAATAAGATGAAGTAACAATACGCAGTAACTACATTATTGAATTAACAAAAATTAAAAAAATTAATATTTTATTGGCTTTGTCTCTTTTGCAACGACACTGATGCAGATTCAACCTAAACGAAAATGCCAAATAGACGGCAATTCAGAAACAAATCTGTCAGAGTTGAAACAAGTGAAGAAAAAAAAAATTGATAATAAGATTAGAAGTGAAAGAAAAATTGTGTACATGTTTATCCAATATCCATTTACTATCTCACAATCTTCTCGGCTCCCACGAATACAATATTATGTAGACGATATTGCTTTTGAATTTGCAAAGATTTTGCGTAACCTCCATTAATGGTCATGCACAGTCGCAAACACGTAGATGTGGTTGATAAGGAAACTCGAACTTTTTGATTGTGGAATGTAAAATGTGTTGGTGATGGTGGCGGTGCTAAAATGGGATGTAGGTCTGAGTGTCAGGGTTCGCAGTTATACTCAGCCCTTTAACACCACTCGCAGCTTCAGTTTGTCCAATTTCGACCACACCTTGTAAATATTAGTTTCAGATGTTTGTTCTTTTTATTTGTAATACTTTATTTCAATTGTAAAGGAACCTTGCTATTTGTAAATATTTATTATGATTCATCAGCTTTAAACGTCTATTTCCGCAAGTTAGGTTTTTCTTACTTAAGCTATTATATGGGGTAGTTGGTATACGAAATCTTGTCAAACTCACTGGTGTTCACCCCCTACACAGCAATTGTAATTTTCTACTTTCATCAATCAATGAACAATCTATTTTCAATGCATTCAAATATTCTGTTCCAAAGCTTTCTTTAAATTGTCTTTCATTACTGAATCAACCGAGAACAGGCATAAGGTAGTTTAGCACTGCCGCATGGTGCCTCTTTCTGTGGTATAAAGAAAGGCGTCCCCAGTGGCATATAATAGCCGAAAATTGAATAATGCAGAGTGTTGTTACTTAGCGATGAATCCGAATGCATCACGCAGAGGTGGTGGATCACAAAAAAAGGACTAAGCAGTGCTTGGATGTGCTCGATGGGTAAAATACTAGGTTATGTGACACTGTCAAGACCCTTGAGGAAAAGGTCAAGACAGCAGAGGGAAACATCCGCGAATTAAACATCTAGCTGGATGAGAGCCGAATGATTTGTGTAGCAATGATTGATGCTGATGCAATCCTTCCCAATCTGCGGGAAGAAATGGAAGCCACGAGACTTCAGCTATGGATACTTGAGCATGCAATTGGCAATGGGCAAGCCCCTACACAGGAGTATGCACCTAGGCTCAGAATTTCAAAACTGCGCACCTATGTGGGGCGTGCGACGCGAAAGAAGTCGAGATTTGACATGAACAATACTTTATTGCCGCTAATATTGAAGACGAGACAAGAAGGGTAACGATAGCTATCATGTATTTGGGTGGAGATGCAAAACTATGGTGACGAACAAAATATGCTGATATTCAGGCCAACAAGGCCAGATAGACACATTGGATCTCTTAAAGGAAGCGATCAAAAAATGGTTTTTTCCATAAAATATGGAATATCAGGCCCGACGGCCACTACGAGAATTGAAACATATTGACTCCATTCAAGATTATGTGAAAACCTTTTCAGGGCATATGCTAGACATTCGAGACATGTCTTAAAAAGGACAAGCTCTTCAATTACATGGAATGGCTGAAACCATGGGCAATAACCGAACTGCAAAGACAGAATGTGGCTGATGTAAGCCCGACAATGTGAGCTGCCAAATACTTTATAGACTATCAATCTGAAACCAGAAAGGAGCAGCTGCAAGTAAATAGCCAATCCCGAGAAAGAGGAAATAGATCCTTCAAGCTCACATCAAAATCAAATGGATGAGAACGCTACTCTCACCATAAAGGAGGCTATTAGGGCAACTATCAGGGGGTGGCCATCATGGCGGCCACTATAACAAAGGAAAGGTGCCATAGAGCAAATCATGCACTACTCCTAGAAATGATGCATTGAGCTATCTGACATGTGGAGCATCAGGTTCGAAGAAAATGTTCTACAGGCCAGCAGTCATTGCAAGGCCGATTCCGAGGATGTTGTTGGTGTATTATCACACCGGTGCAACACAATATCACACTGGTGACTAAAAATGACGATGTGTCCCTAAAAAATGTAGAAAATGAAGAGTTAAAACCTCGTATTTGTAGAGCTAAAGGTTTTATGTACATTGATGTGAAGATCAATGGAAATCAATCAAGGGCATGGTAGATACCGGTGCCACTCATATCTACTTTGCAAGTCCTGAAGTAGAGCGCATCGGGCTTGTGTTAGAGCAAAGTAGTAGGAAGGTCATGGCAATCAACTCATTTGCTCAACCGATTGTCGGAGTAGCCAAGTCTGTTCTCATTAAAGTTGGTCCTTTTAAAGGGATGACTAATTTGGCAGCCATTCAGATGGATGACTTCAAGCTAATTTTGAGATTGGAGCTTCTTCGAGATACGAAGAAAACAATGTTGTCGTATTCTGATTCGTTGATGAGGATGGAAAGCAAGCACTGTGTCTTCTCCATGCTAGTTGGGAAAATAGGTGAGAATAACATCTTGGCCATGAAGTTCAGTAAGGGCTCCAAGCGGAATGAGCCCTCGTTTTTGTACACTCTTTGAATGGAAGAGATTGAGGAAACAACTAGCCCTATCCCAAACCTTGTTAGAATGCTTCTATAGTAATTTGAAGACGTCATGCCAGAGGAATTGCTAAGAAGATTTTCACCAATGAGGGCTATAGATCATGAAATTGAGTTTATACCGAGTGCTAAGCCTTCTGCTACGGCGTCCTACCACATGGCTCAACCTAAGCTAAAGGAGCTCAGTAAGGACAATGGAATTATCGTACCTGTAAAATCACCATATGGAGCTCCAATGCTATTTCAGAAAAGGCTAATGGTTCTCTTCAGATGTGGATGTGTGACTATCGAGCCTTGAATAAAATCATAGTGAAAAATAGTTATATGATTCCGCTAGTAGTGGATTGCTTCAACCGTCTGAGCAGGGAAAAGTACTACACAAAGATTGATATAAGGTTCAAATACTAGCTAGTTCGGATCAAGGAATGTGATGAAGCGAAGACTACAATGGTAAACATATATAGAGCATTCGAATTCAAAGTTATGCCTTTTGGCTTGACAAATGCTCTAGCAACATTCTATACGATGATGAATCATGTACTTAACAGGTTTCTGGATGCCTTCGAGGTGGTGTACTTGGATGACATCGTAATTTATAGTGAGACTCTGGAGGAGTATGTGCAGCATGTGAGAAAAGTTCTTATTCGACTACGGGAGAATAAACTTGCAAAACCATCGAATTATTCATTCGCCCATACCTCAATCAATTTTTTGGTTCACATTATCGAGTAAGGAAAAGTCTGCATGGATACAAAAGAGGTCAAGGCTATCAAAGATTGGCAACTGTCGAGGCACGTACATGATGTACGCTCGTTCCTCGGGTTCGCCAACTACTATCAAATATTTGTGAAATGATATTTAGAAATCGGACTATCGCTAACTGAATTAACAAAGAAAGAAAAAGTCTTGGGAGTGGTCGGCACAATGCCAGGCTGCTTTTAAGAAACTGGAGGAGTCTATATGGACAGATATGGCCAAAGCTTTTGAAGTGCAGACATATGCATCAGATTTTGCTTTTGGGATAATCCTAATGCAAGAAAAGCATCCAGTGGCATATTATAGCCGAAAGCTGAATAATGCAGAGTACTGTTACTTAGTGCATGAAAAAGAGTTGTTGACTGTAGTCCATTACCTCTGAGTATGGCGTTACCATCTGTTTGGGTCTTCTTTCATTGTTAAGACAGGCAATACTGATGTGAGTCACTTCATGTCACAACTGAAACTTTCGAGCAAGCAGGTTCGTTGACAGGAACCTGGAGCATCGTGCTCGATCCAGCAGTTATACAGCAAATGTACTCAGTTGTGAGCTAACTTGGCCGCTATCTGCTCAATGGCCACTTTTTCAGGGAACGGTGTTATTACAACCACAAGGGATAGAATACGGGCACTTCTGGAGAAAGATCATGCAACACATTATTTGGTTGACCTCATCAAGCAGGGAAAAATTCAATAGTTCTGGCTGGATGAGAGTCTATTGAAGATAAAAGAAAACCGCATCTATGTACCAAAAGGTGAAGATCTGAGAAAATCCTTAATCACCGAATGCCATGATACGCTTTGGGCAGGACATCAGGCAGAAGAATGCACTTCTACGCTGTTGCAGTGTGCATACTATTGGCCGCAAATACTTATTTGGTTTGTCAACAAGATAAGCCAAATAATCAAAAAAAGACGGGCTTATTAGAGCCCCTTCTCATCCCAACTAGACCATTTGAGATTGTATTGATGGACTATATTATTAGCTTGCCGAAGGTTGGAAATCTTGGCACTATTATCGTCGTGGTGGACCGTTTATTAAAATATACAACATTCATCGCAACACCTATGTATGTATCTGTCGAAGAGACTGTTCGTCTCTTCTTCAAGCACATTGTCAAATATTGGGGGCTAGCTAAAGATATAGTCAGTGATCGAGACACTTGATTCACTGACTCATTTTGGACTGAGTTGTTAACTTCTTGGTTCAACTTTAAGTATGAGTTCTTGTTTTCACCCACAATTTAACGAATAGACGGAGCAGTTGAATTCTATGCTAGAAGAATATCTTCGACACTTTATTTCTACTTCGCAGAAAAACTGGGTGAAACTTTTGGATGCGGCTCAGATTTGCTTCAATGCCCAAAAGGGCTCTTCTACCAATAAGAGTCCTTTTGATATTATTACTGGCCAACAACCGTTATTCCCTTATACTGTAGATATTGATCAAAGTACTAAGTTTCCTCAAGCTAAGAGTTTCTCTCAAGAATAGAAACGAAATATCGAAATTGCTCGAAGTTATCTTTAGAAAACTCATAAACGGTACAAAAAGACTACTGATCAGAAATGTCGTTTCCTAGAATTCAACGTGGGAGATCGTGAAACTCCCTAACAAAAACCATTATAAGTAAATAAGAGGGAAAGATTCTTGATTGACGCCAAAATATATCGGGCAATTACCCATCAAGAAGCGGATTGGAAAAGTCACCTACAGAATAGAACTCCCTTCATGGTGTAAAACTCACAATGTCCTTCATGTTAGTGTACACAAGCCATTGTAGATAAGGAGGACACGTCCAGAAATAAGCCAAATCAACATGAATTTGAATTAAAGAAAACAGGTAAGAGGATTGTTGAAGCTATTATTAATCACCAAATTACTCGGACTTCCAAGAAAGATCATTAAGAGTACTTAGTGAAATGGAGATGATGCATCAACGAGGAGAATGCTCCGGAAAGAGTTAAAGACCTTGGAGCCTTCAAACCTCTACTTGAAGAATATCATACAATGATGGCGCCGAGGACATCACCAAATCAAATGGTGAGAATGTCAAGCCCCACAGCTATACTTAGCCCCTAGACACCACTCGCAGCCACAGTTTTCCAACTTCAGCCACACCTTGTAAATATTAGCTTCAGTTGTTAGTTCTTTTTATTTGTAATAGTTTATTTCAGTTGTAAAAGAATCATGCTATTTGTAAATATTTATTATGATTCTTCAGCTTTTAAACGTCTATTCTCGTAAGTTAGATTTTTCTTACTTAAGCTATTATAGGGGGTAGTTGGTATTCGAAGTCTTGTCAAACTCACTGGTGTTCACCCCCTGCACAGCAATTGTAATTTTCTGCTTTCATCAATTAATGAACAAGCTATTAATGCATTCAAATCTTCTATTGCGAAACTTACTTTAAATTGTCTTTCATTACTAAATTAACCCATAACAGACGGAATATAGTCTAGCAGAATAGACTACTGTTGCACGGTGCTATTTTCTGTGCTAGAAAGAAAAGCGTCCCGTAATACTATAAAAAATACTAGCCAAATCCCAATTATGAGTGGGCCATTGATATGAGTGGGCCATTATTAAGATAGAACTAAGTCCAATTGAAAATGATTGTTAAAAAAGGATAGTTTCACAAATAATTATAAAAAATAAAAGAATTTTAAAAATAGTGTTCAAATTTTTTCATTAAAAATATTGTTTTCACTTTTTTATTACACTATTACATTCCTTACAAAAAAAAAATGTGTTACATTTGTTACGCACATTTTGCCGCCTGTTTCCATCGTCAACGCCTCCACTTTTTATTATATTTTTTTGCTACATTTGTTACAAAAAATGCATTACATTTGTTATGTACATTTTACCACCTATGTTCACCACCGTCGCCAATGTCGTCGCCCCCACTACTTGTAACAAAGTGTGTTATATTTGTAACACGCAAAGTTACGCTCATGTCGTCACCATTTGTAACAAACTGTGTTACACTTTTAGCAAAAAGTGTTATGCTACAGCCACCGCCCGCCACAAACTACCACAAAACCACTACTTTTGCACCATAGCAGCATAACATCATCGTGTTATGCCACCACCACTAATACTACTACCATCGACACCGATCTGCACCACCACTACTTGATCTGCATCACTATCAAACCCGTCAGATCTGGATCGCCGCCACGATGATGCCAACATCAAACCTTCAAGTCGAACCAAACATAATATTTCCACTAATTCATCTGGAGACTTCAACATTATCAAAGCCAACAAAGCAGAAACTATCAAAACCTGAATTACACTGGCTTTAGTTTTACAAATGTTAACAATTTACACTTGCAAGCAATGTCTATAGTAGTCCCTGAGCCACTACCTTAGCCAAAGTAGTCCATCCATCAAGCAAAAAAAACGTTTGACTTGGATCTTTTCCACTCACGCACCACCACCACCACCACCACTAGTAGATTTGCACCACCTTTCACCATTACCACCATCTGTACTACCATAGCACCACCATCACCACCACTACCAACATAGCACCATCGACACCACCACTAGATTTTCATTATTTTTGTTACCACCCAAAGCTGGGTAAGGCCTCCACGTCAGCAATGGCCTCCTAGGCCCAGTAAAAGCCCAAACTCAGTCCCGCGAAGGCCCCATAGGTCAAGCGAGGCCCTCGTGATTACAATAAAAGCCTCGAAGGCCCAGCAACATATTAGCACTCTTGAACCAAGTGTAGCGAATCCCATGAATGGTCTCAACATTCACGGTCGACCCTAGGTGCTTCATCGATAATCGAATTCGTCACAGACCCGTAGGCAGTCCGATATTTCAAAATGACCAAAGATATATTTAAAGAGAGATTATGTTTGATTGCCACACGAATTCTTACAAGGAAACCAAATATCAATCTCCTAAAGATTATGCAACATAATAATGGAGATCAACTCAAATAAGGACTAAAATATAAGAGATTGCATTGCCAACCAATCATAAGGACTAAAACATAAGGAATGAGGATCCTATCAGATATCTAATTAATTGTTTACCTAAATTAATTAGAACTCTGAAGCTATAAATACAACGTCTATAGTTGTTCTAATGTACGCATTATTCTCACCCTTAAACTCTGCACAATTTTCTGTCTGCATGTCCCTCCCACACCCAAATACTCTCCCTCGTATATATGTATTACTCTATATACCGACAGTTGACTTGATTGTTAGAGTACCAACGATCGTCGACCTTTTTTTCTGGTGATCTTGGTGCCTAATGATGTTACTAGTGTACAGGTAACATACAGGATAGCAGAGGGTTGACTGGACATCTGTTGACACGTAGATAGTACAAATTTCAAGGTCAACAGATTGGCGCCGCCTGTGAAAAACGAAAATACGTTACACAACAATTAAAGATGTGGTAAAAATGTGTTTTCTACCAAGAATTTCATGGAGACAAATAGATTTCCAGAAGAAGAAGTTGAGTCCACCACACTGACCAGTGGCATGAGATTGTTCAGGATCTCTAGAACATAACCCACTACAGGAGAAAAAGACAGCGACATAAGCGATCGAGCAAGACATCCTGGACCTAAAAAAGGATAATACCTAGATGAAGGTAATGCTTGAGCGATTGGAGAATCAATCTCTCATATCTGAACACAAGTACAACCACGACTGGCGGAGCCCTTCTAGATCCAGTCCTATCGAAAATTGTCGATCTCAGGAAAGCGCCAGTATCAGATGGTCGAAACCCTCAGAACGTAAATTCAAAGCCCTCATACGATAACCAGAAATAGGAGACTACTTCCAGCACGAGAAAACCATTCGATCGTGTTTGTTAGTGTATTTAACATATTGGGGATTGGATCCTCCATGGTGGCTCTCCAATTAGTGCATAGCAAATGCAGTGAGCATAACAGGCCCATTCGGAAGTAAGAATAAAAAAGCAAAGTTCGTAAATGCGAGGCTCTAGAATGAAAGGTAATAACTAGAGTGCGGCCTCGATGACGATGACAAGAACCTCTTGTCTCCAAGGAATTGAAGGCTAGAGAACTCCCCATTAGGTTCAAAATGCCTTTTTATAGAGAAGTTTAATGGAAGAGGTGATCCTACGAATCACATCCATGTGTATAAGACAAGGCTCCAGGGCTATATCCCGGTGGTGAAGTGCCATAATTTTCACACTACTCTCGTCTCTGATGCGAAGAGCCACAACAAGCTGAAACTAGGGAGCATCAAAAGTTGGCTGCAACTCAAGCAGAAATTCATCAATGGTTTCATTGGCAATTAGACAATGACAGCAGACATCGCCTAGCTCCATGAGACTCGACAGAGGGAATGAGAATCGGTGAAAAATTATTTCAAGAGATTCAGTAGTGTCATTAACAAAATCGACAACATTACTGATGACAAGGAACTGGACACGCTGGTAACCAGGCTCCACATGCGCACCTCCTTTTAGAGAGACGTCCAAAATAGCTAGCCCAAGACCTATACTCAACTGTTAGATCTAATCCAGTGAGAGATCCAGTCTGAAGAAACAATAGAGAATAGAGAGAAGACAGAAAGATAAAAAGTGGATCGCTACCACAGAGAAGGACGATGCTCTCCTGAGCCTAGTAACAACCGCTTTGAAGGACGGCGCTCCCTTGAGCCTCGTACCAATTGTTATCGGAGGTTCGATCAAATGGAGATAATCCCGACCTCGACAACTGGGCTGTCTGTGGCAATTCTTCTGCCATCTAATCCTCAATCCAAGTTCTACCATATACACCAAACTTGGGTACACAACACGGAAGACTGCCTCGATGTACGAGAACTGATTGATCGTAATGAAAACTAATTGATCGTAGAAATCAGCGACAAGCAGTGGAAAATCGACCTGCTCAAGGACGTCAGAGACCGTCCAACCAAAGACGAAGACCTCCGTTTCAATGCTAGGATGATAAACCTCGCCGTAACGATAGGGAGAACAATAGAAATGTAGATCTGCCCACACTGGACGGACCCACTAGAGCCCTCCAGTCCGTAAGATCAATACTATAATTGGAGGCCCTAATGTTGGAGGGCATACGATGAACTAACTACACTAAAGCAGCAAGAGAAGAACCAGTAGAAAGCTGGTAGGTTCATAGACACCGACCTAGGGCCCCGTCTATTGCATTTACAGAAGAGGATAAGGTGGTGTCCACTACTCTCATTGCGACGCCTCAGTAATCCGCTCAATTGTTGCTAGGAATAGGCTAGGACGAATGTTGGTAATTGATGGCAGTACCGAGAATATCCTATTTGGAAGCACCTTCGACCAAATGGATATAGACCACGAGCCAACAACCATTTTCGGAACCATTGTTCAACTTTACGGAAGACAACCTCGTCCCACGAGGAATGATCACTCTCGAAGTGAACTTCAGAGAGCCCCCATGCCACTTAAAGAAGTTCATATAATTCTTGGTGGTGGATACCCGTTCTACCTATCACAGGGTCTTCGGCAGGCCCGCGCTTAAGGATTTACATGCAGTAACTTCCATCGATCACTTGGCGATGAAGTTTCCAAAACCAGGCGTAGTAGCCAAAGTTCGAGGCAATCAGACAGAGGCAAGGGCGTGCTACATGAATGCACTTCGAAAGGTAGTAAAGTGAGAAAATGTTCCCCACGCAGTCATGACTATACAGACAGAGCTTATGGATATTGACCTCAAAAAGGCCAAAGAGGATGTGGTCCTCGACGAGGGACTTAATCCTCGGATCATAGGTCCAGATTCACTAGCCTTACCGGTGGAGGAGTTGGAGACATTTTCAGTAAGTCCCTTCTAGATGTTGCAGCTAGGGCAGAAACTCGAAGAAGAGATGAAGGAAAAGCTGCAACAATTCTTGTGAGAGAACGCTGATGTCTTCGTATGGAAGTACAGCGACATGATAGGGATAAGTCCATCTGTGGCTTGCCACACCCTGAAGGTGGATCCCAAGATGTGTCCCAAGATACAGAAAAAAGACCTCTGAACATCGAGAGGTATGAAGCCTTAAAGGAGGAAGTTGACAAACTACTGGCCAATGAGTTTATCTGAGAAGCGGTCTCTCTCCAATGGGTGTCCAACTCGTGCTGGTAAAGAAAAATAACCACAAATAGAGGGTATGCATAGACTTCTAAGACCTGAACCAAGCATGTCCCAAAGATAGCTTCCCACTACCATGCATGATGCGAATGTCAGTCACAAGCTGGTCAGTTTTATGGACGATTACTCTGATTATAACCAAATCTCTATATTTGTGGAAGATGAAGAACACACCTCGTTCATCACAGACCGGGGACTGTATTGCTACAGGATGATACCCTTTGGCCTGAAGAATACCGGAGCTACTTACCAATGGTTGGTTAACCGTACGTTTGCAGAACAAATAAAAAACACCATGGAGGTCAACGTTGATGACATTCTTGTGAAGAACGTAGAAGTCGAAGACCATATCGGACACTTGAAGGAGATGTTTGGTATTTTTTGCAAATACCAAATGAAGCTCAACCCTCTGAAATGTGCTTTTGGGGTCGCATCCGGGAAATTTTTGGACTACATGGTAAATCAACGTAGAATAGAGGCCAACCCCAAAAAGATCAAAACACTTATCGACATGCGATTACTGTCCTCTCCTAAGGAGGTACAGAGCCTTACATGAAGGTTGGCAGTCTTAAACTGATTCATATCGAAGGTGACTACTCGATGCCAGCCCTTCTCCTAGACCATCAAATGGGGAAAGTGGTTTGAGTTGACAGAGGAGTGCGAGAATATCTTTTAGGAACTCAAGATCCTCCTCTGCAAAGCTCCACTATTATCCAAGACAAAGACCAGAGAAACATTGCTCATCCATCTTGTGGTGTCGAGTTCAGTACTGATCCGTAAGGAGAGACCGATGCAGCTCTCTATATATTATGTGAGTAAGGCATTGCAGGATGTAGAGACGAGGTACCCAGATATGGAGAAGCTTATTTATCCTTGATAATTGTATCTAGGAAGGTCCGGCCATACTTCCAGGTGCACAACATCGACGTCCTAACAAATCTCCCCGCTGAGACAGATTCTCCAAAAGCCAGATTCTTCCGGAAGGCTGATGAAGTAGTCCATTGAGCTCAGCCAGTTTGACATTTTCTATAAATCGAGACCCTCCATAAAGGGACAGGCCCTAGCAGATTTCATAGCCGAGTTTGCCCACATCCCGGAAGGAATGCTCGAAGCCAAGCCTCAAGAGGTACCAATATGGAAACTATATGTTGATGGATCCTCAGACGATGCTGGGTCTGTAACTGGTATCCTATTGATTAGTCCTGATGGCCATAACCTCAACTGTGCACTTCGCTTGGAGTTCAAAGCCTCAAACAATACTGCTAAGTATGAGGCACTCCTGGCAGGCTTGAGATTAGCACAGGAGATGAAGGCAATGAAAATCCAGATCTACAGTGACTCACAGCTGGTGATAAGTCAAGTTAATAGGACTTTCACGGCATGCGAACAATCCATGATAGCATACTTAAAGAAGGTCAATGAATTCTTATCCCACTTTGAGGAATTCGAATTACTCCAAATCCCTATGACTGAAAACGGTTACGTAGACGTCCTCTCCAAGTTGGCCAGTTGCAGAGACTCCAACCTGATGATAGTTATTCCAGTCAAGAAGCCTAGCCAGCCAACCGTTGATGAGGCTCTACAACAGAACACCATAATGATCGATGAATCTCCTAGGTGGATGAAGGAATTCGTTGCGTACCGAACAACAAGGACAAAGCCCAAAAATTGAGCAGGATGGCAATGAAGTTCGTCCTACAAGACAGAATCCTATACAAAAGAGGCTTTAGCCACTTACTCTTATGATGTATTACAGAGGACGAGGCTGACTATGTTATGAAAGAGTTTGGGACAACCACACAGGAGGGATGTCTCTGGCACAGAAGGCCTTAAAACAAGGATATTACTGGCCGACTATGAAGAAGGATTCACACGCATATGTGAAGAAATGTGACAAGTTCCAGAGGTTCGCCAACGTACCAAAGCTCCCAGCTCGGTACTTCACCTCGATTACTAGCCCATGGCCTTTTGTTAAATGGAAGATCGACTTCATAGGTCCTCTCCCAACTAGATGGGGGTAGCGTCAAGTTCGCGGTTGTAGCCATTGACTACTTCACTCAATGGTACGAGGCTGAGCACTTGGCTAAGATAATGGGAGAGAACACATGGATGTTTGTGTGGAAGAACATAATTTGTCGTTTTGGTATACCTCACTCCCTTGTGTTAGACAACAGTACGCAGTTCGCTGGAAAATTTTTTAACTCAAACTACGAGGAGCTCAGCATTATGAGGGACTTCTCTACCTCCTACTACCTCCAGTCCATCTGCTAAGTAGAGGCCGTCAACAAAATCATTAAGCACACTCTGAAGAGAAAGTTGGAGACCGCCAAAGGGGGATGGGCCGAAGAGCTTTCTGAGACCCTATGGTCGTATCGAACTACCTCACGAACGACAACTGGTGAGACCCCTTTCGCCATGGCATATGGGGCTGAGGAAATGATCCTCGTTGAAGTAGGGATGCCTTTCCCGAAGCACTTGCATTTCGACAAAGTAGTCAATGAGAATCTACACAAGGCAAACGTTGACTTGTAGGAAGAAAGACACGAGAACTCGCAGCTTCGCCTGGCAGTCTATCAGAGAAAGATGGCTAGGTACTACAACTCAAGAGTCGGGAACAGGGCCTTCCTAATCAATGATTTCGTTCTCAAAAAGTTCTTCCTGGCTAATAGGGAAGTGGAGGCCAGAACCCTTGGGCCAACCTGGGAAGGACCGAACAAGGTCATTGAAGAGGTTCAACCTGGAACCGACAAACTAGAAGATTCATAGGGAAATGAGACGAAACACCCTTGGAACATCACTTATCTTCGCCCGTATTACCAATAGGTTTCATTTTTTGCTCAGCACTAAGCCCCATGTCAGTTTTTTCCTTTCAACTTTGTTCAGCCACTGTATTATTACAAAAAAGTTATTTTTAAGTTAAGAATTCTACCATTTCAGTTGCATCGACAAAGAAATCAAAGCAGCGAGGGTGTGCGGTTCGTGGCCAACTCCCTAACGCGTTGGGTAAAAAACATAACGCATATACTTGCAAGCAAAGAAAGCAAATCAACGAGGGTGTGCGGTTCACGGCCAACTCTTTAACTCCCTGGGTTAAAACTTCATGCGTATACATGCAAGCAAAAAAAGAAAAGTAGCGATGGTGTGTGTTTCACAGCCAACTCCTTAACTCATTGGTTAAAAACTTAACGTGTATACATGTAAGCAAAGAAATCAAAGTAGCGAGGGTGTGTGGTTCGCGGCCAACTCATTAACTCGCTAGGTAAAAACTTAACGAGTATACATGCAAGCAAAGAAAACAAAACAGCAAGGGTATGTTGTTTGCAGCCAACTCCTTAACTCGCTGGGGAAAAACTTAACACGTATACATGCCAGGTAAGAGAGCAAAGCAGGGAGGATGTGTGATTCGCGACCAACTCCTTAACTCGCTGGGTAAAAACATAACGCTTATACATGCGAACAACAAAAGAAAGGCAACAAGTAATGATATTTGTCGCATGCAAACACGAGTAAAGCAAAACAATGACACTTTTCATTAGTGACTTAGATGTAATGACAAAAATCGAGAAGTTACACAAAGCAAAGGTTCCTACGGCCCCGTCGACCCTTTAGGGTCGGCACAACTAGAGGCCCCTAACTTAGTCATTGACTCCTTGGCCTTCGAAAGCTCTGCCAAGGCCTCAGCCAACTCCTTGTGTTTGACATAAGCCATATCTTCGGACACTTTCACTTTCAACTCGGCTCACCTCCGGGCATCGACGCATACCATTTAGATCGTTTCGGATTTTACCATCTTATACTTAGCCTGTGATCTGGCCTCATAGACAAGAGCGAGCTTAGAACGAAGGATCTTATTCTCTGAGCGTAACTTCTCCACGTCCACGGAACCTATGACCTTCGAGTACAACTCGTCAATATTTTCTACAAATACTATGTACAATTCACAGTTAAGTACATGGCTCCAAGCGGTGCTCATCTTCACCATTTTTACCAACTCTGACAAGTCTATGTTATCCGTCACCTTCTCCCAAGTAGAAGTCCAGTACTTATGAACAGAAGCTGCCGCTGTAGCCGACGGAGCTGGTAACTTTTCTAGAATGGTCAGGTCCAACTCATCTCGATGGGACCCAATGTTGATACGTTCAATCCAGCCATAGAGAGTGGGAGTGGTCCACATCGCGTCTCAATGATATTGAGTTGACCCTTCAATTTCTTGAGAAGAATTGGTTGCTCGGCATCACTTTGCCCTCTTCGAATTCATCGCATTACCTTCATCTCCAATGTTTCCTTTTTGTGCAAGATTTTTCCCTTTATCGTTGATAATCCCCTTTCCTTGACTTTCTGTTGGACACTCTCTAATGGAAGTAGAGATTCTCCAGAAAGAAAGGAGGATGAAGTGCCCATGGCCATTTCTGGCACCAATGGGGCAGTGGCAACTGAGACTAACATCGCACTTGATATCGAAAGTTGCAAAGAATGATTCATTTTCCTGCCATCATCTTCTCCACTGTCTATTCTGAATACCAAAATTTTGGAAAAGAAAAAGTTGGCTATTGGTAAAGACAGATGAGCTCTGAAAATCTGGGTAGAAGAAAAAGGTGAAGAGAAGCAATGAAATATAGTAGAAGTATATATAGGCTCAGCGCCTGATCCCAACTGTTAATCAAGAACCCATAATTTGGACCGACAAATAAGAGACGCGTGTAGGAGAGCTGCATCCTTGAAAACCCTAGAAAAATGTAAATGCTGCATGACTTAAATGCGCTTGGGGACTTGCACCTGCCATGCGCAATGCTGACGTCGTCAGCTTTCGTCATGTGCAAAGAGTGTCTCAGGCTTTGATCAAAGCCTCGACATAATCCGCGAGAACATCCTGACAACTAGTCTTCAGCCCCATCGTCAGGTTATCGCCTCGGCCTCGACGAGTGAACATGTTTGACTATTGTTAGAATATGCATTGCAACTTCGGTAGTAGAACAGATGAAGCAATAACACAAAGAAAATGATAGCTAAGCTGGTCTTTTATTTACCAAAGTCTAGATTACAAAATAAATAGAAGAAAACGTAAACACCATCCTACTACCCCCACCGACTCTTTAGGGTCCATACAGGAAGGGGGACCTTGCCTAGCTAACTATTCTTTAGTCTTTGGGACTGCTTATGCTTCGTCATCGAGCTTTGTCAGCAACATTAGTCTGACTTCACCATGATAGAGAGTCTCCCAAATATGATATCACTGTGATGATCATCATATGAGTTGATTTGGTGACTAATTGTGGATGTATCATTTAATATATGCCCACTAAGGCCACTAGGTCCAACCTCTTCCTTGGCATCCAAAGCACCCATCAGATCTAAAGCATGACTGGGATATTTATGGTGGCGTACGTAATCATCTAAACAAAAATCTTGACCTTCTCCTTAAGAGAAGCTTAAGTGGAACACCAGTACCAATTAAGCAATTTGTAGGGAAACCTCATTTGTCTCTTCCATCAAGAGAAGTTATTGCCATCGAAACGGATGAGTTGAATTCAGAGAAGCTTTGGACAGGTGAAACTCAAAATGGAGGGATCCCTAGGGCTTACATAGAGGTTGCATGGGAAACGTAAGTTTGGCTGCATGGGAAACACAAGATATTAAATAAGGCTATTAATGGACAGTTATTTAATGGGTATGTGGACCTCTATATGCCACGCGCGCTCCTCCAACTTATCTAGATACTGATGATGTCAACTTGTTGGGCAACGAAAAGACTGCGCCATTAATACTCTTGAAAACATCTCTCCAAATCCTGAGCCAATCCTTCAGATTCATCCGTTTATCTTTTTCAGCAACCATAGCCTCAAAGTTGCTATTGGCCGTTGCGACAGGACTTTCAGCAGCGAACGCACGATTCTCGGCCAATTTCTATACGGTCTCGGTTGCCCTTTTTTGGCCCCAGGCCTGCTTCAAGTTCTCAGCTGTTGCCTTCAACTCAACCTCATACCTGGCCTTCAAATCAGCCTCGGCGGCCACCAAAGCATCCAGTTCGAATCGAAGGTCTTATTCTCCAAATTCAACTTGGCTTTCTCAACACTCATCACCTTCAAATCCTCGGAGAGCTTCTTCGACTTAGCCTCATCCATGCTAAACTTTATCTCGAAGCCAGCGACGGCACTGTTCACCTCCTTATTCAAAATCAACCATCGAGCTATAGACATCTTCGCCAACTACAGGCGATCGCCCAAGAGGAGTTTCTCGGTAGCCTTCTCCTACATTGGGGTCCAATACTTGTAGACACTCACCTCCGTAATGGCAGGGGATGCAGGCAACATCTACAGCACGTTAGCATCCAGCTCTTGGCAACAAGAGTGGATGCTCACACGCTCCAATCGCCCAAATGCTCACACACTTCAAAACTCTCTCTCCGGCCTTTGTAGCTTTTCTCTTCTGTCCAGAAGACTCAGTCGTCCCCTCTGTGACCTTCTTCTCCTTATCTTGTTGGGGGATAGAAGGCAGAAGTGGAGAAAATACGGTCATGTATAGAACTGGGACGGTAGGAACTAGGAGAGCTATCGCCTGGAGAAGTGTTGTATCTTGAACCTCCTGTGACGAAGATGGAGCCGCGGCACTAGATTCACCCTCACCCTCGACAAGGGAGAAGGTGGGGATTCTCATGAAAGTGAACACATCTGCAATAATAACCAAGACTCAGAACGCCAATAATGACTATTGACACAACTCTTGCATTATTCAAGTCACGAGGCTTACCCATCAGTCCAAAATAAATTAGTAAGCTGTGATCCTTGAGCAGGTTGCTAAGGCTCCTGAAGTCGCTGTCAAGTGCACGAACTTTGGCCCACTTCAACCTCAAATCACCTTGGTCTCTCTTCGAGATTGGTGGCTTTCCACAATTTGTAAAGATTAACGAAGCATTAAGTTAGGAGTGAGGATTATAAACCACACAAGACAGTAAGATGTACCAATTTTTCCAAAGTGACGAGGAATGGACACATTGGAGAAGGGATCATCTAGCCTAAATTCCCAGTCTCCTCCGACAAAGAAGAATATCTCCTTCTAGTTGTACACTTTGTTGGGACTTTCAGTAGCCATCTCCTATGTTTGGCCCAGCCAGAGAGATATGTTGAACCAACCCACAGACCGACAAGGCCGATAAATTGACTCAAATTTCCTTGGGGATAAGGGCCCTCCAACCTCAGCGACCTCCACAATAGGAACGTCGCCACCATCTGGCCCCATCCGTTTGGCGTTATTTGACGGGGGCCAGTTTGAAATCACGCAAAACCTCACGAAAGAAGAGGTGCAACGATAGGCGAAGGCCTTGCTGCATCACTAGCTCATAAAAGAAAACGAACCCTTCAGGTGGGACGACCCGCTTCTCGGGACGGAGGGCTTTGAGCACCACAGAGGCGAGACATCGTAAAAAAGCTAGATGTCTTCCAAGTTAGCCTCTCTAATCCTTGAGTAAACCATCGAAGCCATAGTAGCTGAACTTGTTAACTCCTCGTCAAGTTGCCAAGCTGCGGAGGCATATCTTTTGTCTATTGATGCTCTCATTTCAAGGACCCAGTACCTCGCTGTTTCTTCCTCGCCTTCGTCTTTTGCGAGATTCTGGAACCTTTATCCCTCCCACTCGTGGACGCTGGAGGAGAACAAGCAACAGTCGATCTCTGATCAACTTCGTCCTGTCTTTCTGGCAAAGATGAAGCTTCAACCATGATCTTAGGGTCAATACTTGTGGCTGAATGGTTCTGAGAATCATCGTATTCGAACGACATTGCTGTTTTTCTTTGCTCAAAATGAGATATCTCTGAAATCGCTGGAGAAAATAGCAGAAATGGTGGTCGGAACAGAAATTTGGAAAATCACAAAGAAGATACACGAAATAGCACACGACAAACTCTACAACTTTACCTAATACACACAACGAACTGCAAAATCAGAGTCTCTACTTGTCGAAAATCTTTGACTATGTAGCTTTCTTTCGTCGGAATTCTCAGAATTTTTTAAGGCAAATGAACAGATGAAATGGTGCCTAATGGATGGGCATAGGTTTATATAGATGAGGACCCCTTCATCCTTACCGTTGATTTCAAATCACATTATCAGAGCCGTCCATATAGCGAACAATTTTGCTACTGAAAACCATCAAGAAAATATATGTAATTAAGTGATATAGATACACACACACACACACACACACACAGAGAAATACTGAACTGTGTTGCCACCATCATCGATCATTCATGACTCATCACCACCAAATTTACGCTTCCATTCGTTGAACTCACCATTACCATCACAATCCACCACCACCACCGAATCTTGTAAATGAATCTGGTTAGAGTGGTCGCGACAGTAGAGATTGTGGTATGGTTCCTATAGTTTGGGACTGGAGATTGATGGTAGTGAAAATGGCCAGTGAACATGGGAGATGGTGGAAGTGGTGATGGTGACGGGTTTTTAGAGTCGATGGCGACAGTGGCGATGATGGAGGAGGAGACGATGGTGGCGAATTATGAGGTAAACATGGCTAGTATTGGGGTGAGATGAGGTGGTGTAGGTAGGTGAGTGGGTTATTTCAAATAATTTTGAATTGTAATGTCAACCTAATATTTCTAGAATAATAGTTAAAGAAAAGTTGAAAATAAAAGAAAAATAGTAGTACATGAAAAATTATCACATTAAAAAAAGAAAGGTGATTTTACTTCATCAGAATAAGAAAATTACAAATATAAGCCTCATTATTTGAGGCACAAAACTTATCTTTGTACTAATTTTTATAAAAAAAATGATCTTAAATTTATAATTCCATAATAAATTTGTCCTTCCAAAATTGAAATAAGAAAATGGCATAAGAAAAAGATAATTATAGAAAAAGGAAAAGGAAAATCACAATCACCCTTCTAGGCTCTAGCTTCATCCTCAGTCTTAATAATCAGCCCAAGACTTGACATAGAAGCCCAACTCAAACTTATGTCAACCCTAGCAGGCCAGGCCAAATACCAATTTGAAAATCTTCCCACGTGGGAACACACTTTTTTCCAAAATTTCAAAAACTCAAAACACTTTTGTCAAGTAAATAGAAAACGACACAAATAATGAAACTCACGGCATCGTGAACAACTCTATCATGTACTAAGTATTCACATAGGATATATTTCATATGAGTAGGGGTGGCAATGGATTCGGACTATTGCTACACGAGCCCAGCTCTTTTTTTTTTTTTTTTTTTTTTTTTTTTGACATTTAAAAGCAAATTGCATGAGACCAAAACAATCACTTTTATGTACCGTTTGAACCTCTTTGGCCCATGATCCAGCCCCTTTTTTTACGAGCCGAGCAAACTTGTCTCGTAAAATAAATGTGGGGCTCAACCCTAAACGAGACCAAGCCTACGAATTCACATGCTGTTTGGCCCATTTGCCACCCCTACATATAAATTCCACACATATAAATTTCATGTCAATCAAAATCACACATGTATAATTAGTATAAACTATGCAAGCATATAGCTCAAAGTAGATGCTTCTAGAACACATGTACAATATTCTATTAATCAATGTATAACGTACCAAAGATTTGACATATTTACTTCTTTCATAAATAGATACGAAACTTGAAACTTGAAACTCACATTCTCTTACTCTTTCTAAACAATTTTTTTGTCATGTATACTATTTAAGTAACAAAAAATATTTATTACAATATTATATAATACTACTGATGATATATGATTTTCTCCTCCTCCGAGCACGGCGGCGACAGTGGTGGAGACCTGCAAAAGGTGGCGGGGCTTCTTTCCCCCGTGGCCACTCCGGTGTGATAATCAGTATATGATTAAAACCAGATATGCAGAATAATCATATAAAGTGTAAAAGAATTGTGTGTTCTTTCTTTACCTGGGGGTTTGGCCTCTATTTATAGGGATGGCCTGCAGTTATTGATGATGTGTGTCCCTTCATCTCCTTCAATTGATAAGGGTATCTTTTCATCTTCCTCGTTTGATAACGGGTGTCCTTTCATCTCCCTCATTATTATGAGTTAATGAGGTGGTATTTCGTATTTCGCCTGCCTAGTTAACCTGACGACAGTTGGATTGTTGCAGTCTATCTGTCAGAAGCGTACTCATGAGACCAACAAGGCGGGCAAGCTGGTGAGGCAGGTGAATCGTTGAGACGGGCGTGCCACCATAATCAAATAACATACAGTAATTGTCATTATTTATATCATCAACTACCAACATAAAAAATTAAATTTGACCCGCGATCTAGAAAAATAGTTCTCTTTAAAATGTATATATTTTCTTTTCCAAGTGAGAAGAATTTCAAATAAAAACAAAATGTATTTCACAATTTTCATACGTTTGTTCACATGCATTGCAAAGTCGCTGGTGGCGGAACCAAACGCGGCATTCAATTATTCATTTTTAGTTGGTTGTCAGCGTTTCAAATACGTAATACTTTGTTCAAAGAAGTTTCTATTGACATGTATTAGTAGTATTAAACATGTTACTTTATATGAGTTATATATGTTTAGGAATAAATCTAAATTGGTTAAATATCGATATATTCATTAATAAATAAGAGTTTGAACAGTATCCTTTAATAATGTTGATTTTTTAAGATGGAATTTCAACTCTTAATATGATATTAGAGACTATTAAATTTAAACGAGCAATTTGGTCTGTCTAAAACTCAAACAAGTATTCAGATTCTAAGATTGATGTAGTCAAACGAGTCACCATCTTGCGGGGGCATGTTAAGGAATAAATCTCACATCGGTTAAATACTGAAACATTAACCAATATATAAAGACTTGGACTACTGTTCTTAGTAAAATTGACCATTTAACATAAAACATCAACTCATAATAATTAATAACATCGTGTATTATTTATTATTAACTTAAAAAAATCAAGTCAAGAAAATTTACGAGTAAAAATTTAGATACTTTAGGCTTTTAAAATGATGTTAAATTGTCTTCAAACAAATTAACTACAAATTAAGCATACTATTTGTATGCCTCCTTAAATTATGTAGCATTTGGACCCATTAGTTCCTCTCAATCCTCCTCAAAACCCGCAAAGATGAATAGTTTAGGATTTCAACCAATGGTTGAGTCCATCGCTATCTTAAGTTGTACTTAGAAGATACATTCAATATATAATATTAGATACGAGTGTACAAGAAATTTTAACTTTTTTTTTTTTAATGGAAAATTTGTTATAGTATTTTTCAATCTAATATACTAAATATACATAAATAGTTGATATAAGCTACTTAACAATTTCTTAACTAGATTGGGACAAATGAAAAAATCTAGCCCATAAACCCGCGTAAATTTTATCAAACATGTTGTGCATATTCGGTACAATGAATTGAATAAAATAAATAGAATTAATGATGCCTCGGCATCTTCTCAATTTTGGCTCAAGTATGTAAACTCGTTCGTATTAGTTCTTAAAAAATTCTTCTTTTAGAGTGTGTTTGATACGAAGATTTTCCATGGAAATGTCTAATCCATAGAAAATCTTGTCACATCAGTGGAAAATATTTTCCATCTTTGACTGTTTGATTGCATATAGAAAATGAAAATGATTTTTAAGGTACAATCAGTTAAAACATGGTTAAGAAGGAAAAGTTGTAAATATTTTCTTGTCAAAATAGGTGGTTTTTTTTTCCTACTTACATGAAAAATCTTTTCTTTTCCATGGAATTAATCAAACACACCCTTAATACATATGCTATTGACAAATTTTGACACATTTGAAAATCGAAATGACAAGATCACGATAATAAATTTGTCAAAATTTAATTAAAGGTCTACTTATAAAAAGCAATTATTAATATTTCTAGCAATTTAAATCGTGAAGAAAAGCATGTTGTATTAATATTATTCAAAACAAATTGCAGGATATACATGACAAAAATATATAAACTCTATCAGACGGATTCTCACCTCTACTCTTGAACATATTAGTTTTATATTTTATTGCAAGAGGCATAATAATTAAAGCAAAAAGTACAAGTATTACAAAATATTTTTATTTTCCCATCTGTGGTGACCCTAGGCTGTACCTTAAATAATAAATAAATGAAATAAAAAAATAATTAATAGATATACCCAAAATCTAATGCCAAAATTCCCATCTAATAACTTATAATCCCATGTGAACGTGTTTTTTCGGCCGATTCAATCCAGTCCCTTTTTGTCGCATCCAAAGTGGCATGAATAGAAATAACGTAACAACTATCAAGGGCAATACGGTCATATTCAACTCCCTCTATACCCAAAGGTTTAAATGCAAGCTGTGAATGACAGCGACTGGCAACAATCATCAAAGTGATTTTATTGCATTCAATTTCCCCAACTCGGCCCACAAATTCATATAGAATTGAAAAGGGATTGATTTTTTTTTTTTTTTTGTTTAGAAAGAGGAATAACACTAGAAAAAAAGGAACATAAAAGTGGAATTACCGTTGGAAGTGGCGCTTAAAGGGGGGCTGTGTAAGGAAATAGCTGAGTGTTTATTTACTCAAACTTCCCAAATCCTTATTCAAAGCAAGCATATCTGGAAAAAATCAATCATCTTTTATTGTATATAAATATATAATTTTTTTTTGCGTGTGTTGTATTTGGAGCTTTGTGGTAAATTTTATTTTCAAGTAGATCTATGAGTGTTGTGGGTAGTTGAATAAGTTATTGTTAATCTGGAGTTAGGGTTTCTGGATTTTCTGCTCCAACGGGAGGGATTATTTACTCTCTCTCTCTCTCTCTCACAAGTATTGTTATTATGGTCTTTTTTTATTTCTTGATTTTTGGGATGAGTTGTGATTTATTTAAGAATAATGTAGATTGAATTTGGATAATTGATTTGAGTTCACTGGGAGGAATTCTCGTTTTTGGAGGATCTTTTTTAAGGGATTAAAAGAGGATGGGTTGCTTTTCTTGCATGATGCCTCGGCGTAAGGATGTCAGAGATTATGAAGAAGATATGACCCCTCGATACATTGATTCTTCAGGTTCTGTTGTGTTCTCTGTGAATTTATTTACATGTACTTAATTAATTGGTAGATGAATTGGTTTTGTACAATGTGCTTATATTTTCTCGTTTTAATCAATTGAGACTGATGAGATGATAAATACATTAATTTTTGAAGTATGATAATATTCTTATGTGGGATTTTGATTTATGTTGAGTCAAATTTTGTAGAGAGTAAGAAAAAGGGAAATTCTGTGAGAGCAAAAGGAAAAGACAGCAATGTAGCACGTAGCTTCCCTTTCAAGGAACTTGCAATGGCGACACAGAATTTTAGAGATGCTAATTTGATTGGGGAAGGTGGTTTTGGAAGTGTTTACAAGGGCCGTCTGGATTCTGGCCTGGCAAGTTTACTGTTTTCTCACTCTATCCATACAAAATGATGAAATATTCTTTTTAGTAATGAGAAAATACTAAAAGAGTTTTGGTCCTAATATGGACGAGGTATCAAATTTGGGAATTCAATTGAGGGTAGTTTGTAATTTTGCATTGGTGTTATTAACACTTCAAGTAATGCTGGCTGTTTGGTTTTTATGACTAGATTGTTGCTGTCAAGCAACTTAATCATGAAGGCCTTCAGGGGAATCAAGAGTTCATTGTGGAGGTTCTGATGTTAAGTCTGCTGCACCATACCAATCTTGTGAACTTGATCGGGTATTGTGCTGATGGTGACCAGAGACTCTTGGTTTATGAATACATGCCAATGGGTAGCCTGGAGAATCATCTTTTTGGTAATCCTTAATGACAATATGCATCCTTTTATGATTCTGAATTCTCTCTCTGTTTTTTTTTTTTTTTTAACCAAATGGAAAATAAAAACTTGGGTAGTATGCTGTGGTGCATAGCACCATTCTCTAAAAGAAAAAAAAAAAGGGATTAAAAGGACCTTTCCCAACCTGCTATTTCCTATTAAGGGCATCGAACATGGATAAATGTATCCACCGCAAACAGTTGGTATTCCCTCATTCAAATGGCAATCTAGTTCATATTCCAGCTTCACCATAGCAATCCATGATGTCCTTTCTTCCAAATCTTCACAACCAAAAGAGTTCACAAGCCATGATGGCAATTAGTTCACAGTCAATGAATTCCTTTCTGTGTTTTTTCACTTTTGTGATTAATATTCCTATTAATTTCTTATTTCCTTCCTCAATCCGGTGATCAAACATGATTATGAGTCTGAACACAAGAAGACGGAAGATGAGCGTACATCATTACTTGAATCTCTTCTTAATTCATCTTAGTGCCTTACCTTATTTTTGGGGGGGTGGGGGTAAATTGACTGTTTATTTTCTTAGTGTTGTTTTTCTCTATCTGAGGTGCAACCTACTCTCTGCGTTTGAATATGTGCACCCTTTTACTGCTTAATGTGACCTTCAGAGGAAAAAAGCATTTAACAATCTCTTTGGAGGATTAATTATGTGGCTTTTGATTTTTCATCCACGGTGTCCTTGGAGCCGGTGTTTTGAATTTATGGGCTTAGTATAGCTGATGGTGCTGAACTGATCACATTGTTCTTCTGTTCTATATGCTTCTATCAGAAAGGTTGGTTGCAGTAGGGGCCGAAAAAGAACAAATTGTGAATTACAAAAATCACCCTAAGCATCGTTTATTTTTGTTTATCTGAATCATCTTCTACGTATGTGCTTTATCTCAGCTATGTCGATATACATGTTTATTGAACTGTGTGTTTCATTTCATTCTCAGATATCAAGTCTGGTCAGGAGCCACTTAGTTGGAGCACAAGGCTAAAGATTGCTGTTGGTGCAGCTCATGGCCTTGAATATCTTCATTGCAAAGCAAATCCCCCTGTCATTTATCGCGATTTGAAATCTTCAAACATATTGTTGGACAATGACTTCAATGTCAAGCTGTCAGATTTTGGACTCGCCAAACTGGGACCTGTTGGTGATAACACTCATGTTTCAACACGAGTGATGGGAACCTATGGATACTGTGCCCCTGAATATGCTATGAGTGGGAAACTGACTCTAAAATCTGACATCTATAGCTTTGGTGTGGTTCTGTTGGAGTTGATTACCGGACGCAAGGCAATTGACAGCACTAGGAAGCCAGGAGAGCAGAACCTGGTTGCATGGGTGAGTTTATAACTTCAAGTTCATGATAACTCCAATTTAGGTATATTTCTGGGAGATTGACAAGAGCTGTTCTAATAGCTATAATAAGTAGGATATAATAAACCTGTGCTAATCACAGACCGTATAGAGGTTTACTCCACCAGGGACAAAAAAAAGGAGTATGTATGTTACTACGTCTTCATCTTCTCAAACCAAAATTTATATCTCTCTCTCTCAATTTCTCCATAGCCTTCTCCATATTCTTCAAAATCAAACATCCCCTCAAACAAAACTCTCTCCCCCTCAATCTTCAACATATTCTTTTCAACCACTTGATCCATTAAAATCCTCTACGGTCGGATCCCTCCGCAAAGAAAAGAAAAGCGGTATACTAGTTTATCTATTATCTATAATACCCTCATCCCTCTGAAGAAATTTGGGGTTATAAAAGTGAAATATCTTTCATGTAGATCCATACCAGATGAATTTAACCTTGAGTAAATTGTAGGGTACCACTTTTAGACCGGTACCAGATGAATTTTATGTTGAAGTGTAAACATAGTCCCCAACCTTTGGAGTCATTTTCTTCAGCAAAAGATGGCTTTTGAAAATGGTTTCTGTCCAAAATACTCATTAAATTTAGTGAAAATACAATTTTTACCCCCTTACATTCAAATAATTAAAATAAATTAATGCAAATAAGGAATAGAAAATGAAGAAGGAGAGACGACCTTACAACTTGCACCACCCCCACATCCCCCACCCACCGTCCCCTTCCCCCAAATCCACCATCATCTTCTTCATCCTGCCTTTCTCAACAAAGGCAGTCACATCCGCTGCTAGCTAGCAAGAGTGTTAAAAGGATTGAATGGATCCTTATGTTCATTCTCACAAATCCAGTTTTCAAAGTCCTTCTGCTGTTGGGGTACCACTGCACCATAGATGATTCCGACTGCTGCGCCTTTCATCTTTGTGTCATTTCTTGGTAAGCTATTTGCAGTGTGATTGAATTGAGAGCTGTTGTGTTAAGATGTTTTGAGCAATGAGGATTATGGTGTTTTCGTGTACAGATACAGGTTAGTACAGACAATTTATTATTGTTTACCCAAGCTGAGCTAAAATGTTTGATTGGAAGTGTTGTTTACTAAACTGTTTACTACAGCAGTTATTTGGCAGCAATACGCCAACCAGTTTTTGCAGTAGACTGTGACTGAAACTAGCTGAGAACACAGTCGCACTAATTGTCTAACAAAAGAAGTTAACCCAGGAATCTGAGATCCCTGTACATGTCTATATCATTTGTATTCATTGAAGGCTGCCATGTTTCCAGATTGGTTCAACCTTGCGAAGCCATTTTAACCCAGGAAAACATTCAGGGCCCGGGAAGGGGTAGGCTGAAGCAGTGGGGAAGGGGGCTGAAAATGGGTCGGGGGAGAGGTAAATGTTGGAGCTGTTGGTGGCTGGGGAAGTTTTTCTTTTTGACTTGTATTTTCTTTCTTCTTTTACTTTTTTTATTTATTTTTTGCTTATTTAAATGGGAGGGCGAACGTCTTTTCAGTCATTTAACAACTGTTTTGGACGAAATCCATCCGAGAGGACTTATTTGCTCAAATTGAAGGTGGGACCCAAAGGCCATGGATCCTTAAAACTGGAGTACTGTCTTTTCATATAATTACAAGAGATTGTTTTGTTAGGAATGAGATGGACTTGAAGACCAGAAATGTTTTTCCAATGGATTCAGGCATAGTTTTATCTTCAAATGTAATATCTTTTCTTCTGAACATTATACTTTTTTCCTTGCAGTCTCGTCCTTATCTCAAGGACCGGAGGATATTTGTCCAAATGGTGGACCCTCTATTAGAAGGTTGCTTCTCAGTCCGAAGTCTGCACCATGCGGTTGCAATTACTGCAATGTGTCTTCAGGAACAAGCAAGTTTCCGCCCTCTCATCAGTGATATTGTTATGGCACTTGAATACCTAGCTTCTCAAGCAGCAGATAGCTCAGATTCTCAGAAAGGTGGATCTCACAATCGAACATCATCATCACCGTCTCAGTTTGATGGTAAACTAGATAGCAGAAGATGAGGTCTGTAAAATGCTTCATTTTGAAGTTTTCATCTCAAGCAGCTAGTCGTGCAACTGTTAGCGGGGATGCATTTCACCTAAAAGGAACTTGATTTAGAGGAGGCATACTCACTACTGGAATAGTCAATTTTTGTCGTGATCGATGGAAGTATCGGTTAAGCAGACCTCGTGCAAATGCTAATGATTCATCAATTTATTCAGCAGGTGAGAAACGGCCGGAAGAGGTGGTAACGTGTTATTCATGTTCCTTTGATTGCTTTTCAAAAGTTGCTCAAAATCGTATCATCTTTTGTAGCTACATGACTGTAAATAATTGTTAAAACTGCTGGGGATTACCCATCAGTTAAATCCTGTGCAGTTTGCTAACAGTTTTTTGGGATAATTTATTTTTCCATGGGAAGAAAGTTCAGATAATCCATTGGTCCTTTAGTCTCTGTTTAATCCTTATCATTAATTATTTTGCTTATATGGCTTAGCGTATGGAGAATGATTTACATTATCGTGTTTCTTTACTTTATTCTGTTTCTACGTAACCATAGTCATTAGCAAGCGCACGCGAGTAACAGACGCAGATAGACAGCTTCGGGTATTATTTTGCCGCCTTCCATATCTAGCCGCATCTTTCAGTACGCCTACCTTTTTCTTTTCTAGAAACTTGTTGTATTTGTTTCCAAGAACATGAAACTTAATCGTGGTAATCATTTCTTAGAATGCTTTAAGTTTAAAGCTCTCATTCGTCATGAATTATGTTTTATAATATGAATTGTACAATTTAAAATATAAAAAATATTAATTTTTTTTATATAAAAGTACAATTTTGCCAATAATCATACGTATCTTTACAAATATTGACCCAAATCAATATATCTTTATTTTGTATTTGGGCTTTAATTGACTCTACTATTTCATTGTACGGCCGGGGGACATTTCTTGAGGTAAGACTATATACCGACATTATAGAATCCCACGGTGGGCACTATGCGTGCCCACGATTCACGTGACGTCGCTATATTGATCATTTTTTAAAAAATTGTTGACAATTTTTTGAACTTTTTAAAAAATAATTAATGTGGCGATGTCACGTGGACAGTGAGCACCATAATTGATGCCTACTGTAAATGCTATATCACCACTGATACTTTATATTAAAGTGATTGAAATATTTTACGAAACGACAATTTTGTTATAGCATCTCCAATTATGCGTTCTGTTTTGAATGTCCAGTTGATATGGTTAAGAGGTGGAGGGGACAAAACTCATATGGTAATATTTATTATAAAAGGTTATTCAACAGATTGACCATTTTTAGACAAGCTTCTACATTTTTTTTTTTTTTACTTTACGTCTATCTCTCTCATCTATTTTTCTATTCTCTTTTCTTCTTTTACTTTCTCTCCTAATCTCTTTTCTCTTTTTTGCCACATAGATTTTTTAGAAAATATCTAAATATTGGAGATGCTCTTAAACAAAGATCAAATTAAAGAATAGTTTGATTTTCTATCTAGACAAATTTGATCGGACGAGTAGCACAAGATCGCTCACTAGACAACGAGTTTATTGCAAATTTAATCGAAGATTAATGTTAACCCTCTTGGATTCCTAACATTCTCGATCATTAATGTTAACCCTCTTTTAAATACAATCAAATATGCACTTGATTATTCGACGTGAATGAAATAAGTAAAATCGTTTGGTCCTACTTTCTATTCTCTATTTTCCTTTTGTTTAATCCATGATCCATACGCAACTCACGCTAGTCAAACTTTTTCCGTTTTCTCCATTTCTTTTCCTTCATTAATAAATATTGCATTGACTCTAGGGAAATGCATATATGTTACAAAATACAGAAAATCACTAGTATAGTTAGTGGCGGAGCTCAAACGACATGATCTTTGCTACCGTCTGCCGTGCGTGATTCGTTATTTGAAGTTCACATACCAGAAGACGTGAAGTCCACTGGCGGAAGAAGATGGACATCAATCTATTTGTGGGACTTTCTTTGTTTATGTTATTCATTTTTGTTGGGTCTTAATTAATTATTTAGTTTGGACAATTGGATTTTAAGTTTGCCCCAGCCAGAACCCTCCTCCCCTCCGCCTCTGAGTATATTTACCTACTTGATAGTAAAATAATATAATAAACTCGATGAATTAAAATTGTCTACAAAGAAATCTTAAATGATAATTACTGATTATTACAATCTTAAATTGTGACTTTTATCATGTTAATTAAAGATTTGAGATATCATTAACAGAAAATCTTACAATTAAGTACTTAATTAAAATTACACTATATTCTCTTCATCTTAGAACTCTCTCTCCTCCATTATGAATTTATCATCTTTTAACCATTCTTTTTCTGAAATTTACACATTGAAGTTGGAAATCTTGATTAAACTTTGAAAATTTTATTATAAGACTGTATCCATTCGAAAAGTTGATTATTTTAAACCGCATAGTTCATTTTTCTCGATAAAAATCAGACGAAAATATTTTACAATCATCGAAAGTTTTTGTACATGATTGTAGACGGGAAGAAAACCCTTTTAAAAAAAAGGTATTTACCATCATCCGTATATTTCGGGCTTGTTCGGTAGAGCTTTTTTTGGGAAAAAATGGGTTTTTTTGGTTACTTTTTGACTTTTCAAATGTTTTTGTAGTGTAAAAAGGGTTGAAAAGTCAAAAATTGTAGGCAAAAAAATGGGTTTTTTTGGAAAAAAACTCTACCGAACAAGCCCTTCATCTGTTATTCTTAAACTGAATTAATTGTCAAGTGAGACTCCAATTTGGTGGTAAATGGAATTAGAAATTAAGCACCTAAATTAATGTCTGATTTTATCCTTCCAAAGTTAATTATTGAAACATAACATTCATATTTCAAGCATTTCTTTTTTTAAAAATAAAAAATAAAAAATACTGCAGGATTCACTCGCTGCTATTGGCTATTGGCTATTGTCAACCATTGACACTGGATAAAATTATAAAAAAATTCAGTAGTTGCTTCACTTTTTTGGCTGATCTCAACTAGCATTATCTAATTCTCGTGCAGGCGTGGTGGTGTTTTACTTTTTTATATTTCTTCTTCTTTTTATATATTTTTAATCAATATTAAGTGTTTATCTATTTCACTTTTTAAAAGTATTTTATCTTTTAAAATTGCATTGTTAACTGACATACTTCTATTCAAAATCACGATGTCTTTGTCAAGAAAAATAAGCCAATAGACATTTAATGCAATTTGTTCTAGGATTAATTATAATTATAATTCCTATTCTTTTAACTTTATAACAACATTATCTTCATTCAATTTTATTTGCAGATATCGTCTCCATTAATTAATTTTACTCGCACAGATGATCTCCAAGTGATTTTTTAAAAAATTTTGCCCATGACTTCAATAAATTAAAATAATAAAAAAATTATAATTGAGACCCTAACATTTTCAAAAGTATAAATAATTTCTAAACATTTTTTTTTTTACAGATTTTTATTTAAAATAATAAAAAAATGTGTCATCAAGTTCCAAAACTTCTAATTATGTTCATCAAAAGGACATTTAGAGTCTGTACAGATTTCGTGCAGTGATCCATTAATTATTTTTTTTGGAGAAGATGTTCACCAAGAGGACATTTGGAGAAGATGATGTTTTTTTTTTCTTTTTTTCTTTTAAATTATTTTGAATAATAGAATATAATAAATTATTTTGTCTTTGTTGAATTGGTCAAATTTAGATCACGGGTGCCAACTAACGGATCACTGCACGAAATCTGTATAGACTTCAAATGTCTTTTCAGTGAACATAATTAGAAATTCTGGGACTTGATGACACATTTTTTATTATTTTAAGTGAAAATCTATATTAAAAAAATAAAAATAAAAATTATGATTTATTTGTACTTTTGAAAATGTTAGGGTCACAATTGTAATTTTTTTATTGTATTTCTTTTTTCAGTTATTTTAATTTATTTAAGTCGTGGGCAAATTTATCAAAAAAATTACTTGGAGACCATTTATGCGATTAAAATGAAAAGATGGAGATAATATCTATAAATAAAATTGAACGAAGATGATATTGTTACAAAACAAAAATAATAGAGAATGTAAGTATAATTAACGATTGTTCCATTACTTGTAAAGCACAAACAAGACCGAGTCTCATTGACTTATAAATCGAGTAATTCCACAGTAAATATATACCTTTGAACTAACAATTAAATGCTATCTGAAATTTTGATACGTGGGGCAGTCCTGCCCATTATTGACTTAAAACTTTTGTGTGATTAACTTTTCCTTGTCATGAAGTCAAGAAAAAACGAAAATTTTCTCCATGGACGTCGACAAGTCAACCATGTTATATAATTTATTAATTATTTAATTTAATTTTTGCATATATTACAGTGACGTTTTTAGTTAAAAAGTCATTGAAGTATTTATTATCAAGTTTTTGTACGTGAATATTATATTTATATATAATTTTTAAATAAGAATATTTGATATTAATGAAAAGATAAATATAAGTATGCTTAAATACCTGCATTACTTCAATAAGTATTGGTGGGTTTACAGGCTTTCAAATCCCAATTACATCTCTAATATGTTTTTGAAATCTGGTCAAGAACCAGTCGATTGGATGCGGGTTAAAATAAACTCGTCAGTTTACTCGAATTCTACTTCGTGTCTGATTGAGTTTTTTATCAGTATTTGATTAAGTCAAATGCTAACTAGTTTAAGTGTTTAGAAAGAATGTGATCATCGATACGATAGCAAATTGGAAGAAATAGGGATGAGTTCCTTAATCTTTCAAGTAGTGTGAAAATGACTCTTCAATTTTTAAAAGTGAAGTTTTGACTCTCCAATCTCTTTAATGTTGTGAGATTGGTCCTCATATGATGGAAACTGACAATGTAGAAGTTAAAATTGCATGCAACTTTCACATTAAAATTAGTGGAATATTATACAGTTTGATGGTTTTGCTCTACATCTATAATTCACATGAGAGTCAATTGCAATTTTAACATCTAGTCACAATGGCGAAGCTAGACATTTTTGGTTGGGTGTTGGGTGGGTTGTTCCCCGAAATAACATGCAATTTTTTTTTTTTTGTAGATTTATGTTTCTTTTTCCAATTTGAAAACCGCTGACAACAAAAGAATCACAATTTGAACTAAAAAGATAGTTATACAAGTAAAATACAATATATTTTTTTTGTACTATATTCTAAACAACTCGAATACTCATCATACCACTTAGTATTAAATCGTTTGTCTTTTAATATAGGGTGATTTGTTGAGTAATTTGGAGGAGATTTGTAGGTATTGGAAGTCGTAACCTAATAACTACTTTATTCAATGTAAAAAATGGGGAGGAGAAATGTGTGATTCAGATTTCAGATGGTTGGATTGAAATTGAGGAATTGACCAACTATTTGTAATTTTGTATTATTAATTTTGTTAGGTCAATAAGTCCAATTGCGTTCCATTAAATTAATATTATGCCAAAATTATCAAAGTTGTCTGTATTAAATTGCATATTAATAAATTTAAAAAAAAAAATCCCAGGATGTTGGGGGTCAGGGTGTAACGACCCGAAAATTCGTATTTCTAATAAATTTATTTTAAATATAAAAAATATCATAAAATAAGGAATTTATTTACGTCATCCCCAAAAATGCCTCAAAAGTCGTAACATTTAGAATTTAATTTAAATATGAAAAATAAAAAAGGGAAAAATTGGATTTAATAATTTATGGAGGGACTAATATGAATTAACTTAAGATTTAATAGCTTATGATAGGGCTAGATTGGTTAAAAGTGAAAAGTTGGATGGAAACCCAAAAAGTAAGAAAGTAAAGTCTTAAGCCTTTTTAGACAAGTCAAGCAGTCATTTTTGAAGTGATCGTATGAATTATGTATTGGTCAAAATTCTAGGACTCTTGCGGTGTTGCGAAGTACACAAAGAGACCTTCGAAATGATACCAAATACAACTACATTCGACTAAGGAATCAGACCCAAAAATTTATGTCAAAAACATTTTAGAAAATTTGAAATCTAGAAAACAATTAAGAGTTTCCAGTGAAACCATGTTCGGGTAGCCATTTTTTAGAACGATGTTTTAATTACTATGGTGGTCCGTTTTCTACAATTCAAAGTGTGTTGCGAAGATCCCCGTAAGACCTTCGAGATGGTATAAGAGACGTCGAAAAATGAGCATGCTTCGACCTTAAAAACCCGACCCAAAAACGGGTCTAGAAATCTGCCAACAACTAGGATTTCTGCAATAACTATCATAGAAGCTATCTCTAGTGTCTTTATCACACTCTTCAAACTATGGGCAGATAGGGAATGCCTTAAATAAAGGCCAGCAAGTAAATCTTAAGAAAATCTCTCCAACTTTTCATATATCACATTGGGGGATAGATGCAATCATGATGAGGGGTTAAATTCTCCCTATAAATACCCTTCCAACTCAAGCCACAACTTGTCCATTTTCTTCTCTCTAATCACCATAACACTTTCACACACCTTCCAACACTAAAAAAGAAGGAAAGAACCCTCAAATAAGGGAAAAATATATCAAATAAAAGAGATGAGTAATAGTTTAATGAAAAGCTTGGTGTAGAGGTTCTCTAATTTAATAGAGAAATCTCCACACCCGAGTCTCAAGACTCCAAATCGGGCAGTAGCATAGGTGGACCAAGAACCTCAGGTTTCATGGTAGAGAATGTCAGATCTCAAGGGCCGAGAACTTAGTTTCAAAATAAAATAGTTTTAACACCTCTTTGCCCTTAAATGTATTGGTACTATGTATTTACAGTTGTACGATATGGTATCAATAACCCAAAATCCCTGTACCATGAATACTTGAGACCAACTTCTGCACTGTCTTGATACCCTTATTTATAGATTTAAGCAACATTCACCTCCTATAAGATTGTGATGTATAGAACCTTTTATTTCAGGTGGATTAAGGCTAAACCGCAGCAAGTAGTAAGTAAATTACGTTATATGCCTTATGTGCAATACGATAAGTACATGTTTCATAAATTTAATGTGTTCCAAAATACTTCATTTGACGAGATTGATTCAAGTAAAGATATGGGATGTTGTGAGCAATTTAAGTTATATGCCTTATGTGCAATACGATAAGTACATATTTCAGAAATTTAATGTGTTCCAAAATACTTCATTTGATGCGATTGATTCAAGTAAAGCTATGAGATGTTGTAAGTAACTTACATTATTTGTCTTATGTGCAACATGATAAGTATATACATCTATATATGTGTATAAATTATATGTGCTCTTATGTACTCCAAATGACTTATGTTGATGAGATTTATGAGATATTAAGAGCATCTTGAGCCTATTTGCCATTTAGGCAACAAGAAAGAAGAATGAGAATGAGAAAGTTATTTTTTGTTATATATGCTCAACTTGATATGAGAAAACAAAGTCTATATATAAACAAAGACAAGATATGTTATAACACAATAAGTTTCTCCAAGCCTATTTGTACACCACAGGGGCAACAGTAGCCTATAGGAAACGGTAAGGGTCCAAAGAAAAGAGTTAATTCAACTTTGGACAAGAGTTAGAACGACCCATATGAGGACACGAGGTTCGATTAAAGAACGGCCAAAGGCAACATTAGCCTATATTGAGACGGTAAGGGTTCCAAGAGTTGATCAACTATGGCCAAGGGCAAAAATAGCCCATAGAAGGATGGTAAGGGTTCAAAGAAGTTTGGCCATCGTGCTTATGGACAAAAAATGTTTGTTTGAGCGCTCGGTGTACAAATATTGCTTAAAGGAAGGGCCCTGAGAAAGATAAAAGTTATATTTATGTGCAACATCACACATGTACCGTATTTTACTCATTGACTGTCACCATTCATAGTCGTTTCATGACTCTTGTAGGAAATAGATCGAGATTACTATGAAGTCATTGGGCAAAGGTAGAAAGTAGCTTCAAATGGCCAAAAATACCATTTGATCACCAAGATAGATGTACGGTCTTCATATCCTCTTCAGGGGGGCTACAAAAATATGAAGTCACTTATCTTTTTGTGGACGTATATGACTATTGAACTATGGGATATCTTACAACTCGTTTTTATAAAATGTAATAGCTTAAGTGAACTCGTCTTTTAAACATACGAACCTTCTTTTTGATAAAATATTACGGGCTTAGAGATTATGAGCCATGGATGAGACATAATGATTTGTCATGAGCCATTTTGCTATGGAATTGTAAGTAATGTATTTGCATCCTTCGCTTAACTACACGTTTTGTAGAAATCTATGGTATTGGTGGTAAAAAGAAATCAAGAGACGAGATTCACATACTTAACTCTTTCGCTATATTTAAGATATCCTGCTTTATTCTTTGGCTCTTATTATTATTAAATATACTTGTTTTTACATATCAAAAATAAGATGAATCCGAAGCAAAGGAGAAAAGGCGACCTACATATGTTGTCTCTAATTATTTCTAACAGTTTTCTCCAAAAGAAAATATCAAAAACTATTACAAACATGATTCAATCTAGTTTCTAATAAAACCAAAAAACTAATTGGCTTTCTGTGTATGAGGGTACTGATACCCTCTTATTCAGTTCCTAATACTTTACTGGACAGAATATAAAAAAAAATTAGACAGAATTTCGGGGTCCCCACAAGACTTGTTCTGTAGTCTTTGATCAATGATATTCAGCTATCAACAACGACTTCTACCTCTGGTATGCCATGACCTCTTTCCATTTCTAGTATTTAATATTTTATGGTGATTTGTTTCAATATGTATAAACTGTCTACTTGCTTAGTAGATTATATCCGGCAGTTCAACATAGGAATTTAGAGCATATGAATATGAAACTTGCTATATAATTAAAGTAGACCATGAATGATAAGTAATAGCAATATTAAATATTCGTGAAAGGATAAGCATAAGACACAATGTAAAAGTTCTTTAGCTTGCAATCAAACAAAGTTAAAGCAATGTCCTAGAACATAGTAAGCTGAAATTATAAGACATTGTTAAAAGACAAAAAGAGTTTAGTGCTTATGGGATACACATCGAGGATGGGAAAAAAACTAATCTTCATCATCCAAATCTTGTAAAATCTTAGTCATTTCATCCAGATGATCTTGTCTAGCCATAAGCTCTCGGTTTTTTGCACGCAACTCCGAAAGATTATCAATCATGTTAACTTGGAAAGTCCAAAAATCAGTCATAAAGGCACTCCAGTCAGCCAGTAAAGGTGGCATGAAATGAGCAGCCTCTTCAACCCCTACGTCTCCAACATCTACTCCGAATTTAGTCCAAACCCCATCCACAAGTTCAAATCGGACTTTCATAAGAGAGCTTGCCCCGATTTTTGTATTAGGATACATTGAGATTAATTTTTCTTCCCTAAGATCCACCCCCAATTTGATTGCTATATCAGTGATCAAACGTCCATAAAGCAACCTCAACTCCGGCTTATTCCTACACCCTACCATCTCCGAAGCAATTAAATCACCTAAGTCTATTCTTTGACCCAAGGCAATTTTCCACATCATCCATGTGTCCTCATTAGTTAAAGAAGAAAGTTTTCCTGCTTGAGGCTTGAGCACATGGATAATAATTAAATGGAGCAACCGCATGTCTCTGTCTAAAGAAGGAACACCCCTAGAAGGTTGAGTCATGGCCTCATTTTTAAAAAGAACACGACAAGCGACAAGCGACAAGCTTCAAGCCGATTAAATGTCCCACTATAAAATTCTCCTCATGTTAGGATTCCATATAATCTAAAAAATAAGTTACATCAACTACACAGGCTAATCCATTTATGAATGTCTTAAGGTATTCGGCGTTAGATTCGACAATTTTGGCATTAGCATAGAAATGTCTTACCACATTTTCACAATAACCTCTAGATAAACTCAAAAAATCCATCCACCCAAAGCTGCAAAATTGTTCTAGATAAGGAAAGCTCAAAGATTCTAGAAAGGAAAAATCTATCTCCCAACCCAGTAGAACTTCTCGACTAGAGAATAAAGGATACCTGAGGAAAGCAGTCTTATTCTAGAACCAAATGGAAGAAAACTCCTCTTCATTGGCCGAAACTCCTGTCCGGGAAGACCCACAATGGCCCTGCTCTTTCTCGTCATTTTCTCGACTGAAAATTTGGTAACTTTCGCCTTGGAAATAGCAGATTGAACACTCTCACCCTTTGTAGAAGCTTTCTTTGAAAGGCCCATGAAGAAATTTGAGGAAATTTTTGATTAGTTTGAAGTTTTGGTGATTTGGGAAGAAAATGAAGAAAACATGGGAGGAAGAGAGAAAAAAAAATTTGAATTGTGAGTTTTGGGGTAAAACTTAGGGTTAAGGTAAAAGTCCCATTTTACCCATTTAAAAAAGGAGGGAGGGAAATTTTCCAACTTTTTAAATCTGAAAATTTCGCGATGGGTCATGATACTCATAGGACCTAGGTATCAATACCCTCCCTGAACAGAAACTATTTGATATTTCTCTAAATTTAAGAGTCTCGAATTTCTTTAGCATATTCATTTGTACTTGTACAGAATTGATAATTACAATTGGAAAGGATGAATTGAAATTTTTAGACAATCAAGTATGGTAATTAAACTATTAAGATAGTCTACAAAAATACATATTGATGCTAATACGTCGTGAACTCATTAGCTAATATGAGTAGAGCATGTTATGTATTTTTAATACAAGATGCTTATTTTATAGAGTTGGTCATACTTAAAGCCGAATATGATTATTTGAGAAATGAGCTATTTTTTGATATAATAGGATAATGCTCATTTACTTAACATACAAGATACATATGTAAAATATGTTTACTTGACCTCCATGTAAAATAATGATTTATGAGAAATACACTAATGTATTCAATTAATGTTGTAAAGCGTTAAAATAATGTCTTTTATGGAATGAGATGTCTCATGTGTATGTGACTTACACTCATGTGTTAGATCCAATACGGAAAGTTGAGTTTTGAGTACATCTCAATCATATATGAGGAAAATAGTAAATGCAGACTTTATGTTGTATAGTTGCTCTGTTCGACTTGATCATTTATGTGGAAAGGAGATATTTTCCTATGTATGTTGACAATATGAAACTTAATTGTCAATCGAGAGCTACGTGAATCTACTACGTGTTCTATTCATGAACATTTTTACATCAAAAAAAATAAAATAAAATCGGTTGAACTATAGAGGTTATGTTAAAAAGAAACATAAAACATGTAAAAGTTTCTTAAGTAAATTTGTACACTAATCGAGAGCCTAAATGGCATGATTCTAGGGCTTTAGTGGCGTTAACCTAGAGTCCATGAGATGTGATCTAGAGCCGTGGCGTTAACCTAGAGCCTAAATGGCATGAATCTAGGGCTTTGGTGGCATTAATCTAGAAGTTTACATGGCACAATCTAGGGCCTATGTGGCATTAACCTAGAGCCTAAGTGGCGTATATGGTGCTTGAGTGGCACATGATGTTCAATTTAAGTATTCAGTGTACAAGTGTTACTTCAAGGACGGGCTCTAAACAAATTAAAAAGGACACATTTATGTGTAGTTTTACATGGATATACATTATGCATATGTGAAGCATACTTTTAATCTCATGCTTGACTTGATCTATTATAAAGAGTTCAATTGAAATTTTTGAAGAAAATTTGTCCTTGTATGGAGAATTTATGTGCTTATGAGTCCATACAGACCTGTACAAAAAGTGAATGTATTGAAGTAGAAACTTGGGAATAAGAAGACGTGATGAGAGAAAAAAAATTCGAGCTATTCTAGGTAAATTTCGAGGACGAAATTTATTTAGGGGGAGGGGGGGGGGGGAAGATTGTAACGACCCGAAAATTCGTATTTCTAATAAATTTATTTTAAATATGAAAAATATAATGAAACGAGGAATTTATTTGCTTCATCCCGAAAAATGCCTCAAAAGTCGTAACATTTAGAATTTAATTTATATCCGAAAAATAAAAAGGGAAAAAAATAGGATTTAATAATTTATGGAGGGACTAATATAAATTAACTTAATATTTAATATTTTATGATACGGCTTGATTGGTTAAAAGTGAAAAGTTGGGTGGGAACCCAAAAAATGAGAAAGTAAAGTTTTAAGCTTTTTTGGACAAGTCAAGCAGCCATCTTTGGAGTGATCGTATGAATTATGTATTGGTCGAGATTCTAGGACTCTTGCAGTATTGCGAAGTACACAATGAGACCTTTGAAATAGTACCAAATACACCTACAATCGACTAAGGAATCAGTCCCAAAAATATATGTCAAAAACGTTCTAGAAAGTTTAAAATCTGGAAAACAATTAAGAGTTTCCAGCGAAACCATGTTCGGGTAGCCATTTTTTAGAACGATGTTTTAGTTACTGTGGTGGTCCATTTTCTACGATTCAAAGTGCATTGCGAAGATCCCCGTGAGACCGTCGAGATGGTATAATAGACGTCGAAAAATGAGCAAGCTTCGACCTTCAAAACCCGACCCAAAAATAGGTCTAGAAATCTGCCAACAATTGGGGTTACTGCAATAACTATCCTAGAGGCTATCCCTAGTGTCTTTATTACACTCTTCAAAACTATGGGCCGACAGGAAACGCCTTAAATGAAGGCCAGCAAGGAAATCTTAAGAAAATCTCTCCAACTTTTCATATGTCACATTGGGGATAAATGCAATCATGAGGAGGGGATTAAATTCTCCCTATAAATACCCTTCCAACTCAAGCTACAACTTGCCCATTTTCTTCTCTCTAATCACCATAACACTTTCACACACTCTCTAACACTAAAGAATAAGGAAAGAACCCTCAAATAAGGAAAAAATATATCAAATAAAAGTAGTGAATAATAGTTTAATGAAAAGCTTGGTGTAAAGGTTCTCTAATTTAATAGAGAAATATCCACACCCGAGCCTCAAGGCCCCAAATCAGGCAGTAGCATAGTTGGACCAAGAACCTCAGGTTTCATGGTAGAGAATGTCAGATCTCAAGGGCCGAGAACTTAGATTCAAAATAAAATAATTTTAACACCTCTCTGCCCCGAAAGGTATTGGTACCCTGTATTTACAGTTCTACAATAGGATATCAATACCCCAAAATCCCTGCATCATGAATACCTGAGACCAGTTTCTGTACGGTCCTGATACTCTTATTTACAGATTTAAGCAACATTCACCTCTTGTAAGATCTTGATGTATAGAACCTTTTATTTCAGGTAGATCAAGCTAAACCGTATCAAGTAGTGAGTAAATTACGTTATATGTCTTATATGCAATACGATAAGTACATGTTTCATAAATTTAACGTGTTCCAAAATACTTCATTTGACGAGATTGATTCAAGTAAAGATATGGGATGTTGTGAGTAATTTACGTTATATGCCTTATGTGCAATACGATAAGTATATGTTTCATAAATTTAATATATTCCAAAATATTTTATTTGATGAGATTGATTCAAGTAAAGATATGGGTTGTTGTGAGTAACTTACGTTATTTGCCTTATGTGCAGAACGATAAATATATACATCTATATATGAGTATAAATTACACGTGCTCTTATGTGCTCCAAATGACTTATATTGATGAGATTTATGAGATATTATGAACATCTTGAGCATATTTGCCATTTAGGCAATAAGAAAGAAGAATGAGAATGAGAAAGTTATTTTGTGTTATATATGCTCAACTTGAAATGAGAAAACGAAGTCTATATGTAAACAACGACAAGTTGTGTTATAACACAATAAGTTTCTCCAAGTCTATTTGTACACCACAGGGGCAACAGTAGCCCATAGGGGGACAGTAAAGGTCCTAAGAAAAGAGTTGACTCAACTTTGGCCAAGGGTTAAAGCAACCCATATAAGGACACGAGGTCCGATTAAAGAACGGCCTAGGGAACCAGTAGCCTATATTGGGACGGTAAGGGTTTCAAGAGTTGATCAACTATGGTCAAGGGCAAAAGTATCCTATAGAAGGACGGTAAGGGTCCAAAGAAGTTTGGTCATCGTGCTTATGTACAAAGAATATTTATTTGAGCGTTCGGTGTACAAATATTGCTTAAGGGAAGGGTCCTAAGAACGATAAAAGATACATTTATGTGTAACATCACAACTGCACCGTATTTTACTCATTGAATGTCACTATTCATAGTCATTTCATGACTCTTGTAGGAAATGGATCGAGATTACTATTAAATCATTGGGCAAATGTGGGAAGTAGCTTCGGATGGCCAAAAATACCATTTGATCACCAAGATAGATGTATGTTCTTCATATCCTCTTCAAGGAAGGCTACAAAAATATGAAGTCACTTACCTTTTTGTGGACGTATATGACTATTGAACTATGTGATATCTTACAACCCGTTTTTATAAAATGTTATAGCTTAAGTGAACTCGTCTTTTAAACATAAGAACCTTCTTTTTGATAAAATATTACAGGCTTAGAGATTATAGGCCATAGATGAGACGTAATGATTTGTCATGAGCCATTTTGCTATGGAATTGTAAGTAATGTATTTTCATCCTTTGCTTAACTCCATGTTTTGTAGAAATCTATGGTATTGGAGGTAAAAAGAAATCAAGAGACGAGATTCACATACTTCACTCTTCCGCTATGTTTAAATTATCATGGTTTATTCTTTGGCTCTTATTATTGTTAAATATACGTGTTTTTACATTTTAAAAATAAGATGAATCCGAAGCAAAGGAGAGGCGACCTACATATGTTGTCTCTGATTATTTCTAACAGTTTTCCCCAAAAGAAAATATCAAAAACTATTACAAACATGTTTCAATCTATTTTCTAATAGAACCAAACATGTTTCAATCCAGTCTTTAATAGAACCAAAGAACTAATCTGCTTTGTGTGTATGATGGTACTAATACCCTCTTGTCCAGTTCCTAATACTCTATTGGACATAATATAAAAAATAATTAGACAGAATTTCAGGATCGCCACACAAAGTCCCCCACGGAACCCACCCCACCTCTGCTAGTGTATTCAAATAATCGATTTTTGTCACATAGAGACCTAATCTTTTAGCGTAAAATAGGTTAGGAAGTCAAAACTTCACTTTTGAAAATTGGGGAGCTGTTTCTACACTACTCAAAAAGTTGGATAATCTAACATAATTTTTCCTAAAAAATCCATAACCCGGGATGCAATTAAATTCAGTAATATCATGAAATGGACGACAAAAGTACCATAAAAATTATATAGATTATATTATATTTTAGTCCATCAGTTTTATGCATTATAGCCCACATAAAATCTCTGCATGCTTTTTTGTCACGTGTTTCTACAAGAGAGTATGAAATATTATTTTGATTTGTAGCTATTAATATTAAAATTATTTTTTGTAAGGGTAACTTGATTTTAAAGAAAAACAATCAAATAAATGTTTGTGCAACATAGTACGAGTACAATTTTTATTTTTGTTTTGTTAAATTTATATTGTTTTGAAATTGTCCATTTCATGCAATTAATATTTAAAATAATGCTATTTATCACCATTGGTGATGATTATCAGTATATATGGCATTAGGGCTGAGAAAAGTAACTGCAAAATCGCGGACCCGACCAGACCCGACCCGAACCAAACCGAACCAAACCAACTCGGGTCAGTTTTTGGACATGAAATCGACTTGATTTTTTAAAAAAAAAAAATTAATTGGGCCCGAAACCAAAAACCCGAACCGACCTTAATCGGTTCGGTTAGGTTTCGAGCCCTTTTTTTCAAATTGGGTCTGTTTCGATTTGGCTTGTGCAAAACCGATTTTTTTACGAGTTGGTTTGGGTTGAAAATCGACCCGACTCGACCCACGACCTCCCCTATGTGGCATGTTTTATGATATTAAATGTTATGAACAATAATAAGAGTCCCAATTTATTATTCATATTATTTAATTCTACGTAATAGAGCGATTATCATCCATATTGATAAATAGTATTAGTCTAATATTTACCATATAGAGTAAACAAAACCTATTGTAACTAATTAAATTTTATCGAATTGAATCGTTAAATTTATTTAATCATGTGGGCCATTACAATTAATTTTGGGTGAATTGAAAAGTCCTCAATAAAAAGTACGTAATTGGTAAATAAGTATGATGAATGGATACATTCATTCATAATTGGTTAATAGATATGATGAATGGACGTACTCATTCAAAATTTAATCTGAAACATCAGATCACATAAAAATTTGAAATGATGTGATCTAAGGGCTCAGATTAATTAGACCAAATAGTGCACCTATTCATGAAGAGGTACACACTCATTCAAAGAGACACTTCAAATTCCATAAATAGGGACCCCTAAATTCAGTTTTATCACATCAAATCAATTCTGAATTATTGATTTATAAATTCTCACCCCTCTTCAAAATTTCATATACGTAATTTCTGAGCAAATTTATATTCAAATTAGTTTTGCGTAACTTTCTTAAAGTTTGTGTTTTTCATTCTATTCGAGAAGAGTACAATCAATATTTTAGTTCGACCTACAAGATTAGTATAGTGCAATACCGATTTTAGAATAGTGTTGTATATTGGGAGACAGAAGTCCATTAATCCTGTTACACCTTTGCATAGGACGAAATCTATCTTAAAGAGATTTGCTACGACATACCTCACTTCATCTGTGTTTCTCGATTGTTCCCATCAATTTTGACAACAATCTTAAGACAGATCTACGTTATTTTATTTATTTTTATTGTATTTTATATATTGTGGTTTTATAGTTAATGAGTAGTAATGAGCATACTAGTGGAACAATTGGACATAATTCTGGGTCCAACCAATTTGCATGTCGTCGGCCTCGCAATATGAGAAATCGAAGAAATTCAATGGTTCGGATTTCAAACAATGGCAATAGTAAATGTTATATTTATCAGTTTTAGGTTACCTCAAAACTTGTGTGGGGAACAATTCTAACTGCTAACTTTATTTTAAATAGGGTTCCTCACAAGAACATTGGTTCGAATTCTTATGAAGTTTGGAAAGAAAGAAAGCCATCCTACAAATACTTAAAAGTGTGAGAGTGCTTAGCAAAAGTGAGTATTCCACCTCCTAAAAAGATTAAGTTAGGTCCTAAAACTATTGATTGTATTTTTATTTATTTGGCTATGCAATGAATAGTAGCGCTTACATATTATTGGAAGCCTAATGTACTTGATGAATTGTACTAGGGCCTGATATAGCTTACTCGGTAAGTAAGCTAAGTCCATATACAAGTAACCTTAATAATGAATATTGGGATGCATTACTTTGAATATTGGGCTACTTGAAACGTACCAAAGAGTATTCTTACATTATAGAAAATATCCTCTCGTAGTTGATGGATATAGTGACGCCAATTGTATATCAGACACAGATATGCACATGTTTGGTGATGCTTAAATTATAATTTTAGCTGGTCAAACTTACTTTTTATCCACACATTTCATATGACCCACAACTTACAATCCACTTTTTATCCACACATTCACCTACAACTTATAATATAAGTACTTAAGAAATAATTTCAACACTATCAAACATACACTAAATATAAATCCACTAGTGGCTAAGTATTTACTCTTGTTGGTGGTGCTATATCTTGGAAATCTTCTAAATAAACATGTATAGCTCGATCTACTATGGGTTCTGAGTTTATTGTTTTAGACAAAGCATGAGAAGAAGTGGAATGGCTCAGAAACTTCTTAGAAGATATTCCTATGTAGCCGAAGCATGTGCCTGCTATATGTATTCATTGCGATAACCAATAAACTATAGCGAGGACAGAAAATTTTGTGTATAACATGAAGTCAAGACATATACGTCGTAGACATAATACCGTTCGATAGTTGCTCTCAAATAGAACAATATCAATTGATTTTGTTAAATCAAAAGATAACCTAGCAGATCGTTTACAAAAGGGTTATCTAGAGAGAGTAGACTGCGCATCGAGGGAAATGAGTTTAAAGCCTAAATCTAATGAGTCAACTTAATAGAAACCTAACCTGGCGACTGGAGATCCCATGGAGTAGGTTCAATAAGAAAGCTAGTTATGAATGACTCGATGAGAAGCGCTTCAAAGTTATAACTCCTTCCTATTTCTATTATGCAAAAGTTCTGCCTACAAAAATTGTTAAGGATAAGCTTTGCTTTTAATGATGACTATATCGTGTAAAGGTACAAGTGGAATATTATAGGGTACTCTTTATAGAACATTACCTATGTTAGTGTGAACGTGATTGATTCTTTGAGAATTTTACTTAGGCGAATTCTTTAAAACACTCGCAAAACCCAAGTAGTTCAGGCTGAAATAATGAACACAATAGAGAACCGAGTTTGCTATGAGAGATGATGTGTTTGATCTATTGTCTTGGCTTGCAATAACGGCTGACAGTTCAAAATGTTGCATTCACTAATTAGCCAAGTGGGTTCAATAGATTCTTACTAAACAATGTTCAAAGCAAAAAGCTACATATCTTGATGCGTTATCTTTTAGATAATACTCTTCTTTTGTCTTCCTTGATTTGGGTCAACTTCTTCCATTCATGTGGTAGATTGTTGGAATTAATTGAATTTTATCGGATTGAATCGTTATATATATTTAATGATGGGGGCCATTACCATAAATTTTGGGTGAATTGAGAAAAAATCTCCAATAAAAAATACATAATTAGTAAATGGGTATGATGAATAGACACAATCATTCATAATTAGTAAATATGTATGATGAATGGACGCATTTATTCAAGATTTAATTTGAACCATTAGATCACATAAAAATTTGAAATATTACGATCTAAGATTAGATTAATTAGACCAAATGGTGCACTTATTCATGAAGTGGTACATACCCATTCAAAGAGATACTTCAAATCCTATAAATAGGGACCCTTAAATTCAATTTCTTCACACCAAATCAATTCTGAATTATTGATTTATAAATGTTTATCCCTCTTCAAAATTTCGTCTACGTAATTTCTGAGCAAATTAGTTTTGTGCAACTTTCTTAAAGTTAGTATTTTTCATTCCATTCGATAATAGTATAATCAATATTTTAGTTCGACTGACAATATTGGTATAGTGCTGTACCGATTTTGAAAGAAGCATTGTATTTTGAGAAATAGACGTCCATTGATTGTGTTGTACCTTTGCAGGGAACGAAATTTGTCTTAAAGAGATTTGTCACAGCATACATCGCTTCATCTCGTTTCTACATTTATGTTTTCTATTTTTTTCAATTGTTCCCACCAATTTTGACAAAAAAATTCTGCACATGTCAACATATTATTGATGTGACCATCATCATCCACTACTAATTGTGTTTAACTTCTTCTTCTTCTTTTTTGTAATTAATAACCCAGCAAACAATTGTACTTAAAAAGAAAGTTTGGTTATATATTATATTAACTATAATAAATGAGAATAAAATTACTAATATGATTAGAGATGCATCATCAATAGTATTGTTTATTGAATGTTTAATGTCAAATCATTTTTCTAATAAAGGATTACGTATTTACTATTTCAATTTACATTTGTATTTGTGCAAATATATCGCTTTCTTTCTAGATAGTTCCGAGAGTCAAGTCAAAATTTCGTACTATAGAAGAAAATATTCAAATAGAGAAGAAAATATTCAAATTGAAGACTCTACCTCAAAAGATAAATGAGATTGTATGTACGATCAATCTCAAATCTAATACACTTAAAGAAATCTGCTAATTTTAGCATCGATTGATTTATTTTTCATAAAACGATATTACTAAATATAGATATATATACTTCTCTAATATAGAAGTCAAATCAAGATTGGCATGCATGATGGAACACAGTAATTGCGATTTGCGTGGGTACAAATATTACAACTTGAACAAAACAGGGTCTTATATAAACTGAATTGTTGGGTTTTGATCCCAAATAAACAACAAGTTATGATGATTCGGGATACTATATACTTTATAGGCTTTAAGGCCAGGATTGAAGAAATAAATAAAGGTCTAATCCAGAATGTGCCGGTCCAATTAATTAATGGGTTACTTGGAGGATTTAACAGCTTTTGTTTGTTGCTTGTTGCTTAGTGACCCGATTTAACCACATTCAATTTTTATCTATATCTACTATAATTATCTACATCTATTGTGATTATCCTCATATCCTATGTTTATCTACATCAATTAAATGACTGTTGGATCAAGAAGTCGGTTATGATCCAATGATAGCTCATTATTATATAAACCCCCATTTGGTTTATGAAATATATCAGAATACATAATACTAAAGAGAAAAACAGAGTGATCAGAAATACACTGTCCCATTTTCTTCCTTTCTGGCCGATGGATGTTCTTCTTGTTCTTCTTCTGCTTTTATTATTCTTTATGAGTAATAGTATAGGTGGTGAATGATTTAGATAAACTCTTGTGGTCAAAAATTGGGATTGTCATTGTGGACTTTAGGTCTACTAATCTGAGCCTATTTCATCTCTCCATATTGAAGCAATGAGGTAATTTTGGTTTAACACTTGATATTAGAGCCTTGGTGGCACTCCTATCACAAGAAAAACAGGTTTTTGTTGTCAAATCTGCGAAGAAGAAAAGAGTCCAAATCTATCTGCACTTGTTCTAATCAGACCGAATATTTTTTGGACGAAAGAAACATATATCCATGCTCACGGCGTCAAGGTGAACTCTCTGGTCTAGTGCGTAAGGTAGCAGAGAACGGTGCCTGGTGGTGGGTAGTAGATCCATTCAGGTGGTGCATGGGGGCGCATGTAGGGTCTTTTCGATGAATGGTTGACGACGGCAACATCTTGGTAAAATTTTTGACGCTCGGTAGTGGTCCATTCCATCAAAGGTCGTTTGAACAATCTGAGCAGCAGTTCATTTGTAGACGCGAATAGTATTTTTTTTCACAACTTTTGTGGTTGATTCTTTGTTTTTGCTACTATGGTTAAAATCTTATCTCTCTGGTAATACGAACAATCAGAATTGTTCGCCTTGGTATGAGATTCTATCATTTTACTCTTTTGGCAATTGTGGTCATCGTGTGGAATAACCATTGCTTGTTGTTAGACCTATGATATTATTTGCTATGTTCCGTGCTTAAATCCTTCTTGAGATTATTATTATCGTGCTTTATAACTTATTAAAATTATTTTCATATACCTTTCTTATTCTATTTAGAAACAACCCTGACTTGACTCGTATCTAGCTTCTCACTTAACCTGAGAATACAAATCTCATGGAATCTTGGGTTTGTAGATCGTGAGACCTTAGGAAAGTATTTTTTTGCTTGCTATTGTGTTGTGTGCTTCAAAATAGTTTGCATTTACTTGCTTAAGGTATTTGTTTTGTGTCTTATGCATTTTATTTGCATGAAAATGACCACATCATTTTGAGTTGGATGTTTTTAATGGAAATGATGATTTTTCAATATGGCAAAAAAAAATGAAAAGAATTCTTCTTCAACAAAAATTTTCTAAACCTATTGATGTTACTTTTCCGGCATTATTAACTGAAGATTAGAAGAAGAAAAATCTTATGAATTGGCTTAGACATCTATTATTTTACACTTGTCTAACTCCCTTTTGAGAAAATTTGGTAAACTTGATTCCATAAGAGATATTCGAAAAAATTTGGAAGAACTTTATTTAATGAAGTACACTTCAAATAAACTTTTTCTGCTTGAAAATTTTTTTAGTTCTAAAATAGGCTCTAAAGATTTGGATGATAATTTGGATATCTTTAATAAATTTGTACAATATATTATAAAATGTGGTTAAAAAGTGTCTGAAGAGTATAAAGCTATAATTTTGTTAAATACTATTTTCGATGCTTATAAAGAAGTAAAAAATGCTATTAATTACGAGAGGAAATCTTTGACACATGAAATTGTTATTGACTCTTAAAGAGTAGAGAATTGAAATTGAAAGTTGAAAGAAACGAAAGAAAAAAGTTGTGAAGTTCATGTAATAAGATGTAGGTCTCAAACTAGGAATCACGATAGTCAAAACAATTTTGAATCAAGTGGTTAAAAAGAAAGGTAGAAGTCTTTCCAAGTAAAAAACAAAAGCTTAGAAATGTTATGGTTGTGGTAAAATTGAATATCATAAAATATGAATCTACTGTGTTAAATCTGACTATGAAACCCCATGAATGGATACATAATTCTGGTACATCATGATTCTATGTTACATCACATAAAGAATGGTTTGAAAACTTATATGAATATGAGTATGGGCATGTGGTAATGGGTAATAACCTAGCATGCAAAGTGGCTAAGATTGGAGATATTATTGTGAAATTTGATACATGCTATGTGTTCAATTTTAAATATGTCAGATATATTCCTGAAATGGCTAGGAATTTTATTTCAGCAGGAGGATTATAAGAGGGTAGACAAACTGGTAAAATTAAAAAATGGGTATTAAAAATGATTAAGGGTGCCATTGTGATTTGTAAAGGGTGAGAAGAAATAACATATACATTACTACTGCTAAAGTAATAAGAGGTTTAGATTTTTCTATTTCTTCCACAAACACTAATGACACACATAAATTGCACAATAGAGTTGCACATGTGAGTGTTAAGGGACTTAATCTCAGTAATGATAAAGGCATGTTTAGTAAACACTGTGTTTCTGACATACTATTTTGTGATTATTGTGTATTTGAAAAAACATCATAAACTATCTTTCTCATTTAGTGTGCATAACACGACTAGTATTAGAGTATATAAACTCAGATCTATGGAGACCTACTAGTAATCCCACTTCGAGTGGTAATAGATATTTTTTGTCAATAATTTATGATTTTTCTTTTGAGTTTATCTTCTAAAAGATAAATCTGAAAATTTTAGAAAATTTAAAAATTAGAATTACAAGTTGAAAATCAAATTGGAAAGAAAATTAAATATCTAAGAACTGATAATGACCTTGAATTGCAATAGTGATTTTAATAATACGTATAATAAATGTGGTATAACCAGACATAAAACTGTTCCTTATACTCTCCAATAAAATGAAGTTGCTGAAAGGATGAATCACACTTTGCTTGATAAAGTTAGATGTATGATGTTAAGTTCTAGTATTCTAAAATTGTTATGGGATAAAGCTCTTATGACTACATGTTATTTAGTTAACTTGACTCCATCTTCTGTATTAAATGGTGATACTCTTTATAAAAACTGGGTTGGTAAATGTGCTAATTATGCCATGCTTAGAACATTTAATTGTGTTGCCTTCTCTCACCAAAATGAGAGAAAACTTGAACCCAATGCTAGAAAATGTGTTTTTCCGGGTTATCATGAGAGTGTTAAAGGTTATAGGCTGTATGATAGAAGCCAAAAAGGAGTAAGAATCATTATAAGTTGAGATGTCACATTTAACAAGTATGAGATGCATTGTTTGAAGTCAGATTTTGATTTATTAAGTGAAAAACAGCAAGAGAACAATAGTAGACTGCCCAGGTAGATTTGGAAAAGGTCAGTATCCATATTTCCATTACTTCCAATGAGGTGGAGCGTCAAAATCAACAACTTATAGATGAAGAGAGAGGTGAAAAAATAGTTGAAGAATATCCAATGGACCAAATCCTTTAGCAGATTACCAGTTAGCTATAGACGGGGTAAGAAGATAACATAGAGAGCCTCAGAGGTTAAGTTATGAATCATATTTTTTTCTACCTTATGCTAGTTATCAGTATTTAGTTGATAAGGAACCAAACACTTACAAGGGGACTATAGAGAGTGAGAAATCTGAGGAATGGTTAGAAGCAATGAAAGAAGAGACGAGTTCTCTTGCTAAGAATCAAATTTGGGAATTAGTATCTATGTCTAAAAACAAGTCAATAGTGGACTGTAAATGGCTTTTTAAGGTTAAGGAAGGAACCATTCAGAGTGAGTATTTAAGATTTAAGGTTACATTAGTAGCTAAGGGTTATACACAGACAGATGGAGTAGATTATAATGAAATTTTTTCTCCTAATGTTAAGTATACTACCATTGGGGTTATGATTGCATTAATTGCATATTTTAACTGAAAACTTAAACAACTTGATATTAATACCGCGTTCTTGCATGATGAACTTAATAAAAAGATTTATATGAATCAACTTCAAGATTTTAAGGATAAACAAAAATCTGATCATGCGTGTTTTCTTAAGATGTCACTTTATGGTTTAAAACAATCTCTTCGACAGTGGTACAAACGTTTTGATTCTTATGTGTTAACCATTGGCTTCTAAAGAAACAAATTTGATCATTGCTTATATTTTAAACATCACAATACTAGTAATGAATGTGTGTTTTTACTATTATGTTTGACGATATGCTCTTGATTGGCTCTGATATGAAATTAATAGATGGGATAAAAACAGCTTTGAGTAGTGAATTTGACATAAATTACCCAGGAAATGCTAAAAGAATCTTAGGCATGGAGATATAAAGAGATAGGTCAAATTATTTTCTATTTTTACATCAAGCCACATATGTGTTTAAAATTTTGAAAAATTTTGGTATGAATAAATGTAAGCCTGTTACATTGCCTTTAGCAAATTATTTTGTTTTGACTAAAGATCAATCACCTGCTAATGATGAAGAAGTAGAATATATGAGTAAAATTCATTGTTCAAATGCAATTGGCTCTATTATGTATTTGATAGTGTGTATTATGCCTGATTTAGCTTTTGCCATTAGTACATGTAGTAGGTTTATGTCTAATCTAGGGTCAAATCATTGGGAAGCTTTATAATGGTCTCTTAAGTATTTGAAAGAAACTAGTAAAATATGACTCGTGTACAATTTTAGTACACAAGGTATAAAATTAAAAGAATACACAAATGCTGATTATGCTGGAGATAGAGACAATATAAAATCTACATTATCTTCTGTGTTTACTTTGTGTAACTCATACATTAGTTGAAAATTACAACTCCAATACATAGTTGTTCTATCTACTACTGAATCTGAATATATAGCTACCACGGGAGCAATTGAGGAAGTTTTGTGGTTTAAAGGTTTACTTAATGAATTGTATACTTTAAGTGATGATGTGACTGTATATTCAGATAGTCAACCTGCTATCCATTTGTGTAAGAATCCTGTTTTTCATAAACGTACTAAACACATTGATGTGAAGTTACATTTATTATTAATATTGTGGCTCAAGGATTGGTAAAACTTGAGAAAGTTCACTCAGAATACAATCCGGCAAATATGGGCACTAAGGTGCCCCTCTTGGTATAGTTTAGAAGTTGCATTGATCTTCTAAACAACGGTAAATGTATGTGGGTTCTAATTTATGATAGATAAATTATTTTAGCAATCATTAACTTGCTATTTTACTTGCCTATAGGTTCATTTGGCATCAAGGTAGAGATTTGTTGGATTTTGATACTAAATAAACAATGGGTTATGATGATTAGGGATACTGTATACTTCATAGACTTTAAGCCCGAGATTGGAGAAAGAAATAAAGGTTCAACCTACAATGTGTTAGTCCAATTAACTGATGGGTTACTTGGATGATTTAACAGCTTTTACTTGTTGTTCAGTGATCTGGTTTAACCACATTCAGTTTCTATCTATATCCACTATAGTTATCTACATCTATTGTGATTATCCTCATCTCCTGTGTTTATATACATCCGTTAAATGACCGTTGGATAAAAAAAAATTGGTTATGATCTAACGATGACTCATTATTATATAAACCCCCATTTGTTTTATGAAATATACCGGAATACAGAATACTAGAGAGAAAAACAGAATGATCAGAAATACTATCCCCTTTTCTTCCTTGTCGGCCATTCTTCTTGTTTTCTTCTGCTTTTATTATTATTTGAATAATACTATAGGTGGTGAGTGATTTAGATAAACTTTTGTGGTCCAAAAATTAGAATTAGTACATTGTGGACTCTGAGCCTACAAATTTGAGCCTATTGCATCTCTCCATATTGACGCAATAACATAAGTTTTGTTCAACGTGAATAATTTCCTTTAACGCACTAATTAGATTTAAATTCAACCAATTAAGATCTATTTTCTCTTTACAAAAACACTGAATTATGCTTTGAAATAACCAAAATGCAATGCTGTTTGAAATTGTGGAACGTGTGGAGTAGATTTAGATGTGTAATTCGAGCCGTGCCCAACACGACTCCTATATTTTTGTGTGCCAAATCTAGTTACCGAGTACAAGTCAAATCATTTATTATTATTATTATTATTATTATTATTATTATTATTATTATTATTATTATATCTTCTTGGCAAATTAATGTAAAGACATGAAAGAAAAATAAAATTCCCCTTGATTCAAAATTGAACTCTGATCAGTGACGATTCTTGTGTTTATTAAAAAAAATTACTATTTAAAATATAAAAAATATTAAATTTTCATAAAAGTGTAACTATACTAATGAATAAATGATCATACATATCTCTTCAAACACATCATTTGATATTGAACAAATTTTTCTTTAATACGAGTTTAATTTAATTGATTCAACTACTTTATCGGCCATCGCATGTGGAAATATTTGTTGAGGTAAGACTAGATACTTTATGATACGGTGAAATAATTTTCTCAAAACAAATATAATATTTAATTCTCGATCCAAACAAATTTGATCAAACAGAGTGACACAAAGTTGCTCATCAGAGAAGGAGTTTATTCCAAAACTCTTTAATGGGAACTAGGGGTGGGCGTGGGTTGGTTTGGTTCGGTTTTGAACCCAAACCGAAACCAAACCGCCCAAATCGGTTTGGCCATTAACCCAAACCGAACCAAACCGCCGCTACTGATGAAACCGAACCAAACCGAACCGACCAATCTTGATTCGGTTTGGTTCGATTTGAGCGGTTTGGGCCTGACGGTTGATTCAAATCATTTTTATTATATGATGAGTGATGACATACTACATGCCAATGCTTCATTATATTGAGATTCAAACAATTTGACTAAATTGAGCATTAGTCTTAAATGTCACGTTGGTCACGAATTCTTTTTTAGGTCTATCTCTTTGATCAAAGTTGCCAAACAATTTTCATCCAAAAATAGTACATTTATGTTTGGTAGTGTTTAAATTATAATTTTAACTGGTCAAACATATTTTTTATTCACATATTTTATAGGACTCACAACTTACAATCCACTTTTTATCTATAAATTCACCAACAACTTATAATATAAGCACTTAGAGTAGTAGGTATTTTTTTATGTCAATGAATAAGGTAGAAATAATAATGTTGTATAAAATTTTATAATTTATTTTTAATAATATTTAATGAAATAGTTTTTTAGAAATTTTTGTATTTTATTAAAAATTAAAAAGAAATTAGAAAACTTTTTATTAAGAGTTGGGTTCTATTTTAAAGATTATTAAGACGTGAGATTTTATCCTTCACATTTTTTTTTCCAATTTCTAGACGTTTTTTTAGTATTTTAAAAGTGTTTTGGTATTCAAACGCGTCGAGAAGAAAATTCCAACGTCTCAAGTCTGTATCCAATTTTTACTGAAACTTGAGTGATTGAACATGTCAAAATGTCAATTATATATCACCAATTCAATTTCTATTATTAGAGGTATTAAACGAGTCTAATTGGCCTATCTGCATCTTGACCATCGTATGAGCTTGGGTGGGGTGAGTGATTGAATATGTCAAAATGTGAAATATACATCTCCAATTCAATTTCTATTATTAGAAGTATTAAACGAGTCTAATTGACCTATCTGCATCTTGACCTTCGCATGAGCCTGGGTGGGGTCACACTAACTTCAGTTCACCTTTTTTTTGTTGAGCCCATCTCTGCTCACAAGCTCTTTGTTGGGACAATATGGGCCGGTCCGGGCCAGGCCTACGGGCCTTAATGTTTTTAAGAATCAAATAACTCTCTCATCTTGTATTATTTAGAGCTTAATTATCTATTTATTTTAGTAGTTATTGTAAATAACTGGCTTAGTTCTCTATTATGCATAAATATTGTAGTTTTTAATTTATATGAACCACTAATTTTGCATGTATTTAAAGTTTAATTCTCTATTAACATTGTAATTATTGTAATTATTCATTGGTTACATGATTAAAATTTTACAAAAATAAAAAATAATGTTTCTTCTATAATGCTGAATTTGCAAGTTATTTGTGGAAAGTGATGTCAATGAGTTTGCAATAACGGGCTTACGGGTCATTGATTGGAATTGGCCCAATGACCAAATTTTAATGGGAAAATTGCTTATAAGTCACTTGCATATGACTTGTTTCAAATTAGATCAAAATATTTTTCTAAATTGTGATTATGTCATACTTTTATCAATATTTTAAATTAATTCCAAAATCACCCCTTGCACAGCTCCAATGACCTCCGCACTGCCTCCGCCTCCGCCTCCACCTCCACCTCCACCTCCACCTCCACCGACCATCACAAACTGCCTCCATCCCCAGCGACCTCTGCACTGCCACTGCCACCGCCACCGCCACCGCCGCCACCAATCAGCATACCAAACATGCATAAGAGTTTCAGTTTCTTTGCACAGCTACACGTACCTGCTTCTCTCAACAAGAAAATCTGGAACACAATAAATTTAGATTGAAAGAAAGAGTTTCTTAGTGCGAGGATTTCAAATTTAGATCTAAAGACACTTTTTAGTTTATCAAATGAATGGTCACTTTTTGGTTATGCTGTCACTACAACGTAAAATTTGCGAATGCAAGAGCATATTAGACTTTGTTACCCAAATTGTAGTCGTTTATACCCGATAGAGTTGATAATGATTGGGCTTAGATGTTTCTTAATTGTTCTTGGAAATTATTGAATTTAAATGCTGCAATCAAGATGCTGGAAGAAAAGTCAAAATCTGAGGCAACTAATTTTCAGAAACTTCATTTTGCATCTGCTATGAGAACAACAATGTCGTGCTTGATTCAGATGCATTACTATCTTGGATATATATTGGGGAACAATTGACATCCTAGTTATTTGCTAGTAAAGAGAAAACACAACAATGTAAGGAAATTCTTCAGTTACATAAGCATCCTGGATATTTACTAGTGAATGATCTCTGTTGCAAAGAGAGAATTAAAAGAGAGCATGATGTCCCCCAAAATTATGACTCTGTGCTGAGGAAGTGGCAAGAAGATCTCATTGTTAAAAGAGAGCATGATGTTTGATATTGTATTATAGAAAAACAATATCACAGAAAACACTGTTAGTCATGTGTGTTGTTTGATACTGTATTATAGAAAACAGTATCACAAAAAACATGAGTTAGAATGATTTTTCACTTTTTCATGGGACAGAAGCCCCTCAGAGCATGTACTACCCAAAGATTCATGTAACCATATTGCTCAAGGAGCGTTTGAAGTCGTCTTTTTAACTTAAAATTGTAATCTTTAATTTTTTTTTATCAAAACAGTATCATACATTCTCTAAAATAGTATCACAAATACTGTTTGATACTGTTTTAATCAATGTTACTGTTTTAATCCATGATACTGTTTGAATCTATGTGGAATGAGTTTTATTTGTGATACCGTACTTTTATCTTTGATACTATTTAATTATGACAAGATTTGAACATGTGATACTGTTTGAATGTCTTAGTTTTGTCTATGATACTGTTTTGTTTAGGTAATGTGCATTAGTATATTTTGATATTGTTTTAATCTATGATACTGTTTTATTACATGTTACTGTTTGAATCTATGTGCAATGAGTTTTATTTATAATATCGTGCTTTTATCTTTGATACTGTTTAATTATGGCAAGGTTTGAACCTGTGAAACTGTTTGAATGTCTTAATTTTGTCTTTGATACTGTTTTAATCCATGATACTGTTTTATTTAGATAATGTGCATTAGTAATTTTGGTACTGTTTTAATCTCTGTTTTAATCCATGATACTGTTTTGCATAATACAGTATCAAACAACACACATGACTAATTAAACAATATTAAAGATAAAAACATGGTATCATATTCATATGTGTTGTTTGATACTGTATTATACAAAACAATATCACAGAAAACAGTATCACAATGGAAATGAACATAGAATTCGCATACGTGCTCAGAATTTTTATTATAATATGTTTTCGGAATGGTCTCGACGAGACGGTTAAGACCAATCGCTTTGCGAATGTGTACGATGAATTTTACCCGTTTGAAGTCGTCTCTTTAGCTTAAAATGACAATCCTTAATTTTTTTTGTCAAAACAGTATCACACATCCTCTAACAGTATCACGGATAAATGTATCTTTATCGAAGTCACTCTTCATCTTTCTCTTGTTGAACATCCTTTAAACTTGATCCTTTTTCATTAACACTCCCAGTTTTTAATTGGTCTTCTGTCATTAATGGACCAACTAATCGATCAGATCCTAAACAAGGTTCACTACAAGAATCATAAACTTGTACTTGACTACTACTCATAACACCAAAACCTTCTGAATAGTCATCACAAAACTGGTGTTTGAATATATTTTATGCAGAAAACATGGTCATATCGAAAACTCCAAGGTTTTAAGCTGATTTGTGAATCTCAAGGTAAGCCATGAATTAGATATTGTTGAAATTCCAACTTGTTAGAGAGATCTGTCGAGGCTATGAATATGTTTGAGATTCAATTAGGACATAGATTCCCATTGGATAGATAAGTATAAATATATAAGGTGTTTAATCATATGTTGAAATATTATCATAATAAATCAATATCAAAGATAAAAGTATAGTGTAAGTGTACCATAACACATTATATATATAAAACAGTATCATAGACAAAACAGTATCACGATAAAACAGTATCACGACAAAACAGTATCACAGTTAGTGTTTTTTACAATTAAGGGTATGTTGGTCTTTTAGCCCTAAAATGTGACTTTAATTAAATTAAGTTTTGAGCATATGACTTTATAGTTCATAAGTGCCAAAACAGTGACCGGCCTTGAATTTACCCAACTTTAATTTGGTCGATTTGGTCAAGCCTTTGTTCCCAAATAAAAAGAACTTGAGACACTGACTACGATGTACGTGGTCCAATTTGATTCAATTTTGAAGAAAATCGAATTATACCAAAAATTAAATAGAACCATCATTTCTATGTTGAATTATGGACCCAAGGTTTGGTTCTATAATTGACTTTGAAATATTACTAACAACCTGTTTTTATTCATCTTATTTGAAACAACATAATAATTTTTAAATTTTAATCTATTCAAAAAATAACAATATATCAAGTTTTGAATACAGGGTCCCGTCTCAATATAAAATAACAAACATATAAATAAAATATTTTATTTTTATGGATTAAATTTTTTAAAAAATAATAAGGTTAGTTCGATTCTTCGATTTTGAGTCTAGAACCGATACCTAAACCATAAACGATCGGTTCTAATTTCTAATGCTCATTACCTGATTTAAATTTAAAAAGAACTTAATCAAATCGAACGAGCGATTCAGGCTGATTCGGTTCGATTGAATACTTTTATCCACCCCTACCGTTTTGATGGATCCACATCTTCAGAACCAGAAGCCTTTTGAACTTGGTAGATTGGGCAATCATGCTCACTTCCCTTGTTCTCAGTGATATTTTCGAAAATTAAATAGCACTGTTGTACATATATCTCTCAAGAATAGTATGTTGAACGTGTCTATTACACTCAGGATTTTTTTTTTTTTTTTTTTTAGATTATTTTCTGATAAAATTGATATTACATTCTCTCTCTAGTTTAGATGTTAGAAAATGATTGGCAATGCGTGGACGTAGTCTATACGGCCATTGCAATTGGGTACACACTATTACTTGGGTTAAATTGCACATTGGTCCTTAACTATACATCTTATTACAACGTGATTTCCAACTTTTTTTTTCTTTTAGCAGCACCGTCTCTAACTTTTCAGTTTTCTATAACACCGTTGGCTTTCAGTGAATGTTTTTTATTCATAATATTAATAATAATAATTTTGGCAAGTTTTATATTTAGGAAAAATAGCAGTGCATGTCCCCTAACTTTGACTTGTGTTGCACCTTGATTTCCGTTCTTCAAAATAGAGCATTTACATCCTCACTCTTTCTTTTAAGTAGCACTTAGGTCCTTAGTAGAATATTTTACCCTTTATCTTTAGTTAATAAGCTAGATTTTTTATTCAAAACACAAATAAACAACTCATCCAAGGTCAATTAGAAAAAACTTCAATAAAAAAAATGAAAAATTAGGTTCAAACTTTAAAAAAATTCCCAACAAAATCAACAGAAAATGCCACAAAGTGTATTTAAATCCCAAAAAAATTGACCAAGGGTGAATTTGGTGCCAAAAAAAATTGTCCCAACATTAATCGGGCCTAAGCCCAAACTGATCCAAACTTGATCGGTTTGGGTCGGGTCGGGTTTCAACCCGTAGGCGGGTTAGTTCGATTTGATTGTTTGTCAAACCGAATCTGTTGGGCTAGGCTCGGGTTGGAGCCAAAACTGACCCGACCCAACTCACGTCCATTCCTAACTGTAGTTATAACTTTTTGGACAAAATGAATGTTGGGTTGGGATGGAATGGAGATGAAGAATTTCTTTTTCTTTTCCTTTTTTCGTTCTTGATTTTTATTTAGCTTTTTGTTTATCAAAGTAGAAGGGTAATACCGTCTCTCCAATAAAATTTTATTTTCATAATCAATGACAAGGATAAGTGATAAGTGTATTTTGTGCACTTGTTCGAACTTTAAAACTAAGCTTTGGTCCTGTTATTTTATAGATTTTATACTTAATTTAGTGTATTATCATTTCTATTTCAGTTTTTGACCTGTTAATGAGCAAGTGGAGAACAATGGATAAAAAGAGCAACAAATTGGAAGATATTTAGGAAATACAAGGATACAATTGAACTCAATTAAAGTTTGAAGAACCACATTGGAGGTTGTTAAAAGATTTGAGGGCTAAAGAAGCCAAAATCTAAAGTTGGAAAGCTATAACGTACATGCAAAATATTTAAGCTGGGCGAACGCCCAGCGTCATAATCATCCAACAGAACCTATTTTCTTGGCCTGGACGATCGCCCAGTACAAATTTCTGCCATCGGATTTTGTTTTCTTTTTGAGTTTTACTTCAACTAGAAAACTTTTTGGGCCACGATTTTTAGGATTTTGTGGGATTTTTTTGGGTACTATTAGAGAACTATACATATGAGTTCTTAACCTAAAATTGAGGTAGACAAAATTTGTGAATTAAGAGATGACAAATAAGGCGAAATCATACATTCACTAAATGTCGAGCATTGAATAAGTAAAAATTAATTTGTGGTGTTGTTTAATAAAATTATTACTTTATATTCGAACCTGAGGCATTTAGTAAGAATTCAACGTTAAATCCGTTTCTTGTTATTCTCTTAACTTAGTTTAAGTTTGTATTTTAGTTTTATTTTTGTTCAATGACGAACAAATGTTTAATTGGGGGGGTGTTTGATAACTGCACGAAATGCACTTATTCGAAATTTAAAACTAAGCTTTTGTCCCGTTATTTTATAGATTTTCTACTTAATTTAGTGTATTGGCCTTTTTATTTCAGTTTTGGACCCGTTAATAAGCAAATGGAGAAGAATTGATGAAAATAGAAACAAATTGAAAGATGTGTAGGAAGTACAAGGAGTTGCACTTAATTAAAGTTTGAAGGACCACATTGGAGGTTGTTGAAAGATTTGGGGCTAAAGAAGCCAAAATCAAAAGTTAAAAGACTAAAACGTGCAAGCAAAATATTTAAGGTGGGTGAACGCCCAGCGTCACAATCATCCAACATAACATATTTTCTTGGCCTGGGGAACGCCCGGGTTTGTACTGGGCGATCACCAATGGATTTTGTTTTCATCTTGAGTTTTGTTCCAATTAGGAAACTTTTTGGACCATGATTTTTAGGATATTTTTAGATATTTTTGGGTATTATTAGGAGACTATATATATGAGTTCTTAACCTAAAATTAGGGTGGACAAAATTGGTAAATTAAGAGAGAACAAACAAGACAAAATCATTGAGATTCATTTGGAGAAGATTCAATCGAAGATTAAGATCAATTCTTTCTAGTTTTCTCTTATCTTGGTGATGGATTATATCTATTTTTCTTGTTTTCTTTCTCTTAGTATGTTAGGTTAGATTATTATGTACTAGGGTCATGATTAGAGGTGAAAAAACCGGCCCAGCCCGACGGGCTGGCCTCTATAACCCAAATTTTGGGTTGGGCTGGCCCGTTAAAATATTAGCCCACACAAAATCGGGAATGTTGGTCATATTCACCGGAACTTTTTGTTTTCGGAATCTGGACCTAAAGACTCGGTAAAAGTAATTTTGATTTTATTGAGCCATCAGCTAGTCAAGCTTCATTTGCTCAAGCAATGCACCCAAAGCAGTAGATTGATAAATATGTTCAATCTCTGAATCCTAATTTGTATTCTCACTAATAATGTTCTTTAAAATAAAAAATTCCTCATTGATACTAATCTTCTATGAATTTGAGTTGAAATTTGGTATAAAACAGTTAAATAACTATGTTAAATTATATGCACGGGCCCATATATGAGTATCTATAAATGACTATGTCGAATTAAATATTTTATACACAAGCATATTCAATTAAATAACTATGTCGAACAAAACCAAGCCTATATATTAATATGAGTATATATGCACGCAGTTACAACAATAAAACTGTTGGTGGATTTTTGTATAAAGTGATTGGAAAGAAGTGCAGAAACAAGAAAATCGAAAATATATGAAATGCAAAGTCGAGACAAGTGTTGAACACTTTGTCCTTAAGTCGATTTTGGCCCGCAACGGTGCCTACGATTTATGGCAATCAACTCCCAAGATACAACGACTTCTACTTGTATTTGTAGCACTTCAATACACAAGCACAACGAAGCAGAAATGGTTTTGTACTCCAAAAGATGAACATGAAATAGAAAAACCAGAAATTTATGCAACAAATGCAAGAATTTTGGTTCAAAGAATGAAAATATGATTTGAATGTGTGTGTATATCAATTCTATATGAAATAGGACGTCCATAGGTTCCTAAATATAGAGGATGAAGAGTTGGAAACGAAGTGGTGTGGAACCAAATCGTGCAACACTTCAAAAGGACATGCCTGTTCGCGCTTAGACCCATGCGATCGCATGGTTTTAATATGCTGCGATCTCAAGGTACACTTTTGAAGACAGAATTTAATCAAGGCTAACTATGCGATCGCATGACTTTGTCTTCTGCGATCGCATGGTAGGACCAAAAAATATTCTGCTTAAAAATTCAGCAAGTTGCGATCACATGATAAAATACCCATGCAATCGCATGGTCAAAAATTGACTTGATTTTGTCATTTTTCGTAATTTCTCATTCATTCGATATTGGTTTGGAGATGCCAAATATACCCTTCAACACATGCAGAGAAATTTAAATTCTCTTTCGGGGGGCGTTGCCCCCGAGCCCCCACTAGGGATGGCAAAAAAACCCGGCGACCCGAACCCGCCCCGCCCCCCGCCCCTAAAAAAAAAAATTTTTTTTTTTTGAAAAATCATAAAATATAGTAGAAATTATGATTTTCACTAAAAATGGACTAAAGAAGAATCAAACTCGGGTTAAAACTTATAAACTACTAACCTTAACCACTACACCACAACCCAAATCTTATAATTTTTTTGTTTTGCTTGGTACAAATATTTAAAAAAATTGTATATATATATTTTTAATTATTTTTCAGTTTAACAAAAAAAAAAAAAATTGTTCGCGGGGCGGTTGGCGGGTCCAACGGCCGACCCGCCCCGCCCCGCAAATTCGCGGGTCGCGGGGCGGGGCCGGGCGGGCCAAAATTTTCGCGGGGCGGGGCGGAGCGGGGCGGGGCCGACCCGCCCCATTGTCATCCCTAGCCCCCACGAGGGGCGCTGCCCCCTCGACCCCCGCGAACTGACCGGACAGGTCGATCCCCATTTCGACGCTTCAAAGCGACGAAGTGGCAAACTATTTTGCCTAAATAGATTGAGTCGGGTCTGCATATTTTGACCGAAGTTGACACGAAGTCACTTTAGTTATTTTTAAACACTTAGTCAATTTTTCGAATTCTTAAACCAATTTTCAACAAAAACTATGTTGAATTATTGAGCACTTTATATAGTTAAATATTTTCTTGTTAATACACAACTTAATTTTTCATTAACAAGAGGATAAAGAGTTATTTATAAATTATTTTATAACATACATTTTTAATATAAAAAATATATTGTTTATCTTTCTAGTAAAAAAAAGTATTTTAAAAAAAAGAAAATAAATAAAATTATGGCTGGGCGAATCGGGCTAGTTTCAAGTATGACCCGATTTTGGTGAGCTCCGCCCATTTGTTAGCTCTAATCATGATGAAGCTTTATTTTTTTAACTTAATCTTTGATATTCAAACACTTTTTTAATTTTCAACAATTGATATTGATTTCTTTTCATCTACAATTATAAGATTTTTTGGCTTGTTTTACCATCGAGAGATTTAAAATAAGTTCAACATAGTATCAATTGTCCCGATAGAAGATAGAGATATACCGCTATACTTTACATGATCTTTAAGTGTTCACAAATTCTAATATATTTTTATATGTTCGCATCCGTCATAGAGATATAGTTGGGCCACATATATGGATATGTTTAATTTTACTCGAGAGAGATTGTTAAACAAATTATGAATATTGATATTCATAATTAAATTATGTTATCAAATTCAACGGTTCGGATTAAAAAGAATTGGTATAAGTGGATTCAGGATCGTAGCTAGTACGCTTTTTTGTAATTAAATTTATATAATATTCGCATTTATCTCAACTTTTCAATAATTTTAGTTAATTTAGGTCTAGCATTGAGTAGTTAGTTAAGTAGTTTGATAATTAAATCGTAGAAAATCTTTTGAATTCTATAGTTTCGGTAAATGATAAGTTAATTCAAAATTAGACTAAATCAATCTATGTGGGTACGATACTTGGAATTAAATCAATTTTATTACTTGTGCGATTTGTATACTTGCAGAATAAAATAAATAATCGCCAATAGTAAGATTGTCAAATGAGGACCTATGTGCTATTAACATGAAAGATTGGGGACGTAAATGCTATGTTTTGAAAATTTGGGAACCAAGATACAACACACATCAAAGTTTGGGGGGATCTCTTTTGCTATTTTACCTTATATTTATGATTATCAAATGTGACCTTTATGTTGTACGTATACAAAGACTTTGTCGTTAATAATATGCATCCGACACATGTTTTGACATTTAAAGTGCGTTTGATAGAGATTATAAACAGTTTATAAACCAAAAGTAGTTTATTTGAGTTGAAATTGTTGATTTTTCATGTTAAAAATGAGTTGAAAAGTCAAAAATGATAGGCTGAAAAAAACCAAAAACGATTTTTAATCTAAACCAAACACAAGCTTATTAAAAATAATATTAATAATAATAATTTGCTGCCGGATTCACTTGGTGACACAAGATCTGTTTGAAACAAGACCGAATGTCATAAATCGAGTATTTTCATTTAATCAACTAATTAATATTAAATTAAATGAATTAAGATCCGTTTTTGCTTACAAAATGATGGAACTGACTGACCTAGTCATCACTGAAAATATATCATTAAATGCTATTTGAAATTGCGACACAATCTTGCCAAGACATTTTGACTTTAAACTTGTATGTGATTTACATTTTCAATGGTCAAAAAATCATGGAAAACGAAAACTTTGTCATATATATATATATATATACACACACACCATAAATTGATTCTCATAGCATGTGTGATGTGTCATACATATAGAGTGAATTACACGGACAACAATCATGTTATATAATTTTTTAATTTATTTTTTAATTCAATTTTACCCATGCTAGTATGCTACACATATCATAAATGTAGATCATAAAGACATGTTTAGATTATAAACTAAACAACTATACTGTTCAAATTTTTGAGGCGCTAAAATTTGCATTGGACCGACGTATTGCTATATCCGTAGTGGAATTCGACCGTTGCAACGCCATTTGCTTTAGTTTAAAATTCTAATTTTCACAACATTTCCACTTTGAAAGCCCATTTTAATGGTATGCCGTTTTCTGTTGTTAGGCAGAAAGTAATTAATAGTGTTGTCTATGCTCTTGCAACAAAGTATACGTTTTCTAATTTCAATAATGAGACGCTACAAAAAATATCATTTTTAGCGATGAGCATTTTTGTTTTGTAAAGTCTTTTGACGATCATTTTTCGACGAAATAACTTTAAAATGACTTCCTACAATAAAAAAATGAATCGTCAAAAATAAAATTTCTTGTAGTCGAGGTTTGGCTTGATCAGTCTTCTCGTTTCCTTGTAGACATTTTTTCTAATGATATTAATGATCAAAGACGGTCGTTATGTAATATATATATATATTATGGTGTGCATTCACATTGTACATGAGAGAGACAGATAGGTACGTGTCGGTTAATATTGTAAGATTAGGACATATAAACAAGGATGTAACAGTTTGTTAATGTTGATAACTTATTAATTATCCCATTATTAAGGCTTGTTAATTCAGCACTAAGTTACCTTTTGCACCTAGAAACAGTCAAACGGATTTGTTAAGGAATCAGTCAAACTTGAATATTATTCTGCTTGTTATTAAGGATTGGACTGATTAACTCCACTGTTCTAAAAAGCATAAAACGTGACTAGACGTAGAAGTCAAACTTCAAGTTTTTTATGCCTAAGCGAGACATAGGCAAGGGCGAGAAAAGGGCAAGACGTGAGCCGTAGTTAAGCGTTGAGGCCGCGTTTCAAGTTTAGACGAAGTTTAGGCGGAATTTTTAGGACTTTTTAGAACAGTGTTAACTCATATCCAATTATCAATGAAGTAGAAAGGTTGCTTTTTAAATTAAATTTATGTGTGTCTAAGTCGGACGTTTAAATGTGAGCTCATATTCAATTATTAATAAAAGACAAATAAAGTATAAAAAGAGAATGATGCAAACGTTACTTCGGCATGAACAACAATATAAGAAAAAAGTAAAAAAATAAAATAGAAGAGAAAGTATTACATTTGTTATAGAATATTAAAAAAAGAAAAATGATACTAAAAAGAAAGCCTATACGAAATACGAGCGATAATTTTGAAAAAAAAAAATTGTAAAGTGTGAAATGGCAGTCGTACGATCATGTTTTCTTAGTTATTTACAAAGTTAAATTAAATGATTAATATAAAACAGAGAAAATTATATTAATAACTAAAATAATTTAAAATTCGAGAGCATCTTTTCTGAAATTAAAAGGAAAAAAAAAAAGGTTGTTGGGCAAACTTAATAATCAAAGACCGTCATCTAATGAAATTAAACCATAAATAGAAACGAAAAGCTAAATCGATAAAAAAATAATTGAATAATGTTATTTATTATTATTGGTAATGATTTTCAGTCTATGCTACAATTGATTGGTGTTACATAATTGTGTTGTCTCTTTAAATTAATCAATTGTATTAGACTATGTTAACACATAAAGTAGTGATCATCATCAAATAACATTACTCTAATAATTTGAAGCTGAATTAGTAAAAATATTAATTAATGGAACAAATAGACATAGTGACACAACCATTGACATTTTTGTTATTTATTTAATGCAAATATGACTTCCACTTCACATTTGCTTATTTAATCATTAATCCAAAAACAAATCCTATTTTCTTAATATTTACTCTTTTATATTTTGTTTATTAAGGTTCCATGTCGATGTTATATTTTATTATTAACAATAATATGAACTTTTGCTAATTAAACTTGTAATTAAAGAATGTAATATTAGGCGTTTAGTTGACTAATTACCCAATATTAAAAGGCAGACATGAAATATATGGTAACTTACTAATTAAGGATTGAAACGTAGTTATCGATTTAACTACCAAGAGCGTCTCCAATTTAACTTTGGATTGCTAAAATTTTTTTATCATATAAGTAAAAATAGATAGTCTAAATAAAAATTTCTCCAACGCAAGCTGTCAGGACTCTGTCAAGCCGTGACAGAAAAAAAAAAAAGATAATGTCTAGAATTTCGTCTATATTCAGAAGCTCCGTTAGACATATTGACTTAACAAAATTTTAATTTCCTATATATATTTTAATTTTCTTTGTATATTTAAATGTAATTTTCTTTTTATTTTAATAAAATAAAATACATCTAGATAGTAATCTATATAATGCATTGTAAATTAAATTTGAACTTGAATATCTATTCATTAGGTATAAATGTTACATAAATTAGAAGTCTTTCAACATTTGTGCCATCTAGATAGCAATCCATAGAATGTATTAGAGATGCTCGTATTGAGAGGATTTTTAACATTTTTGAAAAATCTTTACTTACCTTAAAAAATTTCATAAACTTTTCATGAGGATTGATATCGACCACATGGGTATTATATTCACCACATGATGCACACACGTAAATGCTTTACGAGATTCAAACAACTTATCTAATTGGAGATTACGTGAGTTTTTTTAAATTATAAATATTGAATTTTACAAAATGTATGAATAAAATGAAAATAACGGGATTCAAACAACTAGTCAATTTTTTTTTTTTTTTTTTTTGTCCCTTTTCATTTTCTTCAACATAAAATTGGAAAAAAAAATTGATGGGCAGGGGTTTCACTGAAATTTAAGTGATTGAGAATCAAAAACACGTCATCACACACATATTGAGAGAGAGACAGAGAGAGATGAGTGCGAGAGGAAGTTGGAAAAAGTCCACGGAGAAAAAAAAGGTTTTTCTTCTTCTTCAATTTGTCTGAGAAAGTATATAGAGGCATCCTCGATTCTTCGTGCCATCACACCATTTTCATCTCTGCTCTGCTGCTTATCGTCTCCTTCCTGACTCTAAAGTCGAAACTTCATAATAATTACTATAGCATATATTCTGCAATCAATTCGAAAAGTTTTGTCTGTAGAGATACAGAGATGGGAAACTGTTGGCCTAAGCCTGTAGAGAATCTTCCCAGCACCAACAAACTTGCCAGCCCAGGTTTAAATTTCTCTTTTTGATAATCTAATTACTCATTTATTTGATGAAACTGTATGAATATCAATCCCCTTTTTGCTCTTTTTCAGATCATGTAAATGCACAGCCAATCAAGAACCGCAGTCCAAACAACAACAAGACTATCAACATCAGCCCTTCGACGTCGCCGCCGGATGGAGGTGGAGGCGGCGGCGACGGCGACGGCGGAGATGGGGTTCAAACTGTTCCTCCAAGTGGTCAAATCACTGTTCAAAATATGAAACTGTTTACTTTAGCTGAACTGAAGAGTGCCACAAGAAATTTCAGGCCTGATACTGTGTTGGGTGAAGGAGGTTTTGGGAGGGTGTTCAAGGGTTGGGTTGACCCTAAAACCTATGCACCATCAAAAGTTGGTGTCGGAATTCCTGTTGCTGTCAAAAAATCCAATCCAGATAGTGAACAAGGATTAAAAGAATGGCAGGTAATTATTTCAGACCATCTATAATTATAAGGTCTCGATATTGTTACCTTTTAGACTCTATAAGTAACAATTTAGCCCTATTTTCCGATCACGGTTTCAATAGTAATTTACACGTATAACATTTTCCTCCGCCCCGACATGGGATATTCTATATAATATTCGAGAATTGTGGATTGTCTTTGACCTGTTCTTATCCTTGTACATTAATATCGTTAATTAATTATGAATATTACATGATTAAAATTCATTCCAAAATTATTAATTAACTTGTTTTAACATCAAATTAATTTCCCTAAACACAAAAAAGCTTAAAATGAATGTGCATTAAAGTCAAACTACTACTTTTCTTAATTGAAAAGTCAATAAGCAGTTCTATAATAATTTTAATTCTTATTAATAGCAGTTGATGGTGGGAACGCATGGAAATTAATTCTTCACTTGTTATTCTTTTATATATTTTATTTATGTTAGGATTGAAAACGTTATTTCGTTTTTTTTTTTAATAAATTTTGTGACAGTTCATGACTTAGAAAAGTCAAAATCTTCAGCTGGATAATTATTGCTTTCTAGAAACTCTAGCAATAATCTCTCCATTTTTTATATTTTCTATTATTTATTTTCACGAAATATCGTTTAATAGCAATAATTTTTTTTAATGTTATTTTAGGGGATTGCATTACCGAACTTTATGTCCCACATCTTGTAAAGTTAATTCTCAATAAATTTAAGATCGACTATTTATTTCTCTTCAATAATTAATACATTTTGTTGTATTTTGAACTAATTCATTCATCGATACAGGCGGAGGTAAAATTCTTGGGAAAGTTTTCCCATCCGAATCTTGTGAAGCTCTTAGGTTACTGTTGGGAAGAGAAACAATTTCTTCTCGTCTATGAATACGTGCAGAAGGGAAGTTTAGAAAGCCACCTTTTCAGAAGTAAGGAAAAGAATATTATACTTTTTTTTTAAGTACGTTTGGTATATTCGATTGGATACATAATTGACGAGTCTCTTTCTTTTAATTGAGGTCGTAATATAGAATTTATGATGATTTTGCATTTTCAGAAGGAGGAGGAGAACCACTTTCTTGGGATACAAGGATCAAAATAGCAATAGGTGCAGCTAAAGGACTTGATTTCTTGCACTCCACAGAAAAGCAAGTCATATACAGAGATTTTAAGGCATCCAACATTTTGCTTGATGGGGTAGGTTTATTTCTTTTATCCTAACCCTAATTTTGTTCTCTCTCATAAAATAAAGTCAATTCAATAAGATTTTTTAACTTCATTTCTAGGAATTCAATGCAAAACTTTCCGATTTCGGACTTGCCAAGTTAGGTCCAGTCGATGGTAATTCACATGTAACGACTAAGGTTGTTGGCACGTACGGTTACGCAGCTCCCGAGTACATGGCTACAGGTAGTTATTGTTTTATAACTTAGGATGTTTTCGATTTAGTTATACAATTGTTTCTAAGACATGTTAATGTTGAATGTGCAGGTCATTTGTATGTGAAAAGTGATGTCTATGGATTTGGAGTGGTATTACTGGAAATAATAACAGGCCTACGGGTTCTCGATATGAATCGGCCCGGTGGGCAAACTAATTTGGTAGATTGGGCTCGACCTTCGTTACCGAATAAAAAGAGGTTGAGACAAATAATGGATCCACGTCTCGAAAACCAGTACCCATCCAAAGGAGCATTTCAAACAGCCGAACTCATAATAAAGTGTCTCGAGCAGCACCTAAAACTCCGGCCCGATATGAAACAAGTTTTGGAGAACTTGGAACAAATTAGTACAATTCGGATGACATCGAAAGATTTGAAAGCCCAAGCTAGGCAAGAACAACAGCACAGGGATGGTCGTCACCACCATCACCACCAATCTCCGCTCCCAACCTACCATGGACGTGTCGGACCTAACAATATACATAAAAACCGGAGTTATTGATTAAATGGACTAGTACTAGTGTTTTTTCTCATGTCTAAACCACTGGTTTGGAAACTCTTTGTATCTTAGTGAAGGTCGAGCCTTATATTTTAGCAGAGTTGGCCCAGTTCAGAGACTCAATTATGGCTTGTTCAGACACAAAATCATGTTTCATTTTCATCTTTTCATCTATATATTGCAGTATAAATGCAGCAGAACAATTAGGTTAACAAGTGATCACAATAGAACTTAACAAAATTCTAAATATGGAAGCAAATTTGTGTAGTCTAGTATCATACACCTCAAGTTCTCACACTAAAAATTGCAATAACTTCAAGTTTAATGTGTACTCATATGCTACATTATTCAATTTTCGGCATACAGCTTCGAGGATTTCAAGGGTCAAAGCCTTCATCCAACTTCAGAATGACTGAATTGTCATTCTTCTAAAGTTGCCAACGGTCCTCTATGCCAATAACTCAGGAGCGAGAAGGGATGTTTGGCTATCCTTTCTGGCCAAAGATTTTGACTCAAAATTTGGACAGTTGGCTAAAACCATCAACCTTTCCTCAGACGCTGATGCCAGCATTTTACAATTTCACTAGAACAACAAATATTGTTCAAACCTTTATCTACAATGTTAAACGAATCAACATGCTTCAAGTTAGAACTTTCAATTGAACTGTTGACTACGATGAATTCTGCTTCCAAACATCATCAATTCCAAAGTAGTAGACGCCGATGCTGGATGGTTATACTCGGATCACAAAGGACCTCTGCTACTAAAAGAGCCACCAACATGCGGTTGGGAATCCCGAAGCAAGGAGAGCTTAATTGTTTGGTTTCTAGACGATCGACATACATCAATACACTCCTTGAGATTAGCATCACACGTTAACAATATCCATTCAGAGTCGTCGTCCAAGTATTTGATATGGAAATTGCAGGTGTCATCTACACCAAAACGCCGAGCAACTTGTCACAAAAAATCTTTGTACCCCCAATTTTTTTTGCATGCGAAACCTAATTTTTTCTTTCCCGCAAGAGACTTTAACTTTTTGTGCATTTCTTTCTCGAGATTGCCTGCCACGGTATTCTGGTGCTGGTGGGAGATTTTCTGGCTCAATAAAAGATACGTGGCTTTGAGATCTCGGGAGGTTCTTTGGTCCATTGCCCAACAAATGGAGATGTGCATCACTTCAGGCCCTTTTTAGCATGCCATTAACAGATTCTTCCTTAGCCGTTGGACCTTCATGACCTCCAATATTCAATGTGTAAGGATTCGGCTGACTCCCGCCAGAGCAACATTAACTGGAGCTGGAACTCTGACTGAAGGAAGTCGAGGGTGAATAAGATGCAACAGGCGGGGGACTCAAAATGCCACCATCATGCAGCTTATCTAATGGTTTTGAATAATAAGTTGAATTTGAATTTGAAAGTAGCTTCACACTTGAGGTGTTTGGGGATGCCAAATCAGAGAAGTTGCAGTAGAATGACTCGATCTGCAAAGCACCTGAGGCACTTTGGACAGAGTCAATTACAAGCTGGATTTTCTGTAGGGAGTGACCAACCTTCTTGATTTTCCGAGAAGGCCACCGCTTTATTCCATGCTGCCTGCATATCCTTTTCAAAGTAGTGGAGCAAACTGAAATTAAAGAGAAAACAAAAAAGAAAAGAAATGAGGGATAAAAACTGAGTTTAAACTCGTATACCAGAAACTTTGAAAGAGTTTACCCATAAAAAAATATAAATAAATATAAAAAGGGAAGAACAAGAAGAAGAAACAAATCATCAATTCAACAGATGTTCCCATAGGGAGAATATGTCGACTTAATTTCAACTGCATCATCTTTCATTTTCCAATAAATTTTTATGAAAATTTTGTTACTAACCACCAAGATTCTTGGCAGCGTCTTTCAGGCTTCCAGCAAAGTATTGTCGAAGAACTTGCAAGGTAATAACATTCTCTGCTTTGGTACGTCTTTTGTCTACTGTTTTCTTTATGTATAGTGAGCTACCATCAGCAGATGTAGAAGGATTTCCACCCAAGACAATACTTGATCTTGTGTCCGAATCAGATGGATCTCGCTTCAATTCTGAGGACGTTTCTTTTGATTTTCCATTCTGGAAAAATGAAACAGCACTAGCATTCTCTTGAAGGTTCACAACACCAGAAGTCTGTGATGATACGTCATGCGAAAGCATCAAAGACTGCATTGAATCCAGTTTCGAAACTTCTTTACTATGTTTAACTACTGGTGGAGGATTCTCTACTTCTACTGGCAACGCACATTCTTCCTACAATTCTTCATCTTTGACAACATGTAAAGTCCAGCAAACTTTTTGTATAATAAAAGACAGTGAAGTGAGCATCTTCTTTTGTTCTTCAGGATCTGTACAATCCATTGGCAAAAAGAACTCCAAAACAAAGTTAGCTAAACCAGTAGAGATACTCCGTAGACGTATAGCTACAGTAGCTCGTAATCCAAACATTCTTGCATGGTGAGAAAGAGGGTACTCTGTCTTGCTATAAACAGTAACATCAGGTGAGAAACAAGGTTGATTAATTCTAAACGCTCTCCCAAAAACGCCTTGACCTTTTAGTAAGTGGTGCTCTGAGCAAGCAGAATCCACCGTTGAAACACAATTGATTAAGTTCTCATCCGAGTGCCAACATCCTCCTTTACCTTGTTGAACACACGGAACCCAAGTCTGAGCCAATGGCAATCTGTGTGATCCACATGCAGATTTTAAAACCTCTAAAATCTCGGGTAATGCATCTTGATAAGACAAACCACACGTCTGCAAAAGAACTACGTGTATTAACACAAATAAACATAACTTGTATGGAGAAATGGAATAGCTCAGACCTAAAAATACCTTAGCTCTCTGAATGTTTGGAACTTGAGAACTCTTGAGATCAACAGCCTATAATCAAGCAAGTATTTTTCAGGTTCATTGTTCAATAAAAGATAAAGGATTCTCATTACCTATAAATAAGGTAGTATATAAGCAATTTATATGGACAAGATCCCTCTACACTTCCACAGAAACACCAAATCTTTGGAATGTAGTATGTAAAGGATGCAAAATAAGTTTTTACACATTATTGAATAGAGGAACCAAGTGCAACACTGATATGTAATTAGCAAGAACATACGAAAAAACCATTGGAATCGATAAAGACAAGAAAGTCAATGCAAACACATCAATGGTGCTCTGATGTTGGTAGTTAAATATGGAGCAATATGCAAGATCCAACAATAAAACCTCCGCCATCTTACATTAGCATATAATAAAAGTTCTAATAGGATATTCTAGGAACAGGGTTAGAGTTAGTTATTTATTTTTCTTGATAATCAGCAAATAGCAGCGTGTATGCAATAATTTCATGACAACCAAGCTACTGACATTTACTTTCAGCATTATGTGTCAATAAAATCCCAGAGGATTAGTCCAATAATTATCTTTGATCAACTATGAATGCTTTATGACAGAAGATTAATGGAATAGATGTTACTTTCTCCATCAATCTTAAAGTATAAGCCTTACCTTAGATAATGTTTTCCCGGTAATCTTTCTTCCGCACTTCTGAGTGCAGTTCAACTCTTGACTCTTAAGCACTTTGGATGATAAACTAGGATTTTGATGCAATAAAGCTCAAGAAAGCAAAGGAAGACCTTTTTTGAAACAACATCGTCTTGTACAAAAATATATGGTGAACTTAGATCAGTTTAATCAGCAGATATCTATATGCAGGTCTTTCAACCATGCCGTGATATAGGCAGTTGTGGTATCCTACATCCTACTTATATCACTTCAATTTATGTGTTCAGGATCACATCAAATACAGTGGGATAAAAAGCTTCTAAAGCTTTTGTTTTTTGGACAGAGTAACGAAATAACTTTTATACATTCAGGACCGAGGTCCAATGAGATGCTATCTAGTTATGAAATTTTTACCAGTTACTAGAACTACAATTTTTACCAAGGAGCAAATTAACTTGCTATCAGAACTTTGTGAAAATAAGCATAAAATGCAAACCTCAAGAGCTTTGCAGACACTTTCAAGCTCAGGAAGATATTTGATCTTTTATGTGGTTAAGACAACTTCGATAATGCCCAAGCAAGTGTGACTACCTAGTTCAAGAACAGGAACATCAAGGGTTCCACGAACATCGTATCGTTGTACATGACCAACTTTTAGGTACTCATCTCTTGTGAAGAATTGAACATCAGGAGTCCACTCGGGAATCTTACTCCTAAAGACCTGACCAGGCAATCCCACGACTTCTTTAGAATCTTCTTCAGTAGGAAACTAATAATCCACAGAAATCTCTCTGTAATGGGCAAGCCTCGGGCAATTAAGGTCGAGTGAGAAAGGCTGACCATTGGTCGTCAGCACATGCCTTCTGCCTTTGTTAACCGTTACCCATACTTGAATGAGTACATCTTTATCTTTCGAGCAATCTTTTATATCACCAAGTGCCCTAATCAATCAGTCCATTACTGATGTTGAAGCCCTAGGTCCAATCCACAACCTTTTGCACAGCTCAGAACCTGCAACCAAATAATAATCGGATTGTCCCAAGAACCTACATTGTTACGAATATTTCCAATGTGAAACTGAGATTTCGTTGTATGTTCTGGTTCTTGATGCTGATTACTCGACAGATTATTGGGGCAAAATGATCTTTGCCTCTCTTCTAGACTATCTTTTAATGGGCTTCCACTGGATTCGCCATTTTTTTCTTCTCTAGTAGGCCATAAAAACGAAGGGTCAAACAGAGGATTGGGAGTTGAAGCACCGTAATTTAGGAATTCGGATTCACCAGTTGTCTCCAACCAACAGCCTTCTAACAATAGTTCATCCATGTAATCCAAATCCATGAAACAATCAGACAGAGTCTCCAACGTTGTATTGAGAGGAAGAACATTTTCATCCATTGCAAATCTTTCCCCAGAATTCCAGCACCTATTTGCTATATGATCCTAATTCTGGCTCTAAGTCACTTTTCCCAACACAATAAAATATGGAAATTCCTAGCTTTCAAATTCCCAACCTGTACAATTGACCTAAACAGTATCAATAGAAAATTGAAGCAAAGAATCAAATTAGACATGGAGACCAAGAAGGACAATATTAAAATAACAATCTTAAAGTACCCTCAAACTATTCAAAGTCACAGCAATTGAAGATGTCAAAATTCAGGTGGAAATAAGCTAAAAATTAACTTTTCAAAAAAAATTTCCTACAGGGCCCAAAGAAATAGGGCTTTTGCACCTTCATCAAATCAAGATTCTATTGTTTTACATAACAAAATAAAAACCATTATATAATGAAATAGTTTAAATACACTTTCAGCATAGACAAGACTGAGAAAAAGAAAATTTTATATCCTAACAAAACACAAACAAATGAAAACCAAACAAAAGAATCAAAGCAACTCACTATGTGAAGATTCTTGGATATTCCTAAGATAGTTTTATTGTCCTTGTTTATCAAATGCAATAAAGTTATCCATCTTCTCAAATACCCAAAACTTATTGTGGTTGCCTGAGATACAGAAACATTTTGCAACATGTTTTTTGGTAGGGTCTAATACTTCTTATTTTCCTTGCGCAAATCCCATCCACAAACAAAAAGTACTACAATACAACTCACCCCCCCCTTTATGTCTCTCTCTCTCTCTCTCACACACACACGCACACACACACACACATATTTATATATTAATATATCACTCAGCAAACTTGAATTAATTGATTCCAAACAAAGCCTATTGAACTGTGTGGATACGAAGAGAACATTCTTGTTTACCAATTCTTAGGCCCCACCATAACCTCCTCGGAATTCCCGCGCTATGGTCAAGTGTAAACTGTGAATTCAAGAAAGCCGAACAGACTGCATAAAATTGAAACTCATATGTAGATTAATCTTTGGGTTTTTACAAAGAAACAAGATTTCACAAAAGTGAGTGCAGATTCAAGATTTTGATACAAGTGGGTAAAACTCAAGTTTGTGGGCATGTGCGTGTGTGTGTGTGAGAGAGAGAGAGGGTTTGGACTTTTAACGCTTGCCACTTTACTATAATTAGATGCTTTGGTACATTTCTCAATGACATCAACTTGCAAATTGAGTATTATAGAATTAATTATGTTCAATTAAGAACTGTTTGTTCCACTCTCACTAATTTTGTGCGTGTGGTGCTGTAATCCACTGTTCTTTCAATAAAAGACATATAATAATCTGATTAAAGAGGGTGAACCCTACGATAATCGCAATGCGTGAAGGACTAAAGAAGAATTTGTACAATTTTAATCATAAGATGTGGACATAGATGCAAGTCTCAAATCTCATGACCAAGTTTTAATACATTTTTTTTATTTAAGAGCTTGTTTGGCTGCTGTTAAAAGCAAGTCAAATTTAATGTTTTAAGTGGATTCTTATTTATATAATTATAATAATTTTTTTAGTAAACGACATTACATATTTTGATGTCAGATATTAGGTGTTTCAAAATAAGGGACTGCATTTTAATTGTGACTGGAAAAAGAATTATCTATTTTCAATCGGGTTAATTTCATCCGTAGTCACTGAAGTTTCAGCAAAATTATAAAATAGTCACTGAAGTTACAAAATTTTAGTGACGGTCTTGAAGTGTACTAATGCGTTCACTAACAGTCATTCTGTTAAACTCTCAGTGTAAATTAATGACGTGTCACTGTTAAGTGTCCACGTAGCACACAATCAGTCGTATTTGACAAAATTTGACACCACGTGGACTTAATGTACTTATAACAATAAATTGAGACCACAAAGGATGCACTTAAAACATGAGAACCTAGCTGCAATTTCTAGACAACCATAGGTAAATCGGAACCCAGATTTATTAAATGTGTTTTCTTAGGTTGTACTAAGGATCTCAAAGGGCATAGATTGTAGGTAAAAAAAGACAGGGGTTTCAAAGTTATTATTAGTAGAAATGTCATGAAGTTATTACTTTATTTGTTTAAAACTAACTTGGAATCTGAAAAAGATAAGAAGCTGAAGTCATTTGAACTAGAAACTAAAGGCCTTAGAGACAGTTGTCCAAAATGATGTCAAATTAAGGTGGCACAGCCTCAAGGTGAAGAACATTTTCAGGAAGAAAACATTGATCATAATGAACCTACACAACCAATGGTACAACAGTCTAATGACTATCAATTGACAAGAGACAAAGAAAGAACACAAAGTAGAGCTTCAACTGGGTTAACAACGATAACTTTGTGTCATTATATATAGCTCATGAAGTCCTAAGTAATGAGCCAACTACTTTTGAGAAAAAGATTAATTGTAAGGAGTCAAAACAGTGGCCTGCAGCAATACAAGAAGAAATGAACTCCTTACACAGAAATAAGACTTGGATTTTAGTGGAAAAAAAACCTAAGGAACATAAAATAGTTTACTCTAAATGGGTTTTTAAAATAAAACAATGTGATTTTAATGAAAGTAGTAAGAAATATAAGACTTGATTAGTAGTTAAAGGATTTACACAAAGAAAAAGTTTGACTACAATGAAATATTCTCATCACTAGTCAACAAGATCATACTTGCCTTATTTGCCCAATTTAATTGAAAATTAGATTAGTTAGATATTAAACATTTTTCTTAAATAGAAACTTTAGAAGAAACCATTTGTATGTACCGACATGACGGTTTAGAAATAAAGGCAAAATGGAGTTAGTTTATTTGTTAAAAAAGTCCTTATATGGTTTAAAACAAGCTTTTAAACAATAGTATAAGAGATTTGACTCTTATATCCAAGAGACAAGTTTTAAGAAAAGTAACTTTGATGCTTGTCTCTTCTATAAATGAATATGAGGTGAAATTTCAGTTTATCTTCTACTTTGTATAGATGATATGCTCTTAGCATGTCATAACAAACACAAAATGCAAATTATAAAGAAAAAAAAGTTAAAATCAGAATTTGAAATGAAGAACTTAGGATAATCTAAAAGGATTTTAGGTATGGACATAAAGAGGAATATGTAATGTTCTCCATGTTTGATGCTAAATCTATTTCTATACCTTTAGCAAGTCATTATAAATTGTCGAATGATCAATCACCCAAATCACAAGAAGAGTTTGATGAAATGAGTAAAGTTGATAGAAGAAGATCAACTTCAGTTTCATATTTACTTTGTGTAAAGCTCGTGTAAGTTGGAAGTCTCAGCTTTAGAAGGCCAGCATCTATGTCTTTTATTGAGGCAAAGTATGTTGTTGAGCTCATAAAATCAATGCAGCTGGTATCACTCGAATCACTACTGGCATGATCAAATTTGTAGTAAGGTGGAGAATGTTGAAGATGCTATTTCATTTCATGTATCTTGAAGAAACATGTTTCTTAGAATGACAACTTAATGTGGTGGGAAACTTTCATGAGATGGTGACGCGTGGATAAAAGGTAAACGTTGAATGAATATTTTCTCTTATTCACTATAACACACATGCTTTGTCTCTCTAATAGAAAGTTGTGTGTCTCTTTCTCTTTCTACATCTTTTGATCATTTTCTCTTTTCTTATCTATTTGTGGATTGTTCTTGAGACTCTGAGTGAATCTCTGTAATTATGGTGAAATTAGATTTGTGGAGAGATCTGTGAAGAGTAACTTCGTTTAGGTTTGAGGTTCTTTAGAAATTTCTGGCACTTTCTTAGGGTTTGTGTAATCATGTACTATAATCATGTGTAATCTTTGTTTTTTGCCTAGTAATTCGAGTAAATTTCCCATTAGTGGGTGCTTAACGGATGAATAGGCCTTTGTGGCCGAACATCCTGGCCTACGGGTGAAAAATCATTGTATTCTTTTTATTTTGGTTGTAGTTTTAGTTGGTTTTTGTGTGCTGAAAATTATTCTAGATCCTAGAAGGACTTGAATTGGTTAATTAATGCAGAGTACAGAGAATTGTTGCAGGGATACTTTTCCCAGGGGTTTTCTCCTTGGTTTCTCCCCTAGTGGTGGTGAGAAAACTAGGGGCTTCCTTTTGGGAATGTTTGGAGCTACTCTCAAACCATCACTCACTCAGATTCTGACCAATAACAAGTATTATAGTTTAAAGCCTTCGATGAAAAAAAGGAAAACAAACAATAAAATAATGGGTTCCTCCCCATCACATCTGACATTAGATAACATTTAGCTAATCGACCATGTGCACCTTGGGACTTGCTAGCGCCTAGCCGCTTTGCATTGTAAGCTCTTTAGCCTCCACAAAATAATAGCTCTGTTGTCTTAGGAAATGTTGACGCCTCTGCTGTTCTGTTTGTTTCGACGATTCTACTGACTGAAAAAATAAGTGTGGACTTTGCTCTCTTAGCCAGAAAACCTAGAGAAACTCTCCATTCTTCTTCATCGGCTAGCTTTCCATTAATTAGCTTTCTGAATCTTACACTAAGAAGATGAGAGAAGTTGAAGATGAATGTTTTTTTCTCTTCTTTTTGAAGTAACAAAGACGTGTACCTACTTTTGAGGCCTGCTTTCTCTTTTTCTTTCTTTATAGCCACTCTATCTAAGATCCCTATAAAGTCCACCTTGTTGATCAATTTAAAATAATGAAAGAGCTTTTAATGAGCTCAATCAACGTGGAAACATAATCCTGGTTAGAGCTTTTCATCTTTCCATGTGAGGTTGAATTCCAGAGTCATGGAGAAGAAAAATTGACATTTCGCATGATGAATGCGAAGAATGTGCAGCCAAGCAGAATGGATGGTAAGAGCCCATATTTTCTCGTTGGTAAAAGAAGGAGTAAGGTTGGAGTTGGGGAAGATGGTAGAAAGTTGTGGGTTTTATGAATGTGTAGATAATAAGTAAGTACAAAGCTGTTGGGCTTATGAAATATAGATAAAATGTATGTTTGATCAATTTAATCAACTTAAATTATAATTTAAGCTTAACCAAACAGGGTAACAAGGTTTTAATGAAAAAACGAGCATCTATCATTAACAATATCCAATTGCTGGAATCACAACTTTACCAAACTGGTTTTTATTTCTAACAATTAAATATGTAATTTGAATTAGGGATGACAAAATACTCCGTCCCGTCCCGCCCCACATTGTTCCATTCCGAATGGGCACTCCTTCTCGTCCCCACCCGTAATATTATTTTTATGTTTCTAAAATGTTAAATTGTATTCAAAACTATGAAAACTAATATTAAAAAAAAAAAATACACAAGTGGGATAATAAACATGGATATTTTAATCCCACACCCCTACCTTATCCTCGTCTCGCCTCCTGAAAATCCCCAGATGGGGTGGGGATAGAGATGGCGCCCGTTGACATCCCTAATTTTAATCCCAAAAGTTTTAGACATTTAATTTATTCAATCACATTTGTTATAACTCACTCCTTTTTCACTATAATAACTATAATTTATAAAAGATAACAAATAGAGATTTAAACATTTTAAGGAAAATTAAATTCATAAATTCTCCAAAGAAAAAGGATGAAAAACTTATATTATGGAAAATAAAGTTATCTATTTTATGAAGAATTAGTTTTAGCTTTAAATTTGTGGAAAGCTTGAAAATATTCAAAATGAGTTTTTGACTTCAAATTGCATACCCGTTCAATTATAAAGTTAAACCTACACGTAAAGAAGAAGTACGTTGAATATAAATTGTTGTAATTATTTGTTTCATCCCATGATCTTAAATCAATATTAGTAGTATGAATTTTTATTTATTTATTTATTTTTGTTTTATAGACGAGGCAATAATGGAGAGTCTAGTCCTATTTTTTAGTTATTTATAAATTTAATGTTATCTACTTTTCTACCTAATAACATTTTTAGGTCTAATACGTCTCTTTTGTAACTGGGGGCATTTTTGCACATTTTTTAAAGTCTGCTTAAATTATAATTTCAACTGGTCAAACATAATTCTTATCCACACATTTTATAGGATCCACAACTTACAATTCATTTTTATCTACACATTCACCTACAACTTATAATATAAGCACTTAAATTATAATTTCAGCACTACGAACATATGCTTAGTTCGAGCTTATATTGAAAATGTTTTCGTGACTTATTCAAATTCATAAGTTCTTTTTACTTGTAACTTTAAGTAAAGTAAAATTTAATTTTTGAAGTTAGGGGTGGTGGGCATTTTAATTGGGAAATTTTGGTATGATTCCAAAAAAAATAAAACTAAGAACCGAGAATCGACTGGGTTCGGGTCAGCTTTTGATTCTTGAACTGGAACCGTGTGTACCTGACTCTGGAACCAAATTTATTGTTTTTTATAAATTTTTTATGTTTTACAATTTATTCACATTGACATAATGATCAAACATCACCACATTACCAAAGACAAGAGTCCAACTGTCTAAAACTTAAACCAAAATTACAAAACTCACCACCACCCCTAAATCTAAACTCAATTGTCCCAATTCAAAATGTCCAAATTCTAAATTCTTAATCGATATTTTCTCATATACACAATACAAATATTGTCGTCTATCCCGCACTAGAGCTCATCTCTCTCTCTCTCTCTCTCTCTCTCTCTCTCTCTCTCTCTCTCACACACACACACACACACACAATTTTGAGTGGTAAATTCTATTTATTTAACCATAAATTATGGGTTTGCTATTTTGGTGTTTAGTTAATATTTATACTTTATATGTTTCAAGTATTGTTTTAATATATAATGTATTTTAATGTTAACGAGTTTATAATTTTTTATGTTTTTTCAAAACATATTGTCAACTCGTGACTTGAAAAGAAAAATGTTATAGGTAGAACTAAATTCGAACTTGAACCAACGGTTCCGGTTCCGGTTCCAGTTTGGTTTCAATAATTACGTGGACTCGCATAGTTCTATTTACGAAATATTCGAAGTGTAACAGGTGGTTATGAGTATTGAAATACCCGGACTGATCCACCCAACGCCCAAACTTATTTGAAGCAATGAAAAAGCTGACAAATACTAAAAAATACTAATATAAGATAGACGATTTTATTCTTTAGAGTATGTTTAACATAGTTTTTTATAAATTATTTTCTCAAACTCATTTTCAATTACATATTTTATGTAATTCAAAACTTTTATCAACTTTTCGATCACATATTTTACCAATTTTTTTCAAATTTTTCCACAAAATCACATATAAACTCTACCAAACAGGCACTTAATCTTTTTCCTACTTTATGTGAATATTTTTGTTGGTATAATTTGTGAACAATTTATAATCTTCTATACCGTAAAAATCGTAACACATTGGTCTCCTACTTGTTAACATAATATATAATAAATGAAATGAACAAATTTAAAAATAAGAAAATGGCAGCACAGATACCGGTGGCATAAAGATTCGAGCTTGAACATGTGAATCCATTCGTGATGCTCTCATATCCAAAACAAATAAGAAAATAAATATTTAATTGACAGCCATGCCTAAACTTTATCTTTTTTTATAATCTCATTTAATGTTATCCAATACAATTTACTAAAAAAATAGAATAAATTTTCTTCGCAGATCATTTCTCTCTATAGATAGTATATAACCGACAAAATCTGCATTAACATTTCTCTCGATTTTTTCTTTTAATATCACGTTCAGTAAGAAAAATAATCTTTAATAATAGAAAATCGTGTAGAGTTCATATATTTCTTTGAGCTAAGTCCTTATTTTCCTGTCCAATTCCATGCAATGTGATGCAGGCACAAACGTAAAAGAATGAAAACAAAATTTAAAATCAATTCGTTGATTCCTATTAATACTAAATTAAATTGATTACGGTGGAGAAACTCTAAGGACAATATTCTTATTCAACAATAACTACTTTAATGAATGAAAAAAGACTCTTAAATAGTAAACTCCTAGTTGAAATAAAACTCTAATTGATAAGTAAATGCAAAAAGACGAAAATAAACATGACAGATTAAAGATTGTCATTTTAAGCTAACTAGATAACTTCAAACGGCTAAAATCCATTGTCAGCAATGGCTAAGCGACTAGTCTTGTCCAGCTCATCAAGATGATTCCAAAAATATATTATAATAGAAATTATGAGCCCGTATGCGAAATTTATGCTCATTTCTTTGAAGAATCACGATTACGATCCATCGCGTCCAGATAAGCCAAAGCTAGGTCCTCTACGCCATCATCTCTCTGGAGGTCAAGAAGATTCGATCTCGAATCGCCAGCCACCTCATCATCAGACGAACTGTCACTCACATAAGGCACCAAGTGTTTGACATTGAAAACGTCAGAAGTACGAATATGGCTCGGTAGCTTTAGGCGATGGGCATTGGGATTAATTTTCTCCACAATCTCCGAAGGACCAATTTTGCAGGATGATAATTTGTTGTACTCATGAGCCGGGAAACAATCATTCGTGAGAACGGCCAAAACAAAATCACCCACCTCGAATTCGACATGTCGTTGATGTGTATCAACTGCCTTCTTGTATTTGCTCGTGGCTGCCACCAAGTTGGCATGAGTGGCTGAGTGTACCTGCAGTAGTCCCTCAATGAAGTCAGCAGCACACCCATGAATACGGGTAGCAGTCGGCAAGGATAACAAATCCAAAGGACCCCGAGGTATCATAGAATAAACAATCTGGAAGGGGCAATACCCAGTGCTACGATTGACGGCCACATTATGAGCAAAATCGGCTTGACTAAGATGTTGATCCCATGATTTAATAATGTTCACAACCTCCATCTGTCCTCCGTCTGTGGGTGATAGGCATTACTAAAATTCAACGAAGTGTTTCCCATGTGCCATAAACTACGCCAAAAGTGACTAAGAAATCGGGTGTCACGATCCGACACAATAAAAGATGGCAAACCATGTATGCGATAAATCTCATGAAAGAATAGTTGGGCCACATGAACAGCATTAGTAGCACGTTTACACAGAATGAAATGGACCATCTTAGAAAAATGGTCGACGACGACAAATATTGAATCAAAACCTCATTGGGTCCGTGGTAAACCAAGCACATAGTCCATGCTAATATCCGTCTATGGCTGAGTCGGTATAGGAATGGGCTGATATAAATCAGTATTGGTCATAGTACCCACGTGCGACAGCGCGCTACGTGCTGGGAAACGTCACGTCGTAAAGAGGGCCAAAAAAAGTACGGCTGACCATCTCCACTGACCGATCTCGACCAACATGTCCAGCCCCATGAAGTTCAACTATAATTTTATCACGCAGACTGCAATCAAGAATGCAAAGTTGTAAACCACGAATTAGAAATCCATCCGAAAGTATAAAATCTGTGCACTGCCCAGCCCGAAGCTTGGTCACAATAGGTCCAAAAAATGGATCAGATGCATAGAGGTCACATAAGTTGTCAAAGCTGTGAACTGCAACTCGCAAATTTGTCAATAAAGAGTGTCGCCAACTCAAGGCATTAGCCACTTTGTTAGAAGCACTAGATTTATGCTTAATAACAAAGGTGAATTGTTGTAGATAAGCCGTCCAAGAGGCATGGCGTACAGACACATTATTCTGACTAGTAAAATGCTTCAACACCTCATGGTCTGTGTATAAAAAACAAATTCCCGTTGAAACAAATAATGGCGCCAATGGCAAACAGCCTGAACCACGGCAAAAAATTCTTCTGCTTGATAAGATGAAAAGCCTTATCTGCACCCTCGGACCAGGCAAAGGTAGCTTGCTTCATACAATTAGTAACAGGGGCCAAGATGGAGCTAAAATGCAGTATGAAACGTCGATAAATAAAAGCCAGCCCGTGAAAAATATGCACATCCGTGAGAGTGCGCAGAGTCGGCCAATGCTGAATGGCCTCTACCTTAGCATCATCAACTACAATACCATGTCCCTATATCTGATAACCCAAAAATAAAATTCATGGAACAAGGAAAGTGCACTTACTAGGGGCAGCAAAAAATTTCTCTGAACGAAGAATAAGAAAAATCGAACATAGGTGCTGCAATTGCTCAGGGACTGTGCAGCTATAGACTAGGATGTTGTCAAAGTAAACCACCACACAAGTACCAATCAAAAAATGGAGGGCCTGGTGCATAATACTCATGAAAGTGCTAGGGGCATTGGAAAGACCAAACGGCATAACAAGCCATTCAAACAACCCTTCTCGAGTTTTGAAAGCCGTCTTCCATTCATCCTCCGGCCGTATTCGAATTTGGTGATATCCACTTTTCAGATCAAGTTTACTAAATATCGAAGAACCACTCAATTGGTCCAAAAGATCATCCAAATGAGGAATGGAGATCTGGTAACGGACTGTGATTTTGTTAATGGTGCGACTATCAACACATGCGCCAAGTACCGTCCTTCTTAGGAATGAGAAGGGCTGGTACCGCACATGGGCTCAAGCTCTCACGAATATTTCTCTTCTGCAACAGATCCTCCACCTGACGCCTCAACTCCTCATGTTCAGCTGGATTCATACGATAATGAGGACGATTAGGCAGAGAAACCCCTGGAACCAAGTCAATTTGATGTTGAATGTCACAAAGCGACGGTAAACCTAATGGTAAGTCAACTAGAAAAAGATCTGCAAAGTCCTCCAACAAAGGTGCAACCACTGATGGCACCTCAACCCCTTCTGAAATAGGCTTCCCAATCAATAAAAACACCCTACTCTTGGATACCATTTCTCGCTCAAACAGGGCACGAGATAAAAACAAGGTGGGAGCAGTCTCTTGGGGCACCATGGCCTGTGGGGAGGACGGTAACAAGATAATTTTTATATCCTCTGATACAAAACTGTAAGTGTTCTTACGACCATCATGTAAAGCTTCTCTATCAAACTGCCACGGGCGGCCTAATAAAATATGGCACGCATCGGAGCAATGTCACAACAAATAGTCTCCTGATACATGCCACCAATAATGAATGAACAGAGGCACGATGATCGACATTAAAAGCGATACTCTTCTGAAGCCAAGCAATCTGATATGGTTTAGGGTGTGCTTCAGTATGTGATTCAAGCTTTTTGATAGCTTTATCAGAAATAACATTCTCACAAGAGCCCCCATCAACAATAAATTGATAGACTTTATCATTAACCGTGCAAGTCAACTCAAAAAGCTTATGACGCTGAACATGGTCATCAGTAACGCGTGGGGTAAGGCTATTGCACCGCAAGACCAATGCCGGACCATCACCACCATCCACCTGCTCGACCGGTAATTGGTTAGATTCTTCAACATCAAAAATAGGTGGTCCGTCATACTTTGTCTCACCCAAATCATCCAACAGCAGCCCCTTTCGCACCCCAAGCTGGGGACATGAAGATTGGCGGTGTCCCCACTCGCCACATGAAAAATATTGAATACTAACCTGATTGTGCCCTCCAACCAATGTGTCCCCAACCTGATTACGCCATCCAGTCACGCTCATAGGTGAATCGGTGTTGGAGAAAGGACCCCCACGTCCCCGCGGGACTGTGCCCGAAGGGTAGATTGCCAGAGGTTGCCACTGTCGTGTGCTGCCACTAGAAGAACTGGTAGTTGAAAATCCAAAATCTCGTCGCGAGGCTTGCTTCTCTAGTAGAAGTGCGCGTTTACACTCCTCAGAAATTGAAGTAGGTGTAAAAAGGTTCAACACATCTTGAAAATTTACCCTCAAATTACCAACGAATCGAGCCACAAGTTGATCATCGCTCTCATGAATCTCATTTTCGAGCAATCAACTGAAAAATGTCCTCCGAGTACTCATCAACAGTCCTCAAACCTTATCTTAAATTTTGTAATTTTTGATACAAGATACGAGTGTAATTGAATGGTGTGATTGACTCATTCATGTGTTCGGTTAATTTTTGCTAAGAAGAAATCTTGGACTTACCCTGTCGCGAGCGGGTAGCTTTCAATTGCTGTCGCCTTGCCACGAAACCAAGTCGCCACAAGAGAAACACGCCTAGCATCAGGAACTTCTCTGAAATCCAAAACCTCCTCCACAGCGCATAGCCAATCCAAGAATTCATTAGCCTCCATCCGCCATTGAATTTTGGGATATCAACACAAAAACCCGCTTCCCAACGTCTGTCAACTCCATCACCCCGCCCGACACGCCATTTAGTATCCAAAGGTGCAAGTGGATTGTGCATAGACGTCGTCTCTTCGTCGGAGGAAGAGTTCAATTAAGGATGACTGCCCCCGTCGCCTCTGCTTCTCTCGTGCACCCACGCTACCCGCATCTTCCACTCGATGTGGTCCACCAGCGCCTCGAAGGCCAACACTGTGATGTGGACCACGTCCCTCCGAGTGCACACGTACCCTGAAATGAACAGGTCGAAATTTTCATCAATTCTCTATTTTGATCCAAAAGATTAAAATGTTGGGTCCTCATCTCGGTCATCTCTTGTACCAACAAGTCGATATGTTGGCGGACCTGAGTCGCCTCTTCTCTACGATGCTACTCGTCTGCAGTGTTATCATGAGGAGCCACCGCCTCTGCCGTTGCTGCCACCGGTGGTCATCGTGGATGCATGTTCTCAGAACGTTGAACTGGCTTTGATACCAACTGACGCAGGTAGAAACATAAAAGAATGAAAACAAAACTCAAAATCAATTCGTTGATTCGTATGAATACCGAAATAAATTAATTATGGTGGAGAAACTCTAAGAACAATATTCTTATTCAGCAACAAATACTTTAATGAATGAAAAATGACTCTTAAATAGTAAACTTCTAGTTGAAATAAAATCCTAATTGATAAGTAAATGCAAAAAGATGAAAATAGACATGACAAATTAAAGATTGTTATTTTAAGCTAATTAGACAATTTCAAAAGGCTAAAATCTATCGTTAGTAGTAGCAAAGCTACTGGTCATGTCCGGCTCGTCGAGACGATTCCAAAAACATATTATTATAGAAATTCTGAGCCTGTATGCGAAATCTATGTCCGTTTCTTTGAAGAATTACGATTACGATCCATCGCGTTCGGATAAGCCAAAGCTAGATCATCTACACTATCACAATTGAACCCAAATTAAATTTGATATTGGATCCAAATATTTTAAAAAATGATAAATTCTATTAAGAATCTTCAACTTTTCGTAAATGTGACACCAAATTCAGCTTAAACAATTTGAAGGGCGGAAAATTTTGAAAGGGGATAATATTTTAACAAATAAAAATAGTCCTCATCACTATGGAATTTTCCATCATTTCATTAAATTAAAAGCGAAAAAAAATAATAGTTGAATCAACTATAGAAATAATTTTTTAAGTTCGGAGTAAATAACAATCAAGATTTTTCTAATTCAGAACATTCGAGTGATTTCCCGATGTTCGGATCAATTAAATGTTAACATGGACAAAAATAAGCTTTTGAGTGATTATCAAATCAATTAAATCCTTGCATTCAAATTTATTTTAATTGTAGAAGAATATAAATACGAATTAAAGAATTCAAAAATCTTTTAGCAATACAATTTCAAAATTATGAGAATTCAATAAAAAATCAAACATAAGAAGAATGAAAGAGTCATATGCTTTTATCCAAAATATATCAAGAATCAAGATCGTTGATAAGGAAGTAAGGAACACATAAAATGTTCAATTAACATTAACAAGAAACAAGTATAAGATACTGTTCACAAAATAGAATTTTGTTTGACAACAGCCATAAATTTTTTAAAAAAAATTATGTTCATTTTTGTGCGCAAAATAGAAAAACAATTATCTAAATTAAAGAAACAAATACATAAAAAAAAACAAAAAAACAAAACCTTCTAATATATTATAGATATTAAAGAAACAAATACATTAAAAAAAATGTAAAAAACAAAAGCATAATCTTCTTAAAGGTAAACTCAACTTATAGTGATCACCAATTAACTAAAAACATCAAAATCAATTCAAGATTCAAGGGCAAGGAAATAAAGAAATAAATCGTTTATGGTAACAAGAGAAAATTGAAAAATTGTATGTTGAATTGCACGTTGATTTATTACTTTGATTATAATCTAAAAGTGTGTGGAGTTTTTCAAGAATAGAATAAACAGAAAAAATGGAGAAGAGCAAACGTCTTTGATTTTGATTGTTGAGCTGGCCGGCTGGGTATTGTCTGAGTCTGACTGGGTTTAGATTTATTTTGAGTTTTCCTCTTCCATTTTTCTAGGAAAAAATAAAATAAAAACATATAAATTTCAAAATTTTGGACCTTGCATATATACGGAGCCTTAGGTGATCGCCTGCATGGCTTCTTGGTCGAGCAGGCTGTGCCTCAGTCCCCAACCCACCATTTGTTGAAACACTTATGTTTCAAGAGAACAAAAACGCTTATTTAAATGTTAAATGCCATGTGACTCACATGATGTTAATAATAAATTAAAGCAAGAAGGTAAATTTCATGAATATTGAAGAATTTTACTTTATTCAAAATTTTAAATAAAAATTGAAATTATAGTGTTTGATTGTTTAAGAATAATTTTACCCTTTCAATTTGACATTAGGTGAGTGTTATGTGACTTTTAGAGTTCAAATAAATGTGTTTCATTAGCCAAGAACACAAGTGCCACAGTTTAAAAAGTGAGAGAGATGAGTACGACGCATGGTAGGTTTGAGAACACGACTAATATGCTGACAAAAAGACAATTTGGTGAAATTTACCCTTTAAAAATAACTGATAATAACATACACAAAATGGGATAAAAAATTAATTACATAAATATTGAGGTCAAAAATGGCAAAAAGTACCAAGTAAAGTTCCATTCAAACACCAAAGATATACATTGAACTTGCCAGATATGGACGCTTTCACCAACTTCAACTTGCCAAGTTTATTCTCTAGTATGAATCATTACTAGTGATGTACCATGGCTAAAATAATATTTTTTATGATTGTTTCCACACAATATTTTAAATCACCTATAGACCAAATTATTACTTGCGAAAAATAAAATTCTGCTAGTTTCAAAGAAACCACAGAGCCACCTACCAAGTATGCAAGCTAAAGACGGTATCAAATTAGTCACTAAAATTGTCATTTATTAAGAAGAGAGGATATTTTCACGGTAAATGTCGCACTATGGAAGTTTACAACACAATCAAAAAACTACCATTGACTTTATACTTCAGAACAACAGATCCTCTCCAAACCACATTTCCTCATAAAACATGTTGTATTCTCATCAACTTCACATTGTCGGCTTTACGTTGAGACGAGAGGCAAGCTTCTGACCAAGAGATTTGTCAGCCTGCAGCGTAAAAGTCAACTCAGTGAGTTAACTTTCTTACAACATAACATTCAAAATCGTAATAAACACGTAACAGACACTTGAAAGTTAAGGGCATCAAACCTGAGACCAGTACGATATCCAGATGCTGCGGATCTCATGGGTGACCCGGGGATCAGATAAAGCCTCAACCCATCGGCAGATAAATCTCTCTTGTCTATAGAAGAGTTGAGATCAAACCACAAGAAGAAATTAAAATATGGTAGTTGAAAAACATTATGTTAGTTTCAGAGAAATTAGGGACTAATGTACCTGTCTGGTGCCCATGACCGATATCTCTCTCCTGGTTGCTTAAAGTTGTTCTCCTTCTCAATGATGCACTGCAATAATCAACATAATACTGTGAGTAAACTGAATTTTTCTGGTTTTCTGCAAGGTCATAACAATGGGAGTATTATATGCAATCAGCTTGATCAATGTATCTGGAGAACAAGTCCATGTACAATTAAATTTATAGCTTTGGCACACATCTCAAATCTGAAATCTCATGATGCTCAACTTAGCAAACTAACGAACTTTGCCCCCATCATTATCGTTATAGCTTGACCAAATCCACCCATCACTGTTACAAAGCATAGATCCCAATATAATAGTTCAACACTGCCAAAATGCCAGTGCCAAAAGCTTTTAACAGACTTCCATCGATAACAAATCATCACCTCTCAGTTTACCACCCTACTTTGAAAATATTTAACACTTTGTTCTCAAAATTTACTTGTTTGAGACTTTGAGGTCAAGACCATGTTAAACGCCTGTTCACTTTCTGTAGCAATAACATCTGAAAATAAGAAACAAGTTACTTTTTGTTTTGGTCAAGTTTTCTCTGAATGAAATGAGCTACAAACATGGTTCAATGAAGAGAATTTCAAGGTTGGCACTATTCTGCTTATAGTTTGATAGATGTTTTAAAAAATCTCCTTCATGAACTCAATTCAGTAACAGACACCATGCAAAACCATTTCACATTTGTTTTTACAAAAAAATTATTTTTAACAAACTTACAAGTTCACCATGAAAAAATGAAACAACACACTGAAAATTAAAGTGAGAGATAATATTTACATACCTTGTCGCGCTTCCCTGACAACACAGGAGGGGGAATCGGATGCCTCTCAGCATGACGACAAGGATCAAACCTTGATGGGAAATAATTGACCTGGAAAAGAGAACATGTAATTGAAACACGATGATAACAATCGAGCAACAGTGTGAGAAATAAACATGTTTAGATAGCACTGCAAATTCATCGAGCAAAAAGTTTCACGTCATTCTACTAGTCAAAAGATATCTGATTAGAACGCAAGAACTCAGAAAGGTGTTAAAACCTCTAATGCTTAAGATATTAAGAGTATGTTTGGTAAAAAAAAAAAAATTAGATTATAAGCATTGGGTCCTGTGAAATATGTGAATAAAAAGTGGATAAAAGTTATGGGTCCTACGAAATGTGTGGATAAAAATGATATTTGACCAACTTATAAGTGCTTAAAAGCACTAACAAACTTGCTCTAAATCTCATTATAATTCCTGTCAACAATGTATGTTACTTAAGAACCAAGACATTGTATTAAAGATGGCAAATTTCCAGTTCTTAGGCGTACAGAGATGTATAGTACCTCTTCATCCCTGTGCATGAAGTTCATGAAACCTTCGTGGTGATTGTTGTGATGAGCGCACTTGGGAGCATTAACTGGCAGCTGAAGATAGTTTGGACCAAGACGGTGTCTCTGAGTATCAGAGTATGAAAATATACGTGTCTGGAGCAGTTTATCATCGGAATAGTAAACTCCAGGTACAATAATAGCCGGGCAAAATGCAAGCTGCTCATTCTCTGCAAAGAAGTTATCAATGTTCTTATTCAATACCAAACGGCCTACTGGCTGCAGGGGCACGATGTCCTCAGGCCAGGTCTTGGTTACATCAAGCGGATCAAAGTCAAATCTATCCTCATTATCAGGATCTATTATCTGAATAAAAAGTTTCCACTCGGGATAGTTGCCAGCTGCAATTGCATCGTAGAGATCCTGGGTAGCATGGCTGTGATTGGCTCCTCCAACCCTAATGCTTTCTTCTTCCAATAGACACTTAACTCCACAAGTTGGCTTCCAGTGAAACTTCACATATTGTGCTTTCCCAGCCTTGTTAATTAGGGTATAGGTGTTGACACCAGAGCCTTCCATGTGCCTGTAATCTTGTGGAACACCCAAATCATCAAACAGGAATGTGAACATATGCAAACTCTCTGGATGGTGAGAGAAGAAGTCAAGGATTCTCCAGTTCTCTTGAATGTGGGACTTTGGATTGGGTTTCAAGGCATGAACCATATCTGGGAATTTCATTCCATCTCGAACGAAAAATATGGGAAAGTTGTTTCCCACCAAATCAAAGTTTCCCTGCATTAGTGACAAAAAGCTTTCAATGTCAATAAATTTATAAGGCCATTAAACAACAATTATACAGTTGCAATTCAATGTCTTTTTAATAAGGAAAGGGAGAAAATTATAAACAAAGGGAACTTAACTGGAAATCTAAACAGACATATTTCACAAAAAGTAAACAATAATATTTTTGGACTAAGAAGTTTAACAAGATTCGTGTTCTGTCAAAATTTTCAATTAGCATGCCATTCCCATGTGATTTCCTGGACGTCCGCATGTTTGGACCTGAAACTCATGGGAATCTAAAGCTCCCAGTTAATAAACTTTCCCATATAAAAATTCCCCTTCCAGTTTAAAAGAGCAAAGGGACAATTGCCAAGATCAGTAACAACCAAAATCTCTATTTATCTTGAAGAATTGATGTGTAAAATTCCATCCACTTAAATAAGAAATTGAAATTTATTATCTTCTTGGACAAGAAATACAGTTGAAAAACCAATAGAAAATAATGGTTACCTCTCTGGTGTAAAATTTAACTGCAAAGCCTCTGGGGTCCCTGAGAGTTTCAGGGCTTCCACGCTCATGGATGACAGTGGAGAATCGAACAATAACAGGTGTCTGAACTCCAGGAGCTCGAAGAAAATCAGCACAGGTAAGCTGGGAAATATCATGAGTGACCTCAAAAAATCCCTTGGCACTCGCACCTCTAGCATGGACAACACGTTCTGGGATCCTCTCACGATCAAAATTAGCAAGTTTCTCCACCAAATGGTAATCTTCGAGGAGAATTGGGCCTGTCAAGTAGAAGAGAATTTTGTATTATTTGACTCAAATGTATCAAGCCCCATTACCTTGAGTAAACAAAGATCTGCAAGCATACTGCAAAATGGTAAAGTAATCAAGCATTGTTCTTAAGGAAAACTTTGTCTAGGATGCAACAGGAAAAAAATAAATCTCTAGCAAAAACTGATAAGGGGACTGGAAATGGAAGAAATCCTTCAGTTTGTCATATTAGTTGCAATCTTCAATAAGCAACATTGCTTGTATAACTTTTAAATACAGGCAGTGTGATCATAACTTACAATTAATAACATTATTACAGCGTTGTAATTGACAGATGTATAAACATAAGATCACCAATAACAAAGCTCATATCACTGGAACAGGACTAATGTATAATTGAAAAAAGGCCACCCTTCTGGTGGGACTTGAGCACAAAAGGTGCCTCTTTAGCACCCCGTAGTAGATATAATCTTTGGAAATTTGCAAATGTTACACTGAATGTTAGTAAAAGGATAAATGATGAATATTTTTTGAATATAAGTCCAAGAAGTGAACTCTAATAATGGAAGGCACAAACAAAAGCTACAAGGAAAAGCAGGAAAATGATGAAAAGTAAAAGTAAAATATTTCTTTCCTCCTCCTACACGATCCACTTGAATTAAATAATGTCTGAAGCTATTTTAAAAAAAAAATAGAAAAAGGAAAACCAAAATAGATCATATAAAAGCTTGAGCTTTTAAGAGTTTCACAAAATTAATATTGATTTTGGTTGAAAACTAATTTATTATCTTTTCATTGATTAATCGCGGCGATATCATTCAAAAAAATTAATCACATAACATAATTGGTAAAGCTTCCCAACCAAACAATACAATTGCAATCCCTTTTCTGATTAGTATACTAAATCAATCTTAAAGAGGTTAAATAAACAACGTATTAAAAAAACCATAGTTAATCAGAAAAGAAAACATAAAATTTAAAAAAAGAATAAAGAAATAACCTCTAGTTCCGACGGTCAAGGACGAGTTATTGTTCCAAACCGGAGCTCCAGAATTGGTTGTCCAGAAAGGTGAATTGAAAGCACTTGATGGACGGTTCTGCATCGTCAAATTTAAAAAAATTAAGATAAATTATTTTAAAATCATCAGAGGAATCGTACAATAGAACAAGCCTCTTGGCTAAAATCAAGAATGCAAAATCAGACGGAAATAAAAGTGTATAAATATTATATAATATAGGATTGGATCGGAAAATAGATGAGTACCTTGTAAGGATCCATGGTGAGAGAGATTTTTTGGTTTCCCCGAGGAGATGGCCGTATGGACGAGCGTGCGGCAATTAATTTTGCGTTCGGAAGGGGGGCAGTTATTTGTAGGGCCACTCACTCTTTCTGGCTCGAATTTCTGTTATTTGCAATTTTTGGAATTTATAAGCAATATTATCCGCAGTTAATGCCTATTTTCCTTGTTGTCTTGTTTTTTTGTTTTTGTTTTTTTTATCCGGTATTTATCCTTTCGTATGTTTCCTACGCACATTTAAATAAGATAAACCGAATTTTTAGCGTAAGTACGGGTGGCTGTGGGTCCCACTGATTTATTGTCTTACCAATATAGGTGACAATTCATCCAATAATAAATTAGTGGAGTTTATTATCGTATTAGTACAAACGAGAGTTGATCCAATAATAAATTAGTAGAGTCTACTACTAACAATATTTATTATCCTTAATGTTGTGAAGGTTAAAAGGCAGTGGGGTCTTCCAATATATTTTATCTGGTGAGATATAATATATTATGTAAATATATATTATAGGGAAAAAAAAATGAAAGAAGATTGAAATAAATAAATGAGATGAGGATGTGATGAGTTCATGGCTCCTTATCCATGTTTTCGTGTTCATCCCGAGTTAAATTGGACCGCTAAGATTTTGCCACGTAAACAGATGACCTTGAAATGTGTGCTCAAGATAGAATGGGTGGTCCATTTTGTACTCTTGCAGAAGACATCGTGAAGGCTGCACCAATTTGTTAGATTAACAGATTAGCACTAAAATATGATATAGAAGGAGTCTAAAACTTGTGTCTTAGATCTAATGTCCACCAATGTTCACCGAACACTTGTATAGCACTCATTGGATCAATATAAAGGTGTCTCGATAGGTATTATAACAATACCCACTAAAAATATTAGATCAAAACCGCTAAAACTTCTCCTCCTACTTCACGTGCAATCACAATTTTCTTGTATATTTTTTCAGATGAAGTAATAATATTTTTCTCAATCCCAAAAAGATAAAAGATTATTATTTTTTTATTCGTCCTAAATTATAAGTTGTTTTTTCTTGTTTAGAATATAATTAATTTCTTAATTCTATAATATATCCTTATTTAATGAGTTTTGTTATAAACAAAGTATAAACTACTATTATATTAAGACTAAATATATTCACACCAAATTTTTATATGAGTGCACTACATTTAAATTGTATAAAAGGTCCATAACCTCTACTTATTATTACATTTACGTCCCTAATATTTTTTTATTGTATTTTTATCTTCAACATTCCTTTAATTAACACATATTGTCTCTGATAATGGTTTCTGTCCAAAAATTCCATTAAGAAGGAACAAAAAGACTCACTTTCCCCTTGTATTTTTAAATAAACAAACAAATAAATAAATACAAAATTTCGATTAAATATTTGTCCATCATTTTAAAGTACACTAATAGAATTGTTAGACGAAAATCGTTAATAAAAACAAAATGTATTAATTAATAAAATGTTAAATACAATAATCCGATGAATTAAAATTAAGGACATAAATGTGACAATAAATAAATGTTAAAAAATTTTATACAATTAAAATATGGTGTATTTATAATAAAATGTGGTGTAATATAACCACTCTTATATTAATTGTAGGTGTATATTAAAATAAAAAAAAATTATGTAACATTTATTATCTCAATTATAATAACTACATTGTGTTAATCTATATGAAATAGAAACAATCTTATCTTTTAAGAATAAAAAGAGTATATTTTTATCCACTATATGAACGAATGAAAGGTTCCTTAGTGCTTGTTCGACTGTAATTTTCTTCAAAAAAATTTATTTTTTACTTATAATTTTTGACTTTTCATCCTTTTTTACATTACCAAAAAATTTGAAAAGTCAAAAATTAGCCAAAAACATCCATTTTTTTCTAAAAAAAATCTCTATCGAACAAGCATTAACTCTCAAAATATTTTGATTTACTAATCCGCATTTTAACTTGCATATTTATTTCACAAAATCTTTATTAAAAACAATGAAGATTTGTTCGTGACTTTTGAAAGGACTTGTTAAAAATCTTAGATTTGTTCGTTACTTTTGAAGGGACATTTTAAATAAATATTTCATGAATGATTTGTGTGATAGCGACAGGAACAAAATGATTGACAAAAATCTAGCATGATGTGGTTGTTTCTATAGCTAAGTGTATAGTTATAGAAAAATTTGTAATTTTTATCCTCAATATTTATAATGTGTTATTAATTTATTCTCAACTTATTTTTATAGTATTAAATATTTTCAACATTTTATTTAATTGCGCGTCTCTATTAACAAAAAATAACGAATTTGCCCTCCTTCTTAAATAAAAAAAAAAATAACAAAAAAATGCAACAAAAAAAAATCTCCAAACTTTTTAAAAATACAAAATATCATCTTCTTCATCCACTCCACCTTATCCTCAACCTTCCTTCACCAGCCACTCTCACCACGGTATCCCACATTTCAACCACCAAACCTCCGCCGTATATATTAAAACCCTCCACCGCCATCTTTGATTCTCTCTCTCTCTCTCTCTCTCATGCGCTTATACACAGTCTGTTTACATTTACACACTCACTCACACACACACATAAAATATTGGTGAAATTGCCAATAAGTCATTCATAGGTAACTTATTCCAAATTAGGTCCAAACACTTTCCAAAATTGTGAATAAGTCATTAATTCATCTAATACCGTAATTACCCATGTAATCACTTCAACCAATTTAAACTAGATTTCATCAACACACGCACCCTCCCGCGTACCTCGAATTGAACAAGATTCTCATTCACAAGCTGCCATTAACAATTTTCTTCTCCCGATCTTTCCGTCGACGATCACATCACCGACGCACCTCGTCATCAGCATTCTATGAGTCGCCGCGGGCTACGAACTTCTACTTTGTTTTCACAAGTGATTATTTCAAGAATTTCACAGTTTTTCAGTTCTGTCTTTCTTCTCAATCATGAAAGGTGGCCTAATCTTACTTTGTAAGTATATTTCAGACACACTTCCCATAAAAGTGACTACTGGTAGGGATTTTAATGGTGTTTTGTAAAAATTGTGTGATAATTAGAGTTCATTAGAAGTTGACAATATTTTATGGCGTTATTATATCTCTAGACACGATAGGTGTTTTCTAAGGAATGAAAAAGAATTTAGGAACATGATTTCATTGATTTCTACGTTTGAATTGAAATTTGTTGATATTAGTGTTTCAGACTCTAAAACATAGATGTGGCAAAAATGGGCCAGCCCAGATAGCCCGAACTATGGGCTGGGCTGGCCCAATAAAAAGTTGGTCAACTAAAAATTGGGCCAATTTGACCTAGTACAACTAGCCCACCAAGCCAATCGGGCTAAAACCGGACTGGCCCAATTATTTTGACTAACCCGGTAAAATTTCCTGGCCCAACCTCCCCTCCCCTCCTGATAAACTATTGTGAACACCATAATCGGCGGCGGAGGTGGGCCTTAACCATGTGAACATAATGTCGCACAAGATCTCCAAATCCATTAGAAAGCAACTTCATCCTCCAACTCCTCATAATATCACAATTTTTTAGAACATCTGAATATCAATCAAAATTTCCAATCACAGCTGCCACAGAACAATTTGCAACAGTAGCAGCTGGCGGTCTACAATATTAACAAGAACGACTTCCGCGACGTCGTTCAGAAGCTCACTGGATCTCCGGCTCACGAGCGACCCCTGCTAGTAAGCCAGCCGAGGCCATCCACCTCCCAGATTCAGAGGATCCGTCCCCCACCCTTGTCTCAGATTTGCAACTGCCCACCACCTCTAGCGTAGGTTAGCACCCACCTGATTTCCAGCGCGAATCCACCCAACTTCCAGCACGAATTAGCCCCAAAAGGATGGATTAGCTGGAGGTCAACGAGCTGTGCAACCTTTCTCATTGCTTCCACCGTTTTCGACTGTGCACGTGGTGGAACAGCCTCGTACACGCACACCAACATCAGCATCAGCACACCCATGGTGGAACAGCCTCTTTTGGTGTTCATTTTTTCTTTAAAAAAATATAATTGTTTTAAAAAAAATAAATTAAAAAATTAAGTTGGGCTCGCCCAGTAGCCCTTGGCCAAAAATTGGGTTGGGTTGACCCAGCAAATATGAGCCTGTGTAAAAGTGGGCCAGGGCTAGCTCGGTCCAACTTTTTGTGTGGACCATCTTGTTTTGGACTGGGCCAGCCCGTTTGGCCCATTTGGCACCTCTACTAAAACAGTATCACATGATTGTGATACTGTTTTAAAAAATGATGGAACTGCCATAACTAAATATTGTTCTTCAACAAATAGTAGGGCATTACTTTCATCTAGTTGGTCAAACGTAATCACTCATGTTGGACAAAGGTTCAAGAGAGGTGTAGTTGAATTTAGAGATGCTTTATGCAAATATTCGATTGAGAGCGGATTTAAGTTTGATTACATGAGAAATAACAATGGTAGGGTAGAGGCGCAATGTTCAAACAGATATTCTAATGATTATATGTGGTATGTTTGTGCAACAGTATCAAATGTTAGCAATTTTTGTTACATACGAAAACTTGTGAATGAGCATAGTTATCCTGTAGTGTTGAGAAAAGAAAAAAGTGAGAGATTGAGTTATAAGGTGATTTCTGATTTGATTGTTGATATATTGAGGGAGAAACCAACATTGTGTTGTAATGAAGTTGTTTCACACTTTTTAACAAGTTATGATTACACAATAAGCTATGAAAAGGCTTGGAATGTGTTGGAGAGAGCAAATGGATTGATTTTTGGTGACGCGTCTGAATCTTTCTAGTAGTTACATTGGTATATTGAGGCTACAAGGTCATTTAATCGTGGAAGTCATATTGATTTAGAGGTATACCAAGTTTCCAAAAGATTCCAAAGATTGTTTATTTCTTACCATGTGTGCATTCATGGGTTTAATCATTATCGTCTCATGTTGTTTATCGATGGAACATTTTTGAAAGGAATGTTCAAGGGTATCTTGTTGTCTGCAACCGCTAAGAACGGCAACCAAGGTAAGATACTGTTTTTATGTTATTTTGTGATACTGTTTTGTGATATGATTTATAAGATCCTATTAGATACTGTTTTTCTGTTATTTTGATATTATTATTTTGTGTAGTTTTATATCCATTGGCTTATGTTGTTGTAGATTCTGAGAACTACGATAATTGGTTGTGGTTCTTGGAACATCTGCGTAGTATTGTTCAGAGTACTCGGGAGCTTACGTTTGTGTTTGATCAGAATGTTGGGTTAATGGAAGTCTTGCCTAAGGCATTTCCTACATCGAATCATTTTTTTTGTTTACAACACCTTAAAGGAAATTTGAGAGATAAATTCAACAGTAATGGCTTTTCAAATAGTTATAAAGAGTGTATGGTCTGATTGTTCTAGGAATGTGCGCATGTTCCAACAATTGCATTATTTAACCAGAAGTTAGAGGTATTGAAACGTGGGGGAAAGCTATTGTTCAAAAGTTTGTAGATAGGTTACTATTTGAAAATTGGTTGAATGCTTATAGTGTTGGATGTCGGTATGGAGAGACGTCATCAAATGCAGTTGAGTCTTTCAATGCATAGATAGTTGACTGTAGGAGTTTGCCCATAACTTGAATGATTGACATGTTGAGGATAAAGCTGACGAACATGTTTGTTATGAGAAGAACCGATTCTGGTAATATTATGATTCTGTTTTATTTTCTACATGATATTATTTTATTTTCGATATAATACTGTTTTATTTTCAATATGATACTGTTTTATTTTTTATATGATACTGTTTTATTTTCTATATGATACATATTGATGTAGGTGAGTGAACGGGAGTTGTCTGTCCGAAGATGATAGAGAAGTTGCAGGGATAAGCAGATGAAAGTCGATCATGGAATATGAAGCGGTCTTTCGATATAATTTTTGAAGTTTTTTCAGATCCATTTGTTTGTGTGGATATCTGCAAAAGTACATGTTCTTGTTCCCAGTGGTAGCTGAATGGGTTTCCATGTGTGCATTCAGTCGCTACAATTAATAGATCTAGAAGGCGCATTGATGAATTTGTTGATTATTATTTTCATGTTGCAGCATTCCGCAAGTCCTATGAAGAAGCTATACATCTCATTCCTACGTCAATGAGGTTAGAATTTGACAATTCTGTCGAGTTTGACATTTTGCCTCTACTTACAAAAAGACAACATCGAAGACCTAAAAAGAGACGAATTAGATCAATGGGTGAACAAGTGCAAATGATATGATGTAGAAGGTGTGGAAAGTTAAGTAATTACAATAAGAAGACTTGCAATGAGTCATCGGCCTAAGAGCTTGTTCCCGTAAAGGATATTATTTTTTCTTTTTTAAATATATAGGAACACCAGTGTCTTGTAATCATTTGTTGGTTGAATTAATGAAAGCAACATTTATTTTCACGAAACAATATCACAAAATATTTATCTTAATAAAACAGTATCTCATTAAGAACATTACGTTGCAATACAGTATCACAAATTACTATAATCTCTGGTGTTTTTAAGAGTCATTGGCCTAAGAGTCTGTTATTGTGAAGGATATTATTGTTTCTTTTTTAAATTTTTTGATGGAGAGATATTATTTTTTTAATATACAGTAACACAATTGTCTAGTAATCATTTGTTGGTCGAATTAATGAAAGCAACATTTATTTTCATAAAACAGTATCACAAAATATTTATCTTAATAACATAGTTTAACAAAAAAGTATCACAATATGTTTATCTTAATAAAATAGTTTAACAAAAAAGTACCACAAACAGTATCTCATTTAGTAGTATGTTGCAATACAGTATCAAACAAAACTGCAAATACAATTTACAGTATCAAACCCAAATTTACGACTAGAAAATCTATTCATCTAGAAAAGTATCCATTTAAAATCTATTCATTCATCTACAACAAAATCCCTGATGAATTGAAAAATCATATTTGCTTTATATTGTTTCACTTCCTTCATTGTCATGGTTTCTTCTATCTCTTAATTCTTTGCTAGTCTCTCCATCACATGGCAAATATATATTCTACAATCGACACTGCAAAATAAAATTCAGAAACATATAGTAAATGTCGGTGTGCATAGTCATTTAAACACAAGATAATACAAATAGGGAAGGAGTAGTCGCTTCTTACGTCCCAATGTGCTGTTGCGGACATTTCTCGTAGGAGATCAATGGATGATTAAATTCTTCTTCTTTGTATTCAACAGTATTTATAACGGGAGATTTTATAAACAGTTCTTTTTGTTTGCTCTCAACATATTCTTTCTACACGTATTTAGAAAAAAACAACAATGTAAAATCCTAGACTTGTATTTTAAAACTTACTGTAAATACAGTACGTAACAACTCATTATCTTACTAATATCCTAGCATCCTCAATATATCTGTTTGACGTCCCGTCTCTTGGCAAATTGCTGTTGTAATGTGTCCATTAACCTGTCTCTAACTCGAATGTGAGTAGTGTCCAATGGTTTAGAACTACGTCAGATCATTTTCCTACATTTGAGTTCATCGAGAATAGCAAAAGTCGAGGCTGCCTGGTGTTATGGAGGTGCTCCAACACTATGTTGATTTTTTGTGATCTTGGAATTGTCATTCCAGGATTTGTGACATATAGCTACAATATTCAAATTTAATATCAAGATAAGAAATTATTTTGTTTTAGAATTAGGTTTGTAATTGAAATGTTTGTGTTGAAATTAAACAATTCACCCATCATAAAGAATAAAAAATGACAAATCTTGTGTTGTAAGTGCTGTCTACAATTGGGTCATTGGCCTTTAGGATTTTTAGTATGCATCAACTGCCCGTAGATAAAGTATCATAGTTATGTTTTGTATATGTTTATAATTTAGGAATAGAATTTTTACTTTTTACAATCTTATAGTATTCGATATTGACTCGTCTCGAAGAATATCAAACAAATCTCTCAATGTCACAAAGCAAAATTCTGCTTCGGTCGACTTGTAAATTGTCGCTCTGCAATATAACACAGCATTAAGCAATGAAACAATATCACAATATCATAAGTAAAACATTCAGTAGTTGAAACAGTATCACAATATTTAAACAGTATCACGAAAATAGTATCACAATATCATAAGTAAAACATTCAGTAATTGAAACAGTATCACAATATTTAAATAGTATCATGAAAACACTCTCACTATCAAAATATCAACAATTAGGTATGAAAAAGACTTACTACAGGTTTTGGCTTTTTCCGATTTTTGCGATCTTGTTGCTATCAGCTGCACTTAACTGTTTTGCTGTCAACAATTTTGCATTGATTTTGGTTGGTACTTTTTTTGCTTTCCTCATTGGAAGATCGGAAAGATCATTAACGTTGATGATAGTATTGTTATCCTCTTCTTTTTGCATCTGAGATTTAGCCTTTTTACCATTTGCGACTCTTTTTTTCGGAGCAGAGTAGGTGAAATCGTCATCCTTCTTTCTTTTTCTTTCCCTTTTTTCTTTTTGTTTCCTTTTGACTTCATGCACTACTTTTTTAGTCAGCTCATTTACAAGTGAGGTATTCTCTTTTTTCAATAATTTTTTCTCACTTGTAAGAAAATCCAAAGTTTCTTGCAACTTTTGAAGTTGTTCGGCAGTGTTATTCTTTTCCTCCAAAACTGTTGCATGTAAAACCATTGACTTTTGTAGTTAGTCTTCTATAATTCTTATTCTTGTGCTTATCTCATTGAGCTCCTGTGTATTCCTTTCATTTGCAAAATATCAAAAGCATTTATTATCAATATCAAAAGTATTAAAATCATATTATTATCAATATCTTAATTAAATAGTATTATAATAAAACAATATTATAGACAATAGTATTTCAATAAAACAGTATCATAGATAAAAATAGTATAATATCAATATCACAATAAAACAATATCATATATTCTAGTATTATAGATTGTTGTATCATATTCATATAAAACAGTACATTTCATTCTGCGAGACGCTTTCATCCAACGCAGCTTGCAAGATACGTTCCTTTTCTTTAGAGGCTCGTAATTCATCACGAAGTCTGGATGAACTGGTTATGGCTTTCTTCGATGATGAATCATTGATTGTAACTTCTGCCAGATGACTCAAGGGCAAGTATAGCCAACTGTCATCCTTCTCTTCAATTTTTTCAAAACTGCCATATTCTTCTTCATTGACATTACCTTCATCACTTTCTTCCTTTTTTGTTTTCTTCTGTTGAATCATGCTCCTCTATTTGATTATCATCACTTTCTTCTTTTTCAGTATCTTGTGTTTCCGTATGAACATCATCAGATCCTTCATCTTCATCTTCATTAGATTCTTCAATAACCTGCAATAGTGTAGTAGTTGTATAATAAATATACTGGATGTTTGTATGTTGTACTGTATACTATATACTGTAGTTGAATAACTTTTCATGTAAGATACTGTATATAGTGAATTGGTGATACTGTTATTAATTTTTTTATAGTTCGTGTACAGTCGTAGTTTTTAGACTACATGTCAGATCTCTTAAGTTCCATTTAATGCATTTTGGTTCTGCATTATTCTTCTACGCTTTGCAGACATTGAGTTTTTCCAACAACCAATATTGGATTTTCATAAATAAAAACTTATTAATGCGAATATCACATTTAATGTAAAACAGTATCAACAAAACTATATACATAAATCAAATAGCTTACTGCTAAAGCCATCAAATAGTATACACATCCTGTGACGTCAATTGGGTCTTCATTTTTACATAGAGAAGAAATTAGGTATTCAAAGATGTGCTTCGACCAATTGTAAGTCTTGATCTTGTTGACATCTTTAACGTACTTGATATATCCCCAGCTCAAAGTCAGGAATTTATTTGGCACAAAGAACGATGCCATCAGGAAGAGTATCATTAACCTAGAAACATCGTCGATGTCTTCTTGGTTGTTTCCAGTTGCTGTAGCCCTTAACTGTGTAGATATTATAGTTTTAGTCAATCTACGACAACCTTTGAACCTTCGTTGGGAGAAATCTGAAATCGAGGCTGGTTTTTGTTTTTCAACCACCATCACATTTTCACCATCAACGATGCCAAATATACCATTCACATCGTCTGTCTTGAACTTTAGAAGGGATTTATTTATTAAAAAATCATTCTTTGACTTGTTGAAGCACTCAATGATCTTGTACAGATCTATATCACTTCGACGACAGCAATGTTTGTCAATTTTGTCATCTAAGATCAACCTGACAATATTATAAAATGGCAATTTCTTCAATCCAGTCCTTTGTGGTTTTGTTAATGATATCACTTTCACCTCCCTGATCACTGTTTGGAGGTTAGAACGATACTGTGGGTAAGCCTTCTTCTCCACTATTATTTTTCGTCGTATAGGTACATACTTATTTTTTTCCATTAATTTGTAACCAATTGTTTTGTATCCATAATTTTTTTAGTTTTGCTGCATCATAAACAAAAACAGTATCAGAAGTATCAAAATATTATCATAGAAAACAGTATCACAATAATAGACAATTATCATACAAATAGTATATCACAGATAAAGCATGGAATAAGTAGGCTATTCTACATAGATTGAAACAGTATCATATATAAAACAGTATTATATATAATGGTAAAGTATAATAATGCACATTCTCTAAATAAAACAGTATCAAAGATAAAACAATATCATATATTAAAACTTTGTCATAATAAAACAATATCAAAGATAAAAATATAGTATCAAAGATAAAACAGTATCATAGATAAAACTGAGAGATTGAAACAATATCATATGTTGAAACTTTGTCACAATAAAACAGTATCAAAGATAAAAGCATGATATAAATATACCAATGCACATTATCTAAATAATAACAGTATCAAAGATAAAACAGTATTATAGAAAAAACTAAAAGATTGAAACAGTATCATAGATTGAAACTTTGTCATAATAAAACAATTTCAAAGATAAAAACATGGTATAAGTATACCAATGCATATTATCTAAATAAAAACAGTATCATAGATAAAATTAAGAGATTGAAATAATATCATAGGTTGAAACATTGTCATAAAAAAACAGTATTATTAGTAACAAGGAAAAAATAGGCAAATAGAAACAGTATCATACATCGAAAGAGTATCAAACATTTTACATGGTTAAATAACACGTTCTAACAAAAAATGTATCATAGATAAAACTAAGAGATTGAAACAAAATCATAGGTTGAAACTTTATCATAATAAAACAGTATTATAAATAAAACTAAGAGATTGAAACAGTATCATAGATTGAAACTTTGTCATAATATTTCACTATCATTAGAAATAAAGAAAAAAACTGGCAAATAGAAACAGTATCATAGATCGAAAGAGTATCAAGCATTTTGCATGGTTAAATAACACGTTCTAACAAAAAATCAAAAAATATTATCTAAATAAAAACAGTATCATAGATAAAACTAAGTGATTGAAACAGTATCATAGGTTGAAACTTTATCATAATATTTCACTATCATTAGAAACAACAAAAAAATTTGGCAAATAGAAACAGTATCATAGATTGAAAGAGTATCAGGCATTTTGCATGGTTAAATAACACGTTTTAACAAAAAACAAAATCACCAAAACATTAACACATAGTATACAGTATCACGCATTTCAAAGCCTTATATCACTAGTTCTAATAGAAAAACATAACTCACAGCAACTACATTATAAAAAAAATTACCGAAAAAATTACCTTCGCAATTGAACTTTCGAACTGCTGCGTATGTGGTTACGATTTATGGTGAGAAGAATCAAACAGGAAAAAGATGAAATTTTCTAAAGTAAATAGAGGTTTCCGTAGTGGTTTATGTGTTTAAATGACAATTTTTATAATTGGAGGGCATATTGGACTTTTGGCAATAAAGTATGACTTTAGTTGAAGGATAGTTATATTCACACTACAATTTGTTATAAGTGCACCACATTTTAATTGTACTTAAGATCTTCACCTTTTGTTCATTGTTACAATTATAATCTTAACTTTTTGTCATCGAATTCTTATTTTCAACTTTCATTAATTAGCACATTTCATCACTAATGATGGTTTCTATCGAGATATTTTGTTTACGTGCTTTGAAATGAAGAAAAATATTTTATCGTATTTTTGTATCTATTGTTTTTTTTTTAAATATGATAGAAGAATAAGTATTTTTACGAATTCCCAACAAATATTTTAGACAGAAACCGTTATCAAACACAAGGTGTACTAATTAATGAAAAGTTGATGATAAAAATGTGATAAAAAAAAGTTAAGGACAAGAGTGCTATAATTTTTATAGATTAAAGATGTTAAATGTAATTAAAATGTGGTGCAATAAATAAAAAGTATTGTGTGAATATAATTACACATAGTTGAATTAAGATTAGGTCATATGACATTTTAGCCCACTATGGCATTAACAGTGACCGACACAAAATTTTCTCTAAAATATTTTCGTCCAAGTTCTTCCCCATTTTGGTGTTCTTTATACTCACCCAATTTTTGGCCCTGAAAGTGGGAACTACAGGTGGCAAATTTTGCCCTTTGTATTCGACAAAGTGAGGATTGGGAATGAAGACTTGTCCATGCTGACAATTTCTTGGACATTTTCAAGAAGGAAGGGTTTAAGATGGCGGAGATGACTTGTACAGAGCATGATAAATATGCCACTACATCACAATTTATCACACACACAATGGGAAAGATTCTGGAGAAGTTACAATTAAATAGTACTCCAATCAATACCAAAGAGTATGATACTTAGATTGATTTGGTGGAAATCTCTGTCTCAAACTTACAGAATATTAAAAAAAAAAAAAAAACTCTCTTCAAAGCTTAAGAATAAATGATTTCTTTTATTTTTCTATCGAGAAACTATGTCGCAAAATCGATCACAAATATATTAAAAAGATAATAAGTCAACATAGTATCCATGAGCCCAAAAGACAAAAATTAACAAAAACAATAATTACAACAAACCGACATATCAATACAAACTAGATTTGCACAAAAATTCGGAGTCTGTTTGCCACCGTGAGAATGTCTAGCATGATACTCCCTCCGTCCCCACAAAGATAGGCTCGTTTCTTTTTTGACACAGATTAAATAATTTCATTTAATGTAAATGAAATTATAAATTTTTTATACACTATTTCTATTATACCCCTATTTAATATTAGTCATTCATGAATCTAATAAATTTAAATACTCATCAAGTTACAATTGGAATGCAAATGAAATTGAAATGTATTACATTGAAACAATAATGAAATCAATTGTTGACTTTGTTGTTGGAGGATAGATGTTTTTTAGGCAAGGTAGAATTCATTGAATGCCTATTGAGTAAATGTGTGAATAAATTTATGTAATTTTCCATTATAATTGAAATATGTTACGTTTATTTGTGTTGATAATAATGTAAATTAAATAAAAGTATACTAAGAAAAAGAAAATTTTAATACACTCTCTATACCCTCTATAAAATAAGTGACCTATAATATAAGATAGATAAATAAGGAAAACGATCATATCTTTGTGAGATAAAGAGAGTACAATACTAACAGCCAAAGCATGCTACGCTATTACCTTCTCGAAATACAAGGGAGACTCAGTTTTAAGACCAGAGCCAATCTATTCTCCAAGTCCACTCGTAACATTGGATCAGTTTTGAACCATAAAATGTAAATATATTCTTCGAAAAACCAATAGAAAATTCACGATACAGGTATATCATGACATTGTGATGTTTTAGTATTTTTTTCAGCAAAAAATTTAATGTTCAAGCAACCAAATGCCTAACAAAAGAATGAAAGTGCAGCGTCAAGAGATAAATTAAAAAAGAAAAAAAAAAAAAGCACGTTAACTTACTGCAACATACAGTAATTACGAAGCAGAAGGTTCGACCCGCAGTTTATTGCTAGTCCGACCACTGCAATTTACGGGAATAATAATCTCAACGAATATTACATAGATTTAAAACAGAAAACTAAATAAGATAAGAAAGGCAAGAAGTGGAACAGTTTATAAAACCCAACCATCTGCCAGCTTATACAAATTGCATATTTCCTAAAGATGCTCAATGATTTGATGAAGTACAGCACAATTTGACCTGAGCAATTATAATACTTTACAAAAAGATAGTACAGAAAACAGATGCCAAGCTATTAAATTGGCTGCAGTAATGCAGTATAGTTAAAGAAGCCAGCAGCTTCCATTTAATGCTACGTCAAATTGAACTACACAAGCCACAAGGAATCCCTAAAGGCCCTTTAGCACCACAAGTTTGCGGAGACTTCTTCCACTAATCAATTATTGGAAAGCCATAATTGAGTTTACTACGATGGATTGTTCATTTACCAGGCTTCCTCAAAATGTTGAGTGCATTCATCCGTTGCATCTCTTTTCCTGCAGACCAAAAGAAAAAAAGTACAAAGAATGAATGCAGTGGTATTTTTCTATCGGATTATCAAAACAATTATGTACATTTTTTATGTTATGCACATTATTAGTATATTGAAAACCATATTGACCAAAATGTAGTAATTCTAAAGATCAGACGAATTTTAACCATGCCAATGAGCAATAGGGTTTACATGATTTCAATAAAACAACATGAGCCATACCTGTCTAACAAGTTCAGGATTTTGATTCAGGGACAACAATTAGGATATCTAGTTCATGATTTTATCAAGCATCAAGAGGCATTTTAACCTATGTTCAAGCCATTGTCCCATATCGTAAATGGTGACTTAGGTAAAAACTTGCAGTCATTGGCCAAAGATCGCTATGTCTAGGACTGAATGACCTAGTTTGACTTTCAAGATTGAATGGTAGAGGACAGTAGATATAATCCAAAAAGAATCATTCACTTAACCGTGTCAAAGTATATTGTTCAACTCTGGAGGCAATGAGTAATTACTAAGGCATATAGAGAAAACTAACATGAATGTAGGCTTCACGAAATCTGATCCCCTGATGCTGCGTTATGTTTTGGCAGAATAATTAGACACTTGAATCTTTTAACGCACCCTATAGATGGGGAGTTATGGAGGGGGTTGTTTTCCATCGAACTTTTGTTCTTCCTGTTTTCTAGCTCAAGTGTTTTCTTATAGAATCCAGGGTTTTCGCAGTAATGGACATGAAATGATTTAGTTGAGACGTGCTCTGATGGTCATCACATGGGATATTTTGACACACAGCAATTCCAGAATTTTCATTGACCGTTTTCTCTCTTCGTAGTGTTTGTGGGAGTGAGTGGTCTTACCATCTCATTTGCACACACAGGCAGCTGGTTCTTTTCATGGTCATGCCTCAAACATCCAATGTGCTCGAACGAATTCTCTTTTCTACTTCCAGTCCTTCCTACATCATGATTGTTCCAATGCCAAGGTCCGATTAGCTTATTCTTAATCCTAAATGGAATGGAACGGAATGACGTACAGATCCATATGATGTAAACATAGTATCTTTTCGGGTTGTTTTACTCTATTTCTAACAATAGACTTTTCAACCATTTTTGCTTGTGCTAGTACCCCAAATAATCTTGGATTTCCAGCAATATGAGATTGAATGCCATAACTCTATGTAAATAAAGAGACTTTATCCTCCACCGTTGTATTTTCTCCTCGAAGTTATTTTATTTAAAAAGCGGAAAATTAACAAGACAAAGTTTAATGTCCATCCTAAACCCAAATACATAGTCAACTCTTATAAAAACAAACTAAGCCTTGTTCTCAATAAGTTTGGGACTAACTATAAGATTGCTTTTCTGCCACTCCATTTAGTTCATCGTTGCATGTACTAGAAGATCTAAAAATACTAGATACTTAGGAACTACTATAGATGTTAATTTTGGTCAACTCCCTCTTGTGACATATTTCCCTTCACTTCTATTGAATTCTTTAGGTCTACCCAAAACATGTCCCAACTACCTAACTAGAACATCCTTCAATATATCCCTAATCAGATCAACCTCCACTTGGTGGTGTATATTCTCACTTCTTTTCTTGTCCATTTTAATATAAACACATGCCCACCCATCTTAACATCTCATCTTAAGAACATTTTGTTCTCTAACAATCCAATATTAAGTACCATGCAGCACAGCATATAATAGAACTAATGTCACAAGGATCTTCCTATCATACAGAATTTCTGTAGCACTTCTCTACCTAATCCAACCACTCTAATCCTATTTAATTCCTTGTTCCTTGTTAATAATCAGATCTAGATACGTAAAACAATCAGTTTTGGGGACAACATTATCCTCTATGCTAACTCCACTATTACCTTATTCCTACTATTACTGAAGAAATATAGCAAGAGTGATGTTGCTATATTGTGTCTTTGTTCACGCCTTAGTTGTCATGAGAATGTAGAGGCTTTGATTCCTTTAGATACTGCTAGTTCTACTCAGCTAGAGGTTCATTAGCCGGGGCACTTTCGCAAGAATTCTTCTGATGACTTGGTTGGTTTGGATGAGCGGCAAGAGGCCGATGGTTTTACTGCAGTACAAAGGAAGAAAAATCTGAAAGTCACTGATATCCCGAGCCTAATCAAACGGGTGACTCGTAGTCAGACAAGTACTTCGTCACGTAGCCAGTCTTTTTGATGAGTGTTATCATCTAGAATGTGAGAGGTGTATGCAATATTGTCACTCGTAGATGACTTAAGAAATTGGTTCGGCTTCACTAGGTATATTTTTTTGTGCTGTTGGAGCCATTTGTTTTGAGGAAGAACTTTGACTTTATCCGACGATTTTTCTCTTTTGATGTGGGATTACAGAATGAGTCGGATAAGATTTGGTGTTTTTGGAATTTGGGGACTACTGTTACTTCGATTGTTGATTATCCACAATTCATTCACATTAAAGTTGAGAATCCTAGATTAGCTAGATTGTTGTTTATTACTCCGATCTATGCTTCTTGCTCGTTGGTTGGACGTAGGAATTTATGGGTGGGTCTTCACCAGATATTCCTTTCTGTGGATGGGTCGTAGCTAGTTAAGGTAGACTTTAATGTGATCGCTCATAATGTTGAGCATATTGGTAGAAATACTCGTGATAAGGGCACTTCAAACTTTACAGATATGATGATGAATTGTAGTTTGACAAATGTAGGGTATTATGGAAGTCAGTACATGTGGACAAATGGAAATGTTTGGAAGCGTCTGGACAGAATTTTAATTAACTCATTGGTTGCCTCATTTTGTTCTCGGTTTTCGGTTCGTCATCTGAATCGAAGCACTTCTGATCACTCACCTCTTTTGATTCAGTAGTCTTCTGACAATGATTTGGGGGCTTCGTCCTTTTCGATTCCTCAATATTTGGTCTAAGCATCACGATTTTCTGGACTTTGTATCTCAGAAGTGGTCATTTCCTACCCATCTTACGGGAATGGCTGCTTTCTGGATCTTCTAGACTCAATCAGGGACTTCGTTGGTGGAATCGACATGTATTTGGTAATATTTTTTCAGAGTTAAAGAATATAGAGTGTAGGGTGGACGAGGCAAAGTTAGACCATGACAAAGATTCTTTTTCTTCTCATCGTGATTCTTTGCATCAGGCTCAGGTAGTTCTAAACTGTACTTTATCTGTTGAAGATGCCTTTTCGAAACAAAAAGCAGAGGCACATGGGACTTATGAAGGTGATCATAATACCTGATATTTTCATTCTATAGTTCAGGGACGACGCATTCGAGCTAGGATCCGGTCTATTACTTCAGCTTCGGGTGAGGTGTTTGAGTCTCCTAAGACTATTCAGCCTTCAATAGTATCTTTCTTCCATGAGCTTCTGTCGGCTCCTCCTCAGTCTGTCGACCTTATTCAACTTGGTATTATACCTAGATTGGTGTCTGATGAGGACAATTTGCAGCTTAATCGGACTCCTACTTTAGCTAAGGTGTGAGAGGCTATTTTCAGTATTGATCCAGACAGTGTCGCCGGGCAAGATGGGTTTTCATCTCATTTTTTTCAAGTCTGTTGGAACATAGTATTAGATGATGTGTTTCAGGCAGTCTTGGACTTCTTTGCTGGAGAGCACCTACCTAGGAGTTTTGCAGCTACTTCTCTTGTCTTGCTTCTAAAATAGGACAATGCCTGTAGGTGATCAGAGTTTCATCTTATCAACTTATGTACAGTGTTTAATAAGTTGATTACGAAGTTGATGAATTTGCGACTGAGTACTTTACTATCTCACATCATCTCAGCTTCTCAGAGCGGATTCTGTGACGCCCCAAAACTTATTTGTTTGGGTACCACAAACATTTTTGTGACATAATTATAAAACAAAAATATTAGATAAGAAAATAAAGATAAAATTCGAAATTAATCAAATTTCGAATTAACACTTAGAAGTCTTAAAAGGAATAACTATAATTTGACACATTCTAAATTTGTTTCCACCACAAGCCGTGCTCACGTCTCAACCTCCATGAACCCTAGTTTCTTGAAAAAAGGGTAGAACATAATAGTTGACATTTCTAAATCCCAATAAGTACACAATAAATAATCTTAAATTCATAACGTAATGGAGACACAATGATTTTTACCGAATTTTGTGATAAAATCCATTGTGCGTAGCGCTATTAAACTCTGGTCCCCTTATCGTAATCATAATCATATCATATTCATATGGGACCCATGTTCATAACTTTCAAAGGCCTAGAATTTCAATAACATGGCATAACGTACATACCTTTGGAAATGATAAGAAAAGGGTAAGAAGAGCAGGAAATAGTGGTATGATCCCTTCAATAATATGTCGTATAATATCAATAGTGGAGAGTGGTTGTGAGGGTGGAGAAGTGAGTCTTTAAATAGGGTAGGCTAAGACTATGTGCATACCTTTATTTATGGAAAAACGCGTGTGTGTGAAGTAATTGCTCATTTTTGTATTATAATGAGGTTATCTCTCTCTTAAAATCCGTGTAATTTAAATTATATAGAAAGTATGTTAATAAATTAATAATTTTCTTTTTTTACATGCGTTCACACACATTAATGGTAAGAATATATATTCTTCCACTTTTAAAGATTTACATGATATGGAATATATGTTAATAAATCAATAGATTCTATTTTTACATGCGTTCACACACATTAATGGCAATAACATATATTCTTCCATTCTTAAGGATTTAAATAATATGGAAGGTATGTTAATAAATCAATAATTTTCATTTTTACATGCATTCACACATTAATGGCAAGAATATATATTCTTCCATTCTTAAAGATTTAAATAATATAAAAGGTATGTTAATAAATCAATAATTTCCTAAAATCATGTTGAAATATGTAATCACACATCTAGAATTGCAGCAAAGTCTCCAAAAATAATTGGGTTAACACTTAAATTGGTCATCTAACTATTAATCCTTATAATTAGGTTCAAATTCGAGTGCGGAGTGTTATAGATTCATCTCGGGACGGCTCATTGGAGATAATATCCTCTTTTCACAAGAGTTACTACATACACTTGATATGAAAGTGCGAGGAGATAATGTTATCTTCAAGCTTGATATGACTAAAGCCTATGACCGCATGGATTGGAGCTTCTTGATATCTATTTTAGAGGGTTTTATGTTCGATGCTCTTTGGATTGATCGGATACGAAAGTGTATTTCAGAGTGTCGATTCTCGATCCTGCTTAATAGCATGCCACGTGGTTTTTTCTCATCATCTCAGAGGCTCAGACAGGATGATTCCATATCTCCATCGCTGTTTATTATTGCTGCAGACTATTTTTCACGACTACTCACTCAATAGTATCAACATATTTCTTCGATGGCATACAAACATGAGGATGACGCTCTCATATCTCATTTGTCCTTTGCAGACGATATGATTATTTTTGTCAACGGCCAAAAGCAGTCTATCAGACGGTTTTACAGTGTATTGACGGCCAAAAGCAGTCTATCAGATGAGTTTTATAGTGTATTGAACACCATGAGGAGGCTTCTTAGCAGTTGACGAACAGAGATAAGAGCAGAATTATCTTTCCTAAGAAATTATCTCTGTTCAGCAGTTGATGAACAGAGATAAGAGCAGAATTATCTTTCCTAGGAAATTTTCTACTAGTCAGATACACAGGCTGGAACATTTGACAGGATTTCGTTATCAACAATTTCACTTATCTTAGTGTTTCTTTATTTAAAGGAGCCATGAAGATCTTATATGATGACATAGTCCAGAAAGTCCAGAGTAGAATTTCTGGCTGGGCCTCGAGACTCCTATCATATAGGGGACGAATTACTTTGATACTATCTGTACTATCCTCTATTCCTCTCTATCTCCTTCAGATTATAACACCTCCTAAAGCCATATTGAAGAAGTTAAAAGACATATTTGCTAGGTTCCTTTGGGACTCAAGTGACCATGCACACAGATTATATTAGAGGAGATGGAAAGACATTTGTATTCCTACTGAAGAGGGTGAATTGGACTTTAGAAGACTGCAGGATCTTGTTGATACATTCTCTATAAAGCTCTGGTGGTTATTTAAATCTCAGCGATCATTATGGACTTAATTTTTACTGAGTAAGTATTGTAAAGGTACCCATCCGTTACTGTCTACTATTCCTTACTATTTCAGTTGTATAGAATAGACTGAAGCATATAGGCTCACAGGCGAAGACACACATTGCTTGGCAATTAAGGCGTGGGCAGATAGGTTTTTGGCATGAGTACCGGATGGGCGAGTCTACATTAGCTGATCAGCACCCACACTTGCCAGATTCTTCTATCCAGATTAGAGACTTATTTGATGATACTGGATGAAACATTGACCAACTTCTTCAGCTAGTACCATATATTATTGTCGAGCAGATAGAGAGCATCCCTATCACTGCTGGGGTGCACGATCAAATTATGTGGAAAGATACTTCGAATGGTAGATTTGTTACCAAGTCTGCATGGCAGCTAATTCGCACGGAGCATACTATCCAGAATGTATACAACATGATTTAGAATTCTAATATCCCGACAACTGTCTCTTTCTTCTACTGGAGACTATGACAGGATCTTATCCCAATTGATGTTGTGAATCAGAGGCGGATTGGAAGTCATATGGCTTTTCGTTATTAGTGTTGCTCGACTATTGAAACTATCCAGCATTTATTTATTCACAGTTGTATTGCCGACTAGGTTTAGAACCATTTTTCTGATATTTTTCATATAACCCTTCGGTCGATGGAGGATTTTCAGTATCGCTTTCAGTATTGGCATTTCTCGAGTCAGTTTGTCATGAAAGGTCATATTTGCACGATCATTCTTCTTTTAATTTTCTAGTTTATTTGAACTGCGAAAAATGATGTGAAATACCAGAATATCTCTATAGAGTCGACACGAATCATCTGGAGAGTATACAATACTATCTCCTTACTACGTACAGGTTGTTTATTTCGAATTATTCATTGGCGAAGAGATATGAATATTGCTCATCGTTTTGGTATCTCTCTTACATCCCTTCCTCTTCCTATTTTAGTTTATTGACGTACTCCACCAGTGGGATCTTACAAGGTCAACACTGATGGATGCGTCAAAAATGAATTTGCGAGTGGAGAAGGGATTATTAGGGATTCATCATGTCAGTGTGTTCGTGCCTTCTTCTCTTCATATAGCAAGTGCCCTATTCTGGAGGCCAAGCTCAGGTCTATTCTTGCTCAGAGGATTGTACTCTCAGATTTATGAATTGAGTCAAACTCTACTTTGGCCATTAGTGATGAGGTGGAGGACCTTGGTCTATTCAAGTCACTCTTCGCCACATCAAACATCTCCTTACCTTCGACTGTAATACTATTTCTCATATTTATCGCAAGGGCAACTAAGTAGCTGACTTACTTGCTTCAGAGGGTTGAGATCGTCGTTGCTATTTAGGATTTAGGGTGTAGGGTTTAGGGTTTAGGGATTGATAGACTTGTGCTTCCTACAGTTAGGGGTTTATAGAAATTTTTTAGGACTATTTTTTTAGGAAGTAGTACCTCATTCTTTATTACTTTATTCTTTATTCATTTATTTTTTTGTTTTAGCTTCTAGGATTGGAGGTCAGGTTTTATGCCTCTCATTCTATGTATTTTTTATGAGTTATTTATATATGGTTGGAGTATCTGAACCTCCATCCTTTCCCAGTGGAGGCTTGAAAACCACATTGGAGATGTGATGGTGTTGAATAAAAAAAATACAAAAAATTGTGTCTTTGTTCTACTCAACATAAAACCTTTTAGATTCCAAAGTACACCAAAGTTCAAACTCATAACGTAACCCCTTTTTAGTCTCATTAAATAAAACCGTATCATCAACAAATAACATATACTAAGTGGCCAAGTCTTGAATATGTACTTAGCAGAGTATCTCACATCATTTAGAGTCGACTACACGAATCCAATATCGCTATTCAGCTCAACCCAAACTCGTAATCTCTCTAGATAGTATACTATCATATCTTGTGATAATATGGTTATCCATATACCAAAAAATTAATAAAAGAGAAATTTACAAAATACACCCTACCAGGTTATGTAAAGTGTAAGTACACCCGATATGAGCGGTGTATTTTGTAAATTTTCCTTAATTAAATCATAGGCACAACAATCTTTATGAGAAAGCACAAAAAAGTGGAACCCGACAACAAATTTGGAGGGGTGTGGTCTCTTTGAAAGAGATTGGTTGTAGCAAGCTCATATCACTGCAATTCCCTAAGCCTACTGATCATAAAGGCGGATTCCAAATCAATGTTAGTCATGTATAATAGTTAGACAAGGCTTGTGCAAAAGAAAACAGAATGAATCCACAAACTTTTTCAAGCTATTGAACTTCACAGGAAAGCTCAGAGTGATGCAGTTGCAAAACAAAGCTCTTGAAAAGGGTTAAGATAGGGTATTTGGTATTGAAAAGATACTTTGAGAGTGACAAAAGCAATTGCCAACTTATGCTGCATAGCACTAATAATAATTCAATTGTAGCAATCATATATGTAAAACATTATATTGCAAGTACATTCTTTTAGTCTAAGTGGTAGTCATTCTTAAATTTTAAACAAGAACATCCTTTTCCTACTCTATGAAATAAATTTGATTTTGAACCATTATAACTCAAAGTTAACGTCAACAACACTAATCATTCTCAAATTTTGGGTTCCCATGTGCCATTCTGCGACACCAACAAAGCTTTTTTGTCAATGAAACACAAAGTTGGCTGCATAACCCTTTTTGCCTCTGTTTGATCCAATGCTACATCTACCAAAAGATTCAATGAAAACAAATATTTTGCAACCACGCCAAGACATGTTAATCTGGCCAATTTGTCCCTATTCTAACATGTTACATTAAGGATGCATCACTTTTCTCAATGGGAATTATTTTAGGTCTACTCAAGACACGCCCTATCCATCTAAGTTGACATTCCCTTAATTATACTTAAATGGCATCACCTCTACTTGTTAGGGTATATCCTCATTTCTTATTTTCTCCATTCTAGTATGGTTCTACATCCATTATGATATCCTCATTGTGCTATATTTACTGTGAGCATTTTGTCCTTATACAACATATTTACTGTGAGCATTTTGTCCTTATACAACAATATGTGCTACAAAGTATAGCTGGTCTAAAGATTGTTACACAAATTCACTTATACATATCTTCCAATTATATAGAATCCACTTTCCATTCATCTGAATGCAGTAATTTAAATAATCTAATGCATATACTCTGAGGCAATTACACAATGAAAAAACAAGGAAATGCCAGAATATTCAGATTGTCTTTACCTTCCTCTAGTGCCAACTGGATTGCTCTTTTCTCCAACTCTACGGCATGCTTACTAAGCTCGGCAGGGGACAATTTCAAAAGATCTTAAGTAAATCACATGAAAACAAGCAGCAAAATCGAAACTGTCAAACAATTGAAAGCTCAGACACATATATATAAAATAAATAACTCATAGAAACACCAGAACTCACTTTGAATATAATCTCTTTGGCTAGTCTCATCATATTGTTCCAATAACTTTTGCAATTGAATAAATCGATCTGTTCTTAGCTGCTCATTGGTGCTCTTCAAATCAATTTTGCGAGGAAGCTCTGGTGAAACCTTAAGGAAACCAGGTACAGGAGCTTTTGTGATATTACTTTGCTTACCAAGAGAACTAGGAACTGATGGTGCGCAACTTGAAAAAGCCATCACTGGAGTAATGTGATTTGGTGCAACCACAGGAACAAGATGAATTTGATTCTCCCTTATATGAGCTTGCTTCTGAGGGATTTCCTGTGGCAATTGGCTCGCATTCCTTAACTGAGGACTATCGGAATATTTTTCCATATTCTGAAGTCTTCCCCTCCCTAGTTCAAATTCAAATCTTCTACGGGCATTCATGACATTCTCATTTGCACCATTACAAGCCATGTACAGATGACTAGAACTTGATGGGCGCTCTGGTGTCAGTCGTTTTGTCCCACAGACCTTAATTGCATTGCCACTTGGTCTTCCCCCTCCAAATGGTGAACTCTCATGCTGCTTATTTATTGATCTCATATTTTCATTCTGCACGTCCCTCAATGCAGTCTTTTTTAGAGCAGCAGGCAGTTGCTTATCATTAGGAGCACTGCCAGTTCCACCAAAACTCACTCCATTGCCATTGCTTTCAGTATTGATCATTTGGGAAGTTAACTGTAGTAACCGAACTCGAACAAAACTTATATAGGCTATCCAAGAAATGCCTGAGCTCAATGAAAGGTATGAGGTGATTACTATTTCAGTACCACTTCAGAATGAAAGCACTATTAAAGACAAGTCAAAGTCAGTCAATTTCCAGATAACAGGCAAAATGGAAAAAAGACAAAAATAAATGTGCATACAAAAAGAAACTGCAGAACAAAAAAAGAGAGAGAGAGAGAGAGAGAGAAGATCTATATGAGATTTCAAAATTGCCCCTCAAAACAAATAAGTGATAGCCTACTCAAAAGAGCAAGGACAAATGATAGTGAAAGCAACAAAATTTAATCATTAATTACAGCTCCCGTTTTATACAGTTGGCAATTTAGTGAGGTTTAGCTGACAAACTATTTTAAAAGACCCCAAATCTTGAGAGACACGTATCACAATACACTAAAACAATGTCTCGTCCATAATTTGCTATGTCAAGTGCCATAAATGATTAAATCCTCGTATTTAACTACATAAATTACAAGAAGGAAAAATAGTTAACTATTAACCATTTAGGGCATCTCCAACCGGACGCCAAATTGAAGTGAAAACACCAAGATAGAGCAAAATGTTTCTCCAACCGGACGCCAATCCCATGCGCCATTTTGAGATGATGAACAGTGCTGGCGCAGCACTGTAGCAATAGAGATGGATTAGGTGTGAAAAAGTCTTCCAAATTTACCCTTATGTGGCTGAAGCAAACATTTCATTTTCCTTTTGTATCTTTTTTTCTTTGGATTTTATTTTTTTTGTGTTAAAACATTTCATGACAAAATTAATTATGTTTTATTGTTTTTTTTTGTATCTGTCCAATTTTTTTTTTTTTTAAGTTAAATGTTTTTGAAATTGTGATATTGAGTATCGTGCCTTTTCTTATTTTTTTTAATGAATGCAATAATTATGGAAATTAAATGTAATTTAAAATTTATATAATTAATATAAATACACTATATAATTAACTAATTTTTGAACTAAATTATTGTTCAAAATTAAAAATATAAATATATGATAATAGACACTATTTATTTGGTGCAACATTTGATGTAATGGGTTGGAGATGACATGTGGATTTGGTGTGAAAGTTGCACTATTTTAGTGCAAAAGTTGCACCAATTTGAAGATATGGGTTGGAGATCGCGTTAATATCCTTATAATCAGATTACAAAAAGCAATTCAGTTAAAAAAAAAAATTCAAAGAAAAAGATACACATGCCAGAAATATATAGAAAAACTTACAAACCGAAACCTTATTAAACACACTTGGCAGCAATTATTTAAAAAAATCTCAAAAACCAAAATTACACGAATCCGCCAATTAATTCAAGAAATCCACAAGAGTATACTAATTCCAAAACATTACGAGAAAATATAAAATAAATTAATTCAAGACATATGATTTCAAATTTCAATCCCCGGGTTTGCTGAATTCTAATAAATTAAATAAACGTATCGATATCGAAAATTAAATGCAGTAACTGTAGACAATAGAATGGACTGAGACTTACCATTTTGAGGTTTTGTAGGGTTGCAACAGATGAGAGCGAGAGAGAGAGAGAGAGAGAGAGAGAGAGAGAGAGACGGCGCGAGAGAGACGGGGGTTTTGAAAAGGAGTGAGGTTTGGCTCCAAAGCAAATGACCCAACTGTCTCTTTTTGGAAGAAATTTTAAAATGACATACATATGTAGGTTATGACAAAATTAGCATGTTTTTCAAAGCTTCTTCTAGATTAGATTACAAGTTTATAAAATATTAACAAAGAATAAGGGCATATTCTCTTAATTGTTTTCAATCTATTTTCTATTTTTTATTTTTGAAAATAGTGAAAATGCATTTACTTAACCTATTTTGAAAAACAATTTTTTAAAACGCGCAAAAAAATAACCGTTTTCGTGTTTTCTGTACAAAAGAATGGCATTTTCTAAAATGGAATAGCCGTTTTCGTGTTTTCTGTACAAAAGAATGGCATTTTCTAAAATGGCAAAATGCGCTTTGCAAATGGGAGGTCTGGGTTTCGATTCTTCAATGCGGCTTCCTTTTTTTTTTTTTTTTTACGCTGAGCAAAATGATGATAATTTAAGCAATTTTCGCATTTTTTTAACAAAATGTGGATCCTTTCCAAAGTGGCGAGGAGCGTGTTTTCAACCCAAGGAGGTCAGTAGTTCAATTCCCCCATGTTACATTCAGTTTTTGCATTGTTTGTAATGATTTTTAAATGTTTTTAGCATTTTTTAATTGTTTTTAAATGTTTTTAATTCCATAATTAAATGTTTTTAATTTTTTTAATTGTTTTTAATAATTTTTAAATATTTTTAATTCTATAATTAAATATTTTTAATTGTGTGTAAATGTTTTTAATTTTTTGAATGATTTTTAAATGTTTTTAATTCCATAATTAAATATTTTTAATTGTGTGTAAATGTTTTTAATTGTTTTTAATGATTTTTAAATTTTTTTAATTCCATAATGAAATGTTTTTAATTGTTTTTAATTGTTTTAATTAATAATTACTTTTAATTCCAAGTAAGTCCAAATTTATAAAAATTTCAAGTAAACGCGTTTTCGAGTTTTCTCTTTTCAGAAACAATTTTTGAAAATTCCAAAAAGAACACATTTTCAAAAATCTCAAAACAAACACTCGAAACACAAAACACAAAATAAATTCAAAACTCAAAACACAAAACTCAAACACAAAGAGAACACCACCTAAGTAATTCAAAAACTTTGTCAAAATGAGTTGGGCTTTCTACTCGACTAACTTGTCAAATCGAGTTGGGAGAATGACTTAGAACATATTTGTTAGTGATTATAAATTGGTCAAACATTATTTTTATCCACACATTTTATAAGATTCACAATTTTAATATACTTTTTATTAACATATTCTGTATGACTCACTATTTATAATCTATAAATTTTTTTTTACCAAACATACTCTTAAAATATATACAAGTACGGATAAAACTTTATAAATGTAATTTTTACATCATTTCCTTTCGAATTGCCCTGGTTATTAATATATGTAAACAAATATTTTGAGCAAAAATATAAAAAACATGGAATGAGAAATTCTTCACGTAAGGTATTCTTTTCAACTCCCTAATAAATGCGCTCTTCCTAAAGCGATGATTTGGACTTGCCCAAAAGGAAAAAGGGTTTAATTTTGTTTAAATCTTTAAATTTTTTAGAATAATCTTCTTGGTGTCTCAATCATATCAATTTCATCATTTTATTTCTTAATAATTTATACTTTTCATTTTTAATTCGACTAATTTGGAACTTGAATTTTTCTCAAATCTAAAATGGGATTTATTTTACTTTAACTGTCTTTTGGGTCCGATTCTCTTGTGTGAACCCATCAATTCATCCAAAATTTGATGAAATTTTCGGTCAAATTGTAGTTTAATAGATGTAAATGAAATTTTAGAACATCGTTATGACTTTATATCTCCGCACTCAATTACTCTACTAGCCAGCACGTTATTTATATAAAAAAAAAATTAAGTCTTGTAAAATTATTATTCGTCAAATCTGATGATTTTGCTAATCAAATTTGGGATGTATGTTCTGGTTCGGAGTGTATGAAATCATAGGATCTCTATGATAATTACAAACAAAATAGGAGAAAGCCAAAAATGAACAATAGCCGCACATGGCTTGTGAGGACAGATCTCTTGGTGTTGGATTATTAGGAGAACCCCTCTGAAAAATTTGACTACTATGTCAAGTTTACTCCAGTTGGAGTGACGAGCCAATCGTCCCTACAGGATGGAATGAAAATGATGATGGATATATCTAGATGTACAAGAAGTGAGATTGGGAAAAAAGTCCACTCTCATCTCCTTTTACAGCTATGCTTATAGCCATGTTCCATCCACCACCACTAGAAGACTTTCCTCCACTTAATTCCTTTGATAAGGAACAAACAACACTCGTGGAAAATCAAGAATTCTACTACCAGAAAACCAGATGGTTCCATAAGCCAACTTTCTTGAGCTGAGACAGTTTAAATTGGCAGTTAGAAAATGTAGTACTTCAAAATACTGTATTACAGAGGATTGACTAGAGCCAACAAAGAATTAAGAGGACGTTACAACAAACCCAAATCCTCCTAACTCCAATATAGGCTTGCAGACAAAAAGTTGAGATACTGCATAATAAAATCATGGCCCTCCTACAAATTCGATTTCCCACTGACAACTAAGAAAGATAAATCCGAAACCTCAAAACTCAACTCTCTTTTCTTGAAAACAATACCATGCTTCCACCATCAACTCCATACTATCCTACTCCATATGCCCCAAGTGCCCAAACATCTATACATATGTATTCTTCTAGAACCCTTGGATCTACTGCATCGCTTTTTACTCCAAAAGAATGGAAACAAAAGCTACAACCTCTTCCACAGACAACGGTTTAGACCTATGGCACAAAAAAAAAAAAACCAAAAAAACAGCCACAAATGATGATAAAAAATCCAATCTCAAAATTTCTGGAACAAGCCCAAACAAAAACCCCTTTTGTCCCTCCAATCCTACATGTTCTAAATGAGCCCAGCTCAAGTACTTCAGAAACCTCAAAATCATCTGACTACTCCTCTCATTATGGACAAACTCCTTTGTATATAGCTGACAATCCTCAAACAAGTCGAGACCAAATGAACCCCACTGTTGAAGAACTTGGTGATGTAATTGACGAAGAGATTGCAGATGCCTATGTAGTTAACAACCTAATACTTCTAGAATAACACCTCTATTGTCAAATTCACCTTTGATGACATATCTCCATCCTTGTGGAAGAAAAGGTTCCAAGAAATGCAGGCATAGTGTTTGACAGAACTACAAAGACCTAACATGACACATGCTTTAGTCATTAAGTCTTTTTTGGCCAAGATCATTGGATTCCTTAAGGATTGGTACGATTTTTTCGAAGAATACCGACATATCCAATATTCATGTGTCCCTACAGTTGATGCATGTTGGAAATTAGTTTAAAGAATTCGAGAAATTGATTAAGTGACTTCGTGTCAACTTGGCCAAAATATACAAACCCGACCCAATCCGTTTAGGCAAAATAGTTTACCATTTCACCGCTTCGGAGAAACGGGGATCGACCTACCCGGTTAGGTCATGGGGGCTCGGGGGCAACGCCTCCAGAAAGAAAATTCAAAATTATCTGCATTTTTAAAGGGTATATATTTGGCATCTCGAAACCAATATCGAATGAATGAGAAATTACAGAAAAGGACAATTTTGGGCCAAAGTTTTAACCATGCGAGCGCATAGATTTTTCTACCTACGATTGCAATCTGCTTAAATTTTAAGAAGAACGTTTTTGGGTCCTTCTATGCGATCGCAGGAGACAAAGCCTTGCAATCGCATGGTTAAATTGGATCAAGTTCTGTTCTGAATTTTGTACCTTGCGATCGCAGTTTGGTAAAACTATGCGATCGCATAGGTTTGCGTGAACAGACATGTCCTTTTGAAGTGTTGCACGGTTTGGTTCCATTCTTTTTCGTTTTCAACCGATCTTCAACGTTAAAAATGGCCTCTAGACGTCCATTTTGACAGAGAATGATAGAGAACATATATGCAAAACAATCCATTTCAGTTTTTACATCATTTGAACAAAGTTATTGCATTTAGTGCATAACAAAATTCTGGTTTCATTTTCATTTCATCTTTTGGAGTACAAAATCGATTTTCGGTTCGTTGTGCTTGTGTTTTGAAGTGCTACAAACACAAGCGGAAGCAGTTGTATCTTAGGAGTCAATTACCATATACCGTAGGCACCATTGCGGGGCAAAATTACTTAAGGACAAAGTGTTCAACACTTGCCTCGGCCTAATTTTCATCCATTTCATTCGGTTTGATTGCTTTGGAGTCATTTACATAGAAATACGCCAACAATGCATTCATTGAATCATTGTATTGGAAATTCTATGGCAAATCTGACCCCTGAAAGATGTCGCTCAGGAAGAATTGTTCCAATAAAAGTGTTGTTCGTATGATCTAAAGGATCTAAATGAACACTTTTACAAAGCAGCCAAGAGATATTATATAATCAGAAGACCTGATGAAGTCAATATAAAACAAGCCTATTTAGAGTCCACTCCATAGCCACTCAATTTGGAAACACTACAGATGATCCAAATCAAAGGATAGTTGCTGAGAACCACTTCATTTGTAGATTTACACAATTAGGTTATAAAAACCTTAATGAAACTTTGCAACCAGTGAGAGTTTCTCAAAGAGATTAATGCTACTGGACAAAAACTTGAGAAGGTTTGTGAGCGTCCTGATCTGAAAATAAAATGTCGATATGACCTCAAAACCCGTGATTGTCAAGGAAAGAATAAATATCACAAAAGAAGGTTTAAATTCCGTAACAAAAGGTTCTCCAACTCCTATCCACGAAAAAGACAGTTCTTCAAAAAGAAGTTCACGAATAAGAAAGGAGTCAGGTGTTTCATCTGCAAAAAGAAAGGTCATTTTGCTAAAAATTGTACTAGTCAGAAGAAAGCAAAGTTCCTTAATCGAAACTGATCAGCAAACCAGCTACCCTCTATTTCTTTTCTGATTGCAATATCTCACATATATTGCTTGGATCATCTTTACCTAGAAAAGACATTATTATTGGTTTCGATGTTATTCAACAGTTTTGGGCAAAAAAAGTAATTCCACTACCAAAGGGGCTCAGATACAAGTCTTATTACCTACCATATATCCAACCAACCAAATACTTTTCCGTAACAAATCTTTATACCATCACATACACACTAATTCAAGATTGTTGTGCATAATCTCATACAGATTTCCTTACTAAATGCACTCATCTGGAAAAACCCCGAGTTCTTCATAACCCTACATTTTAAACGAAATGAAGACATCAACTTTACAAAAGCTAGCTATATTGGAATGAGCCCTAAACATCTTCAGGTAGCAACAAAACAACTTGCCCAACTACAAACTGAAGGTCTTATCGAACCTACTACTTACCAGTGGGCTTGCCAGGCTTTTTATGTCAACAAAAGAAGCGAACAAGTCTGAGGAAAAAATGAAACTTGTCATTGACTACAAACCATTAAACCACTCCTTTGCAGATGACAAGTTTCCATTGTCAAACAGGAAGGCTTTATTTTCTAGTCTGTCTAATGCACGAGTCTTTTTGAAATTCGATTTAAAGGTAGGATTTTAGCAGCTCACCTGGTGAGAGGCACAAGACTGAATTTTGCATACCAAACCATCACTACCAGTGGATAGTCATGATGTTTGGCCTCAAAACAGCCCCATCACTCTTCTAGGAAGCTATTACCAAAATATATCATCCACTCATAGACTCCGCTCTGATCTATATTGATGACATCTTCTTATTTTTCTAAGATGATGAATCCCATGCACAGTTATTATCTAACTTTGCAGATTTAACCAAAAAATTTGGAGTCATGCTTTCTTAGAAGAAGAAGGTTATTGGAGTGCATGAAGATAAAAAATGGCCAGTAATCTTTATAGTTCTATGTTGAACAAGAACTCCTAAAATTCTTTGATGAAGATTTGTCCACAAAAGAAATCCAACAATTCTTTGGTATTGTAAATTATATGGCTAACTTTGTTGATCATCTCTCTTCCATCATTAAGCCACTGCAAAACTTGTTGAAGAAGGAAGCACTACCATGGTCAACTTCTAGACTCAAGCAGTCTAAAAAATCAAACAAAAGGTTCAACAACTACTAGCTCTATCTATTCCCACTGATAGGAAAAGAGTTTTGCAAATTGATGCAAGTGACCTATATTAGGCTGCAGTCCTCTTGGAAGAAAAGAATGGAAAACATACTATCTGCGGAAACAAGAGTGGATCATTCTCAGAAGCAGAAAAACATTACCATTACACTTTCAAATAAATTATGGCAGTAAAACATGGCATTGAAACGTTCCAATTCCACCTTATTGGCCACAAGTTTCTTGTTGAAAAGGACATGTAAATTTCAAACAAAAATAGGTCCCCAATTCTCAGTTACTCAGATGGGCTGAATGGTTTTCCAACTTCGACTTTGATGTCAAACATATAAAAAATCCCACAAACCTTCTTCCAGACTTGCTCTCCTTACCAAAAACACTTCATGTGCATACCATTCCCATTATATGCATGATGACGTTCTTCTCCCAAAGCTCTCCAATTCATAGCTTCCCCCTGAGCTCCAGGACCTAATAAAAAACCAAAACCTATTGCAGAATTAAGTTCTTAAGAGTGATATTTGAAGCTAATGATAACCAGGGGCAAAGTCCTCTCCCGTTCCCAAAAAAATTCAAATTTAAAGTGCAAATTTTTTTCAACAGTAGTCTGTTTTGAAGTGTAATTGTTTTAATTAGTAGTCCACCTAGAGGTGGCAAAATCGGCCTGGCCTGCAGGCCGGCCCATATAACCCGAATTTTGGATTGGGCTGGCCTGGCCCAAACAAAATCGGGTATATATGGCCCAGCCTGACTAGTCCATTTTTTTATTTTTTATTTTTTTGCTCCTCGACACTAATCACTCATTTTGTAAATAGCTTCAATACATAATTCAAATAAGATCAACCTAAAATGGCCTATGTCCAAGTCTCCAACTTAAATTGTCTTTTTTTGAAACATTAGTTCAAAAATCTCAAGCTCCAATATAAAATTGTTTAGATTTAATTAGAATTTAGTTTAATTCAAGTTTCAATCCAAATTATGTTTGGTATGACAAGTAAATTATTTATTTTAAATTTACTTATAAGTAAACTTTTTAATTTAAGCCAAACATGCTTATATCTTAAAACAATAAGACTAGCATGCTTTTACTATTTATGTTTTAGAAAAAGATGTCAAGAAATAGTTTACAATTAACCAAAAAAATATTGTTATTTTGAAAGAAAATTGATGTTTATCTATTGACTAATACATGAGAGTCCAAATTTTATAAATTAATCTCTTTAAAAATCTCAATATATATATTGTCTAAGTTTATCTAAGATTGTATAAAAAAATTATTTAAAAAAAGAAAAAAAATACAATTAAGACCGAGTTGGCCCAATAGGCTGGGTCGGGCCGGGCCGGGCTAGCATATTATTGGCCCGTACAAAACTGGACTAGGTTGGCCCGGTCCCATTTCAAGTGTGGCCTGCTCTGGTGGGCTGGGCCGGGCATTTGCCAACTTTAAGTCCACCCTCCAAAAAATCTTTTGTTCCTCCTCTGAAAAAAATTGAACCAAAATCTACCTGATTTTAGAAGATGCATTATAATTAGAATACTAATAAATCTGTGACATAAAAAGAATTACTCTAATTAATTAAGGTCAAAATTTTTATGTTAATAATAGATAAATAGAAAAGCTAAAAGTAGAATCTGAAAAGCTACAATTACAAAGCCCGTGATTGACCCGAGGACCATAACCCTTATTTATAATATTGTGTTTACCCTAGTCCAATTAGAAGTCCATCAATCTTAATTGGATTAGGATCCGATCTCTATACCTTACAAAGTCCGTACTCAATTTAGATGTTTCTAGGGCCTAATCAACAGATCACTTAATAACCCTATTAATTAGATAGCCTATATAATTGCAATACAATATGTAGCCCATTATAGAGATAAGTAATCCAACAATCTTCCACTTGAGCTACATATTTTATCTGAAACAATTATATCTTAAACTTTATGTGTACACTTAAATTGCTATCTTGTCTTGAAACATCTTTGTAATTACAATCTGGTCTATCTTGATCAGCATGAAATCAAAGCAGTCTTCGTCATATTAATTGGTAACTAAACCCATCAATGATCATCATATCAATATATTCAATGAAATAGATCGAGTATGGATGTGTAGCATGAAAATTACATGCAATGTGACCTTAACACATGTCTATTTCCAACTGGTCCTACTTTATTCTTTAATGAAATTATACCAGAGTTTTCCAATCTTAATGTTAAACTACAAATGGAAGGATCAAATCTAGAGATTGGTCACAACCAATATAATTTATTCTGCAGGAAATAATCATAAAGTGTATCTACCACAAAAGAAGCGTCAAAATACAAACTCCCACTAAACCAACACATAATCAAACAATACAACATCCATATGAGCTATATGCTCGTGAAACACCTTGGGTGGTAAACCCTTGGTGAGTGTATCCGCAATTATAGAGTTTTTGCCATTGTGCTCTATAGACACCTGACTACTCCAAACTCTCTCTTTAACAACAAGAAACTTGATGTCTATGTGTTTCGACTTTGTAGAGTTTGTATTGTTGTTGGAAAATTACATAGCCGATTTATTGTCATAATGTATCTTCAATAGTATTTCAATACCATCTACAACACGCAGTCTAGTGACAAAGTTTCGCAGCCATATTCCATGAGTAGATGCCTCATAACAAGCTATGAACTCATTTGCCATGGTAGATAGAGCTATGAGCGTTTGTTTAACACTCTTCCAAGATATAGCTCTTCCAGCCAGTAGATAAATATAGCCCAATGTGGATCTCTTACTCTATTAACATCCAGCAAAACTAGAATCAGAATACCTAATGATCTCTAAATGATCTGACTTTCGATAGGTGAGCATGAAATCTCTTGTTTTCTGTATATAGCACATAACCCTTTTGCTTCTTTCCAATGATCCATCCCAGGGTTACTTAGATATCTACCTAATAATCCCACTATGAATGTTATATCCAGACGCATGCATACTTAAGCATACGTAAGACTCCCTATAGACGACACATAAGGAATATTTTGCATTTTTTTAACCTCAACCTCATTCTTGGAGCATTGACTGAGGCTGAAATTATCTCCTGTAGCAATGGGTGTATCTCCTGGTCCACAATATTTCATGTAACCTTTTGATATAGATCTTTTGTGATAACCAAATGATACCCCGAGAGCGATGTCGATATATCTGTATGTCTAATACAAAAGATGCATCCCCAAGATCTGTCATCTCAAAATTCTTAGTTAGAAATCTCTTGGTTTCGTGCAATAAGCCTATATCACTACTAGTTAGTAGTATATCATCGACATATAATACTAGGAAGATATATACATATAATACCAGGAAGATATATTTACTTCTACTCAACTTATGGTATACACAATCATCAACTGTATTTATCTCAAATCTTAACGAGATAATGATTTGATGAAATTTATAATACCATTAACGAGAAGCTTGCTTGAGACCATAGATGGATTTCTTTAGTCTGCATACCATTTTCTTTGGATCGCTGCTTGCAAAGTTTTCTGGGTGCATCATATATATCATTTTCTTAATATCTGTTGACGTCGGAACTTGCGACGTCCACATGTCAACAGATCTCCAGTCACTTCTCTGCCAGCCTGTATGTTACTTGCACACTCGGACGACCGTTAGGCACCAATATCTCTGGAGAAAAAAGGTCTGGCGATCATTGGTACTCCGACGATCTAGTCAACTGTCGGTATCTAGAAATTATACACGAGGGGGAGGTAAGTAATTGGGTGTGGGAGAGACAAGCAGGCAGAAGTTTGAGCGAGTTTAGGGTGGGACTCCGGTGTAAAAAAAAGCGTACCTTGGAACAACCAGAGACGTCATACTTATAGCGCAAGAATCCTGATCGATTTAGGTAACAAATCAGTCAGACACCCAATTGGATCCTCTTTCCTTATGGGATAAGGATCCTCTCTTGTCAATGCAATATCCAAGATTCTCTTCCTTCCCTGAACTTACCACGTTGCATGATTTTAGGAGATTATGATTTGGTTTCTTTGTGAGGATCCGTGCGCCAAACCAATGCAATCTTTCCTTAATTACTTCTCTGGTCATTCCGGCGTATTACGCTGTCTGCCAGTCACGAACTCCTGCGAGGCCCTATGGTTCGGCATGGGACGTTAAGTCACTCAGTGGGCCTCACCGAAATCTGACTGCAGAAGGTTAGGATGTTTGATGGGCCTCCGAGGTCCTTTATTAAAATTTTCGAGGCCCCTCCCAGCAAGGCCCGGATGAGGCTCTTGCTGGGCCCAAATGGGGGCCCTTGCTGACGTGGAGGCCATATCAGAATCGTGTGATAACAATAGTCCCCCAAGTCCAAGCCTATTATTCATAATGGGTGTGGGACTTTTGAGTGTGAAAAGAATAATTTTGTGTGAAGAAAAATTCGATCTTCGCGGGCTCTGCAGAATGTGGTCTTCGCGTGCGTTAGCTATGAGATTTCATCTTACCCAGTATAGTCCCCGAAGTCCGAGGCCGAACATTCATGACGGGTGAGGGCTTTACAGGGCCAGACAATTGGGCAAGAGAAAGGCAGGCCTCCATAGTGGAGATGAGGCATCCCGAGATCCCCCTGCTTCCCCCATTTGCAAGAGCGAATATATAAACGTCGGGTCTCGTGGGGACAAGCTAGACCCAGCGGTTCTGGGGAAGCTCCCACCCTCAGCTGCTGTCGCGGCGGCTTCAGTTCATAAGTATTGGACTTCGGCCTTCGGAAGGGCGGTTGATGACACGGAACTGACAGAGTTGTTAAAACTGGCCGAGATGTATACCTCTCGTAGTCATGTGCTTAATTGTGAGTTGTACAAGCTGTTGGGGATTAGGATTGACGAAATACATTCCACTGCAGGGGAGAATTAGGAGGTTGAGGCCCTGCGTGCAGAAAACAAAGACCTTCAGAAAAGCTTGCATTCTCCGAAGATGCTAGGGCTCGAGTGACGTATGACATCGCCAAAGCCCAGACGATCCAAAAAGCCTGTGTCGAAGCCCAGAAAAAGGTAGAGTCGCAACTGAAGTCCTGTCAGGGCATGGTTTCTGCCAAAGACAAGGAATTGTCCAAAGCGTTGACCGAGCTGTCAAAGACCCAGGGTCTTCTGGCCAAACTCGGGCCCCCAGGTCGCGCGAACCCAGTTGTTCTCGACTGAGACTTTAGGTCTCTTTTTGTTCGAGTCGCTGTTATTGTTGCTTTGAGTTGTAAATGTAGGCCCTTGAATATGCCTTACCTTTTTGTTGTTAATACACTGAATCTTTCCATAACATTGCCGAATACGAAGTCCACTTGCTTTCACTTGTTTAAATACGCGTTGAATGTTTATCTAGTGAGTTGAAAGAGTTGGCCACGAACTACACTCCCTCGCTGCCGAATTGCTTACACTTGTTTAAATACGCGTTGAATGTTTATCCAGCGAGTTGAAAGAGTTGGCCGCGAACCACACTCCCTCGCTGCCGAATTGCTTGCACTTGTTTAAATACGCGTTGAATGTTTATCCAGCGATTTGAAAGAGTTCGCCGCGAACCACACTTCCTCGCTGTCGAATTGCTTGCATTTGTTTAAATACGCATTGAATGTTTATCCAGCGAGTTGAAAGAGTTGGCCGAGAACCACACTCTCTCGCTGCCGAATTGCGCGTTGAATGTTTATCCAGCTAGTTAAAAGAGTTGGCCGCGAACCACACTCTCTCGCTGCCGAATTGCTTGCACTTGTTTAAATACGCGTTGAATGTTTATCCAGCGAGTTGAAAGAGTTGGCTGCGTACCACACTCCCTCGCTGCCGAATTGCTTTCACTTCTTTAAATACGCGTTGAATGTTTATCCAGCGAGTTGAAAGAGTTGGCCACGAACCACACTCCCTCACTGCCGGATTGCTTGCACTTGTTTAAATACGCGTTGAATGTTTATCCAGCGAGTTGAAAGAGTTGGTCACGAACCACACTCCCTCGCTGCCGGATTGCTTGCACTTGTTTAAATACGCGTTGAATGTTTATCCAGCGAGTTGAAAGAGTTGGCAGTGACCAAACTCCCTCGCTGCCGAATTGCTTGCACTTGTTTAAATACGCGTTGAATGTTTATCCAGCGAGTTGAAAGAGTTAGCCGCGAACCACACTCCCTCGCTGTCGAATTGCGCGTTGAATGTTTATCCAGCGAGTTAAAAGAGTTGGCCGCGAACCACACTCCCTCGCTGCCGAATTGCTTGCACTTGTTTAAATACGCGTTGAATGTTTATCCAGCTAGTTAAAAGAGTTGGCCGCGAACCACACTCTCTCGCTGCCGAATTGCTTGCACTTGTTTAAATACGCGTTGAATGTTTATCCAGCGAGTTGAAAGAGTTGGCTGCGTACCACACTCCCTCGCTGCCGAATTGCTTTCACTTGTTTAAATACGCGTTGAATGTTTATCCAGCGAGTTGAAAGAGTTGGCCACGAACCACACTCCCTCACTGCCGGATTGCTTGCACTTGTTTAAATACGCGTTGAATGTTTATCCAGCGAGTTGAAAGAGTTGGTCACGAACCACACTCCCTCGCTGCCGGATTGCTTGCACTTGTTTAAATACGCGTTGAATGTTTATCCAGCGAGTTGAAAGAGTTGGCAGTGACCAAACTCCCTCGCTGCCGAATTGCTTGCACTTGTTTAAATACGCGTTGAATGTTTATCCAGCGAGTTGAAAGAGTTAGCCGCGAACCACACTCCCTCGCTGTCGAATTGCGCGTTGAATGTTTATCCAGCGAGTTAAAAGAGTTGGCCGCGAACCACACTCCCTCGCTGCCGAATTGCTTGCACTTGTTTAAATACGCGTTGAATGTTTATCCAGCGAGTTGAAAGAGTTGGCCGCGCACCACACTCCCTCGCTGCCGAATTGCTTATACTTGTTTAAATACGCGTTGAATGTTTATCCAGCGAGTTGAAAGAGTTGGCCGCGAACCACACTCCTTCGCTGCACTTTGCTCTTGTTGCATGAGGAAAACTTTAGATGCATAAATGATGACTTTTATTAGGGGGCGCGGCCAGACAAAAAATGTAGAAAAATCGAAAATGGTGACAAACTAAGGCTACTGATAGTATGGCCTCAAGTGGGCGATGTTTCAAGGGTGCCTCGTTTCCCTGTCTTCAGAATCTTCCAGTCTGTTAGTTCTTGGGCGGATTTCTTCGACGACCTTATATGGTCCCTCCCAAGTAGGCCCTAGAGTTTCGGCCCTTGCCTCTCTGCTAGCTTGAAACAACTTTTTCAGGACAAAGTCGTTGACGTGGAATCTCCTGCCTTTGACCTTGGAGTTGTAGTATCAGACCATCTTCCGCTGATAAACGGCAAGGCGAAGCTGTGATTCCGCATGTCTCTCGTCTTGTAGATCGAGGCTCGCCATTTGTAAATCATCGTTAGTTACCTCGTTGAAGTGCAGGTGCCTGGGCAACGATATTCTTATCTCGAAAGGAGATCATTGCCTCTGTCCCGTACGCCATGGAGAAAAAAGTTTCACCGGTAGCCGTCCGGGATGTGGTCCGGTATGACCACAATGTCTCGGTAGCTCTTCAGCCCATCCCCCTTTCGCAGACTCTAGCTTCTGTTTCAAGGTATGCTTGATGATCTTGTTCACGGCTTCTACCTGACCATTGGACTGAGGGTAGTAAGGGGGTGGAGAAGTCCCTCTGGATACCAAGGTTCTCACAATTCGCGTTAAACTTCATTCCCGTGAATTGGGTGCCGTTGTCGGAAACGAGAGAGTGGGGAAAGTCGAAGCGACAGACAATATTTTTCCATACAAATTTCCACGCATTTTCCTCCGTGATTTTGGCCAAAGGTTCAGCTTTGTACCACTTGGTGAAGTAGTCGACTGCTACGATTGCGAATTTGACTCCCCCCCTCCCTGTCGGAAGGGGACCAATGAAGTCGATTCTCCATTTGGCAAAGGGCCAAGGGCTAGTGACTGGGGTGAGGTTCTGAGCTGGGAGCTTTGGTATGGCTGCGAATTTCTGACATCTATCACACTTCTTCGCATAAATGTGGGAATCCTTTTTCATGGTTGGCCAATTGTATCCCTGTTTCATGGCTTTCTGTGCCAGGGCCATTCCTCCCGAATGATTGCCACATATCCCCTCGTGTATTTCCTTCATCACGTAAACTACCTCCTCCTGCGTTAAACAGCGTAAGAGGGGGTGGCTGAATCTCCTCTTATATAGGATCTTGTCATGTAGTACGAACTTCGCGGCCCTCCTACGGAGTTTCTGTGCTTCTTGTTTGTCATCGGGCAGTATCTGGTTGGTTAGATATTCGGTGATCTCCTTCATCCATCTGGGAGAATTAGATATTGCCATGACCGCCTGTGTGTGAGGTTCATCGATGGAAGGCTGGTTCAGCCTCTCAATCGGGACGGCCTTCATTAAATCGGAATCTCTGCTACTTGTCAATTTCGAGAGGGCATATGCATAACCGTTTTCCACTCTAGGATCTGTAAAAGTTCGTATGCCTCAAAGTGGGACAACAGGTCCTTGGCCTTTGCTAGGTACGCCACCATGGACTGTTCGCGTGCCGCGAAGGTCCCATTAACTTGACTGACAACCAGCTGTAAGTCGCTATGGATCATGAGCTTTCTCGCCTTCATCTCTTGTGCCAACCTCAAGCCTGCTAGAAGTGCCTCGTATTCTGCTGCATTGTTGGAGGCTTTAAAATCCAGGCGAAGCGCGCAGTTGAGTTTATGACCGTCCGGACTAACCAGCAAGATCCCGGATCCAGCTCCGGCCTCACCCGAGGATCCATCAACATGTAGCTTCCATGTTTGTACCTCCAGGGGTTGGGCCTCGAGCGAACCCTTGGGGATGTGGGCGAATTCAGCCACAAAGTCCGCTAAGGCCTGTCCTTTGATCGAAGGTCGGGGCTTGTAATTGATGTCGAACTGACTGAGTTCTACCGACCATTTCATCAGCCGTCCTGATGTGTCCGATTTTTGGAGTATCTGCCGTAAATGGAGGTTTGTCAGAACGTCTATGCTGTAGGACTGGAAGTACGGTCGAAGCTTTCGGGAGGCGATGATTAATGATAGGGCGAGCTTTTCCATATCCGGGTATCTTGTTTCCGCGTCCTGCAGGGCCTTAATCACATAATAGACAGGGAATTGCGCTGGGCCCTCTTCTCGGATTAAAACTGAGCTGACTGCCTTCTCGGATACGGCGAGGTAAACTGAACTTTGTGACGATGGAGTCCCAAACCTTTAATTTTTAGCACGTAGGTCATAACCCATGAAACGTTAGGGCCTAAAGTCCCTTTTTGACAGAAACTGTCAATTTGACTATTAAATGGTCAAAATTTTGTTAAACAAACTATTTTACCCTTAAATTCAATGATAAAAAAAGAAAAAAAAAATGCAACTAAACCCCAACCAACAAAAAAGAAAAAATTGTAGCTAACCTCCGACCCAACCATTTCTTCTTCTCTAAATTTGCCGCCGCCCATTACCACCCACGAAAAAATCACTTTCACCAACAACTAAACAAAATGCAAAGCTTCTAGAGAAATAGAGGGTTATTGACACACACACACACACACACACACAACTCATTACATATACTTTCATGTATACATACAACACCACACTTCCATTTTTGAACTCCTCAAATTTTTTATAGCAGTTGATATTCACGCAGAAATCTGTTTCAAAATTTATTTTGAATCCATTGTACTATGTTAATTAATAGGTGTATATCAGAATGGATGAGCGCGTTCATCCCATAAACGTCGACACACACCTCCGCCGCCACCATCATCCACAACGAAGAACTCCAAAAACGCTCATTGCCTCCGAAATCGAAGCCTAATTCGAAGCATGTGCCGCCTACTCCTTCGACTTATGTCGTCCAGCTCCCTAGAGAGAAAATCCTATGCTATCCGCCACCTGAAAACTAACGAAAATTCCATGCCCTCACTTGCTAGAAAAACCTTAGCTACTATTTCACTCTCTGCTTCCTACAACTTCTCATAGTCTCTGCCTCATCGGCCGCAGGTGTGCTCTACCTCATATTTTGTCCAGAAGCGCCGATAGGGATGGCAATTTGTCCCGTCTCCCACCCCATTTAGAATTTCCCCGCCTGGGATAATCGAGGTATTCGGGACGGGGATAATTGCCCTAAGACGGGGTCGGGGTGGAGCTACTCCACCCCCGACCCAGCTTGATTTTTTTTTTAATTTTTAGAATTTAACCAAAAAATATTTTGATGAAATGAGTGTTGAAAGAGTCGAATCCGGGGTGTGAACATTGATTCACAATTCCTAACCACTACACCAAGACCTATTGATTTGCATTTTCATTTTGTTTAGTAAACATATTATATACAATTTGTTTTTTAAATTCTAACCATACTATTTAGAATTAACTTTAATTCCCCATTTCATAATTCATAATTTCATATATTGCCCTCAATGAAAATTACGGTTAAAAAAAAATTAAACAGGACAGTAAATAGCCTCGTCCCACCCCAGTCATGACCCACCCCATTTTAAGCGGAGAATAGGTCGGGTATGGGGGTAAAAATTCCCCGGCGGGAGTGGGGAGGGCCGCCCAGGCCCCAACCCGCTCCGTTGCCATCCCTAAGCGCCCAAGCACACAATAACCTCTATCGCTGATAAATAACCTTCGAATTAGGCTCCGGTTCCAATGGGTGGTAATGGACGTTGGAAAATTGGGAGGAGAGAAGTGGTTGGGTTGGAGGTTAGTTGCAATCTTTTCTTTTTTGTTGGTTGGGGTTTAGTCGCAATTTTTGTTTTATTTTTATTTTTATTTTTCTATTTTTTTTATCATTCAATTGAAGGGTAAAATAGTTTGTTTAACAAAATTTTGACTATTTAATAGTCAAACTGACAGTTTCTGTCAAAAAATGACTTCAAGCACTAACGTTTCATAGGTTAGTGACCTGAGTGTTAGAAATTAAAGGTTTGAAACTGCATTGTCACAAGGTTCAAAGGTTTGGGACCCCGTTGCTATTTATCCTAAAAATTAATTTACACATTATGTATTCTTTATTTTTGAACGATAATAAAACTATAAATTAAAATATGAACAATACAGTTGGAGCTCTAATATTTGTAGTTAATAAATGAATAACTCAATTTAATAAAAGTATATTAGTACTAAGTTTGTGACAAAGTTATTTTTCTTTTTATGTTGTAACAATAAATTAAAAGTTTAAATTTTAAATCATGTAATTACTTAATAATATAAAAAATAATTTTATCTAATATGTTTGTTAACAATTATGAGCTTAAATTTTAGTTATTTTATAATAGTTCGTAAAATATACAAAATAATTTAGTATATTGTCAATTTGGTCAATTAAGTGTAAATTAAAAAAAAAATCCTTAGTTTCCTTTAAATTTTTTTAAAATATAAAAGTATGGGACCTGTTTGCACTTTTTGCAAAGGTTAGCAACCTAACTACAATTTTTACTTATTAAAATTAATGGTATATTGGTCTTTTTCATCAAATAAGGACTAATTGTGCACCAAAACACATAGGTTATAGAATTCTGTGCCAAAAACCAACGATTGGGCACTATTTCCATACTGAGAGCAAATGCTATGGACCATTTGCACTAATTTCCCAAGTTTAAACTTTGTCTCTTATCTTCCAAACTCATTTTGTCCAATTTCAAAACATTACTTTCGCTTTAATTTCTCATTCATCCAGAAATGTTTTTGAGAAAGCTTGATCTCCAAATTCAGCTTCATCAAACTTAATGTGGGTTTTCAAGTCCCTAGTCTAATCCATTCTTCTTATGCACTCGGGGTAAGTGATCGTTGTATATAAACATAAATATTGAAAACAAACAATGGCTATGCAAAAACAGATGTCTATTGACATTTCATTTACAGTGTTTGAGGGATTTTTTCAGACTGACTTATTAGATGTAAAATTGATTTGGCTTTCCTTTGACCTCTTTCGGTACAATTTATAGAAATTTCAACTAAATGCTCATACACACTGTATTAAAGTGCTGCCAAAATGAGATTTGAATTGTTTGATCCCAGTTCCAGAAGAACAACAACTGCACATTTCTTGTTTGTTGGAGTCCCTTCTCTCATAAAATTAACGAGGGTTTCTATAAAGGAAAGTTGTCCAATTTCTTGTGTTCCCTTTGAATTTGAGGCGACGATTAGTAATATAGAGAGGGTCTCATCAACCATGTCCAACTTTTTGTCCTCAATTACCTTAAGTAATGGTGTGACAATGCCATCTTCAATGGCCTTATTCTTATTTGCATGGTTAAGGCACAAGTCATCTTTTTTACCTCTAATTGTTCCTTTTTAGTAAATCGACTAATTGTGGAATGCCATTTAAATATCCTATTTTTTCTATATTCTCGTCGAGCGTTGACAAGCTGAACAATGTTGCTGCAGAGTTCTCTTTAGCTCCAATTGATCCCTTATGCAAAACTTCAATTATTGCAGGAATGGGTTCTTCTCTTGATATGAGCTTCTTGTTAGATTCATCAATATATAAGTTCAAGAGGGCTGGTGACGGCATGTTCTTGAATTCTAGAATCTAGATAGGATAAAAGACGCACGAGAGGTGGGATTTCTCCACTATTGGCTATCAAAATTCTATTTTCTGGACTTTCTTTTGAAAGCATTCCGATCTTCTTTACATTTACCCTTTGCTCGTCTAGCTTACTTGAGTACAAATTTTTAACACACACACAAAAAAAAAATGCTTCCATCATCCCAGGTAGAAGGACTCTATGCTGTTTCTCCCATCTCTTTTGGAAGTTGAAAATTGTTTTTCTCGCATCACTGCATAATTTAATTCTAAGGGTGAAATTTGGCGCTAGAGACAAGTGAGTCAAAATTTGCCCAGTTTTAGGGCAAGTTGTATGACCGGCATCCAACCAATGTTGTATGCTTTGTCTTTCATATGTCTGCAATGGAGAACAAGTTAAAACAAGTCAGCATTTATTACACCAAACAATAAATTTTAGTCAAATAGGGAAGGAGAAACTTAGTTAAGGAGGGTGAACTTAAAAGTGTACTAACATTTTATTAAAATTCTCAAAGAATATTTCACAAGGTTCTCAATCAAACTCTCACTTGACCCTCTTAGACCTTCTTGAAGTTATCTTAAATTGGTTTGCTTGGCTTCAATATTGGTCCATATAACCCTATTTATACTTCCATTTCCTTTTAGTCTGAGAGTGGAGATCAACTCAATTATGCAATTCATCCACCCTTGATATGTCATATATTTACAAAAAACTTTTGAAACTTGTCTATACTATCTTCTACATATCTTCTACTACCCTCCTTCAAAAGATTGTTTTAGAATATAAATTTCTTGCAAAACTCTTCAATATGCAACACTCTACCACTTTGATCTTTTCCATAAGGTTGCATACTATTCTATAGTGTTTTAAAAGCCTGTTCTCATTTTCACCAAATGCACGAGTTGCTTGCCTACATAGCTCCCAGCCTTAGCCATTAGCTCTCCATGCCTCTCATGCGTGCCTTAATGTTGCACGTCTTCTTCCGTCCTACACCTTTGACCCATTGCTTATGGACTTATAATGCTTGGCCTTCACCCCATCACCTTCACCTATCTATGCCACTACAAGAAAAATCGGAGCTCGTCCCAACTCCTGAGCCTATTTAAATAAACCACAAGATATAAACTCAGCATACAAACTATACTAACTTAAAGTATTGTAATATAAACGAAATAAAACATTTATCAGACGCTTAGCATGCATAGCATGGGGGTCGAGCCACCCGTATGTGTGGCACTCCAGGCGGTTGGCAGAGTTCTGCTGCGACAATCTCCGGTACTCGGGATTAGACAACTGTTACTGCCAATAGGTCCACACACCTTCAACAATAAAAGGCGGACTTCACTGCCTTCTCCTTCAAGTTGTTCAGCATGTCTAGGTACCGAATTGCCGTTTTCTAGTGCCAAGCCATCTTCTCTAAGATGTCGATGGCCTAACCCCAAACATAATACTTCTGCAATAAAACAAACACATTGTATGTTAGTATATCATCGTCTACAAAATATATAAAATATATTACGAAGTAAAAAAATAGAAAAACGAACATACTTAAATTTGTCAAAGTAAAACTCCTTTGTCTTAGGAGTGACCTTCTTCCAAATGTACAATTCGGAGTTGAGTTGCTCTTCAAATATCTTCTGAATATTCTAGGAATATGTCTCAGAAGGCTCCAATATTTTATAATATTAGAACAAGTCATTAAAATTTACAAGTTAGAAGAAATTAATTTTTTAAATGAATACAAAATTTAATACTTACTGCTCATGCGATGTGAATAAGGACCTGATAGTCCGTAGTCATCCCGGAACCAGAGCCGGTAGCTGTGTTTGAGTCGGGTACAATGCTAGTTGGAGCGGTACGTGGACGGAACCCAACTGCAACGATCAGACCTCTGCATCCAATGTCGAGGCTATATCCGTAAACCCTCTAGTGATAGAGACAACTCATGTGTTGCATATTGAAGTGCCAATTTGCCCATTCCTAATATTTCATTCAAGTTCTTCAAAAATTTAAATCTTTACTTTCAGTCCCTAATTTTTCAGATTCTTTCAAGGTCCAAAACTACCAATTTTGCTCTTTTCTAATTTTTTCATTCAAGCTCTTCAAGAATTTTAAATCTTCCATTTCAGTCCCTAATTACTAAAATTATTTCATTTAGGTCATAACCTACCAATATTTCTCGTTACTATTACTTTCATTCAAGTCCTTCAATAATTTTAAATCTTTCATTTCAGTCTCTAATTTTTTTAGTTCGTTTATTCAGGTCAAAACCTACCAATTTTCCCAATTACTAATATTTTCATGCAATTCCTTCAAGAATTTTAAACCTTTCATTTCAGTCCATAATTTTTCAAAGTCTTTCATTTAGGTCCTAATTATAATTTTAAATAGGGTGGTTATATTTGCACTACAATTTTTATTTGTCACACCATATTTAATTGCACTTTAATTCTTTAATCTTTGTTTATTATAACATTTATGTCCCTAACTTTTTTTTTTCCATTGAATTCTTATTTTTAGCTTTCATTAATTAGTACATTTTATCCTAAATGATAGTTTCTGTCAAAAGATTCTGTTTGCGTACTTTGAAATGAGGACAGAATATTTTATAAACACTTTTGTATTTATTGTTATTTAAAAATATGATAGATAAATAAGTCATTTTACGCTCTCCAATGGACTTTTTGGGCGTAAACTGTTATCAGAGAAAAAATATATTAATTAATAGGAAGTTGAGAATAAGAATGGAACAAAAAAAGTTACGGATGTAAGTACTACATTGAACATAGATTGAGAATTTTAAGTACAATTAAAATATGGTGTAACAAATAAAAGATATTGTGTGAATATAATTACCCTTTTAAATATTACATTATAGTCCCGTCAACACTTTTTACAATAATTGTAGAAATCATGTTCACAAATTAATGAAAAAAATTACATAGGGCCACTTATTTGGTGGCAGCATTGGCAAAGGAGAAAGGAAGAGAGTGGACCTTCTGGTGATGGAAGGAGGCGGTAGGGGGATGGAGCAAATCATAATATTGAGAGAGAGAGAGAGAGAGGAAATTGGGTTGGGAGTGGGAGTGGGAGTGGGAGTGTTATATAATTGCAGAATATTGAATGATGGATTCAACTTAGCGATAGATTACTGGTGGCATAATGAACGACATATTTAAGAAAACGACGGATTACTGGAGAAATATTGAACGACATATTCAATTTAGTGACATACGTATTTCGTCGGTAATCCGTTGATAAGTTGAATCCGTTTGTATTCCATCGCTATATGACAAAACTTAAAAATGTATTTTTTTTTATCTATAGTTCCACTGAAAATCAAATATATATCAATACAATAATACGCGTATCTAACATATACACAAGAATATACATGAGTACATCAAAGATGTAAGATCTGAGTATAATATAATGTGATTCAACTCTTAATTAGTCATCATCTAACTCATCATTTAATTCGTTGTCTTCATGATCTTGGTCCAATCCTGAATCGAGTTCAACCTCCTCTTTCGACTCAAATTCACAATCTTGTGAATCTAAATCTATCAAAGTTTCGTCTAGATCATTGAGTGGCCCAACAGTGATATCATCGTCTGCAAAACTAATTGTTCGAAATTCTGCTTTTTCCTCTTGGAATGCAGTTAAGTGTATTGAAGTTGACTGTTGTATCAATGTCGGCACTTCAACAAATGGCTTGGCCTTAATTTTACAAACTTCCAACCAGTCAGTCATTGCACGCCATGAACTTGGATAGGGCTCGAAATAAGCTTGAGTTGCTTGAACTGCCAAAATGAATGGTTCATAATTGCTGAATCTTCTTCTCTGGTTCACCTCCACTAGATTATATTGTTTATGTATTCTCATTCCAATTTTTGGAGTTAGATCTAACCAATCACAATTGAACAACACCATTTGTTTGATTGGTAGTCTATGATATTCCAATATTAGTATTTTCGATAAGAGACCATAGTAGTCACTCGTCAACTAACAGTAATTAAAACCTTTTATCTAAACTCCACTGTTGAATGTGGATTTATTTGAACCATGCTTTGTTGTGTGAAATTCAAATCCATTCTCAAACTAGACCGGAATCCACTTGATATTCTGTAATGGGCATTACGCCATCGTCTTGGTAATGCTCGTCATGCAATCTCATGTGTGTCGTAGTTGCTGCTGATGCATATAATCTTTACAGCCTAGGTGTTAGCGGAAAGTAATAAATCTTTTGATTTGGCACTTTTTTCCTTTGGTTTGAAATCCCTAGTCTTCTGTTTTTATACCTAGGACATTCACAAAATTTGCAGATTTGAATTTCATTGTCTGCATCTTAATATATCATACATCCATTTATACAATAGTGAATCTTCTTAACCAAGAGTTTCAAAACTTCAACCAAATTCTTTGTGATATAGAAACTGTCCGGCAGTGTGTTCTCAGTTGGTAACGTGTCTTTCACAAATCTAGATATCTCGTCATAACACTTTTTTGATAAATGGTGTTCCAACTTGATGCTCAACAACTGAGCCGTTGCAAATAACTATGAATTAGTTTCACAGCCATGCCACAATTCCTGCTCGGAAGCTTGCAACATACCATGTAATTTTTGGGCATTTGAGTTTGGATTTCCTCTATACTGTTCGAGTTGACACTAGGGCCAGCTAAGTCCATCGCCGTTGTGTGGTAGAGATTATACATATCTCCACCAACCTCAGTTGTCACATTATCTACCATATGATTATTTGAACATTGCCCACTGCTTATAATTATATACGGCTCCCCATGTCGATATACGATTGGAATTTACGGTTGTTACACTTAATACACATACACATTATATTACTTATATCCATAAACATTGGTCGGCCACAAGCAAATGCGAAAAAATTCTCTAACCCAACAAGAAAATCCAGGTTCAACAGTCCATCACATAACCTAGCATACTTCCACGATCTATCCGTGCTCATTTTGTTTTCATGTTCATTCATAACATCTAAATTAATTTTCTAACTATTTCACTACCTAATTCATAAACTAATTTAACTCAAATATAAAAATTATTTATAAACCCTATCTTAACAATATTATTAAACTAATAAATACTAATTAATTAAGAGAAATTGCATATTTGTTTTCCAACCTTTCAAAAACATTGGAGGATACACCCATCTCTAACCTTTAAAAATAGCACCGGACATCCCCAACGTTTGAAGAAATAGGCATGGTAGATCCTTTATGATGAAATTGCCCTCCATTTAAATAAAAGAAAAACAAGAAAAAAGAAAAAGAAAAATAGAAAAATAATCAAATGTACCCCCAAAAATAAACATTAACAAAATAGCCATTATCTTCCACCCAACCCCCATCCAAATCAAGAGCCTACTCTAGACATGTTATCCTTAGTTACATTGCAGAGCATTGTACATACACAACAAGCACAAGACTGAATTTTTTTCAATTAATGATGCTAATCAATATGGAGAGAAACTCATCTAAGAGGAGTAGAAAATTGAAAAATATAGCCTTGTGTAGGAAGATACTTGAGTGAATCTATTCATGCTCTTAAAAGATTTAATGTAACTGAAAGAAACATAAATCAGAGATGATACACCCGATAATGTGTGAAGCCAACAACAGTCAACATGGTGGGTAGGGAAAAATTCTGAAGAAACTGAAATCTTTATTGTCTGATAAGAAGTCTACATAATCATAAAAGGAAAAAATGTTCATCAAGAATCATTGAACTGGAGCCCGAGCAAGTGCCCTAATAGGAATTGTATCTTCACTAAAGCAGAGCAGCGGCCTGGTGTCTATAGATCAAGAATATTGAAGAGGTTGAGAGTAAGAACCTGAAACATGAATTATTGACCAATTGCAATCAATTTAATATTTTTGGGATGGTGGATTTTGGATTTTGGATTTTGAGATTTGATAAAGAAGATGACATCTTTGTTAGTTTTTATTTTTTGGGGTACATTTGGTTATTTTTCAATTATTTTTTCTTTTATTTTTTTTGTTTATTTAAAGGGAAGGACAATTTCGTCATAAAGAACGTATCATGCCTATTTTTTCAAACATTTGGGATGTCTAGTGCTATTTTTAAAGGTTAGGAGTATATCTCTTATGTTTTTGAAAGATTGGGGGACCAAATATGCAATTTTCCATTAATTAATTAGAAGAAAATACTAACCTTAGGATGCGGCTAGTGAAGTAGAGAGAACGGTGGTCGGCAGCTGTTGTGGTAGAGAAGGAGGAAGGAACATGAGTTCTAGAAGAGATAAGTGGAAGAAATAAGACACATCTGGAGTAATAACCATAAAATATCGATGGATTGCCAATGAATTGACTGAGTCAACGTGGATGCGACAAATTCAATTTGCCAATGGACACTAATTTACCAACAACAAAGAGTGTCTACAAAAATCGTTGATAAATTGTAATCGATATACCGTTGCTAATTAGTCGACAACGTCATCAGAATTTTCGAACCCAATCTTCAACCACATATGTGTTTTCCGTCGGTAGTGTCCGACGGTACGTCGTTACCAATTCGTTAGAAATAGTTGCGGGAATCTTGGTGCCAATATTTATCGATGGACGAGAGTCATCGATATGTATTCTGTAGGTATTCCATTGGGCTCGTTATCCGTGGGTACTTTTGCATCCAATAATATTTGTTGATAAATTTTGTCTACAAACTGTATTTTTTTTGTAGTGTGCCAGCACTTTGCCACTAGCTCCACACATATAGCATCAATCTCATGCGTGCTCCTAGTGCATTTTTGGATGTTGGCATATGATATATTTCGTGTTGGTTATTTTGTGAAGAGTTTAATGTTGGATTATTTATCTCTATAATGGGCTACATATTATATTGCAATTATATGGGCTATCTAATTAATAGGGCTATTAAGTGATTTGTTGATTGGGCCCTCGAAACATCTGAACTGAGTACGGGCTTTGTAATGTGTAGAGACTGAATCCTAGTCTAATTAAGATTGATGAACTTCTAATTAAACTAGGATATACAGAATATAATAAATAGGGTTATGGTGCCTGGGTCAATCACAACTTTTGTTATTCTCTTCTACACCATTATAGACAGAGATTCCATTGAGCAATATTGAGGTGATTAGACTGCGGAAGATCCAACCCTTTCAATTTCAACACCAATGAAGACATGTATTTTTCTGAATTAATGATACTTGGAAATTTGGCATGATAAATGATGTCTTAAATTATGTATATATAATTAAAGAATATAGATTATATTTCTAACAATTGGTATCAGAGCTAATATCATGTTGAATTATCAGTATGATAATTATTTTGGTCAATTTATTAAATGCTCAAACCGTACACATTAAGAAAAGTTTTTTTTTCTTACGAAAAATCTTGAATTGTGTATTGCATTTTTAGCATGCTTAATCCTTCTTTTTGTTGTTGGATTGGAAATAAAGAATTTAAGAATTTTTTGGCTTTTTGTTTGTGGAGAAAAAATCTAGATCTAAAGAATTAAAGTTTAAAGAAATAAAGAATTAAAAAAAAAAAAGAGGTTTGAACAGCAGCGCCTGGAAAAGAAGAAACAGCAGCCCGGCCACTGGCAAGCGCTGCTGAAAGGGAAAAACAGCAGCGCCCAAGCGACACTACTGTTGTTGGTTCTCGGCGCTGCTTTTGCGCCACCCCCAACAGATTTGGAGGTGCGACGGTGGCTGGTGGCTAGGGTTTCGAACCCTAGCTGCAATTTTTGAAAAAGGGACCTCAAATGTAAGTTTGAAAAATTCAAGGATTATGGTGCAATTTTGGAGATTTAGGTTAATTTTCACATTAAGTCCCTAAAGTTTAAAACTTAATTAATTAAAATCCCTCAGGTTATGATAATTTAAAACTAAGCCCTAAAGTTTTAAATATTAAGTATTCTAACTTTATAGTTATGGGATTTTAATAATTTAGTCCTTGAAGTTGAAATTTTTCATAAGTTGGCCACTAAAATTTTAAAATTTTCAATTTTAACCCTAAAGCTTTAAAATTTCTTCAAAGAAAGGCCTTTAAAGTTTTAAAATTTAGGATTCAATCTCAAAACTTCATAAATCATAAATTTTAAATCCCTAAAGTATTAAAATTTCAACTCTATGGTCCTCTAAGTTTTAAATCTTAAAGTTTTTCTCCAAAAATTCTCAAATTCATGATTCAGATGTCTTATATTTCGAAGTGAATAATATTAATACGATATGTTGCCAAAGTAACCTCTATTGTGTTGATTTGTTTATTTTAAAATATAAAGATGAGTATATCTGTTACTTATGCGAATAATGACCGGTCCAAAGGAAGATTATTGTTTGGCCAAATAGCAGACGTACATGTGGTAGTAAATATATGATAATTATAAAGATTTCATGTGAACAATAAGTCGGTCCAAAGAAAGGCTTGTTGTTTGACAAATTTATTATCTATATTTAATTACTGCGCGAAGAGTACCACTTACAATTGATGTTTCTATCCAAAGACTAAATGTCAATGATGTACTAGGTATCTTGTGATGGGCCTACCAATAAAATACATGCTTGTTTGGATTTTAATATTTAGTCCTTAAGGTTTTGGATTTTAAATCTTAGCTCCTTCAAGTTTTCAGACTTTAAAATCTTAGGCCCTTAAAGTTTGGAATTTTCGAATTTAATCCCTAAAATATCTTCAGTTCCTTGAATTAATTGTCTTATATTTCAAAATAAATCAATTGAAACGATACGTTGCCAAAGTAACCTCTATCGCGTAGATTTGTTTATTTTGGAATATTAAGATGTGTGTGTTTGTTGTTTATGCGAACAATGACCGGCCCAAAGGAAGGTTACTGTTTGGCCAAAAGGCAGATATATCTGTAGTAATAAATATGTGACAATTATATAGTTTTCATGTGGACAATAAGTCAGTCCAAAGAAAGGCTTATTGTTTGACAAATTAATTATCAATATTTGATTACTACACAGAGAGTACCACTTACAAGTTGATATTTCTGTCCAAAGACTAAATATCAATATTGTGCTAGGTATCTTGTAATGGGCCTACCATTATATAATTTGTCATACATATGTTATGACATAATCATTAATTGTGAGCTTGAAATATTCTCTCATTTTCAGTTTCTGTTTCTGCTTCTACAATATCTGCCAACATTAATTTTTTTTCCTGTGCTTAATAGCACAAATTTCAAGAATTGGAAAGAGAACAATGTTGTTCTCAGTCACATGGATCTTGACCTTGCGCTTCGGACATAACGACCTCCTACTTTTACTAATGAAAGTTCCACTGAGGATAAAAAGGACTTGAAAATTAAGACCGTTCTAACCGCACGAGTCTTATGATCATGAAATGTTTCATTCCATAAACGTTTAGGGGCACTATGTCTGTGGAAGAAAATGTTAAGATGTTCCTTAAAGAAATTGAAAAGCGTTTTGCCAAAAACGAAAAGGCTGAAACAAGTCCTCTTTTGGATCACCTTGTTTCAATGAGGTATAAAGGAAAAAAGGAACGTAATGCAGTACATTATGGAAATGTCTAGTCTCACTTCCAATCTAAAGGCACTAAAGTTAGAGCTATCTGAGGACTTGCTCGTACATCTGGTTTTGATTTCCTTTTCTACAAAATACGGTCAATTTAAAGTGAGTTACAATACCCAAAAGGATAAATGGACTCTTAATGAGCTCGTATCTCACTGAGTGCAAGAAGATGAAAGACTTAAGTATGAGAGGACTGAAATTACTAACATATGAACCACTCCTCAAGATAAAAAAATGAAAAGGAAAAGGTAAACTGCAGTTGGGGCACCACAACATAAAGTGCAAAAGAAACATGATAAGAAGTTCACTTGTTACTTTTGCAAAAAGGGTGGACACATAAATAAAGAATGCCCCAGTTACGCTGTACGGCTTGTTAAGAAATGTATGCTTCTCACTATGGTTTGTTCTGAAGTTAATTTATTTAGCTTCTATACCTAGACACACTTGGTGGATGAATTCTGGTGCTACCACTCACATAAGTGTGTCTATACATGGTTGCTTGTGGAGCCAACAACCAATTGATGCTGAAAGATTCATCTTTGTGGATAACGGCAAAGCAATTGCAGTTGAGACTATAGGGACTTTTAGGTTATTATTAAGGACACGGTGAGAAAAATGATTAGTCATTTTTCTTTACCAAAAATTCTATAGAGAGAAGCACTAAAAACTGCAACATATATCCTTAACAGGGTTCCAAATAAAGTAGTAACTAAAGCCCCTTATAAACTTTGGATTAGTAAGAAGCCTGGTATAAGGCACTTGCACATTTGGAGATGTCCAGCTGAAACGAGACCTTATAGGCTAAGTGAAAAGAAACTGGACTCAAAAACTGTAAACTGCTATTTTGTTGGATACCCAGAACGGTCCAGGGGTTATAAATTCCATAATCGCTCGACTAGGTCCTTTTTTGAGACTATAAATGCAAAATTCTTTGAGGATGTTGAGTTTGGAGGGAAAGATAAGGTTAAAAACATCGTCTTTGAAGATGAACTCGTTTCTCTTACTGCTATCGCTATTGACAATAATCAAATTACTGACATTGTTCAAGAAGTGAATTCAGATTATCAAGACAATGTCGACAACTTTTCTATCCAAAATGAAGTTGTTGCTCCTGATGAGCAAACTCAACAACCTCAATAATAAATGCCAGTGCGAAGATCCACTAGATAAAGGAGAATGACATTTCTGGATGACTATATCGTCTTTCTCTAAGAATATGAGGTTGGCATAGGAGTGGTGAAAGATAATCCAATCAACTTCCATCAAGCCAAACAGAGTTCTAATTCTCAAAAGTGGGTTGATGCCATGGAAGATGAGATGAAACCATGAAAGATAATGACGTTTGGGATCTTGTCAAATTGCCTGAAAGTGCGAAACCATTGGTTCCAAATGGATATTTAAGACCAAGAGGGATTCAAAATACAATGTTGAGAGATATAAGGCTCGTCTTGTTGTCAAGGGATTCACTAAGAAAGAAGGCATTGATTATAAAAAAGACTTTCTCTCCAGTTTTATCGAAAGACTCTTTCAGGATAGTAATGACATTAGTAGCTCATTTTGTTTGGAGCTACATCAGATGTCGGATGTAAAGACTGCGTTTCTCAATGGTGATATTGAGAAAACGATATATATGGTGCAGCCAGAAAACATTGTATCAAGTGATCCAAAGAGAATGGTCTGCAAATTGAAAAAATCCATATATGGTCTCAAGCAAGTTTTCCATTAATGGTATTATAAATTTCATCAAGTCATTATCTCGTTTGGATTTGAGGTAAATACAGTTGATGATTGTGTGTACCATAAGTTCAGTGGGAGTAAATATATCTTCTTGGTATTATATGTCGATGATATACTGCTAACTAGCAGTGATATAGGCTTATTGCACGAAACCAAGAGATTTCTAACTAAGAATTTTAAAATAAAAGATCTTGGAGACGTCTCTTTTGTATTAGGCATACATATACATCGAGATCACTCTCGGGGTATCATTGGATTATCACAAAAGAGCTATATCGAAAGGGTACTTAGCATATTCGACATGAAATTAGGAGATACACCCATTGCTAAAGGAGATAAGTTCAGCCTCAGTCAATGCCCCAAGAATGAGGTTGGGGTGAAATAAATGTGAAAGATTCCTTATGCGTCGGCTATAGGGAGTCTTATGTATGCTCAAGTATGTACGTATTTGGATATAGCGTTCATAGTGGGATTAATAGGCAGATATTTGTATAACCCTGGGATGGATCATTGGAAAGCAGCCAAAAGGGTTATGCAATATTTACAGAAAATAAAAGATTTCATGCTCACCTATCGGAAGTCAGATCATTAGGAGATCATTAGGTATTCTGACTCCGATTTTGTTGGATGCCAATACAGTAAGAGATCCACGTCGGGCTATATTTATGTGCTGGTTGGTGGAGCTATATCTTGGAAGAGTTTTAAGCAGGCGCTCATAGCTTGATCCATCATGGCAGCTGAGTTCATAGCCTGTTATGAGGCATCTAATCATGGGATATGACTGCGAAATTTTGTCACTGGGCTGCGTGTTGAAAATGGTATTGAAAGACCATTGATGATATATTGTGACAATAAATCGGCTGTGCTATATTCAAACAACAATAGAAACTCTACGAAGTCGAAGCACATAGACATCAAGTTTCTTGTTGTTAAAGAGAGAGTTCAGAGTAGTCAGGTGTCTATAAAGCATATTGGCACAAACTCCATAATTGCGAATCCGCTCACCAAGGTGTTCCACGAGCATATAGCTCATACGGGTGTTGTATCGTTTAATGATGTGCTGGTTTAGTGGGAGTTTGTATTTTGATGCTTTTCAGTAATAGACACACTTTATGATTATTTTCTGTAGAATAAAGTATAATAGTTGTTACCAATCTCTGAATTTGGTCTTTCCATTTGTGGTTTAACATTAAGATTGGAAAGTTTTGGCATGATCTCACTAAAGAATAAAGTAGAACCAATTGGAAATAGACATGGGTTAAGATCACATTGCATGTAATTTTCATGCTACACATCCATACTCGATCTATGTCATTGAATATGTTGGTATGATGACCATTGATGGGTTTAGTTATCGATTAATGTGATGAATGCCGCTTTGATCTCATGCTGATATAGTAGATGGACCAGATTGTACAGAGATGTTTCAAGCAAGATAGCAATTTAAGTGTACACATAAAGTTTAAAATGTAATTGTTTCCGATAACATATGTAGCTCAAGTGGGAGATTGTTGGATTTTTTATCCCTATAATGGGCTACATATTGTATTGCAATTATATGAGCTATCTAATTAATAGGGCTATTAAGTGATCTGTTGATTGGGCCCTCGAAACATCTGAACTGAGTACGGACTTTGTAATGTGTAGAGACTGAGTTCTAGTCCCATTAGGATTGATAGACTTCTAATTGAACTAGAATATACAAAATATAATAAATAGAGTTATGGTCTCCGGGTCAATCACAACTTTTGTTATTCTCTTCTACACCATTATAGACAGAGAATCCATTGTGCACTATGGAGGTGATTAGACTGCGGAAGATCCAACCCTCTCAATTTCAACACTAATGAAGATATGTATTTTTCTGAATTAATCATACTTGGTAATTTGGCATGATAAATAGTATCTTTAATTATGTATATATAATTAAAGAATATAGATTATATTTCTACTATTTAACACAGAGCTACAGAATTCCCAGTAAATTATTTGTGACTAAGACCTCCACTGTATTTTACTAACTTAGTGCACCTATATCTCCCTAATTCATGCAGCACCTCACTATTTCTAGGTGCGCCACTCATTCATCCTACATTAAGCAATGATCTCATATTTATAGGTCCTTAATTTTTGTTGGGATTGTTACCTCAAAAGTTCCAACCTAAAAGGACTTCCATTGCAAATGGTCAATTATCCGTGCAATTCATGATTTTGTGTCTTTTTAGTGGTGGAAGAGAAAAATATGAATTAATTGGTAACAAATTAGAATTGTTAATTACAATGTTTTCTCTATCTTGGTAGAGTCAAAATAGTACCATTGTAGCATCTACTGTACCCTATAAATGGATGATGTTTTTCTCCCTTTTTAAGTTGGTGACTTGAGAGATTTTGAGAAGAAAACGATAAGTTTAGCATCTTAGGTTTTCATTTTTCTCTTTGTAGTTTGTAGAAAGAGTATAAATTGAAAGTGTGGAAAAGCTTATGTTATTTTTCCTAAGATACTTGGGAGTTTGGTTGGTAGAAAATTCTATATGGTTATAACAATTTTTTATAGTGGAAATCTTTGACAATCTTTAAATATTTCTTCATCTTTTTATATTGTTTTTATCTACTATTTTTCTTTGGACAAAGATCTTGTGGCAAAAACAAAGAATTGATCTCAATTTTTAACAATGGTATTGGAGCGTCTGGTTATTCTGAATATTGTCGCATATAGAAGATATGACAAATGTCAAATACGACGTGGAAAAATTTGATGGAAGAATCAATTTCGGCTCTTAGCAATTATAAGTCAAGGATATTATTCAATTTAAGGCTTTGAAAGGAAAACTGACATCTAGTTTTGACAAAGATGATGAAAAATTCAGTATGAACGACAAGGATTGAGAATATTTGGATTTCAAAGCCTGGAAGTACGATATGTCTTTGTCTTGCAAAAAAATGTCCTTGTAAGTATTCATGAAATTATTCGTCAAACCAACTTTGGAAAAAATTTTGAGAGCCGTATCATACAAAGAGCCTTTCAAATTTGTTGTACCTGAAGGAATTGTTTCATTTTTTGTGAATGGATGTGGGTACGAAAATCTCAGATCATTCGAGTGTTCTTAATAGCATCGTTTTTGAACTGGAGACTATTGGAGTTGAAATTGATGATGAGGATATAACGTTAAGACTCATATGGTCTCTTCCATCTTCTAATCAACACATCAAATCTATTTTGATGTATGAGAAAGAAAATGTGAGTTTTGTAAAAGTTACAAGTAAACTGATTTCAAAAGAAAAAAGGTTGAGTGATGGAAGTCTGAAAACTCGTTACTTGTAGCTAAAAAATGGAAGAAGAACAAATCCATGAAAAATAAAGTAATTTCTTAGAATTTTGGACAACCTAGTCATGTCAAGCAAAACTGTCTAAAAAATAGAGCAAACTCAACCAACTACTCAAAGTCAGATATAGATAATGTGTCTCTCTTTATATAAGATAATGATGTAGCTTGAGTAAGATATTTACATCCCTATGGCATGTCTCTAGTTTTCATGATAGAGAATGTTTTACTACTAGCGAGTCTACATATTTGCACATGGGCATTAGCTTGACGTCGATGTAGGGTGTATGGTGGAATTGATGTCAATGGCTGATGAACTCCTTATAAAGTTAAGCAACGGGTTGCACCTTAATTTTTCAGCAAGTTTGTTTATCCCGAGTCGATGAAATTATTAGAATTTCTTAATTTTAAGTGATTATAATTTTAAGGTGGTGCTAATTCTCTGTTTTGAGAATTTGGACCGTCAAAGTTTACCAATTGTTTTCAAGTATTGTGACCAAAAACTGCATAAGAGATGAAGTTTTGGCTCATTTTTCGACAAGGTGGAGATTGTTGGGATTGTTGCCTCAAATTTCCAAATAAAAGGACTTTCATTGCAATTAGAAAACAAATTGGCACGATTAATTATCCCCTGCAATTGATTTTGTATCTTTTTACTCATTGGAGAAAAATATGCATTAATTGGTAACATGTTAGAATTGTTAATTATAATGGTGTCTCTAACTTGGTTGAGCCAAATTGAACTCTTGTGCATCTATTGTTCTCTATAAATAGATGATATTTTTCTTATTTTTGAGTATGTGACTTGAGGGTTTTTGAGAGGAAAATTACAAGCCTAGCATCATAAGTTTTTCTTGTTCTCTTTGTGGTTAGTACAAAGAGTGGAAATTGATGGTTTGATAAAGTTTAGATTATTTTTTCTACGATACTTGGGGGTTTGTGTAGTAGAAAAATCTATATTATTGTAACAATTTTTTAAATTGTAGAAAGTTTTGGTAGTCCATAAATTTTTCTTCATCTTTTTATATATTTTCTATCTGCTACTTTTCTTTGAACAACTATCATGTGAGCAAAATGAGGAATTAGTCTCGATTTCCAACAATTCAGAGTTGCCCTAGTTATCATGAAATACACAAATATATATTTTGTGCAAAAACAAGAAACTCTAGGAAATAAGAAACGAGAAATTCATCATGTAAGGTGTTCTTTTCAATGGCCCCAATAAATATGCTCTTGCTAAAGCTGTCATTTGGAATTGCCCAAAAGCAAAAGATGTTTAGATGTTTCAAAAAAATTAAAATTTTAAAATAATCTTCCTGTGTGTCTCAATCATATCAATTTCATCATTTTAGTCCTTCATACTTTATACTTTTCATTTTAATTCGGCTAATTTGGAACTTGAATTTTTCTCAAATTTTAAATGGGGTTTATTTTACTTTGACATTTGGGTCTGATTTTCATGTGCGATTCCATCCATCCAAAATTATTTAAATTTTTTGGCCAATTTGTACTTTGACCCTTGTAAATGAAACTTTAGAACTTGAATGCGATGCCTTTGTTTGTGGCTTTATCTTTCTTCTATTAGCCATAGTAATAGTTTATTTTTATTCTATTTATATATTTTATTTTATGCTTATCACAAGATTTATATTATAACTGGTAAGTTGTATACTAATGTTACCTCAAAATATAGGGTCACCAGAAGTGTTACTTTGATGACCAGACATGCGATGCTCCAATAATCAGAAAAGTGGGTGCAAAACTCTTCACTGTCTTTTCTCTAGTTTGATAATTAGTGTTTTTAGAGAGAAACGTTGCAAGTATTGAAGTTGTGGGAAATAAGAATGCAAATGTAAGGAAAATACCTTGGGATCACCACCTATTTATAGGAGATGACCTTGATGATGTGGTTTGAAGATGTTTTGACACATGTCGCATACTCGGACGTTAAATATAAGATTGCCTCAACTATCCTTGTGGTTAGGCAGAAACTGGCTACAACATTCATCAAGGAGAGTGTGATAAGTGGTTGGGTAAAACCCGACCACAACACCCCCTTAGGGGTGTACGATAGGTGGTTGGGTAAAACCAAGCCACAACAACCCTCAGAGATTGTGGTGGGTGGTCGGGTAGTATCCGACTATTCCTTGTGGCCGGATTCTACTTTGCCATCACCTCTTGCCTTCATGTGGATTCGGGCCAGTCGATGTGCTTTTTGGCATGGATTTTATTTTTCAGCTAGACTTAGGAATTATCAATATCATTAGCACCTTACTCCTTAGCGACTTTTTTGTTGAGGAGTTGCAATGTCACTTTTAGTATATGAAGATTCTCCTTTAATTCTGCAAATTTATAAAGTTGGTGTTACCTTATGTCCGCCTTCTATTGCATGTAGATTTGTTTCCTAGCCTCCTAGCTCTTGATTCGTCATATGGTCTCAGTGAATTTTTTCACGCTTTCGACCACGGTTGAGTTTAAAGCATTTGAACTGTTCTTGGGCTTATTTGATTGTTATTTTTGTAACCGTATAAAAGCTTGGGAGTGAGGTTTCCTCTTCATTTCTTATTCAATAATCTAAGTGTGTGATTACTTCGTGCATTGATGACCATCATGTTGAGCCCCCAGTCATATTTCACACTCGAATATTTTGAGCGCCCTATTGATCATATAGTGTCTTATGTTATATCTGATTGATCTATGTTAATTTAGTCATTTTGACACAACCTCTATGCAAACTCATTTAATGGATTTGACTCATTTATTCGGGTAAATATTGGTAACTCGGCCTAGCTTAATTGCCCGACTAGACTATAACCACTTGTGGAAAGTAATGCTCACCCCATCGGGCTTGACTGCTTTGTTAACATATGATCTTTTACTTAACTCAAGGATTCAACTCGGTTTTTTTTTTTTTAATTACCTAGTATAGTAGGCTTTTACCATATCATAGTGGAGTAGTTTTTTTGCCATACCCGGGGATAGATTCTTGGCCTATCCGATAGAGTAGTTTTTATCCCTATCCTAGTGGAGTAGTTTTTGGCCTACTTAGTAGGGTAGGTTTTTCCCCTACACTGGTGGGGTAGCTTTTTGGCTATTTGACTCCTTGGTAGGGAAGTTTTTTGCCCTACTCTAGCGGAGTTCTTTTTCTTCCCTGGTGAGGTAGTTTTATGGCTACCTGGTAGTGTAGGTTTTTGCCCTACCCTAGTCGAGTAGTTTTTTGCCCTACTTGGTAGCGTAGGTTATTTAGACTACTGATAGGGTAGGTTTTTACCCTATCCTAGTGGAGTAGATTTTTCCCTACTCAGTGGGCTAGGTTTGAGGGTCTTTCCTAATCAATTGCTAGTTTTTTTTGCCCCTATCAACTTGTGGTGTTTTGAGGGTTTTTGCTACTTAATTTAGTAGTTTGTTGATTCTACCAACTTGTGGTGCTTGATTGAGTAATTTGTTTCCTTTACCAACTCGTGGTATTATGAGGGTCCTTTGTTGTCCCTATCAACTTGTGTGATTTTGGGGGTATTTTATTGCATCTACCAACTTGTGGTGTCTTTAGGGTCTTTGCTACTCGATTTAAGTATTTGGTTACATCTACTAATTTGTGGTATTTTAGGGTCTTTTGTTGCCTCTACCAATTTGTGGTGCTTTGAAGGTCTTTGCTACTCGATTGAGTAGTTTGTTACCTCTAGCAACTTGTGGTATTTTTAGGATCTTTTATTGCCTCTATCAACTTGTGGTATTTTGATGGTCTTTTGTTACCCCTACCAACTTGTGGTGTTTTGAGCGTCTTTGTTAATCGATACCAACTTGTGGTATGTTTATGATTTTTTGTTGCTTCTACTAACTTGTGGTACTTTGATGGTCATTGCTACTTGATTGAGTAGTTTGTTGCAACTACCAACTTGTGGTATAATGAGAGTCTTTTGTTGCCTCTACCAATTTGTGGTATTTTGAGGGTATTTTATTGTCTCTACCAACTTGTAATGTTTTGAGTGTCTTTGCTACTCAATTAAGTAGTTTTTGCCTCTACCAACTTGTGGTATTTTGAGGGTCTTTTGTTGCTCTACCAACTTCTTAGGGTCATTTTTCGCCTATACCAATTTATGGTGTTTTAATGGTATTTACTTGATTAAGTGGTTTATCCTCCATCAAGTCAAGGTATTTGGAGGTCTTAATCCTTCATGTCACCTTCATTATTTTCAAATCCATTATTTAATTGATCTTTATTAAACAAAAGTATTTGTCAAAATACAATTGTCAAGACATTTATCAAGGTCAATAGCTGACATTATATGTAAAACAAAATAAATCAAGTTACTTGACAACTCAAATAATTTATTAGCTAGCTAACCCATGTCTTCTCATTGGTAGCATTTCTGAACTTTGTTCATGGCCAGTTGATCACAACAGATCACGAGGTATAATTAAATTCTTCCATTTCCTCCTTTTGGTCCTGTTGGGATAGTGAAACGCGAGCTTCTCTTTGTCATGTCTTTACTTGTGTTCATCATGGGATTTTCTCTTGTTTGACTGTGGCTCCCTATAATCCTTAATGGTCTTGGTAATCATCATTGTCTAGACATCTATTTATTGTTGCCTTGTCTCAAAAGCTCGTGAATCGAGTCGGAAGGACTTTTGGAGAGTAACATTTGGAAGGAGTGATTCCTGGTGCCATTCATCGTAGCGGTTTCCCAATAGACGTTTGCAAGTCATTGATGCCTAGGGTTGCCCTGTTGAATCTAACAATGAACTCTTTGAGTGGTTCATCTTTCTCTTGGACTAGTTGCATCAACCCAATGTTAGTCTTCTTACTTCGTTAGCTGATAGCAAAGTAGGCAGCAAAGTGTTGGGAATTGAGTCAAATTTTTTTATTGCCCACAAGATCCTTGTTAAGAAAAAAATAATGAAACAGAAAAATATAAAAGATAGAGAAAAATTTATAGAATGTCAAAGTTTTCACTATATGAAAAATTGTTACAATTATATAGATTTCTCTCAAAACCCTCAAGTCACATCTACAAAAGAGAATACACTATGTCAGTTTATAGTTAACATATGACTTAGATGTCTTTCAACTTTCAACTACCAAGGCGTCCAAGATTTAAAAACTTGTCCAATTTTAGCCACCAAATATAATATAATATTATATCATATCTTTTCCTTTTCAACAATTGGTGCATCTTTTATTTTGGCAAGTTTTGAGAAAATATCCTAACAATTTCTACATTGACGAAAAACGAGTCAAAAATCAATCATCTCTTCTGCAGCTCTTCATCTCGATACTTAAAAAAAATAGTAAACTTTGACAATTCTAATTCTCAAAACAGAGAATTAACATACTCTACCATATAAGTATAATCACTTAGAATTAACGAATTCTAAGAATTTTATCGGCTCATGTCGAATAAATTTGCTGAAATATTTGGTGCAACTCCCTTGCTTGACTTACTTAGAAGTTCATCAGCCATTGACATCAATTCCACCACACACCTTGCATTAATATCAAGCTAATACCCGTGTGTAAACATGTAGACCCGCTAGTAGTAACATATTCTCTATCATGGCAACTAGCACATGCCATGCGGATGTAAATACTTACTCAAGCGACATCATCGTCAACTATAAAGGAGACATATTGTCCGTATATGATGTCGAACAGTTAGCCGAGCCTACTCCACCTTCTGGATAATTTTTCCTCATGTGACGAGGTTGCCTACACTTCCAACAAGATACTTTCCTTTAAGTATTTTTGTCAGAAATATGGGTTGGTTTCCCTTTCAAAGCCTTGTGCAGTCCAGAATGAATCAAAACATTCTTAACTTGTACTAGCCACAAGCCAAAATTAATTCTTTTGTCAAATTTCTCCACGTCATATTTGATAGACATATATTCTCTGTTCGCCAACACTCTGAACGACCTGACGCTTTGATACCACTTTTGAAAATTGAGACCAATTTCTTTATTGTCAACAAGATTCTTGTTCAGATAAAAATAACAAAACAGAAAAATATAAAAGATAGAGAAAAATTATGTACTGTCAAAGCTTTCACTATATAAAAAATTGTTACAATCATATAGATTTCACTCACCCAAATTCTCCAAGTATCTTAAGAAAAATAATAACCTAAGCTTTACCACACCCACCAATTTCTACTCTTTGTACAACCCACAAAGAGAACAAGAAAAACAACTAGGATGTTTTCCAAGTTTCAACTACCAAGGTGTCCAAGATTTGAAAACTTGTTCAATTTTAGCCACCAAATATAATATAATATAATATTATATCATATCATATCTTTTTATTTTTAAAAATTGGTGCATCTTTTGATTTTGACAAGTTTTGAGAAAATATCCTAACACAATGTACTTCGAAAAGTCATAAAGTCTTTATGATAATAAAAATAATAATAAATGACTTGCAAATAAGTTTTTTATTACCGAGTCAGCTAAGCCCCTAAGCAGTATAATCAAGAATTTTGAAAACCTGATGTAGCTCAACATATGAATGTCGTGTTTGATTGTATTTAAAAGTTATTTTCTACAATATATAGCCACACATATAGGTTTAAATGAAATTAATCGATGTTGAGATTTTAGAAAATAAAAGCAAGCCATACGCACACTCACATTCAAAGACTCATGATTGGTGTCATCTCTTCTCCTTATTGATTCTTAATTTTGAAAAAGTTATTTTGAGAATTTTTTTTTTTTGCTTATGACCAATTTTTTCATATACTTGGCGCTTTCAAATAACAGTTCTAAGAGTGGATTAATTTGGGTCGAAAATCAATCTTCATGTTTCTAAAATTCTGGAGTCTAGTTCTTAAATTTAGTAGACGACCTCCACATTCTATAGATTTGGCTTGTCTTAGAGAGTTCCTAAACACAAATAGTGTTGACGACAAAAAGAAATTAGTAAGAAGAAGCGAAGAATTGGTGGAAGATAAAAACAAGGTCTATTCCAATTCATAGTCGAGGAGATGACGAAAAATTTATGGAGTGGTGTTAGATCAACGTCAATGATCTTGTTCGCATTCCAATGGAGGTCTAAAATCTAGAACAGAGAAATTGCTAGTTGTTTTTTAATTCTGCATTTATTTTTGGTTTAAATATCAACAAAGTTTGTTGATTTTTGTCATGAAGTAGAGAGAATAATAGAAGAGAATAGAGAAAAATTATGTATTTCATTATAATAAAGGACCTCTACATGTAGAGTTTCAAAGACATGTAGATTATGTAAGAAATATTTAAATATGGTCATCAATATTATTTTCCATATTTTACAATACTCTCTATTTGATGACCATTATTCGTTAAAAAAATTATTTGGTAAAAATCCAATGAGACAAAAATACCAAAAAAATGAGAAAAATAATTTAATTTTTTTAGAATGATCAAATGCCGCCTTGTTAAAACCATACCAACGAGACAAAACCTGAATGAAGGAAAAAAGAATAGAGCTACACCCCCTGATTTCAATCAATGAAAATCCTTGTATTGAGTTATCCATATCTTGTGCACATCTTCAATAATATCGATACAAGAAAATTATGTTTTTTCGGGAGCAATAATTCAATATTCTTCTGAAATATTAAATTTGTAATGTCACACTATTTAGGTACTAGAATATTAATATAATATTGTAATCTTCGAGAGCATTAACATATTTACCAAACGTAGACTCTTATAAAATTAATCTTCAAAACTAACATAATATTCTTCTAAAATATTGATTTCTTCACGAATAACCCCACAGAAAAAAATCGTTTTTGAATATTTGTGTAGTTGTGTTATGTCTCTTCAAAAACATCAACACAATTTTGCTTCTTTAAAAGTATTTAATTTGTTAAAATTAATGATTTAACAGATAATTTTTTTTTACATATTATGCAAATTCAATCTTACAAAATATAATCAAAAGATTTGTAAAAATAAACTTACTTGAAATAGGAAAGTAGTCATTTATTAAAAGTAGTACGAATTCAAAATTTGCTACTATTCATGTAGCAATTTCTCAGGAATTAACCGCTGGATTTGAAGAACAATTAGTTTTGAACTTTCTATCAAAATTTTACAACGATCGGACCACAGAGTGTTGAGATATCAACGTTTAATCACGGTTGCGTAGGCTGTCCAAATTCTGTGAATTTTCTAACTTTTACTCTCGAATTTCTCTCTATTTTGGACAAGCTTCTTCGTGCGGATAAACTAGAGAGAATAATAGAAGAGAATAGAGATGTGTGTATTTTATTATAATAATGGACCTATATATATAGGGTTTCGAAGATATGTAGATTATGTAAGAAATATCTAAATATGGTCATTATTATTGTTTTCTATATTTTACAAGAATTTTTCTAATTTTAAAAAGCTAGTAATTTATTATTTATTGTTCTTTGGAATTTTAACACGGTAAATACCTTATTCACATCTATTTTCTTATGTAAGTTATTGTGTGCATTATTCCACTTAACGTATTGGTTTGACCATTCAAAATTGTATTCACCGTAGAGATTAGTAATGTTATAAATGGACACAAGCTATTTACTTCGTTAATTGCACATGTTTGAACAATATTTAAATAGATCTAATTTGATTAGGTTCTATTAAATAAGATTCTATAGCTTTAAGAAGTTGAAAAGCTGTCTAAATAGGTTGGTTTTCTACATCCTAACTTTACATATAATCACTGTTATAAAAAGCATGTCTAAGCTTTGTCTAAGCTCCGTCTAGACATGAGACACGGCCTCCACACCTAGTCACGCCTCATGCCTCATATCTCATCCTAGTCTTGCCATTATCTCTCTTTCATCTAGATCTAAAAAGCTTGAAACTAGACCTTGACACCTAGTTACGCTTTACGTTTTTTGGGAATATTGCATATAATATGCGTGTAATAGTTTATATTCATTGAAGATTTTATTTAATACCGTTCCACCTATCAATAAATTTTGACAAATAATTACGACCTTTAATTTAAGTTAATCTAATGGTCAATATGTATTAAAATCTTTATTGGAATGTGTTTGGATATATGTATAAGGATTTTAAAAGTTTTTAATAGATCTAGATCTTTAGATTAACTTAAATTAAGGATCATGATTATTTGTTAAATTCATTAGTAAGAAGAACGGCCCCATTTTATATTATTATACAAAAATGATATTGTAACTAAAATGGATCTTATCAATCATAAATTAAATGTAGAACATGTTATATAATGTAGAGATGTTGATGATTACACACCTCTATTCAGTTCTTCAAATTTCAAGAATAGTTAGAATATTGTTAGAATCTCTTATCACTTAAAAATTTATATTGTAATTTTATGATTTTATGTATTGTTACTTGATCACCAAAATTAGTTTCCAGAAACTAAACAAGGAATTCTTCAAGTCACAAGTCTTCTATTTTTCACTGCGCAATTGGGGTTACTTATTATAATATACAAACATATAATGTGCAAAAATAAATTCTAATGATATATCATTTAGTCCTTAGATTTAAAAATTGAGTTGGCTTTCATTTGACCTCTTTCAATATAATTCTTAGAAATTTCAATTAAGTGCTTGTACACACTGTGCTAAAGTGTGAAAAACTCTTTTTGAGTGGTTTGGTCTCAGTTAAAAAGAATAACAACTACACATTAAATCCCTTCTCTAATAAAATTAGGGAGATTTTCTAGAACACGATATTGTTATAAAGTTGTCCCATTTCTTGTTCTCTTTGGATTTGAATCAATCATATCCAACCTTTTCTCCTCGAGTGCCTTAAGCCTTTTCCTCAAGTGCCTTAAGCAAGGCCTTGCAAATCTAGCTTCAATGGTCATAGATTTACTTGCATGGCTAAGAGACATGTTGAAAAGTGCAATTATAATATCCTTCTTACATCTTGTTGCTCTATTTCATAGCAAAATGACCAATGGTGGAATGACATTTAAATGGGTGAGTTCGCTAAAAAGGCTTTGTCAAACCAGCTAAATGGTAAAAGTGCCTAATTTATAAAATTTAAGTTGAAAATGCCTCTTATAAAAAAGAAACTTAAATACTCTTGTCAGTAACCGACCTAACCAACCATATCTTAATAGACCATGGGTCGGTTAACGCCAGTTTACACCTATTAAACTCATTTTTCAATTAAGCCACTTCAAATGGACTCAAATTTACACAAATTTAAAGCAAAAAATCACATTCACTCAAATGTATACATATATTCATGATTTATACTATAAAATCTACAATTTCTACAATAAATTGAAAAAAGAAAAAGAAATAACCACACATTTTTCAAGAGATGGATCAGATTCTAACCTTAAAATGAGATTTTCTACACTTGTTTGAGCTTGTTTTGAGATTAATGAGATGTTAATTTCTTTGCAAAATAGTGAAGTTTGAAATCATTTTTTTTTTTGGAATTTGAAATCGTTTGAAATGAGCGGGGGAAGAAAAGGCAGGATAAGAGAAGACAGTGATATATTTGACAATTTGCTTGTAAAAATAAATCAACAACCATTTAGACAAAGAAGCCGTGTCGCCCGACCACTTAGCACCATTCCCATCATTTAAATTTTATATCATAACTTCTTGTTAGATTCACCAATGGATGAATTGTAGAGCTTGTTACAACATGTTCTAGAATTTTAGAGTCCGAATAGTATAAAAGTTACAAAAGGGACAACATTCCCTCCACCATTAGCTATCAAAACACTATCTTAGAAGTTACACAAGGGACAACATCCCTCCACCATTAGCTATCAAAACTTTATTTTATGAGCTTCATTTGGGGAGCATTTTAAACTTTTTTTTACTTAGGTACTTTGCTCGTCTAGCTTACTCGATGATAAATCTTGAACATAGTACAATATTTGTTTGGGTAAATTATACTAAGGGTCCACCCTTTCAGTTTTGTATCAATTAATTCACACTTAATTTTATTCATACATATCATCCCCAACCTTTAAGTAATTCATGAATTTGATCACCACTCACGAAATCCGTTCAAATCAGCTTTTAAGTGAGTCAATTGTACTGCACACAACTTTTATACACAAAAGCATTTTCGTCAAGCCATGTTGACGAGACTATGTATTCTTTCTAGTCCCCACTCACGAATATTTTATTTCACCAAAAAGAATAAAATGATCCCACGTTGCTCGGGAGGAACTAGTAGCAAGGTGATGGCATAGTGAAGGTAATGCACTGAAGGCAATGTGTCATTGGGCCGAAGGCGAGGAGCTGAAAGTGCATAACACAAGAGGGTTTAGCAACTTCAAGGCACGCAGGAGAGGAATACAAAAAGCTGAAGGCTAAGGCAAGGAGCAATGCCGGCAAGCAACCTTGTCATTTGGTGGAAATGCGAAGATGCTTTAAAACACTCTAATATAATATGGAACCTTATAGAAAAGATCAGAGTGGTAAGAGTGTTGAATGAAAGAGTTTTGGAGAAAAATTCAAGAACATTATTGACAAATGTAATAAGACAATATTATAGAATTCTCTATAGGAGGACAATAGAAGTTTTAAGAAGGTCGTAGAGATTACCTTCATGAAAATTATGAAAGTTCTTCATATTTTAGATATTAAGTGGAAGGGTCTAAACTCTCTCTCCCCAACGTACGTTTGAGTTGATCACCACTCTAGGATGGAAAGGAAATGGATGTATAAATAGAGTTAAGGAGGCCAAATTTGAAGTCAAACAAACCAATTTAAGAGAACATAAGAGGATTAAGTGAGAGTTCAAGTAAACACCATGTATAATATTCTTTGAAAGTTGTAATAAAAAATTAGCATGCGCTCAATTTCTCCAAACACAGAGCAAACGGTTTAAGCAACTTGGGGCCTTAGACACAGTTATCGAGGAGGTATCTAATGAAAAAGTTAAATGAAGCTAAGGACTACTTATGAAAACATTTAGGTGGATATCGCTGACTGTATTATTGTTGGTGATTTTGATAGAAATCACTATATATTGGTCATCACCACCGCACTTCCATTAGCAATTATCAATGACAATGTGTTGGTGATATTGTTATGTTGACAAGTATGCAAAAGAATACAGTAACATCAACAATAAGACAAAGGTAAGGATGTTAATTCCCAAAATACTTGCGAAAGGTTTCCTCAAAAATACATTTACAAGTAACATAAACAATAAGACTTTGAAATTTATTTATTTTATTTCACCTAAAAGAATACATAGTTGCGTGCAATGTGGGATCGTTGAACAGACATGTCCCACATTGAAAATTATTTATTTTATTTCATCATCAAAAAGAACACATAGCCCAAGTCCAACACGAACCTCAACCAGCGGCCAGGCGGCGTGTACGCGGGTTTGCTTCCAAGCACAATAGCATTTAGGTCGTTCCCATTTGAAAGACTAGTACCCATTCAGGCCCAAGGTTATAATTCTATTCTTTTTTCAAAGTGGGACAAAGTTTAAAAGGAAATTGGCGTAAATGGTCCTCACATTTGCACTCAGTGTGAAAATGGTCCCTAACGTTTGTTTTTTAGCACAAAAGTCCCTTACATATGTGTTTTGGTGCACAATTGATATTGTTTGGTTAAAAAGACAAATATACCCTTCGTTTTAATTAGAAATAATTGTAATTGGATTCCTAATATTTGTAAAAGGTGTGAATAGGTCCGGTACATTTATTAAGTAATATTTAATTTAGCATATTAAATATATCACTATATTCGTGTCAATTAAACTTTTTATAAAAGAAAAATATAAAATTATTGTACTTTAAGTGTATGTAATTGCTATGTGATATTTAAAACCTGAATAAAAATTAAGTTAAATAAATAATAAAATGTCACATATAATTTTATGACATTGAATCATTCTTATTATGTTTTTTTTTAAAGTACTAATAAAAATTAATATACACATTATGTATTCTTTATTTTTGAAAGATAATAAAATGATAAATTAAAATATGAAGAATACAATTGGAGCTCTAATATTTGTAGTTAATAAACAAATAGCTCAATTTAATTAAAGTATATTAGTACCAAATTTGCAACAAAGTTATTTTTCTTTTTATGTTGTAACGATATAATAAAATTTTAAATTTTAAGTTTTAAATAATGAAATTAGTTAATAATATAAAAATAAATAAATTATCTAGCATGTTAACATTTATGAGCTTAAATTTTAGTTATTTTATATAAAAAAAAATCGTTAGTTTCCTTTAGTTTTTTATAAAAAATAAAAGTATTAGACATATTTGCTCTTTTTGCAAAGGTTAACAACCCAACTACAATTTTGACTTATTAAAATTAAGAGTATATTGGTCTTTTCATCAAATAACACTACAAGAAATTTTACTTTTAACAATGTATTTTTTTATCGTAGAAAATCATTTTTAGGTTGTTTCGTCGAAAAAAGGTCGTCGGGAGACTTTAGAAGACCAACATCTTCGTCGTTAAAAGTAAAATTTCTTGTAGTGTAAAGACCAATTGAGCACCAAAATACATATAGGTTAGAAATTTCTGTGCCAAAATATTAATGTTAGGGACTATTTCCACAATGAGTACAAATGTTAGGGACCATTTGCACCAATTTCCCAAGTTTAAACTTTGTCTATTTATCTTCCAAACTCATTTTGTCCAATTCCAAAGCCTTAGGACCTGTTCTCTTGGGTGTTTTCAATCCTTGTATTTTTGAAAGTAGTCAAAATGTGTTCTCTTTAAAATGTTTGAAAATGCATTTTTCAAAATACCCAAAAATTGCAAAGAAAATAACATTTTACTCGTTTTCGTATTTTCCTTACAAAACTCGGGTGTTTTCCAAAACGGCCAAAATGCGCGTTTTGGCCGTGGAGGTCCACGTTTCGAGTCGAGCTTCGGCGTTTATTTTTATTTTTTTCATTTTACGCTTGGAAAAACAATAGTGATTTAACCATTTTGCGCGTTTTCTTTACAAAATGCAGCTCATTTCCAAATTAGCAAGACACGCAATTTTCGTTTTGTTGGTCAGTTGTTCAATTCCCAGCATGCGCGGCTCCTTTTTAATTGTTATGAATTAATATTATTGTTTTTAATTGTTTTTAATTCCAAACATAATTGTTTTTAATTAATAATTATTTTAAATTCCAAATGATTCCAAGTTTTTCATTGTATTTAAATATTTTTAATTGTTTTTAAATGTTTTTAATTCCAACAATAATTGTTTTTAAATATTTTTAATTTCAACAACAATTTTTTTAATTGTTTTTAATTCCAAATAATTAATTGTTTTTAATTTCAACAATAATTGTTTTTAAATATTTTTAATGAATAATTATTTTTAATTCCAAATAATTCCAAGTTTTTAATATTTTTTAATTCAAACAATAATTGCTTTTAATTGCTTTTAATTATTTTTAATTAATAATTGTTTTTAAGTCCAAATAAGTCCAAATTTCTAAAAAAATTCAAGTAAACGCGTTTTTGAGTTTTCTATTTTCAGAAACAATTTTCAAAAACACCAAAAAGTATTTTCAAAAATCTCAAAACAAACACTCAAAATACAAAACACAAAATAAATTCAAAACTCGAAACACAAAACTCAAACTCAAAGAGTACACCACTTTACTTTCTCTTTAATTTCTCATTTATCTAGAAATATTTTTGAGAAAGCTTGATCTCCAAATTCAGCTTCATAAAACTTGACGAGGTTCTTCAAGTCCTTCCATTCTTCATGTGCAATCGGGGTAAGTGATTGTTGTATATAAATATAAATACTGAAAACATACAATGGGCTATGCAAAAATAGATTTCTATTAACATTTAAGGGATTTGTTCAGACTTGCTCATTAGATTTAAATTTGATTTGGCTTTCCTTTGACCTCTTTCGGTACAATTTATAGAAATTTCAACTAAATGCTCATACACACCGTATTGAAGTACTGCCAAAATGAGATTTGAATTGTTTGATCCCAGTTCAAGAAGAACAGCAGCTGCACATTCCCTGTTTTTGGGAGTCCCTTCTCTCATAAAATTAACAAGAGTTTCTATAAACGGAAGTTGTCCAATTTCTTGTGTTCCTTTTGAATTTGAGGTGAGGATTAGTGATATAGAGAGGGTCTCATCAACCATGTCCAACTTTTGGCCCCCAATTACCTTAAGTAATGGTGTGACAATGCCAGCTTCAATGACTTTATTCTTATTTGCATGGTTAAGGCACAGGTTGAAAAGAGCACTTACTACATCTTTTTTATCTCTGATTATTCCAGTTTTTAGCAAATTGACCAATGGTGGAATGCCATTTAAATATCCTATTTTTTCCTTATTCTCACTGAGCATTGACAAGCTGAACAATGCTGCTGCAGAGTTCTCTTTAGCTCCAATCGATCCCTTATTCAAAACTTCAATTATTGCAGGAATGGGTTCTTCTCTTAATATGAGCTTCTTGTTAGATTCATCAATGGATAAATTCAAGAGGGCTTTGACGGCATGTTCTTGAATTCTAGAATCTGGATAGGATAAAAAATGCACGAGAGGCGGGATTCCTCCACTATTGGCTATCAAAATTCTGTTTTCTGGACTTTCTTTTGAAAGCATTATGATCTTCTTTACAGCTGCCCTTTGCTCGTCTAGCTTACTTGAGTACAAATTTTTACACAAAACAATATGCTTCCAGTGCATAATTAAGTTCTTGAGGGCAAAATTTGGAAGCTGAAAATTGTTTTTCTCGCTGTTTCTCCTATTTCCTTTGGACTCTCTGCTGTTTCTCCTATCTCCTTTGGAAGTTGAAAATTGTTTTTCTCGCATAAGTGCATAATTAAGTTATTGAGGGAAAAATTTGGCGCTAGAGACAAGTGAGTCAAAATTTGCCAAGTTTTAGGGCAAGTTGTATGACCGGCATCCAACCAATGTTGTATGCTCTGCAATGGAGAACAAGTTAAAACAAGTCAGCATTTATTGCTCGAAACAATAAATTTAGTCAAATAGGGAAGGAGAAACTTAGTTGAGGGTGAAATTACCTATCCTGTTGCAATAATAACAATAATAACAGGATCTTTCATAATCTCTAGAGTGATTGGACAAAGAAATTCATTAGGGATTGCAATAGCGGCACATTTCATGAGTGTTTTTGGCACCTCAGAATCATCCAGAATACCATTTTCTACAACTCCTGCTAAACCTTTGAATTTTTTTAGAAGATCTATAATTTGTTGTATACTCTCTGCACTGTGACCACCACGTCTTTCCTTAACTTTCTTAATGGTTAGAGTTTCTGTCTTGAGTTCCTCGGCAGTGTGTAAACCAAGCTTATTTGCTAGCCTTTCTATACTGGCGCTGTCTGCATTTCGGTCATCATTTGTGGATAATGCCACGATTAAATCCATCGCGAGTTCCATATCTTGCGTATCAGTTCGCTTTTTGGCTATTTTCAGTTGCGCAGACAACAATTCAATCTGCAATAGGATGTGAACTTACTAAAGATGTATACCAATTACATAAAATAATGATCAACTTGATAATATTATGTATTTATTCTAGTCTCAAATCAGAACACAAGAAGAGATCCAACATTTTATACAAACATTTCAATTGTAAGTCAAAGTGTTAAAAATGCAATACAGCACACTTGTGGTTCTATATACAATTATACATACTCTAACATCGGTTTTGTAGACTAAGAAGAGTTTAGGAACCTATAGGGAACAAATAAAAAAAAAAAATTTGCCCACGAGCTGGCCTTTGTCTGCTCGAGCGAATACTGTTCATCAACAAAATTTTTTTCCCCTTTTTCTCCTAATGTGTATTTATCTATGTGTATGATGATTAATTGTATTACCGAAATGTGTTACATGATTTCATTAAAGTTTGTATTCTATCGGTGATAAAGAAAATTTTAAATGTAAAGATTTTCCCATGGCTATCCTACTTCATTTGACGGCTACCATCCTCAAATCCTCTGATATGATTTTAATTGGGACATGAAAGATTTATTTCAAAGTTTTGTAGCATTGAATTTCATAAAGTTATGACTTTTGCAAATAATAGAATGCTATTTATTTTGATATAAAGTTTTCTAAATTTGTTTGGATTTATGTTGGACTAGACTTAGGATATGATGGCTAAGGTGAGACATACCGCCATAAAGTCTACAGGTTTACCACGTCACCTAAGACCAAAAGCCTTAGCACTACGAGCCTATGAGAACTTCGATTCCTACATGCCCATGCCTCAACACACTGCAAAATTCCTTCAATTGTGGCGAAATGTGACGAGACTGGGAATAGAATTAGTAACATTGAAGCTATCGATCACCTTTTGCGTACCTTTACCCCATCTGGAGTAGAGATGGGAAATTTTATCAAGAATGAAATGTTAAAAGAAGACCCAAACCATATTGATGTCGAGACATATTGCTACATCTTAAATCACTGTCATGAAGATTATATGAATTGGAAATTTCCAAATAACAAAGAAGACTCAGTTACAAGATCAGAGACCTCCGTCAATCAACTAACGCCCAATCGTGAAGAAGATTCAGATTAGACGTCATTTACCTATTTTCCATTATTTTATTTTCATTCAGATTTTCATTGAGAGCACTTTCTAGATTTGCAGTTGTAATCTAATTTTGCTCTTGCTACTTTTCGTATTGTTATTTCCTTCCAAACAATTACAATTTTCTGACATTTTGTCAAAGATTATTCTAATAATAAAAATTCCAGCTTTCCTTATGTCATTTGAGATAGTGGATTTGTTGATTCCTGATGGACAACCTTTATTTTGTCTAAAGGAAATGGCACCTTCAACTTAAAACAACCTGATCAGAAATCTGCTAAGAGCAGTACAAGACCTGGCCAGACAAAGTCAGGCTCCTCTCCCTCCACCTTCTACCCAAATCTTTAACTTCAACTGTTGTCAATCATGCCGCTATGATAGAACAGTTTCATAGGCACAAACCCTCTACATTCGATGGGTCTTCAGGACCACTAGCAGCAAAGGAGTGTCTGCGTAAGTTGGAGTGTATCTTTCGATTACTGACAAGTACTGATGCACAGAAAGTTAAGTGGGCAGAATTCATGTCGGTGATGCCAGTCACTGGTGGGAATCTATGTCTCGCACTAGGAGTAAGTCAGAGCAAGATGCTCTAACTTGGAGTCAATTCAATGATGAACTCATGGAGAAATACTTTCTGCAGGCATTGAGGGATAGCAAAGAAACTGAATTCTTACAGCTAAGGCAAGGCAGCATGTCACTACTAGAATATGAGCGGAAATTTGAACAATTATCTAAGTATGTATCTTACCTTGTTGATACTAAAGCTAAGAAGATCAAAAGGTTTGAGCAAGGATTGAGTACAAATATGAGCTTAATTCTCCTGTCCCATAGCTTCACCTCTTATAGGGAGATGCTAGCTCGGGCCAAGATAATTTGGTCCCGCAAAGCCAGTGCAGATCAGTCTGCCCCTCAAAATAAGGATTTTATAGGAAAGAGAGTGGAGTGGACAGGACAAAAGAAAAGAAAAATGGCAAGAAAAGAAGCTGAATACGGGATCCATTAACGTCAAGCCAGGAGCTTCCGCTCTACTCTGCCCAAAATTTAACAAGACTCACATAGGAGAGTGTTTGTTTGGGAGAAACGTATGTTAATGATGTGGAAAACCAGGCCACATAATCATGAATTATCCAGAACCACCCAAAAGAAGAGATATGAAAGAGAAAAAAGAAGACATAAACAAGAATAATAATGGAAAGGGGCGAGTGTTTGCTCTTACCAAGCAAGAAGTAGACGAGAATCCTAACATGATAGCATGTACCCTTCTATTGTCACATTTTCCTGCTTACGTGCTTTTTGATTCTGGAGAAATGCATTCTTTCATCTCTGCATCTTTTATCACTAAAGCTAGACTTGCATGTGATATATTGGCTAGTACACTAGAGGTTAGCATCCCTTCAGGTGAGTCACTTTTTACGAATCAACTAGCTAAGTCGGTTAAGATAGAAATTGGAGGGAAAGTATTAGAAGCAGATTTGTACATCCTAGAAATGAGAGACTTTGATGTAATCCTAGGCATAGATTGGTTAGGACGTAACCACGTGTCGATCCAATGCCACAAAAAGGAGGTAGTACTTCAGAAACCAGGAGAAGATAAGTTTTGTTTCTCAGGGACGAAAATGTCAGGTAAAGGAAAATCTTTTAGTGCTTCAGGTAAATCCCAACCAGAGGTAACTATTGATGACATAGAGGTGATACGAAAATTTCTCGATGTGTTTCCTGAAGATCTACCAGGGATTCCGTCGGACAGGCAACTGAAGTTTACGATTGACTTAGTTCCTGGAGCGGCACCAATGTCTAAAGCACCTTATAGAATGGCACCAAAGGAATTACAAGAACTAAAGTCTCAACTTCAAGAATTATTGGATATAGGCTTTATCCGACCAAGTGGGTCACCGTGAAGTGCACCAGTTCTTTTTGTGAAGAAGAAGGATGGATCAATGAAAATGTGCACTATCGAGAATTAAATTAGTTGACGATAAAGAATAAGTACCCTCTTCCAAGGATTGAAGATTTTTTTATCAACTAAGAGGATCAAAGGTTTTCTCTAAGATTGACTTGAGATCCGGGTACCATCAATTGAAGATTAAGGCCACCAACATACCAAAAATAGCTTTTCGAACTCGTTATGGGCATTACGAGTTAGTGGTTAGGCCGAAATGCACCAACAGTGTTTATGGACCTAATGAACAGAGTGTTTCACGAATTCTTGGACAAATTCGTCATAGTCTTCATCGATGACATCTTGGTATACTCTGAGAATCGTGAACAACATGAAGAACACCTCATAATAGTGTTGGAGATATTAAGAAAGGAGAACTTGTATGCCAAATTCAAGAAGTGCGAATTTTGGCTAGATCGAGTGGGTTTTCTTGGGCACGTAGGTACGGTCCAAGGGATTGAAGTCGACCCAGACAAAGTAGAAGCAGTATCGAATTGGAACTGACCAACCAATGCTGGAGAAGTATGCAGTTTCTTAGGGCTAGCCGGTTCTTACTGAAGATTTATAGAAGATTTCTCTAAAATTGCTAGATCGTTAACTCAGTTAACTAGGAAGGGAGTAAAGTTTCAGTGGGATGACAAATGTGAACAAAGTTTTCAAGAACTTCAGCAACGTTTAGTCATAGCCCCAGTACTGGCAGTACCAGAAGGATAAGAAGGATTTGTCATTTACAGTGATGCATCCAAACTAGGTTTGGGATGTGTGCTTATGCAACATGGGAGAGTTATTGCCTATGCTTTGAGACAACTAAAGTCGTATGAACAAAATTATCCAACGTACAACCTAGAATTGGCAACAGTAGTTCACGCCTTAGATATGGCGTCACTATCTGTATGGTAGCAAGTGTGATATTTATACAGACCATAAGAGTCTCAAGTATTTCTTCACCTAGAAGGAGTTGAATATGAGACAACGAAGATGGTTGGAGTTAGTGAAGGACTATGACTGTGCAATCCATTATCACCCAGGTAAAGCCAACGTCATGGCTAATGCCTTAAGCAGAAAGACAGTAAGGCAGTTGACGTCGATAATCACAGTACAGGAACAATTAGTAAGAGACTTCGAGAGACTACAACTGGAAGTTTTGGCACCATTGAATAAAGACACTACAAGAATAATGTCCTTGATGATTCGACCCACTCTTAGAGATCGAATTCGAGAAGCACAAGATAAGGACCCTTTTCTACAAAAGATCAAGGCTGAAGTTGGTACAGATAAATGCAAGAATTTTAGTTTGAATACAGACGGTGCACTCATGTTCAAAGGAAGATTATGTGTACCCAAGGTTGAGAAATTAAGAAAAGAAATTTTGGAGGAAGCTCACTCAACCCCTTACACAGCACATCCTGGAGGAACGAAGATGTATCATTACCTCCGAGACACTTTTTAGTGGAAAAACATGAAGAGAAGTATAGTGTTGTTTGTGAAAAAATGTTTAGTTTGTCAACAAGTCAAAGCAGAACATCAAAGGCCATCAGGGCCGTTGAATCCGTTAGAAATACCAGAATGGAAATGGAAACACATAAACATGGACTTCGTAGTAGGTTTTCCAAACTCAGCAAAAGGTCACAATGCCATTTGGGTAATAGTTGACTGATTGACCAAGTCGGCCCATTTCTTACCAGTAAAGATGACTTTCAACATGGATCAATTAGAGCAACTATACCTTAGAGAGGTTGTCAAGTTTCACAGAACCTCCTTATCAATAGTGTCAGATAGAGCTATGAGGTTTACATCAAAATTTTGGAAGAGTTTGCAGACAGCTTTAGGCACCAAGCTTAATTTTAGTACTGCACATCATCCTAGATAGATGGACAGTCTGAACGAACTATTCAAATTTTAGAAGACATGCTTCGGGCATGTGTTTTTGACTTAGGCAGCAACTGATAGTCCCACTTACCGTTAGTGGAGTTTGTTTACAACAATAGTTTTCAAGCTACACTAGGGATGGCTCCTTACGAGGCACTGTATGGCAAAAAATGTAGATCTCTAGTACATTGGGATGGAGTTGGAGAAAAGAGAGTGTTAGGCCCTAAAATCGTTGAACGAACAATTCAGGCTATCGATACAATAAGAGCTAGAATAAAATCTACCCAGGACCGACATAAAAGCTATGCAGATAAAAGAATGAAAGTTTTAGAATTCGAAGTTGGCGAAAAGGTTTTCCTTAAGGTTGCACCAATGAAAGGCGTTCTCCGTTTTGGTAAGAAAGAAAAGTTAAGACCTAGGTTCATCGGACCTTTTGAAATACTTGAGAGAATTGGTAACGTCGCTTACCGTCTAGCTTTGACTCCAGAACTCTCAACGGTGCATAATGTCTTCCATGTGTCCATGATTAGAAAATATGTTCATGACTCGGACACGTGGTAGACTATCAGTCTTTGGAAATGCAAAAGGATCTAACCTATGATGAGACTCCAATCTATATTTTAGAAAGAAAGGTTCATGTTTTGAGAAATCGAGAAGTGCCGTTAGTCAAAGTTCCATGGTGAAATCATGGAGTGGACGAGGCCACTTCGGAGAAAGAAGAAGAGATCAAAACCAAGTACCCCTCGCTGTTTCCATCATAAGGTAAATTTTGAGGACGAAATTTTTATGAGTAGAGGATGTAACACCCCAAAATTTTAGAATTTTATTTTGGGCTAAGTAAAATTCTTAGCAAATAATTGTGGTCACATGTCCGTCCAAAGCCCAAACGGGGTCCAATAATAATAAACGATCCGAGTCCACTAGATAAAATATCCAGCGATTTATGAGATTTTTTTAATTAATTAATTAATTATATTTATTTTCTAAAAAGGGAAAGAATGGTAAGATATTTTAAATTATGGTATTTTTACCATATTAAAACCTTACCAAAACCCAAATAGGTAAGTTTCTTGATATGCATGCACAATGATGGAAAGAAGATAAAATCCTCAAAATTTTCCAATTCCCTTCCCTCCCCTCTAAATGTTCGGCCCCCTCCCATTTTTCTCTTTCTCTTACACACTTAAGACATTTTTACAAAGAAAGAAAAAGGAAAGAAAAGAGAAGAAGAAGAAAAAAGAAGAAGGAGGGAGAAAGAAGAAATATTTTTCAAAGGTTTTACATTCTTTTTCAAGAAGCAAGGTAGGAATTTTTTATGCAAGTTGATTTAAATCCCTTTTATATTGTAGTTACATGTGTACTATGCTAAGTGATTTAAATGTTTATGGCCTTCCGGATATGAATGTAGTTTGTTCCTTTGGAATGAACAAGAATTGAGGTTTATCCTACTTTGGATGAAATTGAAGAATGTTTATGGTTTTAAATCTTTTGGGATTAAACCTAAGAAAGGATGTTTATGGTTTAAAATCCTTCGGGATTAAACCTATGAATGAATTTAGGGTTTCGACCCTTTGAGCTCACCGGAATATGAATGTTAGCATGATTTACTTACATTAAATTGTAATAAATAAATTGGGATTTGCATATTTATAAATGATGATATTCCTATTGAGTTTTTCTCAAACTCACCCTTCTCTCATTCTTAGATTGAATGTAGGGTTGGATGAAGGCTCGATGATGAAAGGATTGAGCCATGTGAAAAGAGATTTTGATTAAGAAGACGAATAAATGACCATTTTGTTATACTGTTATAATTTCTGAATTTTATATGTTATAAGATGTTTTTGATATGATTGTTAATTTTTAATGTGGCATGAACTTGTTTGGAACCCTATAAATGATATTTTCAACTTGATGAATGTTAGAGGATGTTTAAAGAGATTAATGTTAATCGGGATATATCTGTCCAGGATTTCCAGCTTGCAAGTCCAGTTTCAAATGGATGTCCTGAAAGGTAAACTTTTGGTTTTGGGACGAAATTTGGTGGGATTGATGACTACTAATTTCGGTCCTTTGAAACTTAGAATCACCTCATTCGGATGTCTGTAGAGCAAGATATGCAAGTTTTGGTGATGATGGACAGTTCTACTCGGGAATCTGCCTTCATGGTTTTAGAGGTTGATTTGGAGACCTTATATATTTTATTAAATTCTGAATTTTGGATATGAATTGATATGTTATGTTATGTTTTATCCCTAAATTATTAGAATTTTTCAAGGCCTTTTGATAGGAAAAAATTTGGAATTTAAAATGAATCTGAAAACTGTCTAGCTTATGTTTCTTGTATACTTTGATTCCCTTTCGATAACCTTAACCATTTCCTAAAATTGTGAAATTTTAGTATGTATTTGATGGGTGAGTTATGATTATTTGGTTAAAACTTCATAAGCTTTTATGACCTTTGGGTTGCTCATTTGAGTGTATAAGAAATAAAGGGCATTAAACTTATGTTACAATTAGGTATACTAGAGGTTTAGACTTTCAATGAAATCCTCTAAGGGTTGATAGCCTCGATTTTAAAGCCCATATAGTTGATAAGTTCACATTTGTAAACTATTTGAATAATATCTAGAATTCTGCAAAATTTTTAGTTTACTCTTGGGTTTTAAAAAGTAAGAATAGGAGAGACGAACCGATGCCTCATAGAGGAGGTTTTGGGACGTCACAAAATTAGCATGCTCAATTTCTCCAAACACAGAGCAAACGGTTTAAGAACCTTGGGGCCTTAGACAAAGTTATCGAGGAGGTATCTAATGAAAAAGTTAAATGAAGCAAAGGACTACTTACGAAAACATTTAGGTGGATATCGCTGATGGTATTATTGTTATTGATTTTGATGGAAATCACTATCTATTGATCATCACCAACGCACTTTCATTAGCAATTATCGATGACAATGTGTTGGTGATATTGTTATGTTGACAAGTATTCAAAAGAATATAGTAACATCAACAATAAGACAAAGGTAAGGATGTTAATTCCTAAAAATACTTGCGAAAGGTTTCCTCAAAAATACATTTACAGGTAACATAAACAATAAGACTTTGGAAATTATTTATTTTATTTCACCTAAAAGAATACATAGTCCCGTGCAATGTGGGATCGTTGAAAAGACATGTCCCACATTGAAAATTATTTATTTTATTTCACCAAAAAGAATACATAGCCCAAGTCCAACACGAACCTCAACCAGCGGCTAGGCGGCGCGTACGCGGGTTGGCTTCCAAGCTCAATAGCATTCAGGTCTTCGCATTTCAAATACTAGTAGTACCCATTCAGACCCAAACCCAAATATCAAGTATAGATATTTAAATAGGTTATAATTCTATTCTTTTTTCAATGTGGGACAAAATTTAAAAGGAAATTGGCGTAAATGGTCCTCACATTTGCACTCAGTATGGAAATGGTCCCTAACGTTTGTTTTTTTTAGTACAGAAGTCCATTACATATGTGTTTTGGTGCACAATTGATCCTTATTTGGTTAAAAAGACAAATATACCCTTTGTTTTAATTAGAAAAAAATATAATTGGATTCTTAATATTTGTAAAAGGTATGAATAGGTCCGGTATATTTATTAAATAATATTTAATTTAACATATTAAATATATCACTATATTCGTGTCAATTAAATTTTTTATAAAAGAAAAATATAAAATTATTGTACTTTAAGTGTATGTAATTGCTATGTGATATGTAAAATCTGAATAAAAATTAAGTTAAATAAATAATAAAATGTCACATATAATTTTATGACATTGAATCATTCTTATTATGTTTTTCTTTAAAAAAAATACTAATAAAAATTGATTTACACATTATGTATTCTTTATTTTTGAAAGATAATAAAACGATAAATGAAAATATGAAAAATACAATTAGAACTCTAATATTTGTAGTTAATAAACAAATAGCTCAATTTAATAAAAGTATATTAGTACCAAATTTGTGACAAAGTTATTTTTCTTTTTATGTTGTAACGATAAAATAAAATTTTAAATTTTAAATTTTAAATAATGCAATTAGTTAATAATATAAAAATAAATAAATTATGTAGCATGTTAACAATTATGAGCTTAAATTTTAGTTATTTTATAATAGTTCGTAAAATATACAAAAATTTAGTATATTGTCAATTTGGTAAATAAAGTGTTAATTCTAAAAAAAAAATCGTTAGTTTCCTTTAGTTTTTTTTATAAAAAATAAAAGTATGAGACCTATTTGCACTTTTTGCAAAGGTTAACAACCCAACTACAATTTTGACTTATTAAAATTAAGGGTATATTAGTCTTTTCATCAAATAAAGACGAATTGAGCACCAAAACACATATAGGTTAGGGATTTTTATACCAAAATATTAATGTTTGGGACTATTTCCACAATGAGTACAAATGTTAGGGACCATTTGCACCAATTTCCCAAGTTTAAACTTTGTCTCTTTATCTTCCAAACTCATTTTGTCCAATTCCAAAGCCTTACTTTCTCTTTAATTTCTCATTCATCCTGAAATATTTTTGAGAAAGCTTGATTTCCAAATTCAGCTTCATAAAACTTAACGAGGTTCTTCAAGTCTGTCTATTCTTCATGTGCACTCGGGGTAAGTGATCGTTGTATATAAACATAGATACTGAAAATATACATTGGGCTATGCAAAATAGATTTCTATTAACATTTCATTTACAGTGTTTAAGGGATTTGTTCAGACTTATTCATTAGATGTAAAATTGATTTGGCTTTCCTTTGACCTCTTTCGGTACAATTTATAGAAATTTCAACTAAATGCTCATACACACCGTATTGAAGTGCTGCCAAAATGAGATTTGAATTGTTTGATCCCAGTTCAAGAAGAACAGCAGCTGCACATTCCTTGTTTTTGGGAGTCCCTTCTCTCATAAAATTAACAAGAGTTTCTATAAACGGAAGTTGTCCAATTTCCTGTGTTCCCTTTGAATTTGAGGCAAGGATTAGTAATATAGAGAGGGTCTCATCAACCATGTCCAACTTTTGGTCCCCAATTACCTTAAGTAATGGTGTGACAATGCCAGCTTCAATGGCCTTATTCTTATTTGCATGGTTAAGGCACAGGTTGAAAAGAGCAGTTACTGCATCTTTTTTACCTCTGATTGTTCCGGTTTTTAGCAAATCAACCAATGGTGGAATGCCATTTAAATATCCTATTTTTTCCTTATTCTCATCGAGCATTGACAAGCTGAACAATGCTGCTGCAGAGTTCTCTTTAGCTCCAATCGATCCCTTATGCAAAACTTCAATTATTGCAGGAATGGGTTCTTCTCTTGATATGAGCTTCTTGTTAGATTCATCAATGGATAAGTTCAAGAGGGCTGTGACGGCATGTTCTTGAATTCTAGAATCTGGATAGGATAAAAGATGCACGAGAGGCGGGATTCCTCCACTATTGGCTATCGAAATTCTGTTTTCTGGACTTTCTTTTGAAAGCATTCTGATCTTCTTTACAGCTGCCCTTTGCTCGTCTAGCTTACTTGAGTACAAATTTTTAACACAAAACAATATGCTTCCATCATCCGAGGTAGAAGGACTCTCTGTTGTTTCCCCTATCTCCTTTGGAAGTTGAAAATTGTTTTTCTCGCACCAGTGCATAATTAAGTTCTTGAGGGCGAAATTTGGAGCTAGAGACAAGTGAGTCAAAATTTGCCCAGTTTTAGGGCAAGTTGTATGACCGGCATCCAACCAATGTTGTATGCTTTGTCTTTCATATGTCTGCAATGGAGAACAAGTTAAAACAAGTCAGCACTTATTGCTCGAAACAATAAATTTAGTCAAATAGGGAAACTTAGTTGAGGGTGAAATTACCTGTCCTGTCGCAATAATAACAGGATCTTTCATAATCTCTATAGTGATTGGACAAAGAAATTCATTAGGGATTGCAATAGAGGCGCATTTCGCGAGAGTTTTTGGCACCTCAGAATCATCCAGAATACCATCTTCTACAACTCCTGCTAAACCTTTGAATTTGTTTAGAAGATCTATAATTTGTTGTATACTCTCTGCACTGTGACCACCACGTCTTTCCTTAACTTTCTTAATGGCTAGAGTTTCTGTCTTGAGTTCCTCGGCAGTGTGTAAACCAAGCTTATTTGCTAGCCTTTCTATACTGGCGCTGTCTGCATTTCGGTCATCGTTTGTGGATAATGCCACCATTAAATCCATTGCGAGTTCCATATCTTGCGTATCAGTTCGCTTTTTGGCTCTTTTCAGTTGCGCAGACAACAATTCAATCTGCAATAGGATGTGAACTTACTAAAGATGTATACCAATTACAGAAAATAATGATCAACTTGATAATATTATGTATTTATTCTAGTCTCAAATCAGAACACAAGAAGAGATCCAATATTTTATACAAACATTTCAATTGTAAGTCAAAGTGTTAAAAATGCAATACAGCACACTTGTGGTTCTATATACAATTATACATATTCTAACATCGGAACCACAAAATTCTTGGCTAGTTTGGTACCAATGGCTCGTTAAGTCTCTGTGCTTTGAGCCTTCGACTAGTTTGTCAAATCTTGAACACAATAAGACTCCAACTTGTGTGTGAAAAATAGGGACATCGACTAATGGTCTAGACAAACATATGATGTGTTTTAGAGAGAAAAACGCGTAATCTAAGACAATAAGTACAGTTGGTAATGCATACCTGTTCTTTCTCTTCGTCTGAAATTCCAAGCTCATCATATGGCATTCCTTCTACGGCTTGATTTATCTTTTCGTATACAGAATGAAATCTCACCATCATAGCCTCACTTTCTGTTGCCTGAAAAGAGGAGAGCAAATTTAAGAATCAGAAACAAGAAATGCCCAACAATGTAGTACAAAATTAGATAAAATCCAAAGTGAAATTCAAAGCCCCTAACCAGGTAAATTTTACTTCCAGAATGACACATATTCAACAAGTTCTTGGCAGATTGAAAAGCCTTCTTCAATTTCTTCAAACATTCAATGCCAGCTTCAGGAATTGGGAAATCGAGGTCCCTAATCTCATCTAAAAGTGCCAAAAAAACCTTTAATCTCCTAACAAGATTATTACATTCTTTCCTCTGAGTCCTCCTATACTCTCCAATGTCCTTTACAGATTCAACAATCTCCATGATTTCATCCACCAAATCCATTTGGGCTCGTGGGCTCGATGGATTTGACGACATGTTGTTCTCATCATCCATAATCTCCGGCTGGAGCACCTGGAGTCTAGTGAGGGCAGTTGCCCCCACTGGATTTTGATCCTAGGTTTTTCAAGGCTTCCGGTGTTAAAGGCAAGGAGAAAACCATAAACAACCACGTCAAAAATTCAAGAGATATAAAAGAGAATGGCGACAAGGCTTGAAGAAATCTTAGAAATGGATCGGCCCCTTTCCCTGCAACTGATAATGGTAACTCTGCAAGATTATATGGAGGCTGTGTTGAAATTAAATCATTCACAACAATCAAATTGAGTGCGAAAACAACATATAGATTTAAAAGCATGTTTTTACACAAATAAATCTGACATTGGTGATGAAAAAGATGACTTATCATTGCAGAAATCAAGGATACAACTGTTTTTACATAAGATAAAACTGGTGCCACACATCTCCCATTTTCCCTCTCCTTCACCACAGTAAATTAAATTGCTCCCGATTTTTAGTGCAATACCAAGAAAAAAACCCATAGCCGCATGTCCCGTTCTATTGCTCTATTAAGACTTAAAATAGGCCTTTGTAATAATCTAATATCAAATATAGTGCGAGTTAATTTCACCGATGGTTACGAAGTTTGCGCGAAATCTCTATTATTAAAGTTTTTTCTCTAATCTATTTAGTTACTAAAGTTTATAATAATTTCACTCAGTTAATAAAAAGCAAAATATAATTTGACATAGCATTTGTTGAACGCATCAAGCGCCATTAATTCACATATTGGCTAAGTATAATAAACATTTAATGAGTAAAAAACGTATTTCTAAATGAGCCAGAACACATGAGAAACCCGACTTATGCATATGTGGTAGTTGAATTAACAGCGTTCGATCCACTTAATATATGACATGTCATATTATACGTTAATTTTACTTTTTGTGTGACTAATGGTAAACTCTTATAAACATTAGTGACTAAATGTGTCAGAAAATTTTTAATGACCAATGTGAAATTTCACACAAACTTTAGTCACCATTGGCGAAATTAACTCAATATAGTGAACATACAACGATTGTCCAAAACATACTTTAACATAAACTTTATGAGTAAATCGATCATGATTATACTAGTCCTCAAAATATTCCTACATGTAAGTAGTTCAATTAAAAAAAAAATCGACTAAAAAAAGTAACAAAATAATGAAATAGAGAGACTGGAGGAGAGAGTTTTGGAAATATGAGATTCGTACAAGGAAAGAAATTAGATGATAGATAATAACATAACACACTCTCCTACGAGAGAGAGAGAGAGAGAGAGAGAGAGAGAGAGAGAGAGAGAGAGAGAGAGATGATTTTTGCTGTACAGACTAAAGAGAAGAGATAGAAGGTAAAATTGAGTAATACTCTAGTTTTACTCATCAATTTTAAACATATATTCAATTTCATCTTTTATCTAACAATTAGTGATGGCAACAGGGCAGATCGGGGCGGATTGGTCTGATCCAAATCCGCCCCGCAATAATTTTTGGAGATCCAAATCCGCCCCGCGATCCGCTATTTTTTGGGGCGGATCGGGGCGGATTAGAGCCCTGATCCGTATACTGATCCATTTTTTTTATATTAAAAAAATTTAAAATATATTGAAAAAAATTTTACTACTATACTATAAGAGTTTAAACAACATCATCCTCCTTACTAAACCTTGTGCAAGGTCCACAATATGTCGAAGGTGATAACTTTTTTATTCAAAAAATATTTTAATTATCAAATGACATATAAAACAAAATATAAATTCAATATTTTAATCTTTTTTTTTAAATTCGGGGCGGGGCGGGGCAAGCCCCGATCCGATTCGCCCCGAGATCTGCGGCGGATCACAGATATTTGTCCCGATCCGCCCCGCCGATCCACGGATCAGGTATTTTTCGCTCCATTCGGATCGGGTATCCATCGGGTTCGGGGCGGATCGGATATTTTTGCCATCTCTACTCACAATAGGTGTTCACTTCATCCTTATCTTTCATTATTTATAGGTTAATTTATTTCATAAAAAATCGATTGTTGAATTTAATTATTTATATTTTGACATATAATTGCCGAAGACATATTATTGTAGTTTTTTTTTATAGACATTAAGATTTAAATAAATAGAATGTAAATAACTAATTAACATTAAATTAATTATGTCTGTAAATAACTAATGTAAATAAATTTTAATTTTTTAGTTACGTGATTAATTTGAATTTTAAAGTGAATGAATTTGATTAAACAATTTATGATTGAGTGTATTTTTTATGATAATAATTGTTTGATCACCTAATAAATTGAACAATCATTTTCGAAATAAAAAATTATCTAAAGGAGGTGAACTATAACATGTCAAAGAGATCTCATTTGAAATAAACTAAATTAGAAGTAAGTTGAGAGCTAGTTAGTGAGAGTATAAGAGTCTTGAGAATGCATTTTAATATTCTTTGAGAAATTTATATATGAATTGTAGTTTACTTTTTTCAACTATTTTGTTTGCTACATGTCATTTTTCTCCCTCTCTTAACTTGTTAGAATATTTTCTAGTGTGTTGTACATATTAGTGTCAAGGCGAGGGAGATTGACTTAGCTAAGACGGTAAATAGCCAAAATTGAGTAGTTAACTACTATACATGAGTTAGAAAGAGTTGCACCTGCGACATGAATGTGAGTTGTGCTTATATTTAAGGATATTACCCCTCACTAGACTAAATTTTTGGCTCCGTCCTGAATCTAACTTCTCCTCTCTCGTGTTCTCCAATGGTCAACATCTAAAAAAAAATCAATAACTTTTCAAGGCTTGAAAATCAAAATGATGATCAAGAGTCTAAAGAGAGATGGGATCATCATGAATAAGAGGATTGAGACTGGAGGAAAGAGAAAACCCTAACCCTAAAGACCATGGAATTTTTAAGGTATGTGTGTTCCATTGGGTGTGCTTTGCAAATTTTCCGATTCTGAATGGCTGATGGGAAACATATTTCGCGGCTTTAAAAAATGAAATTATTTGAAAGTTCGTTAACTAATAACGGAAATGTAAAAACCAAGGAAAATATCAAATTATGCCAATCAATAATACTTTTGCAGTGTTAAAAAAAAAAGGTTTATTAATTCTATAATTTATTCAGAAAATTATAAATAACAATGCCTAGGAAGTAATAATAATCTCACTATACTTAAATAAGAAATTTCGTTACCTTAGACACGTCGAACAATAGAAATAGGACTCGACTACCACTTTGTTTGGAGTGCTTTATATTTCCACTCATTCACGTCTCAAAACTATGTGAACAAAGTTTTGATAATTACACAACGAATTTCCACACGAGTTTATCGTCTTTCCTTATCCAATTGAGAATGGACAAATCTTCAACATAATAGAATAGCACAACCATTTTCTTGAAATTTTTTTTAATTTTTTTTTCTGGCTATAATTAAGATTTTGTCAATTTAAAATATGGATATGTTGGTTGGCGAAAAAGTTAGTTAATCTTACTCTTAAGTTACTTATTTTGTCAAATTTATTTTTAATGTTACTTATTTTGTCAAATTTATTTTTAATGTTACTTATTTTAGCAACAAAACTGACTTTTTGAAAGAATAAATTGCACAACAGAACACACTCCTAATTAATTAGTGCGTTGGTTATAGAGGCCACAAGTAATTTGGGTTTGGGAGTATAGTAAAACTTAGATAAATTAATCGTGCTTAAATAATAAAATTTTCCGTTCCCGACTTGACCAATGTATTAATTAATATTCCCGCTAAATACATAAGATAATAATTTTTTTGAACTTCTATAGGTCCCATTAAATATATTAATTAATAATTGTTTAAAATAACATATAAAAATTTATAAGACATATTACAAATTATTTTTATTCTCTTATTCTCAACTTCTTTTCTTAATTCTTCTATTTCTCAAATTATACATCTATAGTCATTTGCTTTTTGTGTTTCCCTCAACCGAACTCAATGTCGTCATTGATCTTTTGTAGTGCATACACCACATTTGGTATTTGTTTTTCACTTTGTACCAAAAAGTAATTTAAGGTCACTACTGCTTGAAAAACAACTTTTGGAGAAACAACTGGTAAAATATAAATGTCATCAGGATTACAATCATCATCATTAGGTTTATCCATTACCCCTTGAATAATCTCTTAATCAGTAGGTTTTTCCATTAGTGCATCATTTTCACTTGGATACTTCAAAAGAAGTTCCACATCCATCGCACTTCTATAATTTAGACTAGAAATGACTGAGATAATTCTTAGATGCCTTCATCTCCACCACCTTGTGTTTGAGAGGCCACGCCTTCAATTGAACGGATCTTGCAATGCTAGAAAAATTTGCAATGGTAGTTGTCTTGACATCAATGGTCCAAGCCACATTAATAAAGTTGATAGCATTCAAAATGTTAATTTGTTGCTCTTGCCTCGTAGCCCTCCAAGATGCTAATATAAAATCGACGTCTATAATGAGCTTTCAATGCTCGAGTGATCAAAACATCACATGGTTGAATTTTTGATGTGGTATTAAGAGGCAAGAAAAATAGTTTAATATTCTTCAAGCCTTCAATAACCTTTTGGATAGGTCGACGAATTGTCCATGATAAGGAAAACATTTCTACCGTTTATTCTTTTGTCAAATCAACGAACAAATTCTTGAAAAAATAAACCAGTCATCCATGCTTTCTTGTTTGCTCGATGATGACAACTTAGATTGCTCAAGTTCACATGTTTAAAGCATCTAAGATTAGCATACTTACCAATAATCCAAAGAGGTACTTTGTCCGAACTATCGCCATTGCAACAAACATCAACAATAATTTTTCTATTTTCCTTCTTTCGTCCTTCCAATTGCTTTTGTATTAGCACATTTCGTCCTCATCGTTTGCTTTCATTGTGCAAAACGTCTCTATCGTTTAGATTTTGGCATCTGGACCCCTAAATAAACATTTCTTTGTGAAAAAGGTCTATGTCGTCTATATCCGTTAACAGTTGCTGTTAAAATTAACAAAAGGGTTAATTAGCGCAACTAAATTTAAACTATAGGGATGATTTGCATAAAAAAAAACTGTAAACGATAGGGACGTTTTGCACACACAAACGTTTAAAGTCAGATTTTGGGTCTTTTTCTTCCAGCAATTATAAAATTCCACACTAATTGATAAAATCACATACATTGTAATATTACACTTAAACATAGTGAAGAAAACTCATAGACATTACCAAAACTTAATACATTCAAACAAATGTATGCCGCCATATATGCATGCTTGCATAGTATATTTAGCAAACGATAGGGACAAAGTGTATCATAATAGAGATAATACCTGATTTGTTTTGATCCAAGAATGCATAGAAGAACAATTAATGAATTTGTAGAAAGAGAAGAAGTTGTTTAATTTTAGAACGTGGTGTTTAGTTTTTGTGTGCGGGTTGGTTGTAATGTGGCTTATTGAAGTATTTAGAATGAGTCGGTATACATTTGTTTGGATGTGTCTTATTTTTGTAATGTGTAAGAGTTTCCTTCACTATGTTTAAGTTTAATATAACAATATATGTGATTTTATCAGTTTGTATGGAATTTTATAGTTGTTGGAAGAAGAAGACCCAAAATCTGATTTTAAACGTTTGTGTGTGCAAAACGTCCATATGGTTTACTGTTTTTTGCTCAAATCATCTTTATCATTTATATTTATTTGTGCTAATTAACATTTTTAATATTTTTAACGAAAAATGTTAACGAATATATGGATGTCATGGAATTTTTTTGCAAAAAAAACATTTATTTAGGGCCCAGATGTCAAAATCCAAAAGAGAGCAACGCTTTGCACAATGAGAGCAAATGTTAAGAACGAAATATGCTAATTACCGCTTAAATAATAACTACAACAATTATATTTTGAAACTCAACAAATTTATTTAGAGAAGTTTTTTTTTCAAAAGTAATGGGTGTTTAATTTACAGACCATAAAATATCCCAAACAACGTGATCTTAAAATAGGCATTACGAATATCGTACTTGAGGTTGGTGTTAGGACTCTACATACGAAAAAAAGAGGTCCTAATGTCCGATTACATGGAGAAAGGTTACGATGTGAAATGAAAATGAAAACTTGATGTTTATATGAATTAAGAAGACTTTTCAAATATCATCCAACCAAAACACATAGAGATATAGAAGAAAAAAGTTCGTCTACAACACAACTCATAAATAGTCTTTTTTACTCATTTTTCACGCCATAACATTCATACACAATTGCTAATTCAATTACCTATTTGTTGTTGGGAAATTGGCGCAAATGGTCCCTAATCTTGGATAAATTAAAATATGAAGATTACAATTGGAGTTCTAATATTTATAGTTAATAAATGAATAACAATTAAATAAAAGTATTTGTGCATCAAATTTGTGATAAAATTATTTTTCTTTTTATGTTGTAACGATAAAATAAAAATTTAAAATTTAAAAAATATAATTACTTAATAATAATAACATAATTTTATTTAACATATTTATTAATAATTATGAGCTTAAATTTTTAGTTATTTTATAATAGTTCGTAAAATATACTAAACAATTTAATACATTATCAATTTGGTCAATAAAGTATTAATTCAAAAAAAAAAAAATAACTTGTTAGTTTTCTTTAATTTTTTTTATAAAAAATATAATTATCCGACCCATTTGCACCTTTTGCAAAAATTAGGAATCCAATTACAATTTTCTCTAATTAAAACTAAGGGCATATTCATCTTTTTCATTAAATAAGGACCAATTGCGCACCAAAACACATATATTAGAGTTTTCTGTGCAAAAAACAAACGTTAGGAATCATTTATAAGGAAAAAGATGAGGGACCATTTGTGCCAATTTTCCTAAGTTGTTCCAACGACATTACAGTAATTTTATAAAATTATAAGTGAAGTAGATTAATTACATCTTCAAAAGACAACAATACAATGTCTGAGAGGTGAAGACATTGTTATCTAGTACTCGCACACTATGGACCCTCTTATATTGAGGCTCGACTCCTGCACACAATAAACAACATTGATAGTACTTGTTTCATATTTTCAGCAATTATTATTAACGAGCTAATACTGATACCCAAGGTATTTTTGGAATCCTCTTTATTTACTTCATCTTTTATTTGCTATCAATTTATAATTCAATACATGGTATATTTTGTTTCCATTAGTAGGGATATTTCCAACCAATCCAATCCCTGTCAACTCGGCCATATCTATGCGGGTTTCAACTAGTATGTGATAGGAAAAGCACGTGGTTAATTTTAATTACATAGTGCATTTTCTTTTAAATTAAATTTTAGTTATCGATAACTAATATCTGATTAAGAATTCTCTACAGTCCTATCAAATTTAAAACGTACAGACGGTTGATCTTTGTCTTCTTCTTCTTCTTTTTTTGGGATAATGGGAAGCAAATAAATTTTCATAAGCTTTAAATATATTTGACTAACGTAAAAAAAAAAGTATGTTTGACTAATTTAAAAAAATAAATTTAAACTTTGCCAAACATGCACTAATTTACTTGTGTGATCGATATTGAATTACAAAAAATTTATAAACAATGCACTAAATGTGTATTACATGTTATAAGCTTTAAAACACCTAAGAAGGAAATATACAAAGAGCAAGAACTTTAAAGACTGAGGCTTAGTTTGATTGTTTAAATTTTGGTTGAAATTATGAAGTCAAAGTCAACAATTAATTTTAATTACATATTTTATGGACCAACAATTTTTATTAACTTTTCATGAACTACAAATTTCATCAACTTTTCTTAAAATTTACAAAAAATCTGATTTTTAACAATATATCAAACCGACCCTAAAAGAAGAGGTAAGTAAGTTGTTACAAGAAATGTTAACTAAAAAAATCATTATGTCTTCCATTATAGTTATTGATCATAATTTGTGTGATACTTATGGGATCCTCGAAGAACTTTTACTTTTCTCAAATGCAATTGCAAGATAAAACTATTTATTTTCTTGTGCTGGTCATTCTTTTATCTTCGTATTGCTTAGAATATTCATTTATTTCAAATGATATTTTACTCCAATTCGGATTTGATATTAGGTATTTTTATGGGGAGGTGAGACTTGAGTTATATCAACTATATGCCATTATGTATAAAATATTATTATAAAGCTTTTCCAAATGTGTTGAAATTGTGAAACGAGGAATATGTTTATTTATTCAATTTAATCTTCAAAACACATCTCCTAACATGTAGATTGGATTATTTTTTCATCAAAGCTAACAACGACAATTTGCTTTGATAATATATTGAACTAGATCATTTAAAATTTTAAGCTAGTAACAATGACAATATACTTAGTCCATTGGCTAATTTGAGCACCTCATGCATACAATACCCTCAGGTCACAGCTAGGAATTTTGAGCTTAAACCGAGTGTGCTTAACTGTCTCCCATCTTTCTATGGTTTAGATAGTGAAGAACCTTATAATCATTTGACTGATTTCTATGCTGTATGTGAAACATTTAAATATGAGAATGTGTCTCCTGATAATGTTAAACTTCGTCTATTTCCCTTTTCTCTGAAAGATAGATCTAGATCTTGGTTTAATACATTGCCTGCAAATAGTATTACCTCTTGGGAACAAATGGTAGCTAAATTTTTGAATAAGTACTTTCCTGTTCACAAAACTAATGCTATTCGTAGGGAAATTTCAGAGTTTGTGCAAAGAGACGATGAGCTATTCTATGAAACTTGGGAGAGATTCAACGGGCTTCTCATGAAGTGTCCACATCATGGGTATGAAAAATGGCATTTATGCCAATACTTTTTGGAGGGCTTGCTACCACATATTCAAGAATGGTTGATGGCCACAAGCGGGGGAGAGCTTATGTCTAAGAATGCCACAGAGATCTGGACCTTCTTTCAAAAGCAGGCTGACAATTCACAACAGCGGAGCAGATCCTCTAGAACTGAGCCAAAGAAAAGGGGTATCTATGAGATTCGTAGCAGTGAACCTAGCTCAGAAATCAAAGAAGTTAAGTGCATGATAGAGGACATCTCTCGCAAATTGACCTCATTGACAGTCAATAGTCCTCCAGAACCAGAAGCAGGTGCTGAGCAAGCTAATGCCCTCAACATGATGAGGAAGCCTCCTTACAATCCTTACTCCAACACCTATAACCTAGGTTGGAGGGACCACCCCAACTTTTCTTGGTCACAGGGTAATCAACAGGATAACAAGCAGGTCAAGCCCCTCAGCAGCCTACCAGACAGTTCAACCAAAACTTCTCACAGCCTAAACCATGGGAGGAGGCAATTCAAAATTTGACAAAAGCTACACAAGCTGCTTTGGAGCATCAGAATCACACCATCACTGAGTTCAAGAAGGAGATGCGCACTAGCCAGAACTCACAGGCACAATCCATTTCCAATATGGAGAACATGATGGGGCAACTGGCTTCATCAGTACAACAGCTGGCAACAACCATCGAAAAAGGTAAATTCCCTAGTCAGCCATTTCCTAATCCTAAAGGGGTGCACCATATTGGAACAGATTCAAGTAACCAACATGAAGAAGCTAAGGCCATCATGACTTTGAGACGGGGCAAACTGGTTGACAACAAAGTGGATCTTTCAAAGCAAAACACACCTCAACTAATTTCTCCAGGTAATACCTCAACTGATGATTCAGTCCAAGAAGCTCACAAAGAAGACAATGAGCCATCCTACATCCCAAAAGCCCCATTTCCTCAGAGGCTGACAAAGGTAAAACAAGGTAATTCTATCAATGACATGATGGACATCTTCAAGCAGGTAAGCATAAATATCCCTTTACTTGATGCTATTAAGCAAGTTCCTGCATATGCTAAATTTTTGAAAGACCTATGTACTAAAAAGAGACAATTACATGTACGTAAAAAGGCATTCTTAACTGAACAGGTTAGCTCGATAATTCAAAGCAACACTCCTCCTAAATTTAAAGATCCAGGTTGTCCTACTATCTCTTGCATCATAGGAAACCATAAAATTGAGAAGGCATTGTTAGATTTAGGAGCTAGTGTCAATCTTCTTCCTTACTCTGTGTACATGCAACTTGGACTAGGCGAGTTAAAACCAACATCTGTTATTTTACAACTTGCTGATAGATCTGTGAAAGTACCTCGTGGCATTGTTGAGGATGTTTTGATACAGGTTGATAAATTTTATTTTCCTGTTGATTTTATTGTACTTGATACTCAACCTGTTCGAGACTCCACTAAGCATATTCCTGTGATTTTTGGTCGTCCTTTTCTAGCCACATCTAATGCTGTAATTAATTGCAGGAATGGAGTCATGCAGCTGTCCTTTGGCAACATGACAATTGAATTGAATGTCTTCAATGTCAACAAGCAACCACATGACAACGAGGATGTTGCTGATGTTGACATGATAGAAGCATTGGTTGATGACTCTTGTATTTCAACTAACTTTGATGATGCTTTAATGATGTGTCTAACCCATTTTGGTACAGATTTTGATGTTGATGGTGCTATAGATGAGGTAAACACTTTGCTTGAGTCAACACCTGTCATGGATACAAGTAAGTGGAGACAGAAAATTGAGCCACTTCCAATAAGTGAGAAGAAGAACATCCCATCAGTTCAACAACCGCCCAAGCTAGAGCTCAAAGCATTGCCTGACACTTTGCAGTATGCATTCTTAGGAGAGGCAGAAACTTTACCTGTAATTATCTCTTCTGCCCTTGATGATGCACAAAAAGGTAAGTTGTTAGATGTTTTAACTGAACATAAAGAGGCACTAGGTTGGACCATTGCTGACATAATAGGTATTAATCCTGTAGATTGCATGCACTATATTCATCTTGAGGAAAATTCTAAGTCCACTAGAGAGATGCAACGTAGGTTAAATCCTAACATGAAAGATGTTGTGAGAACTAAAGTCCTTAAGTTGTTAGATGCTGGAATTATCTATCCTATTTCTGATAGCAAATGGGTAAGTCCTGTGCATGTTGTCCCAAAAAAATCAGGTGTCACTGTAGTTACTAATGCAAACAATGAATTGGTTCCAACTAGAGTAACTACAGGATGGCGTGTGTGCATAGACTATAGGAAATTGAACTTAGTCACTAGAAAAGATCACTTCCCTCTTCTATTCATTGATCAAATGCTTGATAGACTAGCAGGGCATGATTATTATTGTTTCTTAGATGGTTATTCGGGTTACAATCAAATTCCCATAGCTCCAGAAGATCAAGAGAAAACCACTTTCACTTGTCCTTTTGGAACCTTTGCATATAGACGAATGCCTTTTGATTTGTGTAATGCACCTGCTACCTTTCAAAGATGCATGCTTAGTATATTTTCTGACATGGTTGAGAGGTTTCTTGAGGTGTTTATGGATGATTTTTCTGTGTATGGTGACTCGTTTGATGATTGTTTGCGCCATCTAACTTTAGTTTTGCAGAGATGTGAGGAAAAGAATTTAGTACTAAATTGGGAAAAATGTCACTTCATGGTGAAACAAGGTATTGTTCTTGGCCACATAATTTCTAGCAATGGTATTGAGGTTGACAAAGCCAAGGTTGATCTTATCTCCAATCTTCCACCTCCAAAATCAGTGAAAGAAGTAAGATCTTTCCTTGGGCATGCGGGTTTTTATAGACGTTTCATTCAAGATTTTAGTAAAATCTCTAGACCCTTATGCAATTTACTTGTTAAAGATGTACCTTTTATCTTTAATGATTCGTGCTTAGAGGCTTTTGAACATCTTAAGAAAGTGCTGACCACTGCACCTGTTATTCGACCACCTGATTGGACTTTGCCTTTCGAACTTATGTGTGATGCATCTGATTATGCTGTAGGAGCAGTTTTAGGACAGAGATTAGGTCGGTTGCCTTCTGTTATTTACTATGCTAGTAGAACTCTTAATGATGCACAATTAAATTATTCTACTACAGAGAAAGAAATGCTAGCAGTAGTATTTGCTTTAGATAAATTTCGATCTTATCTTGTAGGGTGTAAAGTTATTATCTTTTCTGACCATGCTGCCCTCAAATATCTTCTAACTAAGAAAGATGCTAAACCTAGATTGATTAGGTGGGTCTTGCTTTTGCAAGAATTTGACATTGAATTTAGGGACAAAAAGGGGTCTGAAAATGTTGTGGCTGACCATTTATCTCGAATTGTGCTTGACTCTGTGTAGGATAAAATACCATTAAATGAGTTGTTTCCAGATGAACAACTCATGAATATTGATGTTGTGCCTTGGTTTGCTGATATTATTAATTATCTTGTTACAGGCAAACTTCCAGAACATTGGACTAAACAGGATAGAACTAAATTCCTGGCTGAAGTGAGGAATTTCTTTTGGGACGATCCTTACTTGTTTAAATACTGTGCTGATCAAATTATAAGGAGATGCGTCCCAGAAAGTGAATTCCACAGTGTTATATCATTCTGTCATAACCACACGTGTGGAGGCCATTTCAGTGCTAAAAAGACTACCTCCAAAATTTTGCAATGTAGTTTTTACTGGCCTACTCTCTTTCGTGACACTCATATTTTTTGTTCTTCATGTGATAGGTGTCAACGCATGGGAAGCATTTCAAAAAGAAACATGATGCCGCTTAATCCTATTCTCGTAGTTGAACTTTTTGATGTCTGGGGGATTGATTTCATGGGACCTTTTCCTCCATCTTTTGGTTATCTTTACATATTAGTTGGTGTCGATTATGTTTCTAAGTGGCTCGAGGCAATTCCTTGTAGGACCAATGATCACAAAAGCGTAGTGGCATTTTTGAAAAGCAATATTTTCTCTCGCTTTGGCACTCCACGAGCCATTATCAGTGATGGGGGATCTCATTTTTGCAATAAACATTTTCAAACCCTTCTAGCAAAATACTTCATCACACATAAAGTGGCCACCCCATATCATCCACAGACTAGTGGTCAGGTTGAGGTCTCAAATCGTGAAATCAAGCATATTTTAGAGAAAACAGTTCGACCTGATAGAAAAGATTGGTCTCTACGACTCACTGATGCATTATGGGCATATAGGACAGCTTTTAAAACACCAATTGGCATGTCTCCTTATAGATTGGTGTATGGGAAAGCCTGTCACCTTTCGGTTGAGTTAGAACATCGTGCTTATTGGGCCATTAAGAAATTCAATTTTGATATGCAGGAAGCAGGGTCAAAAAGAAAATTGCAGATAGCTGAACTTGAAGAAATTCGAAATGATGCCTATGAGAATGCTAAGATTTACAAGCACAAGATGAAGGTCTTTCATGACAAGCACATAGTCAGAAAATCATTCAGTCCAGGTCAGAAAGTACTCTTATATAATTCTCGCCTGCATTTATTTCTAGGTAAGCTACGTTCCCGATGGTCAGGCCCCTTTATTGTTCTCACTGTTTATCCCCATGGTGCTGTTGAAGTTGAAAATCCAAAAAGTGGTGATTTGTTTAAAGTTAATGGCCAACGTTTAAAACCATACTTGGAGTTTCACTCTCGCGAAGGGGAGGAGGAAATTAATTTGGGTGATCCTGCCCTTCTTTCTTGAAAATCGTTTTTATTAAAAAAAAAAAAAAAAAAATTTGCTTTCGTTGTTTTTGTTTGTTGTTTTCTCTGTTTTTTTCTTTTCGGACTGCTTTTGTGCAACTAATCCTGCGGTGTCCACGGTGTTCCACATCTTTCATCCTGCCAGATGCTTCTTCTCCACTTCTATCCCTGGGGAGTAACTGATCTTTTCTCTCCTACTCTGTGCTTTATGTTATTATTACATTGGGGACAATGTAAGGTTTTTATTTGGGGGTGGGTTATAAAATATCATGTTACTTAAGAACTTCTGATTTGCTTATCATTCTGGTCTGTGTAACTGAAATGGTTCTGGAAAAAAAAAAAAAAAAAAAAATTTGTCTGGTTGCTGTTGAATATCCTACCGCCAATGATGATATCTGTTCAAACTTGAGCACATTTTTAGTTGACTATTAGACAGCATTGGAACTTGTTCTTTTATATGAATTCTTATCCATGTTAGACCTGATTATGGAAGCACATAGCCACTTTGACTTATCGTTTATTGGAGACATGACTTGCGTGTTTGTGTTGATATCATTGACTGAGTATCATGATGAAACATTCCGTTCCTACATTCTTAGAGCTAGTGACTAAACTGTTTTGAGAACAGTTTGGGGGTGTTAAAGTTACTACTTTTGTTCTAAGACTTTTGATGGTTTGGGTTTTCTAGGTCTCATCTTTGGTTGAATGGGTTATAGTCAAGGAATCTAAACTGAGCACTACTCGCGGCTGATAAAATTAAATGAAATATCTGACTCGAGCAATTAAGCCTGTAAGGGTATCTTAAAACCTGGTGCCCTATAGTCATCTGACTTGGGAGTCATCGGCCCAAAGCTCGCTACATGAGTCCTGTTTATAAGACAAGAAAAAAAAAGAAAAAAAAAGAAAGAAAGAGAGAGCGATATTTATAAATTTACATCTTCACTTCTCTATTAGCCTGTGGGACTCGAGCAATTAAGTCTGCTAGGGTATTTTCAAACCTGGTGCCATATGGTCATCTGACTTGGGAGTCATCGACCTAAAGCTCGCTACAAGGGTCACACAGAAAGCTAGTGAAAGAGAAGTACTGCACAGGATGTAAGACTGTTAACAGGAGTTGAATAAATAAAAGAGTAGAAGTGCTCAGGAAGGATTGCTAGATTAGAACCTTAGAGACTGAAGAGAAGAATTTAGAAATCTCTAACCATCCTAATTCTCAGAATACAAGTGCTAAGTTTTACCACTTTTGTTGAAAAGAAAGAGCATTGTGATGATCAATAGAAGCCAACTTCGCTAGAACACCTCGGGATTTGAGAGAAGAGCTTTAGAAGTGTGATAACTTACGAGAGGTGTAAGGAATAAATGACTACAAAGGGTTCGGGATTGCTAAAATATCAACCACACAATATAGGTCATGGTCTAATACATGTATAAGTTTAATTTTTGGCTATTCTCATACTCACACGAGGTCGAGCAACGGATAAGTGAAAATTTTTGTGTTGTTGTTTAATATCCTTTTAATAGTGTTGCTGTATTTTGAACTTGAGGCATATGGTAAGGAGTTTAACATTGACTAATTTTCCATGATTCTGTTAGCATAGTTTTAATTTATATTTTAGTTTTGTTTTTGTTCGAGGACGAACAAAGGTTTAGTTTGGGGGTGTTTGATAAGTGCGTTTTATGCACTTATTTTGGCCTTTTAATTAATCATTTATGTCGTCAAATAGTTGCTTTTCTACTTAATCTAATTTATTATTGTTTTATTTCAGTTTTGGACTTATTGGTGAACAACTGGAGAAGTTTGGGCAAAAAGAGCAATGATTTAGAAGATATCTCATAAGTTCGAGGACTCAATTGCACTCAACCCAAAGTTGAGGGACCAAACTGGAGATGATGCAAAGTTGAAGGACCAAAGTTGATGTCATGAAAAGATGGAGGACTGAAATGATCAAGACTTAAAGTGTAAGGACCAAATCAGTGACCGTTGAAACATGAAGGACCAAAGTGCAAATCTTTAAAGAAGACAAGCTGGGCGATCGCCCGGATTAATGCTGGACGAGCGCCCAGCACCTCAAATCAGAAACAGAGAGCAAACGCAGCCTCCTGGGCGATCGCCCGGGAATAGCCTGGGCGATCGCCCAGGCCAAAATCGGCTGCGGATTTTTCGTTTTATTTTCTTTCCTTTTTTGAGTCCCAATTCAACTTGGAAACGTTCTGAACGAGTTTTTAGGTCTTCTTGGGATATTTTGTGGGACAAGAAGAGTAGTATAAATAGGAGATACATTCTCATAACACGGGTTGGATTTTTTGGGAGCAAATCAAGAGAAGACATCAAGAGAACAAGAGATCAAGACCTCCTCGACTATCAAGATTTCTTCGAAGATTTCTTCTCCTAAGATCCATGCCGGGTTTTATTAATTCTTGTTTTTCTAGTTTAATTATGTTCTTCTAGTTTTCTTTAGCCAAGGTAGACGATGAAACCTTGTCTTGATTTAGTGACTATTTAATTATTCGGTTAATTCCTTCTTAAGAGTTTTAACATTCATGGCTTGTTCTTAATGAGATTAATTAAATATGATTTCTTTCATCTTAAATATCATGTATTTTTGATAGTTAGATATTGATTTAATTAATCCATGCTTGGTGATTGAATTTGTTCTATGAATTGCTTTTGATTCTTCATTATTCTTTATTCGTATTGGGATACATTGAATGCTTAGGTAATCTTTGATTCTTTGTTTTCTTTCAATGGAATGTGATATGAAAAATGCTTGAGTAATTTATGTTTGAAGCATAAGGGGAGCCTAAATTAGATCTTCTTCTTCTGGACTTAATTGATAAATCTTAGGGTCGACAATAGATTGAGTTCGTATTGTCGTATGTGTTTTTCTTGGGAATTAAGGAATGATTGGGTAGTTGCTAAGTTAGACAATGGTGGATTCCGAAACCTTGGTCTTTTACACAACTTGAATTCTCAAATCATCTGTTTAGCATATTTCTTTAGTCTTTTAGTTAAACAATTTCAACAACAAAACTCTTCAACTCAACTAGCCTAGAATAACATTTAATTCGGATTAAATTACACCTTCCTCATAGCAGTCTCTGTGGGATCGACCTCGTTTTTACCTATCTATATTCCACTAGATTCGTACACTTGCGAGTTAATTAAAATTTGACATCAGCTTGTTTACAGTCTTTAGCTCGACTTTGTCGTTGGGATCATTCCGGATTGCTTAAAGCGGTGAAAGATTTTTCTTTCGAAAAATCACCCTCTAAGTATTGCTTTTGCCTTTGTCCGTTCACTTTGAACCTGCCCTTTGTGTCATAAACAATTTCTACCGCTCCATGTGGATAGACTTTCACTACCGTGAATGGCCCGGACCATCTTAAATGTAGTTTCCCCGAAAAGAGCTTCAGTCGTGAATTGAATATGAGAACTTTTTGTCCCACCTCAAATTGCCTTTTTTGAATGTTCTTGTCTTGCCACTTCTTGCTTTTTTCCTTGTACGGTTTGGCATTTTCATAGACCTAAAATCGGAATTCATCCATTTCGTTCAATTCAAACATTCGTTTTTCACTGGCTTCTTTCAAATCAAAGTTCAACTTCCTCAATGCCCAGTAGGTTCGATGCTCCAATTCAACCGGTAAATGGCACGCCTTCCCAAAAACTAGGCGATATGGTGACATTCTAATTGGAGTTTTGAATGAAGTTCGATATGCCCAAAGAGCATCATCCAGTTTGTTCGACCAATCTTTTCTCGAAGTACTAACGGTTAGCTCCAGAATCCATTTCAACTCCCAGTTGGAGATTTCCACCTGGCCACTAGTTTGTGGATGGTATAGAGTAACCACTCGGTGCTTCACACCGTATTTTGCCAAAAGAGTTTCAAACTGTCGGTTGCAAAAATGTTTACCTCCGTCACTTATGATTTCTCGAAGAGTCCCAAACTACGTGAAAATGTTCTTTTTGAGAAAATTCACCACTATCCGGCCATCATTAGTCGGTAAGGCTACAACTTCTACCCATTGCGAAATGTAGTCCACAACCACTAAAATGTAGGAATTTGAGAACGAGGGTGGAAATACTCCCATAAAGTCAATTCTCCATACATCAAAAAGTTCAACCTCTAAAATGCTTCGAATGAACATTTCTTGCTTTCAGGATATGTTTCCCGTCCTTTGGCACTTGTCACATTTTACCAAACTGTATGCATCCTTGAATAATGTCGGCAAATAAAACCCAGATTGTAAGACTTTGGCGACTGTTTTGGTAGCACCGAAATGACCTCCATATGGTGAAGAATGACATTGCTCTAAGACAGTCTCCATTTCTTCTTCAGGTATACATCTCCAAATTACTTGGTCAGCACCACGTCTGTAGAGAATAGGATCTTCTCAAAAATAGTATTTAAGTTCTGAAAAGAACTTTTTTCGGCGTTGATGATCATAATCAGGCAGCACGATATTGCTTGCAAGGTACTTCACATAATCTGCATACCATGGTGCGCTTTCCAACTGCTCTATCCCAAAAATCTGCTCATCTGGAAATTTCTCATTTATTTTACCTTCTTCATTCTCTTCTAACTGCTCTATTCTTGACAAGTGGTCGACTACCACGTTCTCGCTCTTTTTTTTTTTATCCTGAATTTTCAAGTCAAATTCTTGAAGAAGTAGTAACCATCGAATTAGTCTTGGTTTTGTATTTTTTTAGCAAAAAGATATTTCAATGCTGTGTGATCAGTGTGCACTATCACTTTCAATCCAATGAGGTAAGGTCAAAATTTTTCGAAGGCAAATACTACTGCTAGCAATTCATTTTCTGTAGTGGCATAATTCATTTGAGCGTCATTGAGAGTTCGAATAGCGTAATATATGACATGTATGACTTTTTCTCTTCGCTTCCCCAAAATTGCCCCGATGGCAAAGTCACTTGCAACGCACATGAGTTCAAATGGTAGATCCCAATCAGGGACCACAATGACTAGTGCTGAGACTTTGCTTTCTTTGAGAGTGTTGAAGGCTTTAAGACAATCTATGGAAAAATCAAATTTGACTTCTTTTTTCAACAAAATGCACAAAGGTTTAGTTATTTTTGAAAATTCTTTTATAAACTGTCTATAGAACCCTACATGTCCCAAAAAAGACAGAATTCTCTTAACTGCTGTCGGAGGAGGTAGTTTCTCTATAACTTGAATTTTTGCTTTGTCGACCTCACTGCCTTTAGTTGAAATCTTGTGTCCCAACACAATCACTACTAAAAATTGTCTTTTAACCAACGAAAATTTACCAACAGATTATTTCCATTAGTAATTAGCAACGGATTATCCGTTGGTAAAAGTGATGACCTTTCACCTACGGTAATTAGCGACGACTTTTCCGTTCGCAAATGTAATAGTTTTTTACCACGAATTTTCACATTTCACCAACGGAACTTCCGTTGGTGAAGAGTGAATCATATTACCTACAGAAATTCCATTGGTGATATTAATTAATTTTGAAAATCAAAAAATATTTCACCTTTCACCAACGGAATTTCCGTTGGTGAAGAGTGAATCATATTACCTACAAAAATTATGTTGGTGATATTAATTAATTTTGAAAACCAATAAATATTTCGATCTTTCACCAACGAAATATTCGTTGGTGGAGAGTAAATCATATTACCTACGGAAATTTCGTTGATGATATTAATTAATTTTGAAAATCAAAAAATATTTCGACTTTTCACCAACAGAATATTCGTTGGTGAAGAGTGAATTATAGTACCTACAAAAATTCCATATATTACCTACGAAAATTCCGTTAGTAATATTAATTAATTTTGAAAACCAAAAAATATTTCGACCTTTCACCTACGGAATATCCATTGGTGAAGAGTGAATCATATTACATACATAAATTTCGTTGGTGATACTAGTTAATTTTGAAAACCAAAAAATATTATCAACCTTTCACCTACGGAATATCCGTTGGTGAAGGGTGAATCATATTATTTACGAAGATTCTGTTGGTGATATTAATTAATTTTGAAAATCAAAAAATATTTCGACCTTTCACCTACAGAATATCCGTTGGTGAAGAGTGATTCTTTTTACCTACAGAAATTCTGTAGGTGATATAAATCAATTTTGAAGACCAAAAAACACAATTCATCTATTCAAATAAAAGAAATTTATGTGAAGAGTAATTCATAAGTCGAAAAAATCTTTCAACTTATTACCCACAGATAATCCATATGTAATATTACTATTTTAACCATTGAGCTACAGAAAATGTTGGTGAAGAGTAAATCTTGTTACCCACATATTTTTCATTAGTAATGTGAATCAAATTTTGAAAATAAAAAAAGATTCAACTATATGGAGTTGAATGTTAATCACTTTAAGGATTAGTCATAAATTAAGTTTCATTCAGAGCATGTTCGGTAGGCATTTTCATCTCCAAAATCTATATTTGAGCATGCGTTTTTTGACTTTTCAAAAGAATTTGAGATGAAATGACCAAATTGCCCTTTTAACTTTCAAATGACATTTAATTGATTGAGGGCAATTTTGTCAAATAGCAATATAACTCAAAAAGTGTGTAAGAGGAATTCAGTCATGGCCCACCAAATTTAATGACAAATGGATTTTGGAGATGAAAAAAAGGGCAGCCGAGCAAGCACTCATTTAACATTCGAATTTTCTACAACGAAGTTATATATGCAATTACAATAATAAAAAAGATTCAAACTATAATCTCATACGAAGAAAATATAGGTGGAGTAGTTTACCTATTGTACGACATCACTTTAGTTGGGTATTTCGTGTTTAAATGTGAAAGCAAATAATATTTATCATCATTTCATACAGTTTGTACAGCTATAAATTTTTTTCGAGCAATGTGATATTTTATGTTTAAGTGTTAACACAATGTGGAATTTGATTTTTCACTAATATTTATTTTTTACTTTATAAGAAATTATAGAAAATGTTGCTCATTGAACTAATATATATTATAAAAATAAAAACAATTACAAGAATTTATTTGTCTCCAATGGATTGGCTGTAACTTCACAACTCTTAGGTCAAAGGTTCAAATCACATTACATCTATTCTAAATTAATAAAATAATAAAAATGCTTGGCAAAGCTTAACGGATTGGGTCGGGCCTTTGGTGGGTCGAGTTTCAAGCCCATATTTGGCAAGTTGGGTCAGGGGTCCATCAAGAATATAAAATTATTATTTTTTAATTATTAAAAATTTGCACTATTACCTACGGAAATTTCGTAGGTAAAGACTTGGGACATTACCTACGGAAATTCCGTTGGTAATAGTATTTGTCATTTCTGTTACTATTTTGAAGGTCGCTGAAAGTTACTAACGGAATTTTCGTTGGTAAAAGCGCGTGTCATTGCCAACGAAAATTCCGTTGGTAAAGGGTTTGGTCATTACCAACGGATATTCCGTAGGTAAAGGGTTGTGACATTACCAACGGAATTTTCGTTCGTTTGTGAAGATCACCAACGGAAATTCCATTGGTAACTTTCAGCAACCTTCAAAATAGCAACAGAAATTCTGTTGTAAACAGTCCGTTGGTAGCGACTATTAGGCACGGATATCGTGGCTTCAACAACAGAAAATTCGTTTCTGAAGCCACGGTTTTTTGTAGTGAATGCCTTCTTGAACCATAAAGTGGTACTTTTCCCAATTAAATACTAAGTTTGTTTTCTCGCAACGCTGAAGTACCAGGGTTAAATTTTTGAGGCATTCGTCGAATGATGACCCAAAAACTGAAAAATCATCCATGAAAACTTAAATGAATTTTCCGATCATCTCTGAGAAAATAGACATCATACAACGCTGAAATATGGCAGGAGCGTTGCACAGGCCAAATAGCATACGCCTATATGCAAACGTGTCGTAAGGGCAAGTAAAAGTCGTCTTTTCTTGATCTTCTAGAGCTATATGAATCTGATTGTAGCATGAATATCCATCAAGAAAGCAATAATGGGAATGAACTGCCAAACGTTTCAACATTTGATCAATGAATGGTAGAGAAAAATGGTCTTTTCGAGTGGCATCATTCAACTTCCTATAGTCAATACAAACTCGCTAGCCGATAGTCAGTCTGACTGGTATGAACTCGTTATTATCATTTTTCTCAACCGTAATTCTCCCTTTTTTAGGCACTACCTGAACCGAGCTTACCCAAGTGCTGTTTGAAATAGGATAGATGATACCAGGCATCAAGTAATTTTAAAACTTCAGCTCGGACTATCTCTTGCAAATGAGGATTTAATCTGCGTTGATGTTGCACTGTTGGTTTACATGCCTCTTCTATTAGAATCTTGTGCATGCATATGGACGAGCTAATACCTCTGATATCTGCTATAGTCCAACCGATGGCTGATTTGTAATTTTTTACTATTTAGAGTAATTTATCTTCCTGGTCTTGATTGGTGGAATTTGCAATAATGACTGGAAGAGTAGATGACTCATCGAGATAGGCATACCTAAGGTGAGAAGGTAATTGCTTTAACTGGAGAGTCGGAGCCTGTTGAATTAAAAATGGCTGTTGATGAGGTATGGTACCCAAATCCATGTATTTATGTCTTCTTTCCATTCTTTCAGTTCCTTATAAATATCTGGCACATTCTTCAAGAACTGGAGAGTCAAAATTTTCTTCTTAAGAATGCATAATACACGCTTTCCATGAATCTGAAGGATTTTCCAAAGAAAAGGTGTTAGTTGCCTAGTGATCGATGATATCGATCTGAAAACAAGAGTAAAAGGAGCTTGGATATTGAATTGCTTTGAATACGTTGAAAGTGACTTGCTTTTCGTTTAATCTTAACATTAACTGGCATTTTTACACATCAATTAGCACTCGTCCAGTAGCTAAGAATGGTCATCCCAAGATAAGTGGTACATCTGTCTTCCCCCATATCCAAGGTAATGAAGTTAGCTAAAATATCTTCAACAACCCCGCGTGGACGTTTAACTGATTGATCAGCTAACAGTAGTGAGATTGTGGTTGGCTTTGCTTCTCCGAGACCTAGTTGCCTGAAAATAGAGTAATGCATCAAATTAATGCTAGCACCTAAATCACATAATGCTTTCTTGAAAAATGAACTACCAACAGTGCAAGGAATAGAGAACTCCCTGGATCTTTTAATTTTGGTGGTAGCTTGTTTTACAATATAGCACTATATTCTTTGATAAGCATAACTGTTTCGTGCTCTTCCAACTTCTTTTTGTTTGATAGAATTTCCTTCATAAATTTTGCATAGCTCGACATTTGAGCTAAAGCATCACCAAAAGGTATGTTGATTTGAAGTTTCTTGAATACATCGAGAAATTTCTCGAATTGCTTATTTAGCTTATGTTTTCGCAGCCTTTGAGGAAATGGAATTGGAGGAACATAAGCTTTAACAGGTGGCAGAATATAATCTGGTGGAGATCTTTAATTTTCTTGTTCAACTTCAGCATCCGATTTGTTATCTCTCTCTTTACTTAATGATGTTTCCTTTTCAACACCCGGTCTTTTCACATGAATCTCTGGCAACTCAACTCCACTTCTCGTGGTGATTGTATTGACTTGCTCTTTTGGATTGACTTCAGTATTGCTTGGCCATGTGCCTGGTTGTCGCTCGGTTAACAATTTAGCCAACTTCCCAATCTGATTTTCTATATTCTTTATTACAACATCTTGTCTTTTCTGTATCTCCTTTAATTCTTATTCCATGCGTGTGACAGTTTCTTCCAATCCTCATTTTCTTTCTTATGGTCTCCCTTGATTTGGCAGATTTTGAATGTTTTGGGTATTGTCATAGAAGAAGTTTGGATGATTTCTCCATCCTAAATTGTAAGTCTGTGAGTATGGATTATTCTGATGTCGCTGAAAGTTCTGAGCATATGCAACTTGTTCAGGAGATGACATATCAACTTTGGTTAAAGAGCATTCTGATGATTGATGGTTTGCCCCGCATGTTATACAGATTGGTGGAGACATCTGAACCATATTGGCTGAGTGAGAATATTTCATTGCTTCCATCTGCTTTGCCAATGCATCAATTTTCGCCAGTACAAGCGAATTGATTTCCACTGCGTGCATTCCCGTTGCCTTCTTCTGCAAACCTCTGTCTAGCCACATAATGAACTGTTCACTCATGGTTTCATACAGGTCGTGAAGGTCACTGGCGAATCTATTTTTGATAGAGCCGCCTGCTGCAGAATCTATTGAAGAACGACTGGTTGGAGCTATTCTAGAGTAGAAATAATGATTTTGAGCTGCTAAAGAAAAGCCATGGCTTGGACACTTTCGGAGCAGTTGCTTGAATCTTTTCCATGCCTCGTGAAAATTTTCCAACTCAAATTGTTGAAAGTTGGATATTTCATATTTCATTCTGTTTACTCTAGCTGGAAGAAAGTATTTCAGTGTGAACTTCTGGATCAAATCTGTCTAAGTAGTGATACTCCAAGACGGTAAAAAATCTAACCATTCTCTAGCTTTATCCTTCAGTGTGTGTGTGAAGAGCCTCATCTTAAGTACCTCTTAATTAACACCGTGGTATTTGAAATTTTCACAGTATTCATCGAAGCGGGAAATATGGTAATGAAGATTTTCATCTATTGTCCCATAGAACGGCAGATTATTCGAAAACAAATTAATAACATCTGGCCTCAACTGGAAGTTGTCGTGTCCATAAGGCAGATAGATTATGCTGGACCGATTCTCAACAATCGGTGGCATCATATACTCACCCATAAGAATATCTTATTCATTAACTTCAACTGGTCAAGCCATTAGCGCAAGATTATATCTCACATCTGTAGGTAATGGATTCTGGATTCGGTTGTCTTCCATTGTGTCTTTTTGCTGTTTTTTCTTTTATCTTCGTTCACATTGTCGTTGGTGAAAGATCCGTTCGATTTCTGGATCTAAATCAAATAGATCAAGATCTTTTGTACAGCGTATACACACTTGACACCTGAAACTTTTGAAAATATCTGGAATTCAATAGTAACACGAAGAACTGAGAATAAAAATAAAACTAAAAATAAAATAAATAATAATAAAAATTGTTAAAACTAATTATAAATTAATGTAGTAATTAATAAAACTAGTCCCCAGCAACGGCGCCAAAAACTTGTTGGGTGATTTCAATCTCGCAAGTGGACGGATCGTTAGAAGTAATAAAATGAAAAGTAGGGTGTCGAACTCACGAGAACTAGTTACCAATTTAACCAATTAATTTATAATTCAAATTTTAACAATGTAAAGAACACAGATTTGTTTTTGTGTTTTAATTCTAAACTATTCTAATTATGTTTAATTAAATCTAATTTGTCACGCAATTAAAGTAAATTGTTGAGGATGATTTCAAGTTTTACTAACACTAGGATTCGCGAATCCACCTACACGTTTCTTAATCAACCGTTTACTCGCTTTAGTTTATAATTACTTTGGATTATCAAAAGCTTTTATCGATGGTCAATAAATTCTATATCGATATGCGAACCTAATTATCTCTAATTAAGTTTCGAACATAAAAATATGCATTAAAATCTCAAGAACACCTAACCGGATTTCATAAAGCATAATAGTAATTTCTATCTATTATTGGACCATATGTTATTCAATACCACGTGCTCTATGTTATTCAATATCATGTGCTTAGTCTATATTGAATCTTTCGACTTCAATATAGATCACAGTATATTCTAATGGTGATCAAGCATTAAAATAAAAGAAAAAATGAATAAAGAATAATCAACCCAAAAGCAATTAATTACTAAAACGGAAAAACTTCTAGTTAATTAAAAGCATGAGGTTTCATCGTTCATCTTAGCAATAAGTAAATTAGCCAGACATGATCTCGTAAATTATCACAATAATTGAATACATCATGTTCTGGAGAAAAAAAAAAGAAAAAATAAATAAAACTCGTGATTCCAACTCAAGAATCTTCAATCCGTTCCTTGATCTTCGATTCTTCGCTTCTATCTTTCTTCCCAAAATCCGCCTCCCACGATTTGTCTATTCTCTAACTTTTATACTACTCCTTGAACTCCCCAAAATGTGGCTTAAGCAGTTGTATTAATCTGGACTTCGTAGAGTTTTAATCGCATCAGTAATCTACTTAAAATCTGCCCAGAAAGCCATGCGATCGCATAGTTAAAAACCTTGCAATCGCAACTTTGGATAACCATGCAATCACATGGTTATTTTGGTTGATTTCTTGAATTCATTTCTTTGTTATTTGCTTGCCAAGCCCTTGAAGTGTCTTTATCCTTGCACTTAAATCCTCTTTTCTTCTGTTTTCTATCTTTTCGTTAGATCGACACTTGAAATTGACTTTTTCCTGAAATAATAAGTAAACAACGCCATTAACTCATAATTTACGATGAATTCATTCAATATTTACTTTTTTAGAGGAAAAATTTTCACATTTAAATTTTGTTGGAAAAAAATTAAGATAACTCATAATCGTCCCCTTTTGTGAACTTATATAAGTACAAATTTGTTCTTATCAACCACCATAGTGAATATTTGTTGAAAGAAGGTTATAAAAACGACGATGTATGTCCATGTATTTTTATGAAGAAAACAGATAATTGATTTGCAATTGTGGTAGTTTATGTAGATGATTTAAATCTTATATGAACTCCTGAAGAGCTCAACAAAATTAAAGATTATTTGAAAAATGAATTTATGATAAAAGATTTGGGAAAAATTAAATTTTGTCTTGGATGGTAAATTGAATGTTTTTTAAAAGAATGATTATTTGTTCATCAATCTTCATATACATAAAAAATATTAAAGCATTTTTTTATGGATAAAGCATATCCATTGACATCGCTTATGGTCGTTCGATCACTTGATGTGAAAAAAGAACTTTTTTTCCCACATGAAGATGTGAAAAAAATGCTTCGACCTGAAATACCATGTTTAAGTGCAATTGGAGCATTAACATATCTTGCAAATTTCACTCGACTAGACAACTTTTTCTGTAACTCTCCTTACAAGATATAGTTGTGCACTTACTTAAAGACATTTGAATGGTGTTAAACATATTAATCGTTACCTAAAAGGTACTATTGACATGAGATTATTTTATTCACAAAAATTAGGATCCTCTTTAGTAGGATATGCAGATGCATATTATCTTTTTGATCTGCATAAAACTAAATCACAAACATGATATGTATTTACACATAGAGGGACAGCTATATATTTAAATTATTTTAAAATTATTGGAATCCATGAAGCAAGTTGAGAATGTGCATGATTGAGGAACATGATTCATCATATTCAAGCATCATGCGAATTAAGTTGAAAAGAGTAATCCAACAATATTGTATGAAGACAATACATATTGTATAGTACAACTCGAAGGAGGCTACATCAAAGGGGACATGACAAAGCATATTTCTTCATAATTCTTTTATACACATGAGATTCAAAAGAATGGTGACATCGATGTTCGACAAATTTGCTCAAGTGACAATGTGATTGACTTATTCACAAAAGCATTGACAACATCTACATTCAAGAAATTGGTGCATGAGATTGGGATGCATCGATTTAAAGATTTTCAATTAGGGGGAGATAACATCTTACTACTTTAGAAAATTATAATTTGGGGGGGTCAACAAATCTTTCAATATTTGGTTACTTCTATATATTATTAAAATATCCTCTCTCAATTGAATCGTGAGAGTCTGAAAAACATGGAGAAAGAGTTTTTTTTTTTTTTTGGCATGCGAAACTGAAGGACTATAAATACCCATCAACAAAATCTGAATTTTCAAACAAAAACAAGTCCATAAGTGAGAAATCATTAAAAAAATTAATTTTGTGTCCAAAATATAGAATGAATAGCCAAATCTGTGCATTGGCTCCTTCCCACTCAAATAGGGTAAATTACATATATGCACTAGTTTATAACCAAAAATTGAAAATACTGGTCAGCATGATTGAATTGAAATATAACATTGAATAATAATATAAATTGAAAATTACTATGCATTTAAAGACTCCTATTTTTTTGGATATTACCTTAAATAAAATCAATTCAGATGTTTCATTCCTAAAATCTTATTCCACAAAATTCTCTTATTTTAAAATTTGAAATTGACAGCCACCAAACATTTCATAGTTTACAGGATCCCAAACCATATCAGCAATTCACCGTAACAAAAACAAGTCCCGGCAACCGAAAAATATTTGCAAAATTATTTCAATATTGAAGAAACAATTGCAATTTCGTTTCTGGTAGTGGCAAAAACATGCACGATCCATCAACAACGTAATAAAATATTGAGGTAACAATTTGCAGCAACATATATATTTACATAATTGTTCCGGCGTAGAAGAGACAATTTCTGATATCATATTCTGTTTTGGACAGTGGTAAGTGGTAACAAGATGTAGTATCCACCACCAATGTAATAAAATGAAGTAATACAACCAATTTTACTTTATCTCAAGAAGCCAACCTATCGTGAATTACTATATCAATTAAGGAATGATACGATTTGGTTCTTGAAAATAGGATATATTGGTTATTAAGATTTGACTAGCGATTAATTAATAAATAATTTTTTTTTTTTACAATTACAGTAAATAAGTAATGTTGAAAAAAAAATTCTATCTAATATATTTCAAAATGTTGGAATGAAAAAAGTAGAGGTTCTAATTTTCTCATTAACGAGTATATTTGATTTGGTTTTATTCTTGAGATGTTCCAAACTAAGGCCCATATTCAGACTAAAATCCAATTCCAAACCTCGCAATAGGAAGATAGGTGTAACTTGTAAGGATGGCATAAAAATCCGTCGTCCCTCTTATTTGGGTAATAGGGGCGGGTCTGGGGTAAAATTTTCCGCCCGCCCGCCCGGCCGCCCCCGCCACCCGCACCATCAAATTTTTTTTTTTGTTGTTGAAAAATCATAAAATAGAATACAAAATAGAATACAAAATAGAATTTTGTTAGAAATAGACTAAAGGGTTAGAGTTATAAATTACAATTCTCAACTACTACACCACAACTCCAATTTTGTGTTTTTGTTTTGTTTTGTTTGCTACAAATATTTTAAAAAATTCTATTTCTTTTTTTTTTAATTATTTATTTTCAGTTTCACAAAAAAAAAAAAAAAAAATTGTGAGGTCAAAGGGTTGCCCTGCTCTACCCCACGAATTCGCAGGTTGCGGGGCTGGGCCTACCCGCCTCGGACCTGTCTCATTGCCATCCCTAGACAGGTGGGGGCGAATTATTCTTTGCGAAATGGCCTAACACAATTAATACATGGAAAGTTTCACGAATAGCCAAAAAACAAAAAAAAAAACAAAATTTTTCTTAAAATAATGTCCAATTTTAACTAACTAAAATATTATTTGTATTATTATTATTTTCTTATTTATTATTACACGTGTAACAAACTCTGTTATTCTCTGACTCTTTTCAATGTTTTGTTTCCACCACCACTCTCACCAGAATTTGCACCACCCATCATCATCACCATTTGCGCCACAACCGCCACCACCACCACCACAAGCCACCAATTCCAAAATCATAGTCCATCCCATTGATCGACACCACGCTCAAAATCGAGCTTCCACACCACCACCACTGCCGCCTGCCTCCACCATAAACTACCACCATCACTATCAACGTCGATCTACACTGCCACCCCATCTCACCACCATCATTCGCCTCCCCCACTACAAAAAATCGCACATCACCACTATAAAATTCAACACCCCAAACTCTATCTCACCAACACCACCACTACTGTCTCGCATCACCATTGTCGTTGCTATAATCACCACCACTACCATATCACCCCCAAAATCCCACCACCTCCACCTTCACAAACACCAAATCTGTCACCAAATAAAAAATTCAAAAAATAAAATAAAAAATACCACACATCATAAATCACACACACATATATGCACCAAATATATTTATAAATACTCAAGTTTATATATATATATATATATATATATATATATAGAGAGAGAGAGAGAGAGAGAGAGAGAGAGAGAGAGAAATTGACAAAAATTTTAGAGAGTGAGTGGGAGATATTTGTGTTTGTACTAAACAATATTTTGGAAATATAAAATTGATAAACAGTAATTGTGGAATTGGATAAATAAAAACAGTAATTTCCTCTTAATACATCCATGGTAGTGTTGCGTATGGAGTATTGGCTCCTTTTATTCTTTGATACTCTAAGTAGTTGAAATAAAATACATTTATATAAATGTATTACATGCTTTTATTTAATTGAGTAGGATATATTGTCTCATGAAGAGAAAGAACATCAATATTAAAAGAAGAGGTTAAAAAGTTGTTAGCTGCTACACCATATGACTCTTCGAATAATTAGACCTCATTGATTCAATCCAACGTCTTGGAGTTGGTTACCCCAAATGACTCTACTCATCATATGACTGCACATAAATTAAATACTAGACGACTCTACTCACATAATTATATCATGCTTAGCACTAGATTAATGAGTTTTATATATGACCAGAATAATATTTAAGATTATTCAAATATTGTGTTACTTGTATGCAGTTTGAGCAAAAAATATCGATAGTTGAATGTTACATAAATCAGAAAAGTGCTTCAAAAGAAAAGGCCTTTGTTGTATTTCATAAACAAGTTACGAATGCATGGAACGATATAAACCAAGACTGCCTTCGTCCAATGGTACCGATGGCCATCCTCATGCAAGTAGTCAATCTTGCATGTGTTATTAAACTTCTACACAAAGACGAAGATCAGGGCCGGCCCTGGCCCTAGGCGGCCAGGCAACCGCCTAGGGCCCCCGGCCATGCAGGGCCCAATTTTGGCCTTTTTTTTTGTTTTTTTTGTTTTTTTTTTAAGTAAAGATCAACCTATTTAAATATGAAATAAGTCTAAATAGAAAATAAATTCAAATCTAACATACATTATCCATCTTAATCTAGTTATTAAATTGTAGACCGTGCAATTTTCTTTTTAAACCTCATTTTAGACATTTTTATCTTGAATAAAAACGATTTTTCAAATTGTTAGAATTTGAAAAATAAATAAAAGGGCAAAGAATAAAGAACACAAGGATTTATATAGTCCTATAAAAAATGATGATTTTTGTTTACAATAGATTAGTCATATATATAATAATACAATGAAAATTTTCTAATTATAATGAAACTCTAAGGCAAAATTTCGAAAAATACCCTTACTTAAGAAAATACAAATACCGTATTCCTTTCGGGAGCGCTGCCCCCGAGAGGGGGGCCACCTGCCCCCCTTCCAACCCCCACGGTGACCTTACCGCGAAGGTTGATCCGCGTTCAGCTCTGCGTAGTGCAACATATTAGACTCTACATCTTAACACAAATTCCAACCATTTTTTAATTGTCTCTAAAAAATTTATAATTTAAAAATATCTCAATATATTAAGGGCCCCATTTTAATTTTCGCCTAAGGCCCCCCAAATCTCAGGACCGGCCCTGACGAAGATGTGTATAGATATTCCAAAACCAAGTTAAAAGGATTTGTAACATCGCTTCTTTTTCAACCATCTAAGTTTTTATTCTAAAAATATGAATCTTCAATGAATATACAACTATTCCGAACCTCGAAATTCCAAGTATTCTTTAAAGTACTTTGTTAAAAAAAATACATTACATAATTTCTCCTAAAGTTAAAAAGAAAAAAAAAAATTCCTGGGAAAATAGATGTACTTTAAAAGTTTCAAGATTTCTCAAATTTTCTTTAATCATAATGGAAAAATGGCGCATTTAGTGCCTAGCCTATAATGTTTGTGCAACTCGTCACTAACCTTTAAATTTTGGCATAAAACTCCTTAAACAACCAATTTATTGAACAAATGGTCTTTTTAGACAATTTTCGTTCATTTAACTGATAAAAAGATCAACTTTTTTTTTTTTACCAAAAAGATTAAGATGCCCTTATTTTTAGTTTTTTTTTTTAGTCAACGCACCATCACATCCCCAGCGTGGTTTTCAGACCTCCACCAGGAAAGGATAGGGGAGTTCGGATACCCCAACCTTATATAAATAACTCATAAAAAATACATGGGATGGGGCATAAAACCTGACCTCCAAACACAAGAGCTAAAACAAACAAATAAATGAATAATTAATAAAGCAATAAATAAGGAGGTATTACTTCTCAAACAATAAGTCCTAAAAAATCTATAGACCCCTAATTGTAGAAAGCCCATGTCTATCAATTTGAACTAAGCTGCGGTATCGTTATGGTAAGTCTTGAGCGTTGTACTCGAAATAGCAACGGCGATCCCAACCCTCTGAAGCAAGTAAATTAGCCACCTGGTTGCCCTCTCGATAAATATGAGAAATAGTATCACGGTCGGAGGCAATGAGATGTCTAATGTAGAGAAGAGTGACCTGAATAGACCAAGGTCCTCCACCTTTGGTGATGCAGTGAATGGCCAAAGTAGAGTCGGCCTCAATCTATAAATTTGAGAGTACAGTCCTTTGAGCAAGAATGATACCATCAAAAATAGCCCTGAGCTCAGCCTCCAAAATAGGGCACTCGCCATATGAAGAGAAGAAGGTGCGAACACACTGACCTGATGAATCTCTAATAATCCCCCCTCCACTATCAAATCCATCTTTGACGCATCTATCAGTATTGACCTTGTAAGATCCCACTGGTGGAGTATGTCAATGAACCAAAATAGGGAGAGAAAGGGATGCAGTAGTAAGAGATATACCAAAAAGAGGAGCAATATCCATATCTCCTCACCAATGAATAACTTGAAATAAACGGCTAATATGTAGTAGTGAGATAGTATGGTATACTCTCCAGATGATCTGTCTCGGTTCCATAGAGATATGCTGGTACTTCGCATCATTCATTGCAGTCCAAATAAACCAGAGAATCCAAAGAGGAATGATTGTGCGAATATAACCCTTTCTGACATACTGACCCGAGAAACGCCAAGACTGAAAACCCTCTATCGGCCGAAGGGTTATTTGAAAAATGTCAGAAAAATGGTGCCAAATCTGGTCGGCAATACGACTGTCAATAAACAAATGCTGAATAGTCTCAATAGTCGAGCAACACTGACAACGAGAAGCCATATGACTCCCAATCTGCTTCTGAATCACAACATCAACTGGGATAAGACCCTTCCACAGTCTCCAGCAGAAGAAAAAGACAGTCGTCGGGATAATAGAACTCCAAATCATGATGTATATAGTCTGAATAGTATGTCCTGTGTGAACTAGTTACCATGCAAACTTGGTACAAATTTACCCTCTGAAGTATCCTTCCACATAATCTGATCGTGCACCTCAATAGTGATAGGTATGTTCCCTATCTGTTCAGCAATAATATATGGTACAAGCTGAACTAGTCTACCAAAGTTCCATCCAGTATCATCAAATAATTCTCTAACCTGGATAGAAGAATGTGTCAAGTGTTGGTGATAATCAGCTAATGTAGACTCGCCCATCCAACAGTCATGCCAAAAGAATATCTGCTCACATCCTAACTTTCAAGCAATGTGTGTCTCCACCTGTGAGCCTATATGCTTCAGCCTCTTCCATACAGCTGAAGCATAGTAAGGAATAGTAGTCAGCAACGGATGGGTATCTTTACAATACTTACTCAGTAAAAACTGAGCCTATAATGACCGTTGAGATCTAAATAACCACCAGAGCTTTAAGGAGAATGTATCAACAATATCCTGCAATCTCCTAAAGTCCAGTCCACTCTCCTCAGTAGGAATACAAAGGTCCTTCCATCTCTTCCAATGTAATCTAGGTGCATCGTCTCTGGAGTCCTAAAGAAACCTAGCAAATATACCTTCTAACTTCTTCAAGATAGCTTTAGGATGCTTCATAATCTGAAGGAGATAGAGAGGAATAGAAGATAGCACCGATCGAATCAAAGTAATCCGTCTCCCAAATGATAATTAGAGCCTCGAGGCCCAGCCGAAAATCCTACTCCAGACTTTCTGGATTAAGTCGTCATACAAGAAGATCTTATTGGCTTTTTTAAATAAAGGAATGCCAAGATAAGTGAAGGGTTGTTGCTGATGTCGAAACCTTGTCTGATTCTCCAATCTGTGTATCTGACTAGTAAAAAATCTCCTAGGTAAGATAATCTCGCTCTTAATTCTGTTCACCAACTGCCCAGAAGTCCCCTCATAGTGCTCAATACACTGTAATACTTGTCTGATAGACTGCTTCTGGCCTTTGGCAAAAACAATCATATCATCTGCAAAAGACAAATGAGATATAAGAATATCACCCCCATGTCTGTATCCCTTCGAAGGAATATGATAATATTGCTGAGTGACTAGTCGTAAAAAATAGTCTGCAGCAATAATAAACAACGATGGAGATATGGGATCACCCTGTTTGAGCCCCCGAGATGATGAAAAAAAATCTACATGGTCTGCCATTAAGCAGAATCGATAATCGACACTTTGAAATACACCTCCGTAACCGGTCAATCCAAAGAGCATCGAACTCAAAACCCTCCATAATGGATATCAAGAAGCTCCAATCCATTCAGTTATAGGCCTTAGCCATATCAAGCTTGAGGATAATATTACCCCCTCGCACTTTCGTATCAAGTGTATGTAGTAACTCCTGTGCAAGTAGGACATTATCCCCAATGAGCCGTCTCGAGATAAATCCGCTCTGAGAAGTAAATAAAAAATAAAATACTATCCAAGTGAATGGACAAAAAAGGTTAAGTATCACCAAAATTACTTTGTCTCAAGTTTGCTCTATGCAGTTCTTGCATTGACGATATCATTTGTTTACACCTCCATTGTTTCCTAAGGCAACCACCTTCTTTTCTCTATTATGAACAAAATAATGGAAAACCAAAAACACCAGATTTCCACGAGCTTTGAAGTGAGACAAATCAGTCTTTGAGAACTAGAGTGCTACAGACATTAGCTGAATATGACCTAACCCAGACTTTATATGAGTCTTTTGCCAAAATATTTGGAGGCTCAGAGGTCTATAAAATGTGTTGTGGTGTAAAATAATAAATAATGATAAATGACTATATGATATAATCTAGATGACTATATGATTGTCCTACTTACTCTAAAACAATGTATTTTATTGAGATTATAACTCCCATTGCCTATATACAAGGGTAAATTTGAATGATTGGATTTGATAATTGAATACAAAATTTTGTTGAGACTTTTTTCAATTTATTGATTAAATCAATACTCAGTATCTATGTAGAATCAATGAGATATTGATTTGAGTCAATCATTGTTATTTGATTGAATCAACTAAGTTTTAATCAACCATGTCTTAATATTCTTGTGAAACCAATGAGCTTTGATCTTTGTTCGTCATGAATTATTGCTTAACGCTGCATCAAAGAATATCAACAAATAGTCAATAATAATGCTCGTTTGAATGTATTTTATGCAGAAAACATGGTCATATCGAAAATTCCAAGGTTTTAAGCTGATTCGTGAATCTCAAGGTAAGCCATGAATTAGATATTGTTGAAATTTCAACTTGTTAGAGAGATCTGTCGAGGCTATGAACATGTTTGAGATTCAATTAGGACATAGATTCTCATTGGATAGATAAGTATAAATATATAGGGTGTTTAATGGTAGACGAATTAATCAATAGAGAATAAACAAGAGAATAATATTATTCTTAAAATGTTCCATTAATAGTACAAAATCATAGGTTTAATAGTATCACAAAAAAAATAGTATCACAAAAAAACAGTATCACAATTAGCGTTTTTTATAATTAAGGGTGTGTTAGTCTTTTAGCTCTAAAATGTGACTTTAATTGAATTAAGTTTTGAGCATATGACTTTAGAGCCCATAAGTGTTAAAACAGTAACCGATCTTGAATTTACCCTTATCAAAAAGTCATTCTTGTTTCATTGTGTTTTATCTTTTTAACGGTTTTAGCCCATGTGAGAGTGGGTCTTCTGCCATGTGGCAAAAAAAATATTGTGCTATTCTTTTATTTGGAGCAAGAAATAGATTGCCTCATGCGTCATCTTTGAGGGTAGTGAGGTTAATGTTCATCTTCCTGTACCTAGTCAAGAGGTTCCCCTCGATGATTCCTTCTTTACCGGCGAAGAGATGTCTAGCTTTGAACTCTCCAAAGCAACATTGATGAGGCGTACTTGCATGCCAAAGTTCAAGGTCGTCTCGATGACGTGGGTTGGAATCTACATAGATAAGGCAGTACGAATAGTCCTCAAAGTCCAAATCTAATTTTATATTGGACTTAGGACTTTTGTGATTTTCAAGTTTACTTGGTTTCTCTAGTAGTACCTCGTCTTTTGCGAGCCTATATTACTCCGAGCTTAATATATAATTGTATTGGGACTACAGTAATTATGAGGCTCGCTTGATTTTCTTTGGTAACACATTGTTTTTGCGATCTTATGTTACTTGAGAAATTCTTGAAACGCCATGATGTTATCCTCCAATTGCACATGGAAAAGTAGTAACAATTACCATGGCCAATGCAGTACATTATTGAGCACATAAAAATTCTTTTGGATCAATAACATCAAATTATAGAGAGTTGAATGCACCGGCCATTTTTTTGGCTAATAGTGGATGTGTGCTGTAAAGTACTGTAACCTGTCTCATCTTTGTACTATCCTCGTGTTTAATGTATGCAAAATATTTTCCTCATGTTCTATTTTCAGATTGAAGTAAAAACTTCTTAAATGGAATTTAAACGTGATTATTTTGATGACGTCATGCAATTTTTTTTCCACTGTAAAAAAAAAAAGTTAACTAATTACGTGTGCCTAGATTTTCTAGGTCCAGTAACTCAAGCGTCTTGTCAAATTTAAAACGTGAAACATTTGAGCTTTGTCATTTGAAAAATAGGAAGTAAATAATCCATCTGCCTAAATGCTACAATTTAATGTGTGTGATATCCAATCCATGATGATGTATTTTGAGTTCATCAATTAGTAAAATATATATAAGTTCAACAATATTGTCTTGGCCCAGATTCATTACAAAAAAATCGTGGCATTAGAAAAAGATTTTGTTGCTGAAGCCACGATATCCGTGTCTAATAGTTGCTATCAACAGAATATTTTCAACCGAAAATTCATTGCTATTTTGATGGTCGCTGAAAGTTACCAACTGAAATTCTGTTGGTGATTTTCACAAACGAAATTTCCGTTGGTAAAAACGTGTGTCATTACCTACGGAATTTCCATAAGTAAATGCTTGGGTCATTATCTATGAAAATTCCGCAGGTAAGGACTTGAGTGTCACCTACGGAATTTCAATTTGTAAAGCCTTGGGTCATTACCTACGGAAATTCCGTAGGTAATAGTGCTTGTATGACTTGCAACCATATGTCACATTACCTATGGAAATTCCATGGGTAATAGCGTGCCTTTGGAAGTTCGTGAAACTCATATTACCTACGGAATTTTCGTATGTGAAGATTAATTTGTTTTTTTTTTAATATATAAAATCATTGAAAAATTATGAAAACGTACTAAAACAAATAAGCTAACAATAAACAATATACCAAATGTAAACTATTGTCTTAACGCAACAAAACTTTGATAAATGAAGTTGTTACATCAAAATTCTCAAGAAAAAGTACCATAGGTTCTACATAACATTATTTCGTGATCCGGAACTAGAAGGAAATTGATTGTTTGGAATATTTAGTTCTCTAAACATACTTCTCACTGTTTCTCGCAACTTGACATTGTGATTTTTTTCAACTCGCTCGAGACGTACGGTGAAATTGTCAATCATTTTGTTGTTTTCTTCTATCTTATCCCGTGCACTATCCTGCTCGGACTTCAAATTATTCACATCTTTATTACTCATAAAGTCATGTGCAAGTATTGAACGTCTAGGTGAAGTGGGTGTGTCCAAAACATGTGAAACAGGTTGCTGAGGACCAAACCTATAAATATGGCCCTTTGATGATCCGTCGACAGTATTGATCCATGAATTGGGATCAAACTCAGACTGATCGTCCATACTTGAACTCAATAGAAGCTTTATACTTATCGAGAAAAAAAATTATTTTTACCTGAAAAATCAACCGAAATCCTCATACCAACACATAATAAATATATTGGGAACCACTTGTCCTGCCAATTCACCACAAACTGAGTAAAGACCAAATAAACTCAACTAGTCCACTTCTATTTTAAAATATTGACTTCACATGAAAATTTAATGTTTGACTTTTGGGAACTTATGTTTAATATGTATTTAGTCTAGTCTTTTGTGTTTTAAATACTTGGTTGATGGGTGTGCTACTAATATAAATCAAATCATAAATAATATACCAATATTTTCTTGGTAGTCACAAAGGAGACTCAACTGGCTGTATGTTTCCTCATTTCACCATCACAACCTTGTGCAAGGCGGTTGCCCTTAGCAATCTTGGCGTTGTTTTTCCACTTCTCGGTATCCCAATAATTTAAAAGACTATCCCAGTGTTCTGCTCTTATCCAAGGCGGGCCATGCCCTCTCCATTCGGCAGGATTATTGGATTACGCTTTGCTTGGTTGCGAGTATCATTCGTCATATCTTTATATCTATCCTTCGTCGTCTTCTTCCAAGCGTTATACACATTGACAGTATTTGTAGTTGGCCATACATATTTGTCTTTATAAATTAATAAAATAAAATCAATTATATGTGTATAACAAGTATCAAAATTAACAACTAAAATTAAATAGGCTTGGAACTCCTTCCGGAGAGGTTACTTTCTCCTTCCATCTAGGTAAAAGCTCAACTTGTTTCTCCTACAAGAAGAAAAAACATTTCTTATAGTAATCAATTGACACTTAATTAAGTTAATAGTTTGCTCTATCAATTGGCACTTTATAATATCTTAAATATGTGGGTGATAAATGATGCATATTCCATAAGCAACTTATAGTAATCAACATTTCTTATTAACTTAGCACACTTAATGCAATTGTACTCAATTGACGTAAAAGGAAAGTTGAAGTTGCAGGTCAGAAATGAAATTGAATTTATTGCCTTTAAATATTTAATTAAATTTAATTATTTATTTAGAGGAAATTTTGTAACTTTTTTACAAGATTTACTCTTCGTTAGTCAAAATTCAATTGATTTAATTAAGAATTAAGGTGTCGATGTGTTCAGGCATTAAGAAGTCAACAAAAGCAACCAGCAAACTAAGCAGTGTTTACACTAAAGCATAAGATTTAAATTACTCATTCCTTTTAATATTTAACTCCTCATAAACACTAAAGCATGAGATTTACATATAAATATTAAGGACAACTAAAAATCATGCTCCATATCACCATTGTACTAAGTTTTGCAAGGATCACACTAGTTGCAAATCAATATGTATAGCAGCATTCAGTGTTTCCATAACTTAATTTATATATTCAATGCTTTTGAATCACTTTGAGAAGTAATTAAAAAAATTTATTTCCTCGAATGCAATTTCACAGATGTCATTTCTTAAAGAATTGTGTATGGCAAAATTTTTATAAGCATATGTTATAGTTATAACATGCATAGTGTACCATACGAATAGTAAGTTTCAACTTTAAGAACCTCATAATGTAGTAACAATTACCATGGCCAATGCAGTACATTATTGAGCACATAAAAATTCTTTTGGATCGATAACATCAAATTATAGAGAATTGAATGCACCGGCCATTTTTTTGGCTAATAGTGGATGTGTGCTGTAAAGTACTGTAACCTGTCTCATCTTTGTAATATCCTCGTGTTTAATGTATGCAAAATATTTTCCTCATGTTCTATTTTCAGATTGAAGTAAAAACTTCTTAAATGGAATTTACACGTGATTATTTTGATGACCTCATGCAAATTTTTTTCCACTGTTAAAAAAAAAAAAAAAAAAGTGAACTAAATTTTCTAGGTCCAGTATCTCAAGTGTCTTGTCAAATTTAAAACGTGAAACATTTGAGCTTTGTCATATGAAAAAGAGGAAGTAAATCATTTTCATTTTGTAGAGAGTGATGTATGGCCGTGTCTGTATTTCCTTTGGAACTGGTGGTCCAATCCATCTGCCTCAATGCTACAATTTACTGTGTGTGATATTTGTTAGATTTATTTACCTAATTCATACATATAGATGATTTCACATCTATAACTCAAAAAAATCATTATGCTGTAATTATCAAGATCAAGACTGAAGCGGAAGCGTACCTGAATCTATGATTCTGTTTGATCGAACGGGGTTATGGTCTTCCAACTGATCCGTGGTTTTCTCCTTAGTGTCTCTTGCTGATGGGGATGCAGAGAGTTATGAAAAATCACGCTCAATTGGGGACCATGACCTGTATAAATAACTGCCGGACAGTTATTATGTTTCAATGTTGTTAAATTGGCCCTTCATCAATTTAAAATATTGTATCCGTCTCTACACTTTAATCTCATGACACTTAATACCCATTAGTCCAAAATAGTTTTTGGTGGATCACTTTATTGACTAAAACCTTAAGATAGCACCACACATTTTAATATATACATGTTTGGCCCCACATGTTGAATTTTATCCAACAATCTCCCACTGGGCCATACATGTATCCTTACAAATGTGTACAACCTTATAAGCTCAAAATTTTGCTATCACTGTTAATGGTATTTGCAAACAATCTCGTCTATTAGTCATATCAATGTAGGATCAAAGCGACTTTCGTTACATTAATCATAACTAAATCCATCAATGGTCACGTACACCAATACAACCAATTGACATAGATCAATCATGACAGTGTAGTATGAAAATTACATGTTATGTGATCCAAACATGTCTATTTTCAATTGGTCCGACTTTATTCCTTAAGTGAGATCAATACCAAACATAATGTAATAGAGTGGAATGAACTGAATACTTTATTTCTGTACAGAAAATTATCCAAATACACAAATGTGTCCAAAACCAAACATAAAGCAATCAAAATTACAAACTCCCACTAAAACATGATATCCTCAAGAAATACAACACCTATACGAGCAGTGTGCTCATGAAAGACCTTGGGTGGTAATCCCTTAGTAAGCGGATCCGCAATCATGGTGTTTGTCTCAATATGCTCTATGGAAATCTGTTCACTCTGTACCTTTTCCTTCACAACCAAGAACTTAATGTCAATGTGTTTTGACTTAGTTGAACTCCTGTTGTTATTAGAATATAGCACTGCAGAGTTATTGTCACAATATAACTTTAATGGTCTTTCAATGCCATTCAGAATGCGCAGCCCAGTGACAAAATTTTACAGCCATATCCCATTATTAGATGTCTCATAACATGCTACAAACTCCGCTGCCATAGTGGAAGAAGCTACGAGTGTCTGCTTAGCACTCCTCCAGGAAATAGCTCCTCCAGCTAGCAGATATATGCAGCCTGATGTGGATTTTCTACTGTCTTGGCATCCCGCAAAATCAGAATCGGAGTACCCTACGATCTCTAACTCATTCGATCTGCTGTATGTAAGCATGCAATCTCTTGTTCTCTTCAAGTACCTCATAACCTTTTTTGCTGCTTTCCAATGATTCATTCCAGGGTTACTTAAATATCTGCCCAGCATTCCAACAATGAATGATATGTCTGGACGTGTACAAACTTGAGCATACATCAGACTCCCAACAGCTGGTGCATAGAGAATCTTCTGCATTTCTTTAACTTCAAAATCATTTTTCAGGCACTGATTGAGACTAAATTTGTCTCCCTTAGCAACAGGGGTGTCCCCTAGTTTACTATCCTGCATGCCAAACCTTTTAAAAACTTTATCGATATAGCTCTTTTGTGACAATCCAAGAATACCCCGAGAGCGATCCCGGTGTATCTGAATCCCTAATACAAAAGAGGCGTCCCCAAGATCTTTCATCTCAAAATTCTTTGACAAAAAACTCTTGGTTTCGTGCAACATGCCTATATCATTAGTGGCAAGCAATATGTCGTCAACATACAAAACCAGGAAAATATGCTTACTCCCACTGAACTTGTGATATACACAATCATCGACAATATTTATCTCAAAACCAAACGAGATAATCACTTGATGAAATTTGTAGTACCACTGACGGGAAGCTTGCTTGAGTCCATAGATAGATTTCTTTAATTTGCAAACCATATTCTTCGAGTCTCCTGACATGAAATTTTCTAGTTGCACCATATAGATCGTCTCATCAATGTCTCCATTGAGAAACGCTATCTTAACATCTATCTGATGTAACTCAAGGTCAAAATGTGCAACAAGTGCCATGACTGTCCTGAAAGAGTCTTTCGTTGAAACCGGAGAGAAAGTCTCTTTGAAGTCAATGCTTTCCTTTTGCGTAAAGCCTTTAGCTACAAGACGAGCCTTATATCTTTCCACATTACCTTTCAAATCCCTTTTGGTTTTAAAAATCCATTTACAACCAATGGGCTTCGCACCTTCTGGTAATGGGATAAGATCCCAAACTTTATTGTCTTGCATAAACTTATACTCCTCATTCATGGCATCAACCCACTTTTGAGAATCAGAACCCTTCATGGCCTGATGGAAATTGATTGGATCATCTTCCATCATTCCATTATTTTCTTCATGTTCTTGGAGAAATACTATAAAATCATCTGAAATAGCATTTTTCTTTTCTCGAGTGGATCACCTTAATGGTATTGGTTCTTGAGGTTGTTGAGTTTGTACTTCTGGAATGGTGAGAGGTTCTTCAACATTATCTTGCTGAGGTTCCGGATATACTTATTGATCAATGACAGGTATAGAAACTTGCACATTGTCAAAAGTAATAGTAGGAATCGAAATCGATCATTCCTCAGTTTCTTCCTCAAAGACAATGTCTCTAACCTTATTTCTCCCCCTAAACTCAACATCCTCAAAAAATGTTGCAGTTCCCGTTTCAAAATTGACTTAAGTGTGGGATTATAAAATTTGTAGCCCCTTGATCGCTCAGAATAACCAATAAAATAGCTGCTTATAGTTTTGGAGTCCAATTTATTTTCATGTGGCCTATAAGGCCTAGCCTCAGCTTGACATCCCCAAATATGGAAATGCTTTAGAACAGGTTTTCTGACTGTCCAAAGCTCATAAGGTGTTTTAGCAGCAGATTTAGTTGGTACTCTATTCAGAATATAAGCTGCAGTCTTTAATGTTTCTCCCCAGAGTAATTTTGGTAAAGTAGAATGACTAATCATACTCCTTACCATGTCTTTAAGAGTCCTGTTTCGTCTTTCAGCTACACCATTCATGCTAGGTTAAAGGTGTCAATTCGGGTCAGGCGGGCCGGGTCGGCCTGCCTCTGATGAAGTCCGGTGACAGCTCGCATTAGAAAAAGTCCGCGCCACGATGGGTTGCAGGCCGGGTCAACCCAGCCCGCAAAAATTGAACACGAGTCCGGCCCACCCGTTGGCCCATCCGGGTTGAGCCCATGTAGGCCGCGGTTCGACCCGGTTCGGTTTGTATAAATAAAAAATTAATTTTTTTTGAAATTACTAAAAAAATTTAGTTACTTATTGTAATTAAAAAAAAAATGTTTACATATATAACAAAAAATGTGTTAAATTACTAAATAAAAAATAAATAACAATGATAAATTCACATTTGTTAATTTTTTAATTCAATTTCTATTTTTTATTTATATATTTAAAGACTAAAACATCAGGCATCTGTCACATCTTTCACTTTAAACGGCTCCCTGCCATTTGTTTTCTTATTTTTTTTAAAATATCATTTCAAATATGAAAGTTTGAATTTTCTGCCCATTTTTTTTTTAAAAAAATCAAAGCGGTTCATGGGCCGGCTCGCGGTTCGGCCTCTTCGGCCCGTGAACGGCCCGCGGGTTGGCCTCCTCGGCCCGTGAACAGCCCGTTCGGTTCACGGACCGGCCCGCAGTTCTGGGTCGAGACGGGTGGGCCGATGCTGGTTCGACTGACCTGCCCGTCTTGACACCTCTATGCTAGGTAATCCTGGCATGGTGTATTGTGGGACGATTCCACATTCCTCTAGGAATTTAACAAATGGTTCTGGACGTTGTTCACTTGAACCGTCATATCTGCCGTAGTACTCACCACCACGATCAGACCTGACGCTTTTAATCCTTTTGTTGAGTTGATTCTCAACTTCAGCTTTGAAAGCCTTGAACATGTCCAGTGACTCAGATTTTTCATGAATAAGATATAGATGCCCATAACGTGAGTAATCGTCTATGAATGATATAAAATATTGTTGACCATCCAAGAAACCGTAGGGAATGGTCCACAAATATCTGTGTGTATCAATTCTAAGACGTCCGAAGTTCTATTGGCACCTAACCTTTTTGTTTTGGTCTATTTTTCCTTGATACAATCAATATAAACATCAAAGTCCGTAAAGTCCAGGAAATCCAAAATGCCATCTGACACAAGTCGTTCAACTCTAGTTTTTGAGATGTGACCTAAGCGCTTGTGCCATATTTTGTCGAATTTTCTTTATTTAATTTTCGCTTAGTACCACGTGATTCCACATGCAAGGTTTCATTATATGACGCAATAGTATCAAGCAAATATAAGTTATTGTATGAACATAATGAACCAGTACCAACAATACTTGAATTTAAAGAAAAACTAAACTGACAATTTCCAAAAGAACAATAATATCCAAATTTGTCCAATAAGGAAATAGAAACCAAATTTCGTCTAAACGACGGTACAATAAAAGTATCTTTCAAATCCAAATAAAAACCAGTTCCTAACAATAACCTAAAAGTGCCTATTGCTTCAACTTCCACCGATTTTCTGTCGCCCACAAAGATGAATCTTTCAGCATCATTTGGCTTTCGGCAGAACAGGCAACCCTGCATAGAAACACATATGTGAGTAGTAGCACCAGAATCTAACCACCAAGTATTTCTAGGTACTTAAGCTAAATTAACCTCAGAACAGACCGAATTAAAAAATGTACCTTTCTTTGCACGCCAGGCGTTGTATTTGGTACAATCCTGCTTTAATTGTCTAGGCTTCTAGCAAAAGAAACAACCCTTTTTGTCTTTATGTGGTTTCTTCTGTTCTGGACCTTTAGCAGCCTCATATTTTGTTTTTATTTTCTTGTCCTTATCTTTGGAGGTACTTGCTAAGTTAGCAATTTCAGTTTTGTCCTGCTTCAACCTTTCTTCCTCTTGCACACAATAAAAAATGAGCTCATTTAGAGTCCATTTCTCCTTTTGATAGTTGTAACTGACCTTAAATTGATTGAAATGTGCAGGAAGCGATATTAATACTAAATGCACGAGCAAGTCATCAGACAAGTCGAGCTTTAGTACCTTAAGTTTTGAAGCAGTATGAGACATCTGTATGATGTACTCCCTTATGTTCTCCTTACTTTTATACTTTATTGAAATCAAGCTTTGCAGAAGCGTGCTTGTTTCAGCCTTATCATTTTTCGCAAAATGCTTTTCAATTTCAGCAAAGAATTCCTTGGCATCAGTTACCTCCTCAGATACTGCACCCCTAAAGGCTTCTGGAATGTCGCGCTTAATGATCATTAGACTCATACGATTTGAACATTCCCACTTCTCAAAGTTCCTCCTGTCATCAGGTGAACTTGCATCCGTAAGAGAAGCAGGTTTCTCAATCCTGAGAGCAAGGTCGAGATCCATGCAGCCAAGAACATTTAGAACGTTCTCTTTCCAATCCTTGAAGTTTGACCCATTAAGCATGTGGATTGAATTGATGTTTGCAGATATTGTGGAAGTGGATGAATGAGCTGTATAGAGAAAGAGATAGAAATAGCTTACATTAGTACTTTATTATGCAAATAATAATTTCAAATATATTGGTAAGGCCCATCACAAAATATCTAGCACAACATCAATATTTAGTCTTTGGACAGAAACATTGACTCGTAAGTGGTACCTCGATGTAGCAATCAAACACTGACAATAAGACATGTCAATCAATAAATCTTTCTTTAGACCGATTTATTGATCACATGTTAAACTAAATAATTGTCACGCGTTTATCACCACAGGTGCATGTGAAATTCCAGCCAAACATTGACCTTCCTTTGGGCCGATCAATATTCGCATGAACAACACACACACACACAAAACCTTCTAATATTCTAAGTTAATTAATTTTCACAAGAGAGGTTACTTTGGCAACATGTTGCTTCAATTAATTCACTTTGGAATATTATATTTCTCAAAAGAATCCATCATACCAAAAGTTGAACCTTAATTGATTGTTTTGCATAATTTAAAACTTTAGGATTTGAATTTTTGAAGTTCAAAGCTTTAGGATTAAGTAATATATAATTAAGTTGGAGGGTTAAATTGCAATTTAATTAAACTTGATTGGCCAATTATGAAAGATTTTAAGCTTAAAAGACTAAATTGCAATTTTACCAAAACTTTAGTGGCGAATTTATTAAAATCTTAAACTTTAGGGACTGAATCATAAAATTCAGAACTTTAAGGGCCCAACTGAATTGATTACTAAAACTGTAGGGACTGATTTTATAAATTCAGAAGTCTAAATGGCCAATTTAAATATTTTAGAACTTTAAGGTTTAAGTTTTTATTAGAGAACAAGCAGGAGGACCAGAGGATAAATAAACCAAAATTTCACAAATTGCAAAGTAGCCCTTTAGAACTTCTAATTTTCGTAGGAGGTCCCTGGGACAAAAAATGCAAAACGCGAGAGCTAGGGTTTCAACCCTAGCTGCCGCCACCGCCATTTCCGCGGCGCCACTGCCGACGTTTCTGCCTGCAGCGCCATCTCCGGCGCTGCAAAATTACATGCAGCATCGCAACGTGCGACACTGCCAACCGCTCGTAGCGCCGGACGGCGCTGCGAGTTCCTTTCTCCGACGACGCGCCCCCATTAAGGAGATCATCCGACCACAAAATCCGACCATAAAATCTGAAAACCCAATTCGATTAAATCAATATACATATTGCAAAAATTGAAAAAACCATATTTCTTGAACAATATATATACATACAGAAATTGAATCCATATATTCATGAACATGTTATCCAGATTCTTGTGGGCAATTCTTCTTGAAGAAAAACTATATACACACAAAAAAATAAAATAAAAAAAAAATTGGCTGAATCCATAATTTCAATTAAAACCTTATTGCCAAACAAGATGCATATTATAATAAGCAAATAATTGGCGTTGATTTCTTTTAATGTTCTAGTGATCTTATAATACAACATGAAGGCAGCTTTGATACCACTTGTTAGACTTATTTACCTAATTCATATATAGATGATTTCACATCTATAACTCAAAAAATCATCATGCTGTAATTATCAAGATCAAGACTGAAGCGGAAGCGTACCTGAATCCACGATTTTGTTTGATCGAACGGGGTTATGGTCTTCCAACTGATCCGTGGTTTTCTCCTTAGTGTCTCTTGCTGATGGGGATGCAGAGAGTTATGAAAAGCCATGCTCAATTGGGGACCATGACCTGTATAAATAACTGTCGGACAGTTATTATGTTTCAATGTTGTTAAATTGGCCCCTCATCAATTTAAAACATTGTATCCGTCTCTACACTTTAATCTCATGACACTTAATACCCATTAGTCCAAAATAGTCTTTGGTGGATCACTTTATTGACTAAAACCTTAAGAAAGCACCACACATTTTAATATATACACGTTTGGCCCCACATGTTGAATTTTATCCAATAATATCCAATCCATGACGTATTTTGAATTCATTAATTGGTAAAATATTTATAAGTTCAACAATATTTTCTTGGCCTAGAGATTTGATGTGGTCCAAAACACCCGTGAAAATGAAAAGGTGTGAAACTTCAGTGTTGAAATTAAAAGGTGTGAAATTTCAGTTTTAGTTTCTGTACCCTAGGACTATAAATACCCATCACAAGGAATGGTACATTCATACAACCCTATTGAAGTGATAAGCATTTCTTTGATTTCCTGTCCAAATTCTACGAGTAAAGTATAGAAATGGATATTCAAATCCCTGGGTATGCTGCTCCCATTCCCTCCAAAAATATGTGCATTGAGGATACTCGCCGCTTTGTGACATATCATCCTAACATTTGCGGAGATTATTTCTTTGCATATACTTCTAATGTTACGGTAAAATTAGCTAGGCATTTTATTCTATGTTAATTAAGTGAAATACAATTGTGTTAATGTCTTACATGCATGCTTCCACTTACTTGAGAGCAGGATATATTGACCCATGAAGAGCAAGAACGTCATCGATTGAAAGAAGAAGTGAAGAAATTGCTAACGGCAACTCCAGATTATTCATTGCATAAACTAGACCTCATTGATGCAATCCAATGTCTTGGAGTTGGTTACCATTTTGAAACTAAAATTGAAAATTCTTTAAAATACATCTATGACACTTATCACGAAAGTAATGACCTTCGTACTTGTGCTCTTCGATTTCGATTACTTAGACAACAAGGATATTATGTCTCTAGTGGTAAGTATCATTTTCGCGAATTGTTACATGTTGGGAAATAAAATTGTTAATATCAACATGCATGATGCAATATGAAAAACCTCCTGTGTGAATGCTATAAAAGACTGTGACACACATTTTGCTTGTGATTGAAAGCAAGTCAAAATATACTTTTAAGTTACTTATTATTCAAACGTGATTTTCAAAGTTACTTTTCTTACTAACAAAATTAACTTTTATTTTAACAAAACCAAACATGAATACTAACTAAATGTTAACACCTTTCACATGATTTTTACGGCACATTTCATATATATATATATTTTTGGGCTGAAGCAGATGTGTTCAACAAATTCAAGGACTGCCAAGGAAAATTTGAGGAATCTTTGATTAGCGATGTACCAGGACTCTTAAGCTTGTATGAGGCTGCACACCATGGAGTACATGGAGAGGAAATTCTAGAAGAAGCATTGAAGTTTTATGTCTCTCACCTCGCATCCATGATCCACCATGTGAGCAATTCTCTCTCTAGACAAGTTAGTGAAGCCTTGGAGATGCCAATTCATAAAACTTTGACAAGGCTCGGGGTTAAGAAATTCTTATCCATTTACCAAGAATCACATGAGATTATGCTTCTAAATTTTGCAAAATTAGACTTCAACATATTGCAGAAGATGCATCAGAAGGAGCTAAGTGACATTACAAGGTCAGCTTGTACTTGCGCAGTATACATAGTCCACATATTTATATACTAATAAAATTGTTAAATTTTTACTTTTGAATATAAATTTTAGGTGGTGGAAGGCTTTAGAGTTTGGGAAAAAATTGCCTTTCGCAAGAGATAGGGTGGTGGAATGCTACTTTTGGATATTATCGGTCTATTTTGAACCCCAAGACTCTCTTGCTAGGAAAATTCTAACCAAAATAATTGCCATGACTTCTATTATTGATGACATCTACAATGTTTATGGGACGCTAGATGAACTTGCATTTTTCACAGATGCAATTGAAAGGTGAATTTATTCTATTGTCTCGGTTCATATTATTCTTTTTATCTTAATATCTCATAGCATATTTATTTATTTTGAATTATAGTTCGATCACATACTAATTTGATATCGAATATTTACACGAGCAGGTGGGATTTTAGTGCTATAGATCAGTTACCACCATACATGAAATACTTCTACAAATCTCTTTTAGATGTTTATCTTGAAGCTGAGGAAGAGTTGGGAAAGATAGGAAAATCTTCTTGTGTTTACTATGCGATAAAAGAGGTAATTAATATCAATAAAGTTATTGACTTTAGTCGAAATTACGTCCAATATACCTAATCAAATTTTCAATTGACAGATGAAAAAATTAGTTCGGGCATATTTCAAAGAGGCAAAATGGACATACGATGGATATGTTCCGACAATAGAAGAGTATATGAAAGTCGCACTAGTATCTGGTGCTTACATGATGCTATCTACATCATCTTTGGTAGGTATGGGAGAGCTCGCAACTAAGGAAGCCTTTGAATGGCTTTCAAGTGAACCGTTATTAGTACGTGCTTCATCGATAATTTGTAGACTGATGGATGACATGGTGGGACATGGGGTAAGAAGTTTGAATTCTTAACTAGCTTCATTCTATATTACATAAATGCATCACATTTGGGTTATTTATACTTGAGTCGTCAAAATATGAGAAAATTGTAATTCCCTGCTTAGCACTGGATTATTTAAATATAGTTTTACGTGTATGCAGTTTGAGCAGAAGATATCAGCAGTTGAATGTTACATAAATGAGAACGGGGCTTCAAAAGAAGAGGCATTTGCTGTATTTCAAACACAAGTTACGAATGCGTGGAAGGATATAAATCAAGAATGCCTTCGTCCAACTGCAGCACCAATGGCCATCCTCATGCGAGTAGTCAATCTTGCACGCGTCATTAATCTTCTATACAAAGATGCTGATGCGTATACGGATCCTAAAACAAAGTTAAAAGGCTTCATAATGTCGATACTCATTCAACCAGTAACAATATCCGAATGAACATGGTAATGGTGTGGGTGATGTGCCTTCAAAGAAAACGCCATGTAGTAGTTAAAAACTCTCTCTTGCAATTTGTTTTGTCGAAAGTCTACGATATTAATGTGTGGTCCGAAATTTGAGACATTAGTTTTGTCTTTCTGTTTTTGTTTAAGAGAAATTGAAATAAATCCCTATAAATTGAACTTGCAGTTTCAAACAAGCCAAGTGAAAGTTTAGTCTTTAGAAAAAGTTCATTTCTTGTCTCAGGTCTAGTGTATGTTTGGCTAAACTTTTTCAAGATTATAAGCAAGTCAAATATCATTTTTAATCACACATTCCATAGGGTCCACATATTTTATTTACACATTCCGTATGATCCACAACTTATAATCTAAAAAAACCTTTACCAAACAAGTAGAATACATAATGAATATTCAAACAAAGTTAATTACATAAAAAATAGTTCACCTCAAAGTGGTATCCTATGCACTACGAGGGTGACAAAAAGTTGTCTCAATATATTAAAAAACTATGTAAATTCCTTTCAGAAGGGTAACAAAACATTGCTCTCTGATTTCGATTACTAAGAAAACAAGGATATTATTAACAATGTGCTAAGTAGATATCATTTTTGAAAATGAAATTGAAAAATCTCTAAAATACATATTCGACACATACCATGAGAGCTATTACAAATACGAGAATGACTTTTGTACTATATTGCTCTTCGATTTAGATTACTTATACAACAATTATACTATGTCTCTAGTGATAATTGTAATTTTCCTTTTCCTTTTTATGATTTATAACTTAATTAGAGAATTAAATTGTTAGTGCCACTCATATAAAACATGTAGGAACACCTAAAAGTGTGAAATGCATGACCATATATTGTTCATCCACTTCATTAAAAGCTTAAACTATTAGATAATTAATTCATTTTTTTTTAAAATTAGTACGCGAGACTCTTCTATAAAAGTTAACATGCACCATGGACATCCTATATGGGCACATATTCATTTCATTTGGTTTAAGAAGTCTTCAACAAATTCGAATTAAGACCAACAAAGAAATTTTGATGAATCTTTGATTAGCAATGCATCAGGCTTGTTAACCCCGGGGATAGCAGGCTTAGATATCAAGTCGTTGTCCACAGTCAAACTCCTGACACTAAATACATCATTATGCTCTTTAACATTTTAGAGCTTAATTTGAAATTTTGAACAGAATTTTTCTATTAACCAGAGCTTCAATCTCACTTGGGTATCCCACATCGGCAGAAATTATGTATGTTGTTGAAATATCGAATAGTGATGTCGTTGTTGAGATTGAATTGTTATAATAGTAAATTATGCTAAAAAAACCTTACTTAAACCATTTCATCTTTCAAATCATTTGCATTTTTACCAATCAACTGTATATATCCACGATCCCACATCAACAACGAAGAATCTTAAACCTAACAATAACAATTTTAGAACAAATTTACCATCAATTATTGATAACTTATATAAAGGATGAATAATAATAAAGGGTTGAGTTAAATGATGAAAGATTGTTTTAGCTAGAATTTCCACCGATGTCAAAACTTTCGCAATTTTCAAAATAAAATCTTGTACCTACATCATTTACTTTTTTCGGACACTTCTTACACAATAGATACCACCAATCTTGATCACTTTCGATAGCTATATGCCTATAATAATAACAAAAATCCAACAACTACCCATCTAACACAAAAACAAAAAACAAAAAATCAAAGTGTACAACAAAGTCTTCAGCTAACTAAATCAATCACATAATAACTTGATTTTCATGTGAATAACATATTTACCACTAAAAAGTCAAATAAGTGCTAATAGTTTTCACCTCACTGGCACCACTTGCAAGGTCGTCAGAAATAGAGTGAATACAAGCAGAAGATATCTGATTTATCATTTGAGAGATATATTCTTTTCCACTTAATAGCCTTACAATGAATTTATAAGGAATCAATAGAAATATATATAAAAAGTATTAATGAAAATGGTGAAAAAAAACAAAAAAAAATAAATATAGATATTAAAAAAATATTATTAGTGGTACTTGTCACGAAATTCTTTAACTTCATCGATTTGAATCATAGTATGTATTACATATTTTGACTTCACTTGCAATTTATGAAACTAAATATTAACCAACTACGTCGAAATAATCAACTATTATATAAAACGAATAACACCTTAAAGAAATTGTGATTACTACTCCACAAAGAAAGTGTTTTTACAATAAATTTAAACGCTAATTAGTAGAAGGGATAAAAACAAAAAAAAAAATGTTTACTAATGTAAAACACAAAGTGACAACAGATTTTAAACTTCTTTCTGATTTTAAAAGTTGTAGCAATATTGAGTGTACGAAATAAAGGTATTAAAACACATAATGTCCTATTGTAAAATACTGCATGAATTGAGCAAGTAAGCAAATTGTACTTTTTGTACAACTAATGCAAGAATCGAGCTCAATTATTTTTTATTTTATTTTTTTACAAAAAAAAATCTTTATTTATATCATAATAACTTCACAAATATTTTGCCCCCGTTTTTAAACACACAATATTTAGGTAAAAATTATAATTTAGTATTCCCACTCACAAGGCTAGAGCTACAACTAAAACCTCCCCATTCAAATCACATGATGTCCTATTTGCAATCTTAATATAATATTAATCATGATGCACTGGGAATATGAATCGTCATTTCATAGAGCATGACTTTTCGATAGTAGAATGCATAATTTTTTTACTTTAATGTTAATCAAAAAACAAAAGTCACTTTCATATATAAAAAAAATTTAATTTAATCAGATTACTAATACAAATCACTAATATCTTAAATTTTAATTAAGAATTTAATTTAATCATATTACTAATCACTAATAACTAATATCTTTTATATGCGATCAATATCACTATCATTAATATTTAGATAATAATTTCATATCATATTAATAATATATGTGCATTCAATACAACAATAAATTGTCAGACATCTTTTACTTTCTTTTTTAAAAACTTAATAAGTTTATTTAATGTTATATTTATAAGATTTTCATAATTTAATAATTTTAGTTGTCGTATTTATAGGATTTTCAATATTTAATGTTAATATTTTTTCATTTCCATGATCCATTTTTACCATTGGAATATTACTATTCACTGTTAAAAAATCGTAGTGTCACTTTCTAGAATAGTTGTAATTAATAATGATTGAAACTTCAAGTACATTAATTAACTAAATTAAGCAATATTATATTAATACATGATTTAAGATTTGAACTCAAAAATATTGTATCAAACATTTCTATTATTATGACTTATGTATATTATTTATTATATTATCTCATAAATTGAGACAAGTTTTGGAGAAAAAACCTTGCAAATGTTTTGGCGGCTATCATTCTTTAATAAATTAATAATAAGATATATATATAGATATATAGATATAGATTTTAGAAAGATCTGTGGTGACTTATTGATGAAGCCGGATATTTTGGGCATATTGGAGGTGCTGTTTTGTGGATCTTTATTTTTCTATTTTTTATTAATTGTTGCACTTTAATTACTTACAGGGCCGGCCCTGGCCCTAGGCAGCTAGGCAACCGCCTAGGGCCCCCAGCCATGCAGGGGCCAATTTTGGCCCAATTTTTTTATTTTTTTTTGTTTTTTTAAAGTAAAAACCAACTACTTAAAATTGTAGACCGTGCAATTTTCTCTTTAAACCTTATTTTAGAAATTTTTATCTTGAATCAAAATGATTTTTCAAATTGTTAGGATTGAAGCAATAAATAAAAGAGCAAAGAATAAAGAACACAATGATTTATATAATCCTATAAAAAATGATGATTTTTGTTTACAAGAGATTAGTCCTATATATAATAACATTGGGGGGGTGATCTAATGTCTATGGTGGGCAATAATTAGAATGCCCAACGGACACTTGTCCAGTGGGCATTGGAGGATGAAGTCAAACACTTTCTCATCTTCTAATGCCCACCGGACACTTGTCCCGTGGGTATTCTAATTATTGCCCACCATGAGCATTAGATCAAGACTCTAATAATAACATATTGAAAGTTTTCTAATTATAATGAAACTTTAAGGAAAAATTTCGAAAAACACCATTACTTAATAAAATACAACACCCGTGGTGATCTTACTGCGAAGGTCGATCCGCGCTCAGCTCCGTGTAGCGCAACATATTAAGCTCCACATCAATTCCAATCATTTTTTAATTGTCTTTCAAAATTTTATATTTTAAAATCATCTGAATATATTAAGGGGCCCATTTAAATTTTCGACTAAAGCCCCCCCAAATCTTAGGGCCGGTCCTGATTACTTAAGGGCAATTTAGTCCTAATTAGTCTACGATTGTACTTCCCAATTAGTTTAGATTTTGTTTCTTGTTTTGCCTATTCAAACATTTTTATGTGTTCATCTTTTTTGGTTGCTTATAAATATTAATAAAGACATCGGAGATTGTTCTTCAATTATCCACGCCATCGTTAATTCGTGCACATATATGCAAGTGTATTTCCTTATTTATTCTTGTTCACACTTCCGCCTTACATTAGTTGGTATAAGAGATTGATTTACGATCCTAACGATGGATCGATGAGGACAGGTTAGAGGTCGTGGTGCCAGGGTTGATAACGAGAACCATAAAGATGAACTAATACATATCCGCCAAGACCTTGAGGCTTTGGCACACCAGGTGGCTAGGTTGCACTACAAAAAACTGTGGCTTCAGAAACGGATTTTCCATTGCTGAAGCCACGATATCCGTACCTAATAGTCGCTACCAACGGACTATTTGAAACGAAATTTTCGTTGCTATTTTGAAGGTCGCTCAAAGTTACCAACGGAATTTCCGTTGGTAAAGGTGTGCACCATTACCAACGGAATTTCCGTTGGTAATTTCTCAACCCTTTACCTACGGAATGTCCGTTAGTAATGACACGCTTTTACCAACGGAATTCGTTGGTAATGTCTCAACCCTTTACCTACGGAATGTCCGTTAGTAATGACACGCTTTTACCAACGGAAATTCCGTTGGTAATTTTCAGCGACCCTCAAAATAGCAACAGAAATGACGAGCACTATTACCAACGGAAATTCTGTAGGTAATGGTGCAAATTTTTAATAATTAAAAAAATTAATTTTATATACTTGGTGGACCCCTGACCCAACTTGCCAATTATGGGTTTGAAACTCGACCCACCAAAGGCCTGACCCAATCCACTAAGCTTTGTCAAGTATTTTTATTATTTTATTAATTTAGAATGAATGTAATGTGATTTGAACCTTTGACCTAAGAGTTGTGAAGTTACAACCAAACCATTGGAGACGTATGAATTCTTGTAATTATATTTGTTTTTATAATATATATTAGTTCAATGAACAACATTTTCTATAATTGCTTTTAAAGTAAAAAATAAATATTAGTAAAAAATCAAATTCCACATTGTGTTTAACACTTAAACATAAAATATCACATTAATTGCTCGATTTTTTTTATATGAACCACTTTTCACCAACAGATATTCCGTGGGTAATATGGACCACTTTTCACCAACGGATATTCCGTAGGTGAAAGGTCGAAATATTTTTTAGTTTTTAATTAAAATTAATTAATATCACTTACGGAATTCTCATTGGTGATAAGATTCACTCTTCCCCAACGAATATTCTATTGGTGAAAGGTCGAATTATTTTTTAGTTTTCAAAATTAATTAATATCACCAACGGAAATTCCGTTGGTAATATGATTCACTCTTCACCAACACATATTCCGTTGGTGAAAGATGAAATTATTTTTTGGTTTTCGAAATTAATTAATATCACCAACGGAATTTCTGTTGGTGATATGATTCACTCTTCACCAACGGATATTCCGTTGGTGAAAGGTCGAATTATTTTTTAGTTCTCAAAATTAATTAATATCACCAACGGAATTTTCGTTGGTGATATGATTCACTCTTCACCAACGGATATTCCGTTGGTGAAAGGTCGAATTATTTTTTGATTTTCAAAATTAATTAATATTACCAACGGAATTTCCGTTGGTGATATGATTCACTCTTCACCAACGGATATTCTGTTGGTGAAAGGTGAAAATTTGTTGGTGAAAAACTATTACTTTTGCCAACGGAAAAGCCGTCGCTAATTACCGTAGTTGAAAGGTCGTCACTTTTACCAACGGATAATCCGTTGCTGATTACCAACGGAATATTTCCGTTGGTAAATTTCCGTTGGTGAAAAGGCGATTTTTAGTAGTGTTGGTGCCCATAAAAAATGGATGGTGGGTGCTCTCTATGGCGATAGGTCAGAGGCACGAGGTGGTGGACGCAGCATGCACGTTGCGGGTGCATGCGCCCAGCGCAACGGTTGGGTTAATCGTGGGACTGGCACGGTGGACAGGGTTGCCGGCAGAGAACCGGAGGATGGAGGAGGTTCTGATGGTAGAGGGACAGCCACCAGTTATGGGATAGGCGGAGCAATAGCCGTGGAGGATGGTGATTCATATTGTTGTATGGATGTTGAGATTGAGTACGATACTTATCTTTTTGCTCTCTTTATTTTCGATTTGGAGGTTGATTTAGGTGAGATATCATGGCCCGCCTATTTTTGACATGGAAGGTGATGAAGAGGCTGCAGAATATTTAGATTTGGATGATAATAGCTGTGACGTCCCTCCAATTTTTTATGAAGAGTTTCATGTCAAATTCCCCGAACCGTGGAATGAGGAATTCATTATTTGTCCGCATGGCAACAAATTTTCTAATCCATTTCTTGGTTATGTAGGCATGAAGAATATAGATGGCTTCAGTTAGAAAAATAATTCATTTATGAATCTGCTTCAATGCCTTTGGTAAATCTTGATTTGTTGAATGTTATTTTGACCAATTTTTCATTGAAAAGGTTGCAACGCACTTCTTTAATTGCTTATGTAGCTTTCAAGGCAATGATTAATGATAGAAAGAGTAATTTCACTTTTAATTGTTAGTAACATCCGTTTGGTATAGATTATAAATCAAAAATAAATTTTTTTTTTGTTACAATTGTTGACTTTTCAAACATTTTAAATGTAAAATGATAAAATTGTTCTTAATCAACAAAATGTCAGAAAAATTTTGTGACTCAAAAAAACCTATTTTTAATATATAATCTGTACCAAACATGCTCTAAAGAAACTGGTATCGGTAACATTGAAACCACAAAAATGCGATTTTGTTGACAATTTTACCCCTTGACTTAATAAATTAAAATGATAGAAAAAAGAAAATACAATGAAAACATTGAAATTAGCTCTTAAACTTTCAAAAGTACAAATAAATCTTAAACTATTTTATTTTATACATATAGGTGTTCTTCCCCAACAAAAAAAGAATAATCTTTTCCCACCCCCCCACCCCCCATCTTTTTTGGTGGGATCCGCCATTGACGTGCATGAAAAGATCACACACGCAAATTTCACTCCATTTTAGAGAGAGAAATTAACACAAATTGATGCTCCAGGTACTCCATATCAGCAATCGAGTAATGAATAATTCACACACACACACAATCAAGTTCACGCATATATGCGCATGTGTATGTATAATATAATGTTATGGATGTATCGGTCTGTTTTTTGTGGTGAAATTGTGCAAAATCGGAGTTCTTCCAACCCTAACAATTATTTTTGCTTCTTGCAGATAAAATGAATTCACTATGAATTTCTACATTTTCACTCTATTTTTTTTACTATTCTCTTTGGTTACTCCACACATCTTAAGGTCTATGTTCTTATGTTTCTATTTACTTCATTGGAAAACACTACAGATACAAGTGTGTGTGTGTCGATCTCAAATTTCACTTACTATATAATCGAATTTTTTGCACTCGATTACAGCAAGGAGAAACTTGCACTGCGAAATGTGCCTCGCCAATGACAATGTCAGACCGCGTTGCACTCGATGTGTCTGGCCTTGGCGTTAATATAAATGTGGGAAAAGGTATGTAGGTGAGTGGGTGGGAAAAGATTATTCTTTTTTGGTTGGGGAAAAACGCTAACGTGTATAAAATAAAATAGTTTATGATTCATTTGTACTTTTGAAAAGGTTAAGGGTCCAATTTCAATGTTTTCATTATATTTTCTTTTTTCTATCATTTTAATTTATTTAAGTCATGGGGCAAAAGTATCAAAGAATTGTCAAAATAGTGATTTGGAGACCATATGTGCGAATAAATGAAATGATGGGGATGATATCTGCTAAAAAAATTGAATGGGGATGAAATCATTACAAACCTGAAAAAATGTAGACCATTAGTGTAATTAACCCAAATCTATACTACATACAAAAGTCCTAATATGAGAGAAACATTTATGGACGATATTGTCCCACAAATAACTTATAATTCCTAAAATCATCTTTCAATTAATATTATTTATTTTGGCTTTAATTTAAACTATTTAATACCATATAAATATTGCATTTCGATGATTGAAAGTGTTTTGTCTCTTTAAATTCCATTATATATTGTAATTAATAAAAATAAATAAAAATATAATGCTAATAAGGTTTTTAATTTATTGAAATTATTATTTTTAACTGTAAGCAATCAAATAGTCAATCTTATTATGAACGAGAATTTAAGCAAATTCTTTCATCAACATAACAAAACAAGAAGAATTTGGTTTTGCATTTCGACTTTCTTATTGATTCATACTTTCTTCCTCTGTTGTTCTTCTTTGTTTATTATGCCATGAATATTTTTTCCTCGCACGGACGGTTTTTAATCTTTGATAATTAATTTGATAGTAATGTGGTAATAATGGGATGTGTTAATTTTCCATGAATGATTCACTAATATTAAGAATATATATGTTGGTAATATTCATTTAAATTTTGGTTTCTACATCTTTTTTTTTTCTTGATTTAGAATATTTGTTCGATGTAAAAATGTTAATTATTGTGGTAGTCTTGATAACAAAGGATTTAAGCTCGAATGATATTTTATGTTATTTTATATTTGTTGAAGAAGAACAAGTTAGAATAAGGAGAATTGGTGTTACTCTATTAAGAAACTTAATGAGATTGTCTAAATATCGTTGTTTTGAATTTTCTTGAAATATATTAATATTTCAGATGGAATTGCGGGAAAGAATGCATGAAGAGAACCCAAAAAAAAAAAACTAAAACTTATTTTTATGGGTGCATTAAAATTGAATGGATATTGTAAGAGAAATATCTTCTTTATCTTATGTCAAAGAATTTTGGGATTCTTTTTTTGAGAAATAATTACCTAAAAAAGGCTAAATATTTGGTTTTCATGTGCTTTTTATAATGATATAAATACAGAAAATCAATGAAAATTTGTTTTATATATACCATTTTCAAGTATTTTAGAATTTGATACTAATTTTCGTAAAAAAAGTTGCCTTTTCTCATATGCCAATAGATATATGCTTTAAAATATAATTAAAAGAATATTAATATTCACAGAGGTCTTGTACTTTTTAATGAACCACATGTTTTACCAAGAAGTTTGAATGTTATTCCTTAGTTGGTCATAACCATTGATGAACTTATGATTGAAAAAGAGTTTCATTTAAATATTATATTCGTCGATAATTTTAAAATAAAAAAATCATAATATTATTACAAAATCACGTGCAACGCACGTATTCTTAACTAGTATTAATAAAAGAGTAATGCTACTTGTACATCCTCACTTACACCCACACTTACACTTGCTTATGTAGCAAAATAAAATAATGAAAAGAAAACTCAAAATAATGTTTTGGTCAAATGTTTCCCCCCTAAATCCTAATGTCACTTAAGCAAGTGTAAGTGTGTATTTCACCCATTCATTAATTGCTCTAATCATAACAATTGGTATCAGAGCAAGGTTCTATAGGAATTAGAATCTATGCATGAGTGCACGAAGGAGAGAACCCAACTCACCAAAAATAGAGAAAAAATTCGAGAGCAACACTATAGCAAATTAGCATAATCTAGACAGCCAGCTAAGCAATAATCAAACATGAATCAAATCCAACGGTTAGGATCGAGATCCCACGGTTATTTCGAAAGGAATTATTATCCGAAAAGTGAAGAATTTGAGAGATATTCTGATTGAGAGCGATGGTTGACGATGATCGAGGATCAACATTTGGAATCACCAAGTTTGGTGTATTTCATAAATCAGAAAAGTGCTTCAAAATAAGAGGCATTTGTTGTACTAGTTAGAAATACATGCGTTGCACGTGATTTTGCAATAATTTTGTAATTTTTAATATTTTCAAAATTTCTATTTTTTAATTATTAATAGTTACAGTAGCAAATGCAATAAGATAGAACAACACGGTTCTTGATAACATGATGTATTGTATTGTTTGACGTTATAATGAATAATGTTGATATTTTATTTACATTCATAAAAGTACAATTTGAATCGAGATGAGTTTTATATTGTGGTAATACCAACACTATCTTGAACCCAGTTACTACTTTTTGGTGATTTGAGCTTTGATGATTGACGAACTTTTGATATTTAGTCTTATGGAATTGATGATGTCTTCGTAACTGTATTTTACGAAGAATAAAATTAATAATTACTAATTTTAGTATGAGATAATGATAGACATACATGTCATAGTTGACATGTATCTTATACTTTCTTTTTAATTTTACACTTCTTTAGGTAAATTTTATTTTTACTAAATCAAAAAAATTTGCAACATATATCTTAAAAATTGAGGAAGAAGTATATTTTTGGATTTGTCTATTAAATTAAATGGGTGGGCATATTATTTTTGGCCTATTGTGATTTAACTTAAATTGGAAATAAAATTGTTTGGATTAATGGTGTTTTAATTTTTTTGCTACTTATAGGCTTGGATTGCCATTGGTTTTTAAGTCGAGCTTTGATAAATGTAATAGGACATCCTCTAAGTCGTTTCGTGGCCCGAGCTTGAAAGAAGGCTTAAATGTATTAGTGTTCTCAGTTTAAATACTTAAACTACTCTGATTTATTCATTAATATTATGAAACTTTAGATAAGAAATAGTTATATGAGAGTATGTCCTTGTTTGTTAACATAAATGGTGAAGACAATACGACCTTTCTGTAGTCACTGATATGTATAAGACAATTCAGATAATTGTTCTATCTTGTTATAATGGATGCTTCTCCAGTTATGGTTATGTCTGTTTAAATATATAATAGATTATTTTATAATCTCCAATACACATGAAAAATTTATATACATGGCAAAGCAGAGAATAGTCTATGCATCCCACCGTTTTAAAAAAAAAATAGGTACTTGATAATTCGATTCACTATTTGCTAAAGTAGGATTTTTATTATTGATATGAATCCCAATGAATAAAAATTGACATAAAAGAGTAAATTTACATTGGATTTCTCCTTCGAGCAGCATATTAAAGTAAAGTCAAGAGATACAATGGTGAATAGTTCGTGCAAGCTGTTATAATTCTTATTAATATGACTGAGTATACCAAATTATTGAGCACGTGCAGATTGCCTACTAGATAAGTATGACACAGACAAACCTAAAAATGAGTCCGTAAATCATCTCTCATTGACATTTTGGCAGATTTGCAAGATATCACCTTTTAATGCTCATTATTAAAATAATTATGAATTAATGTTGTTCAACTCGTAAAACTTTTGCTTTTGCAAATGCTTTCAATGGTTAAATGTGATTTATTGTATGAATCTAATATGAAAAGTTTGTTTTATTTTACTTTTTTGAGAATTGAGACTATATAACATAATTAAATATCATAGTTAAATATTAGATATTGACACTGTATAACATGGTTAAATTTTTGATTGTTAATACTTCTAGGTCGAGTTACTAATTCAAAGAAAATAGAAGAAATTTATATAAGATGCGTATAATCTTTTAAGAACATGTAACTTTTGAGGAAAACACTTTTATAAAGAGGAACATTAATGTAATATTGCGATATTTTATATATGTCTGCCAGTGGTGATGTAGTTATTCTACGAAATATGACTAACATTCCAAAAGCTCTTTGATTCATAAAGAATACCGATAATTTAGACAAAATATGAATAAAGAGTCTCATAATATTTTATTGTCAATAGAGAAAAAAAACCAAGAACTTTTGGTTTCTATTCACGGTTTTTAAAAATACCTAATTGTCGAATATTATAAATATTTCTACCATAGTCCCAAATTTCTCCTAAAAATAATTATTAAATTTTCATTTAAGAAAAAATAACCATAAAATTAACGATAAAAAGGAATAAACCACAATTTTAAATGTTTAAAAATTTTAATTGTACATTTATTAAAAATTTAATGTAGGATCATTAAAGGTGGTTTTGGAGGGCAAGAGATGTTTCATGAATGAATACAATTTTAATTTAATTAGGTAAACCTAAAATGTAATATAATAAATAAAATATTATAAGATAATTGTGCATTATTGAACACTAAGAGTGAAAATGGAATTTTAAAATTTTTGTAAGAATAAAATAGTCAAAAAATATTTCTCCTTTTAGATATAGTAAATAAAAATACCGAATTTTCAAACATTATAAAATAATTCAACCATAGTCCCAAATCTCTCATAAAAATAACTATTACGTTCTCATTTAGTTAAAAAAAAAACACATAAAATTAGTAATAAAAAGGAATAAACCACAATTTTAAATGTTTAAAAATTTTAATTGTATATTTAATAAATTAATGTATGATCATTGAAGGTGGTTTTGGGAGGGCAAGAGACACGTTTCATGAATGAATACAATATTAATTTAATTAGGTAAACTTAAAATGTAATATAATAAATAAAATATTATAAGATAATTGTACATTAATGAACAATACGGGTGAATATGGAATTTTAAATTTTTTTGTAAGGATAAAAGAGTTTAAAAATGTTTCTCCCTTTTAAGGGCCTTTTAGATGTAGTATAGATTTCATAAACAAGTTACGAATGCATGGAAGGACATAAACCATGACTGCCTTCGTCTAACGGTACCGATGGCCATCCTCATGCAAGTAGTCAACCTTGCATGTGTTATTAAACTTCTATACAATGACGAAGATTTGTATAGATATTCCAAAACCAAGTTAAAAGGATTTGTAACATCGCTACTTGTTCAACCATCTAAGATTTTATTCGAAAAATATGAATCTTCAATGAATATACAACTATTCCGAACCTCGAAATTCCAAGTCTTCTTTAAAGTTCTTTGTTAAAAAAATACATTACATAATTTCTCCTAAAGTTAAAAAGAAAAAAAAAATCCTATGAAAATAGATGTACTTTATAAATTTCAAGATTTCTCAAAATTTCTTTAATCATAATGGAAAATTGGCGCATTTAGTGCCTAGCCTATAAGGTCTGTGCAACTCGTCACTAACCTTTAAATATTTTGGCCTAAAACTCCTTAACCAACCAATTTAGTGAACAAATGGTCCTTTTAGACAGTTTTCGTTCAATTAACTGATAAAAATACCTCTCTTTTTTTTTTTTTTTTTACCAAAAAGATTAAGATGCCCTTATTTTTAGCTAAATAAAAAAAAAAAAACTGGTGAAAAATAAAATAAAATAAAAAGAAAATGGAATACATCCACCTAAGTAAGTAAAAAAAATATAAAAATAAAAGATAGGCAAGAAAAGAAAATACAAATAATTTTAAAAAAAAGTTTCATCTAAGACTAAACAGCTCCAAAGTGGTATCTCCTAAAAATACCACTGCAATCAGCACCAACAATCAAGGGAAAGTAAGGGGATCCCCGGATTTAATTATGTACATGTAGTAGAAGATTTGATCTAAATTTTGTCAAAAAAGCAGCACCATTGAGTGAACCCAACTTCACAATGCAGTATCGCCTTGAAAAAATTTGAAAACGCAGAAAAATACTATCCAAGTGAATGGGCAAAAAATGTTAAGTATCACCAAAATTACTTTGTCTCAAGTTTGCTCTGCGCAGTTCTTATTGACGATGTCCTTTCTTTACACCTCCATTGTTTCCTAAGAATAATGGATAACCAAAAACACCAGATTTCGACGAGCTTCGAAGTGAGACAAATCTGTCTTTGAGAACCGGAGTGATACACACATTAGCTGAATATGACATAACCCAGACTTTATATGAGTCTTTTGCCAAAATATTTGGAGGCTCATAGGTCTATAAAATGTGTTGTGTTGTAAAATAATAAATAATGATAAATGACTATTTGATATAATCTAGATGACTATATGATTGTCCTACTTACTCTAGAACAATGTATTTTATTGAGATTATAAGAGCATCTCCAATGCACTTAATGGATTGTGGTTGACCTGGCAATTAAATAGACGGACTTGTAGATTATGTGGAATAAATAGACGGTGAAGTCCAAAAATTCTCTCCAATGGGTTCATTCTACAATCCAATAATGTTGATTACGTGGCATTTATTTGTTTAAATTAAAAATAATAAAACTAATCAACTTAACAGAATTTTAAAAAATTAAGTAAAAAATTAAAAAATTGTTGACTTATCCAATCTCACGGAGCGTCTAGATATATGAGGAGTACTTCATATCTTCTATTTTTTTTGGTGCCATGTCAGTCTCACATAGTATTCTACATTGTGCATTGGAGAAGTAATTCTAATGGACATTGTCTATTTGATGATGTGGCACGTCATTTTGTCCAATCCATTAAATGCATTGGAGATGCTCTAACTCCCATGGCCTATGTACAAGGGTGAATTTGAATTATTGGATTTGATAATTGAATACAAAATTTTGTTGAGACTTTTTTCAATTTATTGATTTAATCAATACTCGGTATCTATGTAGAATCAATGAGATATTGATTTGAGTCAATCATCATTATTTGGTTGAATCAACTAAGTTTTAATCAACCCTCTCCTAATATTCTTGTGAAACCAACGAGCTTTGATATTTGTTCGTCATGAATTATCGCTTAACATTGCATCAACGAATATCAACAAATAGTCAATAATAATGCTCGTCTCTCCTAGTTGTTTTATTTTTTATTGGTTATTCTCAAAGCCTTAGGGAGGCGAGCAAGCGAGACATAGAATCTTTTATTGATTGGAACTCCTAGAAATGAGACGCGTTATCTAACTCAATCAATGCTTGGCCATAGAGAAATGAAGAAGGGTTCATTAAAAACAAAATCCAAAATGGGTCACCTTCCCAATTATTTTGCAATTGAATTAACATGCAAAATGCACCACAAACACGATGTCACAACAACACCTGAAGAAAAATGTGGGCATTGAGGATGCACACTTATCTTTCACAGTGTAATTCCCATCTAGATGGTCTTAACTTGGACCAATTATTTGTATTATTGACTCCTATGTATATTAACGTGCAACTCCTCTACAAAATAACGCCGACCAATTTCATATTTTTTGCCACTATTATTAATATGGCATCCATAAATTAAAAAATAAAAAATAAAAATTGAGCTTTTTGCCTAGCAGAAGATTTTGTTGCGCATTTTCCGGATTTGAAACCCCTATGAAGAATAATTGCATTGATTAAATCTAATTTTTCTTTAATATTGATCGTAAATTTTGGTAGGACTGGGCTGTGACACAGGCCCTGCCCATCTGGAGGTGCACCATTTAGGAACATATGCAAAGGGGTAAAGAGCGAAGTCAATGGAGAACTACCAAATCCACATTTGAGAAGTCAATGGTGGTGAGTCACACACAAAAAAAAAAGTATCGAGAAAGGTCAAGCATATATGTATTATGAAATGATGTCTTGTCACTTTTCCGTCCACTTGTGTATTAGTTGTACACTAAAACATCGCTAACTAGCAAACGCAACTCCGACAGTCGTTTGCACTCTGATGGTCAGGTTAGATGTCGAAACAAAATGGACATAGATTGACTAGATGTTTGATTTTATACATTTTTCTTCATATTGCATGGAATATTTATAGAAACATTAATTAAGATAAAGGGTATTTCTGGCCATTTACTTTATCTGGGTATGTGTTGCTCTATTATTGGTGAGTTTATTATCAAAAACTCATTCTTGTTTCATTGTGTTTTATCTTTTTAACGGTTTTAGCCCATGTGAAAGTGGGTCTTCTGCCATGTGGCAAAAAAAATATTGTGCTATTCTTTTATTTGGAGCAAGAAATAGGTTGTCTCATGCATCATCTTTGAGGGTAGTGAGGTTAATGTTCATCTTCCTGTACCTAGTCAAGAGGTTCCCCTCGATGATTCCTTCTTTACCGGCGATGAGATGTCTAGCTTTGAACTCTCCGAAGCAACATTGATGAGGCGTACTTGCTTGCCAAAGTTCAAGGTTGTCTCGATGACGTGGGTTGGAATCCACATAGATAAGGCAGTACGAATAGTCCTCCAAGTCCAAATCTAATTTTATATTGGACTTAGGACTTTTGTGATTTTCAAGTTTACTTGGTTTCTCTAGTAGTACCTCGTCTTTTGCGAGCCTATATTACTCCGAGCTTAATATATAATTGTATTGGGACTACAGTAATTATGAGGCTCGCTTGATTTTCTTTGGTAACACATTGTTTTTGCGATCTTATGTTACTTGAGAAATTCTTGAAACGCCATGATGTTATCCTCCAATTGCACATGGAAAAGTAGTAACAATTACCATGGCCAATGCAGTACATTATTGAGCACATAAAAATTCTTTTGGATCAATAACATCAAATTATAGAGAGTTGAATGCACCGGCCATTTTTTTGGCTAATAGTGGATGTGTGCTGTAAAGTACTGTAACCTGTCTCATCTTTGTACTATCCTCGTGTTTAATGTATGCAAAATATTTTCCTCATGTTCTATTTTCAGATTGAAGTAAAAACTTCTTAAATGGAATTTAAACGTGATTATTTTGATGACGTCATGCAATTTTTTTTCCACTGTAAAAAAAAAAAAAAAGTGAACTAAATTTTCTAGGTCCAGTATCTCAAGTGTCTTGTCAAATTTAAAACGTGAAACATTTGAGCTTTGTCATTTGAAAAATAGGAAGTAAATAATCCATCTGCCTAAATGCTACAATTTAATGTGTGTGATATCCAATCCATGATGATGTATTTTGAGTTCATCAATTGGTAAAATATATATAAGTTCAACAATATTGTCTTGGCCCAGATTCACTACAAAAAAATCGTGGTTTTAGAAAAAGATTTTGTTGCTGAAGCCACGATATCCGTGCCTAATGGTCGCTGCCAACAGAATATTTTCAACCGAAAATTCATTGCTATTTTGAAGGTCGCTGAAAGTTAGCAACTAAAATTCTGTTGGTGATTTTCACAAACGAAATTTTCGTTGGTAAAAACGTGTGTAATTACCTACGGAATTTCCATAAGTAAATGCTTGGGTCATTATCTATGAAAATTCCGTAGGTAAGGGCTTGAGTGTCACCTACGGAATTTCAATAGGTAAAGCCTTGGGTCATTTACCTACGGAAATTCCGTAGGTGATAGTGCTTGTATGACTTGCAACCATATTTCACATTACCTATGGAAATTCAATGGGTAATAGCGTGCCTTTGGAAGTTCGTGAAACTCATATTACTTACGGAATTTTCGTATGTGAAGATTAATTTGTTTTTTTTAATATATAAAATCATTGAAAAATTATGAAAACGTACTAAAACAAATAAGCTAACAATAAACAATATACAAAATGTAAACTATTGTCTTAACGCAACAAAACTTTGATAAATGGAGTTGTTACATCAAAATTCTCAAGAAAAAGTACCATAGGTTCTACATAACATTATTTCGTGATCCGGAACTAGAAGAAAATTGATTGTTTGGAATATTTAGTTCTCTAAACATACTTTTCACTGTTTCTCGCAACTTGACCTTGTGATTTCTTTCAACTCGCTCAAGACGTACGGTGAAATTGTCAATCCTTTCATTGTCTTCTTCTATCTTATCCCGTGCAGTATCCAGCTCGGACTTCAAATTATTCACATCTTTATAACTCATAAAGTCATGTGCATGTATCGAACGTCTAGGTGAAGTGGATGTGTCCAAAACATGTGAAACAGGTTGCTGAGGACCAAACCTATAAATACGGCCCTTAGATGGTCCGTCGACAGTATTGATCCATGAATTGGGATCAAACTCATACAATCGTCTCTGACTATACCATACTTGAACTCAATAGAAGTTTTATACTTATCGAGAAAAAAAATTATTTTTACTTCAAAAATCAACCGAAATCCTCATACCAACACATAATAAATATATTGGGAACCACTTGTCCTGCCAATTCACCACAAACTGAGTAAAGACCAAATAAACTCAACTAGTCCACTTTTCCTCATGTTCTATTTTCAGATTGAAGTAAAAACTTCTTAAATGGAATTTACACGTGATTATTTTGATGACCTCATGCAAATTTTTTCCACTGTAAAAAAAAAAAAAAAAAAAAACGTGAACTAAATTTTCTAGGTCCAGTATCTCAAGTGTCTTGTCAAATTTAAAACGTGAAACATTTGAGCTTTGTCATTTGAAAAAGAGGAAGTAAATCATTTTCATTTTGTAGAGATTGATGTATGGCCGTGTCTGTATTTCCTTTGGAACTGGTGGTCCAATCCATCTGCCTAAATGCTACAATTTACTGTGTGTGATATCCAATCCATGATGATGTATTTTGAATTCATTAATTGGTAAAATAATTATAAGTTCAACAATATTTTCTTGGCCTAGAGATTTGATGTGGTCCAAAACACATGTGAAAATGAAAAGGTGTGAAACTTCCGTTTTGAAATTAAAAGGTGTGAAATTTCAGTTTTGGTTTCGGTACCCTAGGACTATAAATACCCATCACAAGGAATGGTACATTCATACAACCCCATTGAAGTGAGAAGCATTTCTTTGATTTCCTGTCCAAATTCTACAAGTAAAATATAGAAATGGATATTCAAATCCCTGCGTATACTGCTCCCATTCCCTCCAAAAATATGTGCATTGAGGATACTCGCCGCTCTGTGACATATCATCCTAGCATTTGGGGAGATTATTTCCTTGCATATACTTCTAATGTTACGGTAAAATTAGCTAGGCATTTTTAACTTGTTTGGTAAGGATTTTAATGGATTTTTTGATTTCCATTTTTTGACTTTTAAGAGAAAATGACCAAAATAACCTTTTGTTTTCCAATGTAGCCGCAATGTTTGACTAGAAAATGGGGTTATTTTGGTCATTTTTTCCTAAAAGTCAAAAAATGAAAACCTAAAAATCCATTAAAATCTATACCAAACAAGCACTTTATTCTATGTTAATTAAGTGAAATACAATTGTGTTAACATCTTACATGCATGCTTCCACTTACTTGAGAGCAGGATATATTGGCCCATGAAGAGAAAGAACGTCTAAGATTGAAAGAAGAAGTGAAGAAATTGCTAGCCTCAACTCCAGATTATTCATTGCATAAACTAGTCCTCATTGATGCAATCCAACGTCTTGGAGTTGGTTACCATTTTGAAACTGAAATTGAAAATTCTTTAAAATACATCTATGACACTTATCTCGAAAGCAATGACCTTCATACCTGTGCTCTTCGATTTCGATTACTTAGACAACAAGGATATTATGTCTCTAGTGGTAAGTAATTTTCATTTTCGCTAATTGTTACATGTTGGGAAGTAAAATTAAAATGTTATCAACATGCATGATGCAATATGAAAAACCTCCTGTGTGAATGCTATAAAAGACCGTGACACACATTTTGCTTGTGATTGAAAGCAAGTCAAAATATACTTTTAAGTTACTTATTATTCAAACGTGATTTTCAAAGTTACTTTTCTTACTAACAAAATTAACTTTTATTTTAACAAGACCAAACATGAATATAGTAAACTAAATGTTAACACCTTTCACATGATTTTGATGGCATATTTCATATATATTTTTTCGGGCTGAAGCAGATGTGTTCAACAAATTCAAAGACTGCAAAGGAAAATTTGAGAAATCTTTGATTAGCGATGTACCAGGACTCTTAAGCTTGTACGAGGCTGCAAACTATGTAGTACATGGGGAGGAAATTCTAGAAGAAGCATTGAAGTTTTCTGTCTCTCACCTCGCATCCATGATCCACGTACATGCGAGCAATTCTCTATCTAGACAAGTTAGTGAAGCCTTGGAGATGCCAATTCATAAAACTTTGACAAGGCTCGGGGTTAAGAAATTCTTATCCATTTACCAAGAATCACATGAGAATATGCTCTTAAATTTTGCAAAATTAGACTTCAACATATTGCAGAAGATGCATCAGAAGGAGCTAAGTGACATTACAAGGTTAGCTTGTACTTGCGCAGTATACATAGTTCACATATTTATATACTAATAAAATTGTTAAATTTTTACTTTTGAATATAAATTTTAGGTGGTGGAAGGCTTTAGAGTTTGGGAAAAAAATGCCTTTCGCAAGAGATAGGGTGGTGGAATGCTACTTTTGGATATTATCGGTCTATTTTGAACCCCAATACTCTCTTGCTAGGAAAATTCTAACCAAAATAATTGCGATGACTTCTATTATTGATGACATCTATGATGTTTATGGGACGCTAGATGAACTTGCACTTTTCACAGATGCAATTGAAAGGTGAATTTATTCTATTGTCTCAGTTCATATTATTCTTTTTATCTTAATATCTCATAGCATATTTATTTATTTTGAAATATAGATCGACCACATACTGATTTGATATTGAATATTAACACGAGCAGGTGGGATTTTAGTGCTATAGATCAGTTACCACCATACATGAAATACTTCTACAAATCTCTTTTAGATGTTTATCTTGAAGCTGAGGAAGAGTTGGGAAAGTTAGGAAAATCTACTCGTGTTTACTATGCGATAAAAGAGGTAATTAATATCAATAAAGTTGTTAAACTTTAGCCAAAATTAAGTCCAATAGATCTAATCAAATTTTCAATTGACAGATGAAAAAATTAGTCCGGGCATATTTCAAAGAGGCAAAATGGACATACGATGGATATGTTCCGACCATAGAAGAGTATATGAAATTCGCACTAGTATCTGGTGCTTACATGATGCTATCTACATCATCTTTGGTAGGTATGGGAGAGCTGGCAACTAAGGAAGCCTTTGAGTGGATTTCAAGTGAACCGTTATTAGTACGTGCTTCATCGATAATTTGTAGACTGATGGACGACATGGTGGGACATGGGGTAAGAAGTTTGAATTCTTAACTAGCTTCATTCTATATTACACAAATACATCACACTTGGGTTATTTATACTTGAGTCGTCAAAATATGAGAAAATTGTAATAGCCTGCTTAGCACTGGATTATTTAAATATAGTTTTATGTGTATGCAGTTTGAGCAGAAAATATCGGCAGTTGAATGTTACATAAATGAGAACGGGGCTTCAAAAGAAGAGGCATTTGCTGTATTTCAAACACTAGTTATGAATGCGTGGAAGGATATAAATCAAGAATGCCTTCGTCCAACTGCAGTACCAATGGCCGTCCTCATGCGAGTAGTCAATCTTGCACGCGTCATTAATCTTCTATACAAAGATACTGATGCGTATACGGATCCTAAAACAAAGTTAAAAGGCTTCATAACGTCAACACTCATTCAACCAGTAACAATATCCGAATGAACGTGGTAATGGTGTAGGTGGCATGCCTTCAAGGAAAACGCCTTGTAGTAGTTAAAAACTTTCTCTTGCAATTTGTTTTGTTGAAAGTCTCAATTACGATATTAATGTGTGGTCCAAAATTTGAGACATTAGTATTGTCTTTTTGTTTTTATTTAAGAGAAACTGAAATAAATCCCTATAAATTGAACTTGCAGTTTCGAACAAGCCAAGTGAAAGTTCAGTCTTTAGAAAAAGTTCATTTCCTGTCCAAGGTCTAGCGTATGTTTGGCTAAACTTTGTCAAGATTATAAGCAAGTCAAATATCATTTTTAATCACATATTCCGTAGGATCCACATATTTTATTTACACATTCTGTTGGATCCACGGCTTATAATCTACAAAAAACTTTACCAAATAAGTAGAATACATAATGAATATTCGAACGCAGTTAATTACATAAAAAATAGTTCTCCTCAAAGTGGTATCTTATGCACTACGAGGGTTGACCAAAAATTGTCTCAACATATTAAAAAACTATGTAAATTCCATTCAAAAGGGTAACAAAACATTGCTCTTCGATTTTGATTACTAAGAAAACAAGGATATTATTTCTCATGTGCTAAGTAGTTATCATTTTTGAAAATGAAATTGAAAAGTCTCCAAAATACATATTCGACACATACCATGAGAGCTATTACAAATACGACAATGACTTTTTGTACCATATTGCTCTTCGAGTTAGATTACTTAGACAACAAAGATACTATGTCTCAGGTGATAATTGTAATTTTCCTTTTCCTTTTCATGATTTATAACTTAATTAGAGAATTAAATTGTTAGTGCCACACATATACAACATGTAAGAACACCTAAAAGTGTGACATGCATGGCCATATATTGTTCAACCACTTCATTAAAAGCTTAAACTATTAGATAATTTATTTATTTATTTGTTTAAATTAGTACGCGAGACTCTTCTCTAAAAGTTAACATGCACCATGGACATCCTTTAAGGGCACATATTCATTTCATTTGGTTGAAGAAGTCTTCAAATAATTCGAATTAAGACCAACAAAGAAATTTTGATAAATATTTGATTAGTAATGCATCAGGCTTGTTAATCCCAGGGATAGCTATTTGAGCGCATGTTTGGTAGTAGTGAAATTATTTTTTAAGTGCTTATATTATAAGTTATTGGTGAATGTGTGGATAAAAAGTGGGTTATAAGTTGTGGGTTCTCTGAAATGTGTAGATAAAAAGTATGTTTGACCAGCTGAAATTATAATTTAAGTATGCCCAAACATGTGCTGAAATCCTCTAATGAAATTACCTCGGGGTTGTGGACCTAGCCTGAGATTTGTAGTAAGCCACCATGGAACGCTACCAAATCAGGCAGACAACCTCAGGATAAAGAGTTTGTGGTAATGGTTACGCCTTTTTCTTGTGTCCTATAACTACTAAGACCCCACATTTCTAATCCCACCTCACCAAGACCCTATCCTTCTCCGAGGCATTCTAATCCTCCTAGATTACACACCATATACCATTCTAAATATACGTTGTCTATTCATTATTCTAGTGTGCTTTTCATTATTCATTTTATAACCTCACGCTTACGTTCTTAGTATTTGGAGGTAAAGTGTATGATTGTCAATTTAACAAGTAGTAAAGTGGACCTAATTAGTCTGGATTATCGTTCCTACGAAGACTATTATATTTGAATACTAATTTAACTAATTTGCCTCGTATTTGATGAAAATAAATTGATAGCAAAGTGTTGATTTATACTATAATTAACTGAGGAAGAAAAAACAATTAAACAAATGAATATGATGATTAAAGTGTCGGGACTCACAGGTTCACCGTAGTTATTACCTTTAATTTTGCCTCTCAAGTCAATTTTTACAATTGTATTTGGTCGAATTCACCAATTTAATCAATTTACCTCTCTCTAGTTCAAATCAATCCTATTTAGTTAACTCAACTCACTATATCTCTATGTGAATTTGAATAAGCCTTAACTAAATACATTTGAGCACCTAAGAATTCAATTATGGACCGCAACAATGGAAAATGCGTATCTATATCTTTTACCCAATTGCCAGATTTTACTACATGGTCTAAATTATTAACCCACCTCTCGATTTGTTAAAATTCATAAATCAATGAACTAGTGATCAAGTAATTCAAGCATGAAGAGAAGAAGTAATTCAATGCATGAATCCATTAATTCCATAATACTTGAAAATTGAAAGTAAAGCTTCAAAACTAGGTTACATACCATTCATCCAAACTATAAGTTTAGCTACTCATCATAAAAGAAGAAAAACAAAATAATGAATTGAAATTCATCACCGAATTTGAAGGAAAGACGAGAAAAAAGTGATATCTTGCACCAAGAATTGTCCTTCTTCAAGCCAAAGTTTTCAAACCTTCGTCGTAATTCTCTCCTATTCTCTATGTTCCGCTTTGTTTCTTCGATTTTCCAATCCCCAATCTGACCTAGATTCGTTCCTTTTATTGTGTTTACACCCATTAAACTCGTTTTAATTGAAAAGGACAAAAATACCCCTGAATCTCAACTTAAAAAAATCCAAAAATACTTTATGCGAGCCGAACGTAGGCCGTGGTCTGGCCATGGTGCAAACCGCAGCTGGACCTTGGAAAATAGAATGAAAGGATATAAATCAAGAACTCTTTCATCCAACTGCATACCAATGGCCATTCTCATGCGAGTCAATCTTGCACGTATCATAACTATACAAAGATATTGATGCATATACTCATTCCAAAGACAAGTTAAAAGATTTCATAAATTTGGTGCTAGTTCAACCCATGACAATGCCATGATGATTGATGAACATAATAATGGTGTTGGTTGTATACATTTTAATATATCTCATTATTATGATAAATATTTTTAGCCTTGTTGTGGACAAATTCTTAAATTTTACTTTGTTATCCCATGTTATTTTGTGCTAGATTAACAACTTAAAATGGGTATTTTTAGTACACCAATGACTTGTTTACTAAAATAAATTAGATTACTTTGGAAAATATTAAAGAGAAAAAAGAAAATAAATTGTTGTTTATTATAGTGTGTCTACTTCTATTTAAGACCATGTACCAAACATGCATAAATATATTGCTTCCTCCTCTTTAAATTGTACTGTAAAGCTGTAATTCTTAGGACTAATTAAATCTTAAACACACCAAGTATTCAAGAAACGTAAAACATAAAAAGATAGCAAGAATGCAGAATTTGTTTGTCTCAAAAGATAGGCAGTTCGTCAACCTTCGACTACATAAAATAATGTTTGATTAGCTTATAAGTGCTTATAAGCACGAACAAACAAACACTGAGACTTTCGGACGGAGGGAGGGGCGGAGGATGACAGAGAGATAGAATATGAGAGAAAAATAAATTTTTTCTTCTTAATTTTCGAACTAGTTATTGTTATGTAAAGCTTAGAATGTGATTGTTCTTGAATGTACTTTGGGGGTTGAGTGTGAGAGATATTGTGCGATTGTACTTTTTTTCACACATGAATCTCTGAATTTTACTATTTGAGGTTTTTCTTCAATTTTGAAGTTTTATACATAAATTCTATGTTCTCATTTGTATTCTTATTTTCTATTTCTATTTCTGTTCTTCACAATATTTTCTCCAAAATAGAACCTCGGGGGAGAATTTGGAAATAGGTCCACATAAATTTGCAACATAAAGGAAATTGTATTGGATGGTTATATTAATACCACTTTTTAATTTCATTATAGATCCTCAACCTTTGCTTATTGTCGCACTAATGTCCTCACCTTTTTTTCCACCAAATTCTTATCATCGATCTTCCATTAATTAACACACCTCGCCTCTGATGACTATTTTTGTTGACATATTATATTAGCACATGCTTTGAAATGAGGGTACGTACATATTATGTCGCACTTTTCTAATTGTTGTTTTTCTACTTAGTTAAAAATATGATGGTCAAATAAGTTTTTTTACGTCATCATAATGAACATTTATTAGACAAAAATCATCATCAAAGATTATGTGTACTAATTAATGGAATGTTGATGATAAGAATACGATGAATAAAATGCTGGAGACACAAGTGCGATAATAAATAAAGATTGATGACCTTTAGTACAATTAAAAAGTAATGTAACAACTAAAATTATGGTGGCAATATAATTAAACTATTTTATTTTACCTTTTACAAAATTAACATAATTTCATTCTTCAGCTAAAGAAAATCTTGAAATGAATCTATCAAATGTAATTTAAATGTAAATTAATTAGTAAAGTATCTCGGAACATTTTAGTAAAGACTTGTCCGAGTGAATTTAAAATTTTAAATAATTCAAACTAACTACAATTTTGGTAAATTAATTAAACATTTTAATAATTCAAAGTAACTACAATTTTGTCCGAGTCAAATTAGAATTTAGTAAAATGTAAAAATCTTGTTTTACCTTTATCTAAAGGGTGTATCTAAAGAGAAAAAAACACATTGAAGAGAGAGAAAATTTTTAATTTTATTTTTCATAAAAAATAGTAATAAATTATACCTGGGTTCGTAGAAGGAAAAAGAAAAAAGTAAAAAGAACGAAAAGAAAAAACTAAAATCACATTGAAGAGAGAAAAATATTTAATCTTCTTTTTCAAAAAAAAAAATAGTAATTAATCATGACTCAAGGTTTGTAGAATCAAAATATTGAAAAATAAAAAAGAAAATATTCTTTTATTTTTAAAAGTCTTCCAAAGTCTTGAAGGTGAGTAATAGACAACTTGTGATGGTTTTGATTTATATATGTGCTTAAAAGTTAGTATGCAAAGAATTTTACATAAAGTCATTAAAAGTAATTGATATTTTGAATAAAATCTAATTTTCGTAAAATTTTAAAAAGTCTGGATTCAATCTCACATGACTTTTAAAGACTTCTTAAAAGTCTATAAAAATTTATAATGAATACTCCAAAACTTTTATAAAATTTAAAAAGTCTAGATTGAATACACCTACACTTTTTATCTTTATAAAAGTCTAGATTAAATACTCTCTCTTAAACATTGTAGATAGAGACGAACCTGCTTTTCATCTCGACTAATAGTCTTTTCCCAATTAAAAGCAGGAAGGATATGAAATATAACCGACATCGTCACGGACAATGCAATCATAATTTAAATATTTACAAACATATCCAAAAAAGATTAATAAAACATAGCTTATTAATGAAAAAATCTTGACAACTCAGAATAGAATTAGAAATCATATCATACGAAGAACGAATAATTTGAATTCACAAGTCCAATTCATAAACTCCGCCAGAATTATTCCGTCTTATTAGGTACTTAAATATTGGATAATTAGCACATTTGGTTCTTATCGTTTGTTCTCATTGTGCAAAGCGTCCCTATCGTTTGAATTTTAGCGTCTAGGCCCCTAAATAAATGTTTATTTGCAGAAAATGTCCATGCTGTCCATATCCATTAACAGTTGCCGTTAAAATTATAAAAAAGGTTAATTAGCGCAAATAAATCAAAACGATAGGGATTATTTGTACAAAAAATAGTAAACGATGGAGATATTTTGCACACACACACAAACGTTTAAAGCCAAATTTTGGATCTTCTTCTTCCAGAAATTATAAAATTTCACACAAACCGATAAAATTATGTACATTGTTATATTACACTTAAACATAATGAAGAAACTCATAGACATTACAAGAACTTGACACATCCAAACAAATGTATGCCGTCGTATACGCATTCTTGCATTGTATATTTAGCAAACGATAGGGACAGTGTATCACAGTGGAGATAATACGTGGAGATAATATCACATCCAGTAATGTGTATGAAGAACAATTATTGAATTTGCAGCAAGAGAAAAAGTTGTTCAATTATAGAACATGGTGTTTAGTTTTTGTGTGCGGATTGGTTGTAATGTAGCTTATTGAAGTATTTAGAATGTATTTGTCGGTATACATTTGTTTAGATGTGTCTTGTTCTTGTAATGTGTATGAGTTTCATTCACTATGTTTGAGTGTAATATTACAATTTATGTGATTTTATCTGTTTGTGTGGAATTTTATTGTTGTTGGAAGAAGAAGACCCAAAATCTGCCTTTAAAATTTGTGTGTGTGCAAAACGTCCCTATTGTTTACTATTTTTTGTGCAAATCATCATTATCGTTTATATTTATTTTTGCTAATTAACCCTTTTAAAAATTTTAACGGTATTTTAACGGATATGCATGGCAAGGATCTTTTTCGCAAAGAAACGTTTATTTAGGGGCCTAGATGTCAAAATCCAAACGATAGGGATGCTTTGCACAATTAGAACAAATGTTTGGGATGAAATGTACTAATTACCCTTTGTAGTAAGTAAATGATTTGCTTCCAATCGATAAAATAACCATGTTTCATCCATATTGTAGACATTCTTCTAATTAAATTGGTCTAGTTTAGCTTGTATTTCAATCAAGCATCTTCAATATTCTCTATCGTAGTCGAACCACTTTCACTGAACCTTCGATAAGACTTAATTCCATGTCTTGTCTCGAACCGATCAAACCAAATAAATTAAAAGTTGAACTATGGAATAATTTTACCATACATTTTTTTAGAAAATAAATCTTTGGCTTTGCTCTGGATCATTTCTCCAATCATATTAGTTTTTTTCTTGATTTTGGAAAAAACACTCATATAACACTTTTTCTAACTTGGGATATTTTCCCGATTTGTACTTCTTAGAGCATCTCCAATACATTTTGTCTATTGAAGTTTACGTGGCAGGTAAAATAGACGGACTTCCAATTCATGTGGCACTACGACTATTGAATAGATAGTCCAATTAAAAATTCATCTTCAATGGGTTCCATCTAAAACTAATATTACTACTTATATGACATTATTTTTTTTTTTAAATTAATGGGTCTTTTATTTTTATTTACCTCGCCTGACTTTTTTTTTTATAAATAAAATGTTGATTTGGATTTAAATTTTCTGAGTCACTCCGTCTAGAAGTCCGTCTAATTTTAGATAGACTTCTAGATGAAGTCTATTTTTTGGTGTACCACACCAGCTAGACGGAGTCCTCCTCAGCATGCATTGGAGATGATTTTTTTATAACTCCGTCTATTTGTACTTATGTGGCACATCTAAAAATCAATAGATAGAGTGCATTGGAGATGCTCTTAGAATTGCTACTTTTCAACTTATCTAAAAAGTATTCTACTGATCTTTTAACAGTGTTTGATATTGTTCCTTGGCTGATGAAGAGTTGAAACTTTTCTTGAACACATTGTTGCAGTTCCTTTTGAATAGACGACGGATGCTCATTTTTGTACTCACACGATGATCTCCTCATCTCATCAATCAATGTTGATTTTTCACCCATTTCAAACGAGACGCGATTGATAGGTGCAAGAAGTATATGAAAATTACTATGATTTTGAGTACAAGACTAAATTTGATGAATATTGTATTAATACAAATGATGTTCAATGCATATGCATGTAACATCATGAGAAATTGATCATCTATTGAATTAAATTGTGAAACACTTGATTGTCTATGGAATTGTTCGTTGTTTTGTGTGTTGGATTGTATGCCCAAATAGTATAATTTGTTGTGATGAAACGACAATTTATATTGAATAAAACTTTGGTTTGTATTCATTTATTATTATTGTATTTGTTTAATATTGAGCATGTAAATAAAGTGTCAACGATCACTTGTGATAGTATAAGTTGGGTGCTTACGTTGAGAAGCATAGTGTGACACAACTTATATTTTAATCATGAATAAAATTGTTCACAACTAATTTATGAGGGTTGGCGCCTTGTACCAGAAAGTTGTAGTGTTAACTATTTAATTATTTGGGTATACGATTTGTCTTTATCGCCGGAATGGTTTAATGGTAACACTAGTACACTTGGAGTATATTGAACGGACCACATGTCGAATTTAATTATATAGCATGAATGTGCAAATAATTAAATATTACTTGATCACCGGGTATTTCGTCTAAATCTCTTGACATGATTGTGTATATATTTTCGTTAGTTTGATAGTTTTTTAATTAACCAATGGGTGAGATCAATTTAATTGATCAAATATCTCGGTGAGTTGGGAGCTTGAAAATGAGCAAAATAGAGAACAAGAATTCGTGTCGGGAATTGTCGCCTTGAAAAATGGGTCGAGTGACAACTCAAGTATTTTATGTTGAACGGTTATAAATCTGAGTTCAGTGTTTAGCGACGGCTAAACTTCGACATCTTTGAATTAGTTCACATGACCGTTGAAGAAAATGTAACTTAAAGTTAGTGAGAATAATTAGAATGGCAAAACGATCATTTATGCTCATACATAATTATCGAATATCAGAGAGGGATGAAATATATATATATATATAAGGTTGGTCATGGGAAAGTATTACAGCTTCTGTAATCTTATATATTTTGAGAGTGCAATCTTTTGCCTTCAGTGGAAAAAGCAAAAAACTAATAATTTAACGAACATAACAAATGTAATAAAAATTGTTACAAAAATAAAAAAAAAAACAGAATTTTTAGAATAAAAAAAGTTAAATAGTATTTTTTAAATTATTTTATATTTTGTAGTATATGGTGAAATTATCACGTAAAATTTCCTATTCTCCCATATATTATTTTTTTTATTAGAATATTTAGATGTTTACATTATGTGATTTTGAATGAGCATATTCTTCGCCCGATGAAATATCCTTGCAAAGAGGAGAACAAATTATTGGCCTCCATTGTCCATCTTTGCATTGTTGTAGTTTACGTTTTGCACGCATTGAACTAATTTTACATGTAATTACAACTTGTTATGCAACTCAATTCCGCAACTCACTTGTACATTCGTAATCGTGTAAATCACTTGTACATTCTGTGTATATTTATACAAATCAAGTCTATTTATACGATTTTTTTAATCAAACCACATGAGTTGGAGTTTCTATTGATAATCAAAAGAAAAGCACAATGTCTTGGGTATGGTGCTAAGCTTGACCTACCATGGATAGAACAAAGGTGTGAATTCAATAATGGTCCAAATATAACCATGTAAACTCGAAGTCGGTCCAAACAAGTTGAACCAATCCAAACAAGTTGAACCAATGCAGCCAAAATAAAATTAATTATTCCGAGGGGGAATTAGCTAAAGTGTCTAGAGTAAGAGGTGAATTGAATATATGGTAATTTTGTATAATATTTATAAATATAGTTAATTTTAGATACAAAATATCAAATATACTCTTTTGTAGAAATGACTATTTTTTTGTACGGTTAAAATTTCAAGGTTCGAGAGACTTATACAATAGTTTCAAGGAGAAGCTATCAAAGTGGATTTTGAAATTACACTCAATATAATGCAATTACACACAAGATATGTAAATTAACTCAAAGTCAAAAGATATATCTCATTTTTATAATACATTTTCATTATTATACTAAAACAGAAGGCGAAAATCTATTTATTGTGAGATAAAATAAAATGCGAACCATTGATTCCCAAAATTTTATTTTTGGAATTGTCGATTTTTTGACTAAAATCGACAGTTCACAAAGGTAATTGTCGATTCCAAACCTTTTTTTTTCAAGTGTATTGTCTAAAAGTCGATAGTTTACCAAGGTAACTATCGATTCAAAAAAAAAAAATATTTACCTATTGATTTTTCAACTGAACTATTGAAAATTCAACAATTCATCAAGTTAATTGTAATAAAATGAAGAACTATTGATTCAAAAAAAAAAAGATTTACCTATTGATTTTTCAACTGAACTATTGAAAATTCAACAATTCATTAAGTTAATTGTAAAAAAATGAAGAACTATCTCAAAGTTGGTTGACAGTTCCATAGAGTTTTGTTTACTAGTAAATATGTCACCAATTTGTTTTGACTCTATGTCCTACGAATATTTAACTCACTTGTCATTTCACCAATTTTTGCGATTAAAAACAATGTTAAAATATCATACTAAATGGGTCATAATAAATCAACAAAATATAGCCTTCAATTGAGTAAACATATTAAATGGACAAAATAAATGCACCCAAAACAATTGAGTAAAATAAAAAATTATTATGGACAGAATAGCAGTGAAAGTAGAGAGGCTATACAGAGGTGTCGCAGTTAAAGTAGGTGACGGATGGTAGATCTTGCAATTTGTTTAATTTCGATGGCAACAATGGTAGAATCCAACAAAGAGAAATAGAAGATGGGCTTGTAGTGTGAAATGATAAAGTTGCAGAAATAAGACATAAAAGTTAGAAGGAGAAAATGGTAAAAATTGAAATTTGGATTGTTTGTTAAGAGCATTCTTTTTACTTTTTTTTAAAAAAAAAAAATTGGCTATTTGGTCAAAATTAGGCATATTTCAAAACTCAAGTTCAAAGGTAGATATTTTGTACAATTTCCTCTATGCCAAATACGTCATTTTCTTTTCTTCTTTTTTAATTCTTTAATTTTTAGGGTAATTTCAAAAGTGGCCCAAAGTAAATGGTGGATTGAAAATATGGCAACTTTTGATAACATTTTCAAATAAGGCCAATTTGAGGTGCAAAATGTCAAATATACCATTTTGTAAAAATAGCCACTCTTCCTGTGTTTAAGATTTCACGGTACTTGAGATTCATACAATAAATTCTAGAAGAAGCTATCAAAGTGGATCTTGTAATTACCCACCATATAATACAACTACACACAAAATAATGCGAAACATGTCATAGTACTATTATGGGACGGTGAAGATCCGTATGATTGAAAAACGACAGTTCATCCCATGAACTGTCTAAAAAGATAGATGATTCCCATGAGCTATTACCATAAATGTTTGAATTTATTAATATTTCTACAACCAAAAAGTCAAAATAAGTTACTCCTTGTTTTCACCCACTCTCCAAAGCAAATTGGCAAGTGACGTAATGTCATTTCACTAACTTGCCACACATCTCACATTCTCACTTGCACTACCTTTTGATGGTTATTGTTGTGCGATTATAATCCAGCAAGTGAACGGATCGTTGACAAGTAATATAGTAATAGACCAGATATGAATTTAACCAATTAATTTATAACCTAAATTTTAACAATAAAAACAAACACAGATTTGATTTGGATTTTTGTGATTCTATACTATTTTAATTAAAACTAAATTATCAAACAATTAACTTTAAAAAAGTGAGAACGAATTCAAGATCTACTAACACTAGGATTTGCGAATCCACCAACACTTTTCTTAATCAAATATCCGTTTAACCGTTTTAGCTTATAATTACCATAGATTGAAAATCGACGTTCCTAAATTAATCAAAAGCCTCTCTCGATGGTCAATCAATTCTACATATTATGCGAACTTCATTATCTCTAATTAAGCTTCGAATATAAACACATGCATTAAAATCTCAAGAACACCTAAATAGATTTCATAAAGCATAATAGTAATCTCTATCTATTATTGGACCCTATGTTATTCAATACCACGTGCTTAATCTATATTGAATCTCTCGACTTCAATATAGATCACAATATATTCTAATGGTGATCAGACATTAAAATAATAGAAAAACTGCATAAAGAATAATCAATCCAAAAGCAATTAATTACTAAAACAGAAAAACTTCTAATTAATTAAAAATCATGAGGTTTCATCGTTCATCTTAGAAAAAGTAAATTAGCCGGACATGATTTCGTCAATTATGACAATAATTGACTTCATCATGATCCGGCGAAAGAAAAAGAAGAAGAAATAATTACAACCCGTGACTCAGGCTGAATAATCTTCAATCCCGTGCCTTGATCTTCGATTCTCCTCTTCTATCTTGTTTCCAAATTCGTCTCCTCTTCTGGCTATTATCTGTCTTATTTATAATGTTCTCCAACCCTCTAAGACGTGTGTTTAAGTTGTTGTTTTATCTTGGAGTTGTAGAGTTCTAGTCTCATCAGAAAACTGCCAAAACTGGTGCCCGTTATGCCCTTCAGGTCTCTTTTCGTCTTTTTGTCAGATTGATACTTGAATTTGATTATTTCCTAAAATAATAAGAAAACAACATGCAATTAAACTGAAAACAACTAATAGTACTCATAATCGTCCCTTTTTGTGAGCCCAGATAAGTACAAAATTGTACTTATCAAATACCCCCAAACTTGAACTATTATTCGTCCTCGAATAAACTAGCTAAAAACAATCATGCACATACTAATAAAAATAATAAAAATAGTTATACTATAAATAGCTTGCCGTTCTTTTGTAACAACTTATAATTCATGACGAGTATCCAAGTATTACTATTGCAAATGTGATTATACTCAAACCATACTTGATACGTGTGTGAGACCCGTTAATCTGATTAACTTAAATTCTATGGTGGTGATAGCCCAACCACTGGGTCAACTTTTCCTTTCCCTCTCGTAAGGTACACTTCCCCCAAAATGATGTTTTCTCTCAAATCTCGAGATTTTGGTTCAAAGGTAACACTTCGCTCATTATTTTCTTGTTCAAGGCTGGTTGAGAAAACTAATAATCGTGACAACCTAGGTATATGAAGATTCTCCAATTTATGAGCACTTTCGACCAGAAAGTTTCTACTAAATAAGTCAAACCTATTAGTTATCTAATCCCCAAATTTACTTTGCAAAGGATTTTTTTTGGGGGGGGACAGAAATAAAAATTAAATTTAAATAAATAAATAATAAATTTTTTTTTTCAAATATATAGATCTTATGTGCAAAACTCAATCCATTAAGCTTTCTAAATGACTCATGTAACGAGCTTGAGGTCGATGACTCCCAGGTCTTTCGAACCTTAGGGCATCAGGTTTTGAGAAACCCCTACGGACCTTTTCACTCAAGTCAAATAGGCTACGAAACGAGTTATAAGATATTAATAAGGTGCAAAACTCAATCCATTAAGCTTTCTAATTGACTCATGTAACGAGCTTGAGGTCGATGACTCCCAGGTCTTTCGAACCTTAGGGCATCAGGTTTTGAGAAACCCCTACGGACCTTTTCACTCAAGTCAATTAGGCTACGAAAAGAGTTAAGCAATAATAATAATAATTTTTGTTCCTTGCGTGCAATAAGTTCATGCGTGAGGATTAGATTCCTAACATTCGGTCATTACTTAGTTTCCTCTAGCTGGTCTAAAGTGCTCCACACAAATTTTCAACATACATGGAATCAATCATAACTTAGATAGCCACTATCACAGTTTAATTACCACACTTTCTCACTATATTGGTTATTTGTTCGAGATACGGATGATTTTTAGGTTTAAACAGGGTATCCTATTATTTTCAGCTTAAGTGCACCAACATAGCTAAAAATTATTTTAACTGGCCGACACAACACAATATCAAACATGGTCAAATAGTCTCACATTTAACCAATAGTAATAATCTGTTCACAAGTCATGGATTAAAACGTAATAATTAAATAAAAAGTTACATCATTAGCCGGCAAGGCTATTCATATCACATAAATATGCCAACAAATAAATATAATAATTTTTTTTAAACGAAAATAAATTAAAAATCAAATATCAAATATCAATTATCGAATCAAGCAAATTTTTCATTTTAGTCCATTACCCCCAAACTTGAAAGAAACATTGTCCCCAATGTAAAATTTAAAATCAAATTATTAGAGACTTCCCTGAGATAGATCTGATGGTGCCGGGAGAAAAGGTGTGATAAGATCAACTGGAGGAGAAATCTGAACAAGTTGGTCGGCAAATCTTTGTGTAAATGTCATCCAACCAACCTGTAGGTTGTAACCCTAAAAGGAAAAGAAAAAAAAAGAACTTATTAAATTTTTTGTTTTTTGTTTTTTTTTTTAAGAAAAACGAAATTAATTTTTTTAATTTTTTTTTTTTTAGAAAAATGAAATTAAATTTTTTTTTTAAGAAAAACAAAATTATTATTATTTTTTTAAATATAAATTTAAAATAATTGAACAACGTGATTATGCAAGATGACGATGATTGTAACCTCAAAACCTAAGAATTAAAAACCTACTTTAAATCCTAAAAACCTAAAACGTGTAAATTATCAATTGAAATCCTAAAATTTAAATAATACGAAATTTAAATAAATAAAAGGGTTGAAAAATGGATTGCCTCGCATTGAGCGCTTCTTTATAGTCATTAGCTTGACTTTGTCGCGGTGATCACTCATGGTACTTTGAACATGGCTTTTGATGACTTGTTTTGTTTGCATCGATTGACTTTGCACCATTTTTTCTTTGTTCTCCAATATTTAACTTTGTACTTCTTATAAAAATATGATTTAATTTGATCACCTTGCTCGAACTTAACTATGAAAATTTCAACTTCTTCAATGACCTTGATCACAAAATCAATTTTAGAAGAAATATGGGAGTTGAAAAATTGCTTAGTTGGTGCAGTATCATTAAACGCCACTTTTTCATTCTGCTTATGTATGATCAACTTCTCATTCTCCATATACTCTTCTTCTTTTGTTGGTACTTCATCAATTTGGACAACTGGTCTATTTTCCAAAATTTCATGTAGTTGATCCTCACTAATTGTTGTAATGCCTGACATGTCTTCCATTGGAGTGGCTTTAGTGTCACTTGGAAAGGTGCCTTGTGGACTCTCTGTCAGCATCTTAGCCAACTGCTCAATCTGATTTTCCATATTCTTTATAGCAACATCCTGTCTTTTCTGCATCTCCTTCAATTCAGGTTCCATACGCGTGATAGCTTCTTCCAGTCCTCTTTTTTTTTCTTGTGGCCTCCCTTGATTTGGCGGATTCTGGATATTTTGGTTGTTGCCCTAGGAGAAATTTTGATTATTTCTCCATCCAAGATTATAAGTCTGCAAGTATGGATTATTCTGATGTAGCTGAAAGTTCTGAGCATATACAGCTTGTTCAGGTGATGATACTTCAGCTTTGGTTAAAAGGCATTCTGATGATTGATGATTTGCCCCGCAAGTTGCACATATTGGTAGAGACATCTGAACCATATTGGCTAACTGAGAGTAATTCAGTGTTTCCATCTGTTTTGCCAATGAATCAAGTTTCGCCAGTATGAGCCAATTGATGTCCACCCCGTGTATTCCTGTTTGACTTTGGTTATTGTACAAAGAGTAATCTGAGTGATTTTGCCAATCCTGATTGTAGGTGTAGGAGTAGGGACAAAAATTTTGTTTGACCGGTGGTTTCCATAAATCTTCCAAGAGCAAGTCATCCTTGTCAATCTCAAAGTCTATCATCTTGTGTTGTGCTTGATCTCCTAGCTCATCTTTATTCCCTGGTAGCAATGAAATCAAGAGAAACAAGTAGATCAAGTAAAAAAAAATTTAATAATAATAATAAATAAATAAATAAATAAATAATAATTAAAAAAATTTGTTAAAACTAAGTTATCAATTAACGTAGTAATTAATAAAACTAGTCCCCGGCAATGGCGCCAAAAACTTGTTGTGCGATTATAATCCCGCAAGTGGACGGATCGTTGACAAGTAATATAGTAATAAATAGAGTGTCGAACCCACGAGGACCAGATATGAATTTAACCAATTAATTTATAACCTAAATTTTAACAATAAAAACAAACACAGATTTGATTTGGATTTTTGTGATTCTATACTATTTTAATTAAAACTAAATTATCAAACAATTAACTTTAAAAAAGTGAGAACGAATTCAAGATCTACTAACACTAGGATTTGCGAATCCACCAACACTTTCTTTAATCAAATATCCGTTTAACCGTTTTAGCTTATAATTACCATAGATTGAAAATCGACGTTCCTAAATTAATCAAAAGCCTCTCTCGATGGTCAATCAATTCTATATGTTATGCGAACTTCATTATCTCTAATTAAGCTTCGAATATAAACACATGCATTAAAATCTCAAGAACACATAAATAGATTTCATAAAGTATAATAGTAATCTCTATCTATTATTAGACCCTATGTTATTCAATACCACGTGCTTAATCTATATTGAATCTCTCGACTTCAATATAGATCACAATATATTCTAATGGTGATCAGGCATTAAAATAATAGAAAAACTGCATAAAGAATAATCAATCCAAAAGCAATTAATTACTAAAACAGAAAAACTTCTAATTAATTAAAAATCATGAGGTTTCATCGTTCATCCTAGAAAAAGTAAATTAGCCGGACATGATTTCGTCAATTATGACAATAATTGACTTCATCATGATCCGACGAAAGAAAAAGAAGAAGAAATAATTACAACCCGTGACTCAGGCTGAGTAATCTTCAATCCCGTGCCTTGATCTTCGATTCTCCTCTTCTATCTTGTTTCCAAATTCGTCTCCTCTTCTGGCTATTATCTGTCTTATTTATAATGTTCTCCAACCCTCTAAGACGTGTGTTTAAGTTGTTGTTTTATCTTGGAGTTGTAGAGTTCTAGTCCCATCAGAAAACTGTCAAAACTGGTGCCCGTTATGCCCTTCAGGTCTCTTTTCGTCTTTTTGTCAGATTGATACTTGAATTTGATTATTTCCTAAAATAATAAGAAAACAACATGCAATTAAACTGAAAACAACTAATAGTACTCATAATCGTCCTTTTTTGTGAGCCCAGATAAGTACAAAATTGTACTTATTAGTTATAAGAGAAGAAAAATAGATTTCGAACAGGGTACGAATATTGGAGTAGTAGTACAGTCATTCGGTGGGTGGTGGTGAGACGTTCAAGATTTGTTTCTCTTTTAGAGTGAGGTGGTGCAGTGGAGTTCAGTGTTGAGGAGAGATAATGTGAATTTTGCAGAGGTGTTGTCGAATTTACAATTCTAAAAAGCTTTGAAAATGAGTTTAAGATATAGGATTGGATTTTAGTTAATTGTTTGAAGGTATTTTCATCATGTTAAAAATTAAATGGTCATTTGGTCAAATATTTTAAAAAATTGTCATATTTGATATTTTAAAATGGGTGGTGGTAAATGGACATTTTCTATAATTTCCTCTAATTTTTACCCTACATCTAAATAACACTTTTTAAAAAAATGTACTTCTATTTTCTATTGTATAAACTTTTTAATAAACCCTAACACAAACTATTTATTGCTATCTTCTATTTTCCAAACACAAACCACCACCACCACCACCACCACCATTGTACCAACCCATTATCGCGATGATCTGTGACCTTTGTTGCGCATATCTGCACAATTCCACAAAGATTGCATAGATTTGCGATCTTTGTCGCACAAATCTGTGCAATGCCTGTCATAGCCGCTTAAATTGTAATCTTCTTCATCTTCTTATTCTTCTTCTGGATCTAAAATATAAACCCGCGTGGATTCAAGATGTGGAGTTCGTAACTGGCTGAGTGTTGGCGTGACGGTTTGGTGATGATGTCAATGATGGTGTTGGCTGTTTAAATGGTGATGGAGATGATTCATTGGTGGAGATGGTAGAGGAACAGAAAGATGGAAAGGTGGTGGTACTATTTTGAAAGTGGAGGTGTGAATGGTGGTCATTGGTGTTAGCTTGGTTACTGTTGTAGTGGTCGTAAGCAGTAACAACGACTCATGGCGTTGACAGCAGCGACATGTGGTTTTAGGGCTTGGTTAGGTGGATGTCTGAGATGGATTGGGGCGTCGCACAACTCTGTGCAATGTTGATGTTGGTGGTGGTGGTGGTGGTGGTGGAGCAATGGTGGGGGGAAAAGTAGTGAGATTGTTAAAATTAGAGAAATCCAACCGATTGATGGTGGTTGTAGAAGGCGGATGTAATGGTGGAAAATGGTGTTAGGGTTTGAGATAAAAGTAACAAGGTAACATGTGCGTTAACTTACAAGTAACATGTGCATTATCCCTACAAGTAACAACTTTTGGATAATTTAACTGAACTAGTTAGATTGTAGCGTCAACGGATTAGTGGCGGTGGTAGAAGGCGGCAGCATGAGTGAGGTTGGGAGATGTTGTTAGGGTTTAAGACAAAAGTAACAAGGTAACACGTGTGTCACCCTACAAGTTACATGAGTGTTACCCCTACAACTAATAAATTTTTGTTAATATAATTGAAACTGGGTAGGTTGTGTGGTGGCGGTGTAAGGTAGTGGCGCAAGGCGCTTGTGATGGTGAGAGATGGTGTTAGGGCTTGAGACAATAGTAACAAGGAAAGACGTTTGTTACCTTAGAAGTTACGGGTATTACCATATAAGTAATGAATTTTGGTCAGTTTAATTGAAACTGAGTAGGTTATGGCATAGGCAAATAAGGCGGAGCGGTTGTAGGTAATTGTTTTTAGGATGGTTGTGTTTTGTAGAAGGTGTTAGTTGAACAACAAGTAAGAGTAACATATATAAAATAGGATAACATAACGTGTTACCAGTGTAAAACGTAGATTTTTTTAAAATAAAAGTAACATAGTATAACATAATATATTACCCGTTGTTACCACCCGATTTTGATAGGGCTTCCACGACAGCAAAGGTCCAACGGGAGCCCCATATAGGCCCAGCAAGGGCCTCATAAATTCTAAAAGGGCCTCGGAGGCCCATCAGACATCTTAGCTTACTTCAGCTAGAATATCGCGAGGCCCTACCATGGAGGGCCTCGACATTCACGGCCGACCCATAGGGCCTCGCCGGGCTTCGTATCAACCATAACTAGCAGGCAGCACGATATTCTGGAATGACCAGAGAGATAATTGAAGACAGATTGTGTTGGATTGGCACACGGATCCTCACTAGGAAACCAAATCGTAATCTCCTAGAAATTAGGTAACGTGGTAAACTCAAATAAGGTAGATAATCTTGGAGATTCCCTTGACAATGAATGATTCCTATCCTATAAGAAAGGAGGATCCGATTGGGTATCTGATTGATTTGTTACCTAAATCAATCAGGACTCTTGCGCTATAAATACGACGTCTCCGGTTGTTCTAAGGTACGCTTCTTTTGGCACTTATATCTCACCCTAAACTCTGCTCAAATCTCTGCCTGTTTGTCTTTCCCACACCCAATTACTTTCACCCTCTGTATATTATCTTTATACCAATAGTTGACTTGATCGTCGGAGTACCAACGATCGCCGGACCCTTTTTCTCTGGAGATCTTGGTGCCTAACAATTGTTCGAGTGTGCAGGTAACATACAAGTTGGCAGAGGAGTGACTGGAGATCTGTTGACACGTGGACGTTACAGGTTCCGACGTCAACAGATTGGCACCGTCTGTGGGAAATGAAAAATGTTACACAGCCAGAAACTTGTGGTAAAAACTTATTTTTTACCCAGAAGAGCATGGCAACCGAACATTCCATGGAGGAGGAAGTTGAATCCCACCACACCGATCTGCGGCAAGAGAGCGTTCAAGACCTACAGAACGTAACCCGCCACAAGAGAAGAAGACAACGACAAAAGCGGACTGTTGAACAGGAGAACCAGGACCTGAGACTGGACAACGCCTGGATGAAGGCAGCGCTTGAACTGTTGGAGAATCAATCCCTCCAACATGGACCCAAGCATAGTCGTGCCCGAAGAAGCCCATCACGGTCTGGCTCAATGGAAAGCCACCGAAATTAGGAGGACCCACCCGTTTCAAATGGCCGGAACCCTCGAAACCTCGTTCAGAAGCCCTCGCGGGATGACCAGAAGGAGAGACCTCTTCTGGTGCGAGAGAACCAGCCCGTTCCTACTACTAGCGTGTTTGACAGGTTGGGGTGGAATCCTCCATAGCACCACCCCTGTCGACACACAGCAGGCGCAGTGAGCACAGCTAGGCCCACACGTAAAAAAAGAAGGACCCAAAATAAAGTTGTACGAGACCCGTGGAGGAGAAGGAGAGGCTAGAATGCTATGAGGACGACGATGACGAGAATCTCCCATTCACTAATTACATGAAGGCCATGGAGATACCCGCAAACTTTCGGATGCCCCTTATGGACAAATATAACGAGAGATGCGACCCCACATATCACATTAATACATACAAGACGAAGCTCCAGGGCCAATCCCTTGCAGTGAAATGTCAGAATTTCCACACCACGCTCGCATCCGACGCGAAGAGGTGGTACAATAAATTGAAGCCAGAGAGCATCCGGAGCTGGCCTCAGCTCAAAAGGGAGTTCGTCAATGCCTTCATTGGCAATCAGACGATGATAGCCGACATTGCCAAGCTCAATGACATCCGGTTAAAGGAAGGAGAAACCGTCAAGAGCTACTTCAAGAGGTTCAGTCACGTTATCAACAAAATCGAGACTGTAACCGATGAAAAAGCCTTGGACGCACTCGTGACTGGACTTCACATGCGCACTTCCTTCTGGAGGGACGTACACAACAGTCAACCAAAGACCTACAGTCAGCTGGTAGACTTTGTCCAACACAAAATTCGATCGGAAGAGACGATCAAAAACAAGGAGAAGGCTGAAGGAGAAAGAGGAGATCGCTATAGGAGAGAGGGGCGACGCTCTCCTGAACCCCGTTTCAACTGCTTTGAGAGAAGGCGCTTCCCGGGACCGCCGAACAACCATTACATGAGGTTCAACCAGACAGAGGTGGCCCCTGCCCACATCTTAAAACGCCCGTGATGGCTCTCTTGCCAGCGACAGTACCACCCAAGTTCTGTCGTATACACAGGACTAGAGTATATAACACTGAGGATTGCCTGGACGTAAGGAAATTGATCAATCGCAGAAACCACGGGCAGGGAATAGAGAATCGACCCGCACGCCCAGGGGCGAAGACCTCATCCTCGACGCCAGGACGATGGACCTCGCTACAATGACAGAAAAATGACAGAAACAGGGACCCGCCATGGACAGAAGGGCCCGCGGGAGCCTCCTAGTCTACGAAATAAACACGATCATATGAGGGCCCTATGTCGAAGGGCACACCATGAACTCACGGCGAAACTATGCAAAGGCAGCAAGAGATGAGCCTATGGAGAGTTGGCAGGTCCATGGACACCGATCAAGAGCACCACAAATCTCGTTCACTGAGAAAGATGAGGCCGGTATACACTACCCTCACTGCAATGCCCTGGTAGTCCGCGTGATCGTCACTTGGAAAGGACTAGGACGGATGTTAGTCGATGATGGAAGCGCTGTGAATATTCTGTTTGGCAGTGCCTTCGATCAAATGGACGTGGATCATGAACTAACGGCCATTTCTGAGCCGCTATTCAGTTTCACGGGAGATAGCCTTGTCCCTCGAGGAAGGATTATCTTCGCGGTGGACTTCGGAGAACCCCTGTGCCACCTCAAAAAGTTCAAGGATTTGTAGGAGGTCACGTCCATACACCACTTGGCCATGAAGTTCCCGACGCCAATAGAGGTCGCCAAGATTCGCGACAATCAGACAGAGGCAAGGGCATGCTATATGAACGCCTTACGAAAAGTGGCGAAGTGCGAGGATGTTGCCCCGGTAGTAATGACCATACATTCAGAGCCAATGGACATCGACCACGACAAGATAATCAAAGAAATCTGGCCCAGAACCTACAGATTAGAGGACTTGGAAGGAAGGGAGACGAGGCATCCCTGGAATGTTGCCCATCTGCGGCCATATCATCAGTAGTTTTATTTTACACTTCAATTTCCCAGCATTGTCCCCTGCGTCTCTAGACATCGCGTCATTTAATAACGTTGATTGTTTTCCGAAACAAAAGTGGTCCCCGTCATACTATACCAACAAAAGTAAAGGCAACTCGGCAGCGAGGGAGTGTGGTTCGTGGCCAACTCTGTCAACTCGCTGGGTAAACATTAAACGCGCATTCAAACAAGTAAAAACGATTCGCTGGTGAAGAAGTGTGGTTCACAACCAACTCTGTCAACTCACTGAATAAACATTCAACGCGTAATCAAGTAAGTAAAAATGATTCAGCAACGAGGGAGTATGGTTCACGGCCAACTATGTCAACTCGCTAGATAAACATTCAACGCGTGATCAAGTAAGTGACGCAATTCGACAGTAAGGGAGTGTGGTTTGCGGCCAACTATGCCAACTCACTGGGTAAACATTAAACGCGCATTCAAACAAGTAAAAGCGATTCGGCAGCGAGAGAGTGTGGTTTGCGGCCAACTCTGTCATCTCACTGGGTAAACATTAAACGCCCATTCAAATAAGTAAAAGCGATTTGGCAGTGAGGGAGTGTGGTTCGCAGCCAATTCTATCAACTCGCTGGATAAACATTAAACGCGCATTCAAACAAGTAAAAGCGATTCGGCAGCGAGAGTGTGTGGTTCGCAGCGAACCCTATCAACTTGTTGGATAAACATTACACGTGCATTCGTACGAGTAAAGGCAATTCGGTAGCGAAGGAGTGTGGTTCGCAGCCAACTCTGTCAACTCGCTGGATAAATGTTCAACGCACATTTAAAACAGACAAAGGTAATGAATTTTCGTTGGCCTACATGGCCGGATAAAACAATTTACGTAAGAATGTACGTCGCAAGAAGCTTTACATTCTCAGAACCAAAAGACAACACTAGTAAGAAAACGCAAGACTCTTACGTCCCAGCTGGGCCCTGGGGTTCGGCATAACCGAAGACCCCGAGTTTAGCCAACAGACCCTGGGCCTTCGACAGCTTACTCAGCGCCTCAGTCAGTTCTTTGTCTTTGGCATGAATCATGTTTTGACAAGATTTCAGCTATGACTCCGCGTTTTCTGAGCATCGATACATGCCCTCTGGATTGTCCTAGCTTTAGCGACGTCATACGTTGCACGAGCCCTCGATTCTTCAGGAGAATACGAGTTACTCCCGAAGATCTTTATTTTTTACGCACAGCGCCTCAACATCCTCATCTCTCCCAACAGTAGAGCGCAACTCGTCAACCTTCATCGCCAGTACTTTGTACAACTTGCAATTAAGCACGTGACTCCGAGAGGTGTACATTTCGGCCAGGTTCAGCAACTCCATCAGTTTTGCATTATCCACGGCTTTGCCGAAAGTCGAAGTCCAGTACCTATTAACTGAGGCCGCTGCTATGGCAACCAGAGCCAGCAGTTTTCCTAACACCGTTGGGTACAACTCATCCCGACGAAACCCGATGTTGATGCGTTCAACAGGATGAGGGACAAGGGTTTGGAACGCCCGCTCTCTACTATCAGTTTCCACCTTCCTCTTGCCTGACTATCTCAAGTTTTCTGATGGAGGCGCAGGTCCAGCATGAAATGAAGCAGAAGGCACCTCCGATGTCGCTTCTGGAACTGGGAAAATAAGAGGAGAACTGCCCACCATTATCTCCGGCGTCTGCAAAACAGTAACCTCTGGATCAGACGCCGCAGAAGGTAATGGAGGTGGAGGAGAGATATCCTCCACAACCCCTCCACGCCTTATCTTAAGCTTTGGGACATTGGAAAAATAAAAGCCCGACATAGCAGTCAACAACCAGAATCTGAATATGGCAGCAGGAGAGCAAGCGTGGGAAAAATAATATAAAGTCCTGCAAACGCATATATAAGTGCGGCAGAATATTAACAGTCGGATAAACACATACGTGTGGAAGGAGTAAATGCAAGTTAAATAAACCCTATGAAGATGTAAAGGACGTGTAAAGATACACGCCTCGTGAGTTGTACAAACATCATGGCATGGTTACACCATCAATGCCTACCCCACGTGGAAACATAAAGAGCGATAGCCTCGCAAGGTAGGCGAGGACGTCTTGTCCCATAAGCCCCGCAATTGCATGGAGGCGAAGGTGGGGCAGTACGACCAGAACTTCAGGGTGACGCACCGGCATTGGTTGTTCTTCGTCAACCACCGAAATCCCACAATGCGCAATACATACTATTGTTCGAGACATATTTGGTGACTCCAAAATTGTACATGCGGCTTCGTTGATGCCTAACGATGTCCAAGAAGTCCAAAGCCCTGGTACCACAAACAATTCACACAAATGAAACAACCATGGAAATTTTGGTACAATCGTACTTTATTCAACATAATTCGGAATACAAGGCAGAAACAAATACTCTTGGTTATTAACCTACTATCCCACCGCCTCTTTGGGTCGGTACATGTTGGGATACTGGATCTACTAAGTCTATACATTGGTCTTCGTCATCCCAAACCTCATCAGGGGATAGAGATCTGGTTTCACCATGATCGGGAGTCTCCCAAAATTAATACGAGTTGATTTGGTGACCAATTAAGCCACACTGCTCAAAAAATTCTGTTGACACCTTTTGGCAGATGGCTCCCAACCCCATCACCCAAATCAGGGATGCGCCATTCAGGGCACGGTCAGGCTAAGGCTACTAGGCCCAACCCCCATGTGCGTTTGGTCTTCTAAACATTGATTAGCTATGCATTTGGTCTTCTGAATGTTGAATCTCCAATTGGTAGGCATTCTGGACACCATTTCTCTATCCGTACTTCCATAGCACGTTTGATACAAAAGGCTCGATCACACGACTCGGAAAATTTTAGGACACATGAAGCTAATTCACGCAATTTACTGGAGTTGCGCATGTGCGAGGAACACGATGGAAGGCTCTCAGTGTGTTCTTTTCTTATATACAGAGGCTGCATTGGAACTTGACACAAGGCAATAAATACGAATGTCCTAGGAGTATTTGGAACGCCACACAACTGTGTTGCCTCCCTACTTACCGAGACATTAAAGACGCTAACTCTTCAGATTCTACAAAAATCAGTGCCGTTAAGGCCCAAGGGAATGACTCCCAAATTTCAGGAGCTACCCCACATGCCTGGCAGGCACAAACATTCATAAAATTAAATACAGGAACAGAGATACACCAGGAAAATAAATTTAATAGTTAATACTGGAACATGTGCAAAGGAGATAGACAAAATCCTAAACTTCAGATGCCCCGCCGCCTCTCTAAGGATCGGCTCATTACAGGCCGTCCTCCACAACAGGTGGGGAGATTTGGTCGTTGGCCTTTTCTGGAAGGATATTTGTCGCCAGAGCCTCGGTAGGAGCCTACCAAAGGAACGAAATATCCCACTCTGGATGGGTTTCTGCGATCTGCTCTACCAACTGCTCGCCCCCAATGGTCATCAAGCGATGGGCGAGGTCCTGATACTCAGGCGTGTCCACGAACACGTCTTGATATGCCTCCACCACCTTGGTCTCGACACTCGCGCGTTCGGCTGTGACTCTCTCCAGCTCCTACTACGCCGCGGCCAGCGACTTCTCATTTTTCGCGATGACGGTCTCTAGACTGTTGTTCACATTGGCTAGCATAGTCTCAGCTATAAGGGTCCGGTCTTCGGCCAACTTCTGAGCCTCCTCGGCATGCCTCTGAGAAGCTTCGACAGCCCTCTTCTGATCTTGAGCTTGTTTCAAACTCTCTTTGGCGGCCTTCAGCTCAATCTCATACTTGCCCTTCATGTCAGCCTCCTTCGTCACAACCAAGTCCAGTTTGAACTGAAGACCCCTTTTTTGAGACTCCAGTTGCGCCTTCTAGAGACTCATGGCCTTTAGTTCTTCGGCCAACTTACTGGACTTGGCCTCTTCCTCACTACACTGGCCATCAAAGCTTTCCAGGGTGCTGAATAACTCCTTAGTTATAACCAATCCCCGTATCAAGTTCATCCTCACCATCTGTAGCCGCTCGCGTACAGTGGCTTCCTCGGTCGATTTTTCCCACTTTTGGGTCCAATATCTATACACACTCGCCGCCATTATCGCAGGGTGAGCAGAGAGCATTTCCATCACGGAGGTTTCCAATTCCTCATTGTGCTGAGAAATGCGGACGTGACTCCCCTGCCCAGCTGAGAAAAAATTCTCTCTCTAAAAAATTCTCTCTGACTTCTCTCTAGGCGACAAAAAAGGAGAGTTTTCTCCTCATGGCTCTACCACCCACAAAACCACCCCACCCACCACCTTCTCTACCAGGAAACAACACCATTGACGGTGGAAACACATCTCCAACAACATCTACTATAGAAATCAGACATATAGCAGCAGATTTGGGACAAAATAAATCTGTTTTGCATTGGGAATCGCGAGGCACGCATCCCAATGCACTCAATTTGACATCTTATGATCAGAATTTGGACATGGGACCATCACCAATGATCTCAGAAGCCCCGAAAACCCCCAGAATGGTGTCTCCAATGTCCAATTTGACCGAAATCAATACCTTGGAAAACGTGCAGCAGATTTCAATTCGCGATCTTGTGGGGCCCACCAAGCTACACGCGCCTGATCCATAGTTAGGTAATGTTATGCCGACCACTCGACCAAAATTTTAGCCTGATCGGACACCAGACGCGCCCGTGGGACCCAATTTTCAAACCGAACAGTCACTCGGAAAATAGGCCATATCTCCGTCTGTGGACCTCCAAATTGAAAACGCACCACATGCCCAGAATCAGCATGAAATTCCACACCTTCCTGTAAAAAATCATCGAATTCCGACAAGGTTGGTTCTGGGGCCCCGCACGGGTGGCGCGTGGGACCCACGCGCCGGTGCCAAAAAAACAGCTTGTTTGGCCAGTTAATCTGCACCCAGATCCATCATCAGTTTTCCCACAGGAGGACCAGTCTGTACTTAATCAAGGTAGACAGACATATGCTTCAGCTGTTTCTGGTCGTCCTACACTTTCTCAAGCAGAGCGGAATGAAAGGAAATCTTTTTCTGCTATTTTAGCTGCTCCACAGGCGTCAGTTATTCACTCTATTATGCATAGGCCACCTGGGCTACATCGAGGTGAGCCGTCATTTATTTTGACTGTGGAGGAAGAGGCAGCGCTTTCTGAGCCATTCAAGTTTACACTTGTTGGCAAATTCTCACATCGAAAGCCTACTATGGCAAAGGTGCGTGATTGCTTTCTGAAATTTGGATTCTGTGGTGATTATAGGCTTGGCTTGATAGATAGCAAGCATGTATTGATTCACTTGACGCATGAAAATGATTATAGTAGATTGTTTTTGCGTTCTTTATATTATATTGATGGGTGTCCTATGCGAGTCCTTAAATGGACATGTGACTTTGGACCTGATTGTGAAACCCCAATTGCTCCTGTTTGGTTGTCCTTCCCTTTATTACCTGTGCATATGCGATCCAAGGGTTTGATTTTTGCTTTGGCTAAGATTGTGGGTATACCTTTGCGTATTGATGAGGCTACTGCGGATTTGTTGAGACCTAGTGAGGCTAGGGTCTGTGTGGAGGTTAACTTAGAACATAAGTTACCTGAGCGGATCTGGATTGATAGGGGTGATGGTCGGAGTTTTTGGCAGACTGTGGTTTATGAGAAACCACCGTTATTTTGTTCTAAGTGTCGACATATGGGTCACTCTCTTGGTCAGTGTCGAGCAGGTGGCACACCTTTTGCTCCTTATCCCCTAGTTGCTCCATCGGGCCAGCCCCCTCCTAGTACTAGTTTGCCTCCTCCACTTACTCAGACTGTTTCTGCTCCTCCTATTACTAGCACCGTTACTGAGATTACTGACAGGTCCAGAAAAGCTAAGGGTAAGGAAGTAGTTGTTGATCAGCCTCAACAGTGGGCCCCAGTACGATCGAGAACACAGCATAGACGAGGTGTTGATATCTCCACCTCTGCGGGCCCCGCCACTTCTCTTGCAGGCCATAGCAGAGGTTCTCGCTTTGGTATTCTTGCAAACCCCACACTTGATATAGTGCAGTGTTCTACAGTTGTTAGTTCTACTACTCTTGTTTCTACCATTTCTCAGACACAGCAAACTGTGGGCCCAGACTCGCGACATGTAGGTCCCACTATTGATTTCTCGCATAGTATTCATATGGGCCCCTCTTTGGAGGCTCCTTTGCCTGCTGGACCCAGCCATCTTTCGATGGCCCCATCATACATTTCATCACTACTTCCTACTTCGATTCTCTCAGTTAGTCAGAGTCTGGATGTTTCTCGGCCAGTGGACCCTGCCATATCACATGTGGGCCCCACCACTGATCTTTTGCAGACATCAGCTTTTGCCTACGATTACTCATTGCATGATAGGCTATTGACTATTACGGGCCCTACCGGCAGCCTCCCTCTCACGGTGGACCACTATGCTGAGTCACACTCAGTTATTGATCCTGTCTATGGTTCTTCATTGCATGATAGACCGGCTATCTCTATGGGCCCCACCAGTACTTTGGCTCATTCAGAATTCTTTGACCCTTTGCTTGACCATATGCTTGCTGCACCACGTGCTGGGGTATGTTTGGATGACACAATTGATTCTAATCCTGATACTAGCCCTCTCCTGGATTGCCGAGATAATGTTGAGGCTTCTATTCTATCTATTTCATCAGCAGTTTTCTCAGATACATCTTGTTCTGTTCAGATGGGTACACACCAACAGGGTCACTTTCGTAGGAGTTCACATGGTGATTTGACTGGTTTGGATGAGCGACAGGGGGCCGATGGTTTCTTTTCAGTCTTGAGTGGGGTCCCACATAGAGTTATTGCTCATCTGCCTTCTAGACCGATCACTCGGAGTATGTCAGGTACTCATGGTTCCCTCTCTCAGTCTTTGTGATGTCAGTCCTCATATGGAATGTTAGGGGGGTGCGTGCTTCTAAGACTCGCAAGAGACTTAGGAAGGTTGTTCAGTTACATCGTATTTTTTTCCTCGCTCTTTTAGAGCCTTTTCTGTTTGAGGATAGCTTTGATTTGTTCGTCATTCTGTTGGGTTTGATATCGGTGTCCAGAACCAGTCAAGTAAGATTTGGTGTTTTTGAAATGTGGAGACGACTGTGTCTGTGATTGTTGATCATCCCCAGTTTCTTCATCTAATGATCGAGGATCCGAGATTGGCTAGACCTATCTTTTTATCGCCTATGTATGCTTCATGTTCTGTTGTAGGACGCAGGGATTTATTTGAGGGACTTCACCAGGTTTTCCAGACTGTGGATGGCCCTTGGCTTGTGGGTGGTGACTTCAATGTCATTGCTAATGATGGTGAGCGGACGGGAGTCAGTACTCGTGATAGAGGGAAGACTGATTTTTGTGATATGATGATGGAGTGTGGATTGACTGATGCTGGATTTTCTGGTAGTCCTTATACTTGGCATAATAGGAGGGTGTGGAAGAGACTTGACAGGGTTTTGATGAGTCATGAGGCTGCATCCTTCTTTCGACAGTTTATAGTGAGGCATCTCAATCGGTCTACGTCTGATCATTCGCCTTTGTTAATGAGTTGGGTTGAGGCTGAGGATGGGGGTGGGCCTAGGCCTTTTCAGTTCCTCAATGTTTGGTCCCGTCATCATGATTTTTTATCCTTTGTCTCTCAAAAGTGTTCATACCCGACTCAGTTTACAGGGATGGCTGCTCTTTGGGAAAAGTGCTTTAGGATGAAGCAGGGACTTCGTTGGTGGAGTAGAAATGTGTTTGGGGATATATTTCAGAGAATTAGAGATGCTGAGAGCAGGGTGGATGAGGCTGAGATGGAATATGATTTAGATCCATCACCTGCACATAGAGAACACTTACATCAGGTTCAGGCCCTACTGAACCGTGCTTTGTCTATTGAGGAAGGCTTCTAGAAACAGAAGGCTAGGACTCGTTAGATGTGCGAGGAAGAGCACAACACGAGGTATTTTCATTCAGTGGTGCAGGGGCGTCGCATGCGGGCCCGTATACATTCTATTAGATCTCAGACGGGAGAGACTTTGTCTGCACACGAGGAGATTCAGGGTTCAGCTATTTCCTTTTTCCAGGACCTCCTTTCTGCTCCAACCCAGGCAACTGACCAAATTTTACCAGATATTATCCCCTCTTTGGTTACTCAGGAGGATAATCAGGAGCTGAACCGACTTCCATCATTGGCTGAGGTTAGAGATGTAGTGTTCAGTATTGATGCAGATAGTGTGGCGGGTCCAGATGGGTTCACCTCTTATTTTTTTCAACAGTGTTGGGAAATTGTCAAGGATGATGTTTTTCGTGCAGTTTTGGACTTCTTTGATGGTGGGCATCTTCCTAGGAGATTCTCTGCTACTTCTATAATCTTGCTTAAGTGTTGTTTTGCCTCGTATCATCTCTCCACAGCAGAGTGGCTTTATTCAGGGGAGGCTGATTGGTGATAATGTCTTGTTGGCACAGGAGATGCTCCATACATTGGATACCCAGGCCCGTGGGGGCAATGTCATCCTTAAGCTAGATATGGCTAAGGCATATGACAGGTTAGACTGGGACTTCTTGATGACTGTGATGGAGAGATTTGGATTCGATTGGATGTGGAGGGATAGGATCAGCCGTTGTATTTCTGAGTGCCATTTTTTGTCTTGGTGAATGGCAGGCCTTATGGTTTCTTTCCTTCCTCTCGTGGGCTGAGACAGGGGGATCCCATATCTCCTTCGTTGTTTATCATTGCAGCAGATTACTTCTCTCGGGGTCTCACTCAAGTTTTCCAGCAGTATCCATCGATGGCATATATTCATAGAGGTGACACTTTTGTCTCACATCTTTGTTTTGCTGATGATATGATCATATTTGCCAATGGCCAAAGACAGTCAGTAAAGAGAGTACTGCATTGTTTGGAGCACTATGAGAGGGTCTCTGGCCAGTTGGTGAATAGAGACAAGAGTGGTCTTATTGTGCCTAAGAGGGCACCTCCTTCTAGGATTCAGATACTTGAGCACATTACTGGCTTTCGACGTCAGCAGCAGCCTATCACATACTTGGGCATACCCTTGTTTAAGGGGGCCCGAAAGACCTTCTTATATGATGATCTATTTCAGAAGGTCAAGAGCAAGATCGCTGGATGGGCCTTTAGGCTGCTATCTCCTGGTGGCAGGATTACTTTACTGAGGTCTGTCATTTCTTCCTTACCTCTCTATCTTCTTCAGATTATGCAGCCTCCCAAGACAGTGTTGAAGAAGTTAGAGAGTACATTTGCTAGATTCTTGTGGGATTCTAAGGATCAGGCTCACCGTATGCATTGGAAGAGATGGAAGGATATTTGCCTTCTTACTAATGAGGGTGGGTTGGGCTTCAGAAGATTAGAGGACGTGGTCCATGCTTTCTCTTTGAAGCTCTGGCGGTTATTCAGATCACAGCAGTCGCTTTGGGCTCAGTTTTTACTGGGCAAGTATTGCAGGGGCACCCACCCCCTTCTGGCACCCATACCACATTCTGCTTTTGCGGTTTGGAGGAGGCTAAAGGGGGTGGGACTCACAGCGGAGCCCCACATCGCGTGGCAGTTGGGTCAGGGGCGTATATTCTTTTGGCACGACTGTTGGATGGGTGACATGACTTTAGCTCAAATGTTTCCTCATAGGGAGCATACCTCCGTCCAGGTAGTTGAGTTTTTTGATGATACTGGATGGGATATCGATAGACTCTTGTTGGTCCTTCCACATGATATAGCAATCCAGGTTGGAAGTCTACCGCTTTTGTCCCGATGTTCTTGATAGACCTATGTGGAAAGACACCCCAGATGGTAGGTTTTCTACCAAGTCGGCATGGCAGCTTGTTCGCACTGGGAGTACTCTTCAGGCCTTTTGTCGCATGATTTGGAGCCCGATCATCCCGCAGACTATCTCTTTCTTTTGTTGGAGATTATGGCAGGGTTTGGTGCCAGTGGATGTGATTATTCAGAGGAGGATTCGGGCCCACATGGCATCAAGGTGTCAGTGCTGTTCAGAGATTGAGACCATCCAGCATGTCTTTATTGATAGCCCTGTGGCTCACCAGGTATGGCAGCACTTCTCAGATATTTTTGGCATTCCCCTCAGGGTTGGAGAGATGCTACAGCATAGATTTCAGACTTGGAGATTCTCAGGCCAGTTTGTCAAGAGTGGCCATATTCGCACTATCATCCATTTGCTGGTCTTTTGGTACATTTGGACAGCTAGGAATGATGCGAAGCATCGTAGGATTGGCATGGAGCCCAATCGTATCATCTGGCGGGTCTATCACACTATTTCTTTACTGCATATGGGAAGACTCTTTCGATTTGTGCATTGGCGTGGGGACCTTGATCTTGCCCCACATTTTGGTTTTACTCTTACTTCTCCTACCCCCAGCCTCCCTACTTTGGTTTATTGGCGTGCCCCATTGGCTGGATCTACCAAGATCAATACTGATGGATGCGTCAGGGATGGATTTGCGAGTGGCGGGGGTGTTATCAGAGATCACACTAGGCGTTGTATCAGGGCCTTCTCTACTGGCTACGGAGACATACTTATTTTGGAGGCAGAGTTGAGAGCCATTTTACAGGGCATTGAGCTTGCCCGACGGATGGGTCTTGTGGACTTATGGATTGAGACTGACTCTACACTCGCTGTTAATTGCATTTCACGTGGTGGGGGGCCGTGGGTGATTCAGTCAATACTCAGACGCATCCGACATCTTCTTTCATTCGATCGAGACACAATTTTCCATATTTTTCGAGAGGGAAACCAGGTCGCTGACTCTTTAGCTTCTGAGGGCTGGGACCAATGACATTATCAGGAGTATAGATCTTCAGACTTGCCACGTCGTTCGCGTGGACTACTTCAGACTGACAGATATGGCCTTCCATCAGTTAGAGGTCTTTAGTTTTTTGTTAGTTTGGTTTTCATTTGCTTTTGCTTTTGCTTTTCAGAATTATGCACCGGAAGTAGTATCTCTTTATTTGCTGTAGTTTGAGGAATTTTTTTTCATTCGTTGTATGCTTGGAGGTCAGGTTCATATCCCCCTCCTGTGTACTACTATTTTTATATAAATACAGTGGTAGGGGCATCCAAACCCCCATCAGCCTGTCCTGGTAGAGGCCTAAAAACCATACTGGGACTGTGCTGGTGCTTCGAATAAAAAAAAAAAAAAAAAGCCAGAATTCCCTGCACCCTCAACCCCTCCGCCAGGGTGCAGCGAGGACCGATTCCTTTCTTCAACCTGCCTCGCTTTGCGGGCATCTCTCATAAACCCTCCTGCAGCCACGGGAGCCTTTCTCTTCCAGGCGGCCGCCTTACTCATGTCCTCAGCAATTCTCTTTCTCTTATCCTTGGTGGGAGCAGGGTCAGATGATGGATGGGAAGACAAAGGTGGGGGCTGAGGAGAAACGTCACGACCAGGAACTGGGGCATCAGAGGTCGAAGGATAGACTGACCTTAACAGCATGGCACCCCAGACCTCTTGCGACCGACCAGACGCCTCCCGCGGGGGAGCCTGAGCCAAAGAACCCTCTCTACTGGCGAGGCGGGCGAGGCGAAGCACAAGAATCCCTTTAAACCTGAAAGCTATTGACACAAACACCAATATATAGCTCATTCAGGTTGCTGAGACTCCTGAAGTCGCTGCTGAGAGCTCGCACCTTATTCTACTTCGACCTCAGCTCTCTTTAACCCCTCTTCGGGATTGGCCGCTTCCCACAGTCTGCAAAAATAAGCAATACATTAAGTCAGGAACTATGGTCAAAATCCACACAGATGCAGCAGTATATATAAAGTTCTCCGAATTGACGAGAAATAGACACGTGGAGAAGAGGGTCCTCCAGCATGAATTCCCAGTCCCCGTCTACAAAGATGAATCTCTCCTTCCAGTTATGCACTTTGTTGGGACTGTCGGTGGCTATCCTCGATTTCTAGCCTGGCCAAAAAGAAATATTGTACAAGCCCGCAGATCGACAGGGCTGATATATAGACTCAAACTCCTTCAGGTCAGGTTTCCTCCCGCCCCAGCAATGTCCCAGAATAGGTACGAGGCGACCATATGTCCCCAGCCATTCGGTGTTATCTGGCAAGGGGCCAGATTCCAGTCTTTTAGAGCCTCGTGAAAGAAATGATACATGAGCAGGCGAAGGCCCTGCTGCATCGCAGGTTCGTAAATCACGACGAATCCTTCAGAAGGGTTGTCGGTGCGTTCCTCTGGGCCCGGAGCCCTGAGTATTACAGAAGCGAGAATATCATAGGATATCTGCATGTCCTCCAACTCCTCCTTAGCGATCCTCGATCGAGCCATGGACACTTCAGTGGTTGACTGCTTGAGCTCCTTGTCAAGTGCCTTGGCTGCCAGGGTATCTCTCTTGTCGAGCGACCCCCTCATCTCAGGTACCCCAGCGTCTGGCATCCCTTTCTCCGCAGTCTCTTTCGACGGTGCGGTTGGGCAAGCCCTCCTCCCACTTGTGGACGGGGTCGATGGACGTGCGACTGAAGTCGCTTGATTCACTTTCCCTACTACTTCAGATGATGAAGATGATTAGGTGGATGATGGTGACTCATCTCGAATACTAGGGTTTGTCCGAGCATCTGATTGATTATGGGAGTCGTCGTTTCTGGACGACATTACACGACCCTGGAAATTGATACTTCTACTGTCGTCGGAACGTGTGGCAGGGTATAATCCCCAAATTATGGAGTCAAGAAATAATCACGAAAGCAAACTACAAAACAAATCACAGCAACTCTCGGCATGCTTACCTCAAAAATGTAGTTAGAACAATGCACACGCTTGGAATTTTGTGACTATCGGCAGAGCATTCACAATACTCAAAACAAGCACAGAAGCAGTAAGAAGTTGTAATGAAGGAGGGCGCCAAGCTTTATATATTGAGGCATTCCAATCTCCACTGTCTAACTCCCAAGCGTGACATCTGAACTGTTGGCCAGTGAACGCGTGTTTGAAATAGAGCAACCGGTGGGAAACGGAACCCTAAGCGTTTATTGAAACAAGAACGCACGCGCTTCACGTGCGCCCCCATTATTCGTCATGCGCCATTGGCATTAAATGCATACATCCTCTCACTCATGATTTCCTGGCCACAGATTGACAACGTTGATTGACAGAATCACACCAACTACAGACACGTCACCAAATGTCTAATCGCTTGAAGCCCTCACCCGTCATAAATGTTCGGCTTCAGACTTGGGGGACTATTCTGGGTTTGTTCAATTCATAATTCAATGTGCGGAATGGTCTCGACGAGACGGTCAAGACCAGTGACTTTGTCACTGCGTATGATGGTTTTTACCCGTTTGAAGTCGTCTCTTTAGCTTAAAATGACAATCTTTAATTTTTTTTTGTCAAAACAGTATCACAAATCCTCTAAAACAGTATCACGAATAAATGTATCTTTATTGAAGCCACCCTTCATCTTTCTCTTGTTGAACATCCTTTGAACTTGATCCTTTTTCATTAACATTCCCAGTTCTTGACTAAACAAGGTTCACTACAAGAGTCATAAACTTGTACTTGACTACTCATAACACCAAAACCTTCTGAATAGTCACCACAAAACTGGTGTTTGAATGTATTTTATGCAGAAAACATAGTCATATCAAAAACTCCAACATGGTCATATTGAAAACTCCATGGTTTTAAGCTGATTCATGAATCTCAAGGTAAGCCATGAATTAGATATTGTTGAAATTTCAACTTGTTAGAGAGGTCTGTCGAGGCTATGAACATATTTGAGATTCAATTAGGATATAGATTCCCATTAGATAGATAAGTATAAATAAATATGGTGTTTAATGGTAGACGAATTAATCAGTAGAGAATAAACAAGAGAATAATATTATTCTTAAAATGTTCCATTAATAGTACAAAATCATAGTTTTAACAGTATCACAAAAAAACAGTATCACAACAAAACAGTATCACAAAAAAACAGTATCATAACAAAACAATATCACAATTAGCATTTTTTACAATTAAGGGTATGTTGGTCTTTTAGCTTTAAAATGTGACTTTAATTGAATTAAGTTTTGAGCATATGACTTTAGAGCCCATAAGTGCCAAAAAAGTGACCGGCCTTGAATTTACCCTTTATTATATTCTTCGTTTTCACGTGAAATCATTTCAATTTTTATTATTCTTTTTATAGTAGAAAAATCAATATGTTCTAGTCTATCATGCCATAAAGAAATAGACTCAACATCATAATTCAAATTTGTATATTTATTAATATCATTTTCGAAATACAAAGTTTGACCATTCCATTACTAGAATAGCCTTTTCCAACAAATAAACCATTCCGAGAAAGTACAAGTTTGTCCAACTCATATGTGGACTTAATTTCCAGTTTTCCCAACAAATCCCCACTTAAAGATTTATATTCATATCCGGTACATGTAAAACATTTATCAATGTGATCTTCTTGCCGGATGTGGAATGTAAGTCCACACTTCCTCTGTCAACAACCTTGGATTGAACTTCATTTCCCATTTGAATGTGTTAATCATCAACCTCTTGATAGGTTTTGAATAGTGACCTATTATAACAAACATGTATGGTGGCACAAGTATCATACCACCATCCTTGAACATTTTCTTTGACGGTATTGACAATGATCACAGTAGCAACAATATTTTCAGTGTCAATGGAGTTCACTTTTCCTGTTTGTTTTGATTGTTTGCAGTTCCTACACTCACGGGCATAACACATTACAAGAAACCTTATATTTTTTCTTGTTATTGTTGTCTTTGTTGGAGTTTGACAATTTTCTCTTCATGAAATCGTTGTTTGATTTGTCGGCTTGATCCACGGCATGGGTTTTGGAAGTCTCCTCATGAGAATGTTCATTCTCATATCTTGCCCTTGATTCTTCCTCAATTCGAAGATGCTTTTGAATCCATTCCAAAGAATAATCTTCAGAACTATGAAGAATTTTCTTCCCATAACATTTCCATGATGATGGCAACTTAGTAATAATTGTACCAACTTGGAAAGTCTGTAGAATTTCAATCTTCACTACATTTTGTTGATAATGACTTGCAACTCATGTACTTTTCCTAGCAAAGGTATATTATCCAAAAAATTGAAATCGAAGTATTTAGAAATCAGAAACTTTTTGGTACCTTCTTCCTCGACTTTGTATTTATTTTTCAATGTATTCCATATCTCCCTTGCCGAAGTGGTGTTCTGCATATAAACTCGTCTTCTTATCTCTTTTTCCTTTCTTTCTTTATCACATCGAAATCATTTGGGGTTGGTTCCGGCAATGGTGCCAAATCTGGATTCAAAATGTAGAAGATCTTCAAGGTGGTGAGAAGGAATTTCAACTTGTCCTTCCATCTGGTAAAATTATTTCTATCGAAGCTATCAAGCCTCACAAGGTCTTGATTCATCATTTTGATAGTAGCCATTTTAGTCTCGTTCTCCATCACAAAGGTATCGTTTGAGATTGTTTAATTAATAAAGAGATAAAGAACAAAACAAGGAAAATAATTCACCAAAGGGAGGGTTTAAACAAGATTATAAATCGCTGTCCTCAAACGATATTTGTCGCTATCGGGATAAGTATTTGAAGGCTTTAAAGGCAAATAGTTTGCAGGAGTAAACAAATCTTTTAAATCAAGTTCAAATCAAGTAATTAAAAGGAACTTGAATAAGAATTTGAAGAACACTTACAAAATCTGAGTTATTATCTTTGATTTAGATGAAGAATATGTATTTAATGTTAATCATTCATTTTCCAACATGAAAACCATCTATATTTATAAATTATCAAGTCCAATACATGAATATGTGCAAAAACCAATCCAAAAGATGCCAAAACCAAATTCAAAAACCAATGGTCACTGAATTTTTTGTAGGTTTTGGCCTTTGTTGCCAAAAAAGAGGCTGGGTGAACACCTAGCTTAAAATTTCAACTGAAATTTTTGGCTTTTTCTCTTTTGTTTTCGGGTTATGTTTTGGGTATTTTTCGACCTAATTAATATCCTCTCATAGATATTTGATTCTAAATCACTTCTTAATAAATAATTTGAACAATATTACAACAAGAACAACCTTATTGTAGGTTAAAGTACATTCTCTTATTCTCTTGAATTTGTTTAGGAAGGAAATATTTAAAGATAATCTTGAGTTTCTTAAATACCTTCTTTCTACAAATCTAGAATATCTTTTTGCATATTTCCTATTAATTTTCTTACCAGTCTTATTGTAGATTTTAGATAAGAAATAATTTCTAATTTGATTATTGTTTTACCTATAAGTAAGAGTAGAAATCAATAAGAAATTAAGCTTTGAAATTACAATTATTGTTCTTGTTCTCCAAGCTCTCTCTCAGTCGAATCCATTGTGAATGAACAAAACATCAAGCTTCATTGATTAAGTTTCAAAGCAAAAAAGCTTTCTTCAAACTCATTATAGAATAAAAAACAAATTGGTGCTCAAGGAACAAATTAATCTACTTGGCATGAAGTTAAGAACGAAGAATCTTAATTAAAGTGGTGGTTGCGGTCAAGTACAATAGGGAAGTGGCGATAAAGTCAAGACCGATAGGTTTGATTCCACTTCATCATTATTTTGATTGTTATTTTGTTAATTTTGAGAAATTATAAAAACTGGATACTATTGTATTTTCAATCAATATTATTAGTGGATTGTTTTTACCCATGCCATGGGGGCCCGTGGATGTTTCTCTTCGAGGTTTACCACGTTACATCTTGTTTTCATGTTTAATTCTTTAAATTTCGTACTTAACAAAATGATGTTAAACGAACACTGTTAGGACTTGCGTGTGTGAATCAGAACTGTTATGATTGTCACTCGCCTGTTGTGGCTACTCTGTATCTACTGCTTATTTAATTAAGATGAAAATTATTTTTAATTTAATTAATCTAGGTTTTAGAACTTTCAAATGTAAATCTAATTTCTCAAATTATCTTAATATAATGTATAATTTAGAAAGATCTGTGGTGACTTATTGATGAAGTCGAATGTTTTGGGCATATTGGAGGTGTTGTTTTGTGGTGCTTTATTTTTCTTTTCTTTTTTTATTTGGGAAAATTTCCAATAAGTCACATGCATGTGACTTGTTTCAAATTAGGTCAAAACTTTTTTCAAAATTGTGATTAAGTCATACTTTACAACAATATTTTAAATTAATTCCAAAATCACCCTTGTTAACCATATTTTTTATGAGCACATTCTTCCACATCCACAAACTTCCTCCACCTCTGGCGACCTCCGGCAAATGCTTCTTCTACGGCGCGGTGTGACTTTTTACTTACCTATAATAAAATCTGGTGTTGTAGGCTTGGCTTGGTGGATTTTCTGGTGGTTATGTCTGTTTTATCTAAATCTCTTCATTTACTTATCTAAATCTGGTGTTTAGTCAAAGACTTGAATGTAGTCTGTTAGTTATTGGTTTGGTTCATTATAATATATATGGTTGAAATTGCATATTTTTTTCACTCGTGGATTTCTGCCTAATCTTTTTTATGCTTGTTGAGTTAAATTTTGTTCTAAATCTTTATTTGAATGCTACTAATTATTTCGTAACAATAGATGTAGTAAATTAGAAGAGTTTTTGTGTGTCCACAACTTGTGTAATAATGTTTACGTAAAAGGGCATTACCTGAAAAAACAAGAAGAAGTGAAAGCGGCAGTGGCAGCGGCAGCAAATAAGAAAAGTAGAGTGGAGTGATGTCCATGAGTGGCTTGTAAAGTAATGATAAGTGAAGTAAAGTGGCAATGATTTGTTGCTGTAAATAGTTTAATTTGATAAATTTCTGTAGGGTGACCGTGATTTGTTGCTGTAAATAGCAGCTTGAATTTCTATATGGATATTTGTTTGATGAATTTTTATAGAATAGCCATGAATTTATGTATGGATGATACTGTATTATAAAAACGGTATCATAATAAAACATTATCATAGAATATAGTATCATTATATTAGTTGTGGCTATGATTTGTTGCTGTAAATAGCAGCTTGATACTGTATTATAGAAAACACATTGATACTGTATTATAGAATATCAGCTTGATATTGTATTAAGTTTGCCATTAGATTATTCTTTGTGTTGTTAGTCATGTGTGTTAATTGATACTGTATTATACAAAACAATATCACACAAAAAGTATCATAACAGAAACGGGCAAAGAATCTGCATACGTGCTCATAATTTTTATTATAATATATTTTCGGAATCATCTCAACGAGCCGGTCAAGACCAGTCACTTTTCCACTGCGTAAGATGGATTTTAACCATTTGAAGTCATTTCTTTAACTTAAAATGACAATCTTTAATTTTTCTTATCTAAACAGTATCATACATACTAAAATAGCATCATAGATAAATGTATCTTAACATATTAATATCATATATGAAATTATCTTAATAAAACAGTATCAGAAACTACAACCCAATAAATTAATATTATCATAGATTAAAAATAGTATCAAAGATAAAACAGTATCATAGATATAACTAAGTAGAGATGTTTTACTGCTTGAAGTAATGATATTGTTCTTAAAATGATTCATTAGTAGTACAAGACAATTGATACTGTATGCATTCAATAACAATATCGTAGATTGAAACAGTATTATAAGTTGAAACATTATAATAATAAAACATTATCAAAGATAAAATCATAGATAAAACGGTATCACATATAAAACTAAGTACACTATATTTTTAATAGTTGAAGTAATGATACAGTATCATATATAACAATTTATTTAGATAAAACAGTATCATAGATATAATTAAGTAGAGATATTTTAGTGCTTGAAGTAATGATATTGTTCTTAAAATGCTCCATTAGTAGTATAAGACCATTGATAATGTATGCATTCAATAACAATATCATAGATTGAAACAATATCATAGGTTGAAATCAGTTATAGATTCGTGCACACAAATTATTTTTAACATAGACATCCGGATATTTTCTTTAAGCTGCTGGGACATGGTCTCTTGGTATTGAAACCTTATTGCATTTCAGCATGAAATCTCGTACATTTGAATTGGAATGTTCATGCATAAACTATTCATGACAGATTAGACAATTGGGTAACCAAATGATTAGGCCTTTCCGACAAAACAAAATACAATTATGCCAACATTTGTAGCACACAAAGTTAAAAATGTTGTCGCTTTCTTGAAAAGTCCGCTTCAACACTTGGAGAACATAGCAATCCAAGCATTTTCATTTCTCTCTATTACCTATCCGGTGTTTTTTCCTCTGCGTTGTACCTGCACTGGACATGGTAACTGATCAAGATAGTAGTGTATCATCTCGTACTGAAAGGAGAGCTAACAAGCCTCTAATATATTGTTGGAAATTGGTTTACGAAATCGAGAAATTGATGACTAAGTGACTTCGTATCAACTTAGCCAAAATATACAAACCTGACCCAATCCGTTTAGGCAAAATAGTTTACCACTTCGCCGCTTCGAAAAAACGGGGTTCGACCTCGTGGGGGCTCTTGCCCCCGAAAAGAGAATTCAGATTTCTCTGCATGTATTGAAGGGTATATTTGGCATCCTGAAACCAATATCGAATGAATGAGAAATTACGAAAAATGACAATTTTGGGTCAAGTTTTGACCATGCGATCGCATAGGTGTAATACCTTGCGATCGCAAACTGCCTAAATTTTAAGCAGAATGGTTTTGGGTCCTTCCATGCGATCGCAGGAAACAAAGCCTTGCGATTGCATGGTTAAACTGGATCAAGTTCTGTTCTCAAATTTGTACCTTGCGATCGCAGTATGGTAAAACCATGCGATCGCATATGTTTGCGCGAACAGACATGTCTTTTTGAAGTGTTGCACTTCTATACCTTTTCATTTTCAACCGATCTTCAATGTTAAATAGGACCCTTGGACGTCTATTTTGACAGAGAAGTGATACAAAAACATATATGCAATAACAATCCACTCATATTTCATCATTGTTGAACCAAATTCATTGCATTTGTTGCATGATTTTTGGTGTTTCATTTCATTTTCATCTTTGGAGTACAAAAACCAACTTGGTTCGTTGTGCTTGTGTTTGGAAGTGCTACAAACACAAGCGGTAGTCGTTGTATCTTGGGAGTCAATTGCCATATACCGTAGGCATCATTGCGGGGCAAATTTGACTTAAGGACAAAGTGTTCAACATTTGCCTCGACTCTCATTTCATCCATTTTCGATTTTCTTGCTTTGGAGTCATTTTCACGGAATTTCCGCCAACAATCTTAAGTCAAATTTTCTGCAGTAATTTTTTATTTTTTTTTATTCGAAGCACCAGCACAGTCCCAGTATAGTTTTTCGGCCTCTACCAGGACAGGCTGGTGGGGGTTTAGATGCCCCTACCACTATATTTATATAAAAAAGGTAGTACACAGGAGGGGGATATGAACCTGACCTCCAAGCATACAACGAATGAAAAAATTCCTCAAACTACAGCAAATAAAGAGATACTACCTCCGGTGCATAATTCTGAAAAGCAAAAGCAAATGAAAAACAAACTAACAAAAAATTAAAGACCTCTAACTGATGGAAGGCCATTTCTGTCAGTCTGAAGTAGTCCATGCGAACGACGAGGCAAGTCTGAAGATCCATACTCCTGACAATGTCGTTGGTCCCAGCCCTCAGAAGCTAAAGAGTCAGCGACCTGGTTTCTCTCTCGAAAAATATAGGAAACTGTGTCTCGATCGAATGATAGAAGATGTCGGATGCATCTGAGTATTGACTGAATCACCCACGGCCCCCCACCACGTGAAATGCAATGAACAGCAAGTGTAGAGTCAGTCTCAATCCATAAGTCCACAAAACCCATCCTTCGGGCAAGCTCAACTCCCTGTAAAATGGCTCTCAACTCTGCCTCCAAAATAAGTATGTCTCCGTAGCCAATAGAGAAGGCCCTGATACAACGTCCAGTGTGATCTCTGATAACACCCCCGCCACTCACAAATCCATCCCTGACGCATCCATCAGTATTGATCTTGGTAGATCCAGCCAATGGGGCACTCCAATAAACCAAAATAGGGGGGCTGGGGGTAGGAGAAGTAAGAGTAATACCAAAATGTGGGGCAAGATCAAGGTCCCCACGCCAATGCACAAATCGAAAGAGTCTTCCCGTCTGCAGTAAAGAAATAGTGTGATAGACCCGCCACATGATACGACTGGGTTCCATGCCAATCCTACGATGCTTCGCATCATTCCTAGCTGTCCAAATGTACCAAAAGACCAGCAAAGGGATGATAGTGCGAATATGGCCACTCTTGACAAACTGGCCTGAGAATCTCCAAGTCTGAAATCTATGATGTAGCATCTCTCCAATCCTGAGGGGAATGCCAAAAATAGCTGAGAAGTGCTGCCATACCTGGTGAGCCACAGGGCTATCAATAAAGACATGCTGGATGGTCTCAATCTCTGAACAGCACTGACACCTTGATGCCATGTGGGCCCGAATCCTCCTCTGAATAATCACATCCACTGGCACTAAACCCTGCCACAATCACCAACAAAAGAAAGAGATAGTCTGCGGGATGATCGGGCTCCAAATCATGCGACAAAAGGCCTGAAGAGTACTCCCAGTGCGAACAAGCTGCCACGCCGACTTGGTAGAAAACCTACCATCTGGGGTGTCTTTCCACATAGGTCTATCAAGAACATCGGAACAAAGCGGTAGACTTCCAACCTGGATTGCTATATCATGTGGAAGGACCAACAAAAGTCTATCGATATCCCATCCAGTATCATCAAAAAACTCAACTACCTGGACGGAGGTATGCTCCCTATGAGGAAACATTTGAGCTAAAGTCATGTCACCCATCCAACAGTCGTGCCAAAAGAATATACGCCCCTGACCCAACTGCCACGCGATGTGGGGCTCCGCTGTGAGTCCCACCCCCTTTAGCCTCCTCCAAACCGCAGAAGCAGAATGTGGTATGGGTGCCAGAAGGGGGCCCCTGCAATACTTGCCCAGTAAAAACTGAGCCTAGAGCGACTGCTGTGATCTGAATAACCACCAGAGCTTCAAAGAGAAAGCATGGACCACGTCCTCTAATCTTCTGAAGCCCAAACCACCCTCATTAGTAGGAAGGCAAATATCCTTCCATCTCTTCCAATGCATACGGTGAGCCTGATCCTTAGAATCCCACAAGTGACATCCGATTTTCTTGATTGGTTGATCTTCTGTTTTACGTAAACAGAAATGAATACTGATACGAATTCGAACGATACTTCGATTATGGGAACTTCTGAAGGAAGTATTCCTACCGCTGTGATTCTTCCGGTTGTGGTTCTGATTGTGGCAACCCCTACTACCGTTCATTCAAACTCTGTTCCACATGGAAAAAAATTGGAAAAGTTCATTGCGGTTGAGTTCAAGATATGGCATCAGAAAATGCTTTTCTATCTCACGACCCTCAATTTGGCAAAATTCTTGAATGAGGATCCTCCCGCCATACAAGAAGGAGAAAACAATCAGGCATCATTGATTGCTTTGGATGCTTGGAAACATTGAGATTTCTTGTGTAAGAGTTACATTATGAATGGCTTGGACAACACGTTGTACAACGTGTATTGTTCCAAGCAATCGGCAAAGGACTTATGGGATTCTTTGGAAAGGAAATACAAGACTGAAAATGCGGGAACAAAGAAGTTCATTGTGGGAAGGTTATTGGACTACAAGATGGTAGATTCAAAGATGATTATCAGCAAGTGCAGGAGTTGCAGATTATACTTCATGACATTCACACGGAGAATGTGTCTCTAAGTGAATAATTTCAAGTGGCTGCAATCATTGAGAAACTTTCACCCATGTGGAGGGACTTCAAGAACTATCTCAAGCATAAACGCAAGGAGATAAATATTGAAGAGCGTGTGGTCCGACTAAGGATTGAAGAAGACAATCGAAGTTCAGATGGGCGTGTTGGAAATAGCATACCACAATCAAAGGCTAATGTGGTGGAATCCAACAACAACAACGGAAAGAAGAGAAAGCATTCCATTGAACCTTCTAAGAACAATGCAAATAAGTTCAAGAGCAATTGCTATAACTATGGAAAGGCTGGACATCGCTCAACTGATTGTCGCAAACCAAAGAAGCAAGCCAAAGCGAACATAGCCGAATCTGATGTCATATCAAATGGAATATCTGATATGAATTTATCGGTAGTTGTTTCAAAATGCAACAATGTTGGAAATCCCATAGAATGGTAGGTTGATATGAGTGCAACCCGTCACATATGTGGTGATAAAGATATGTTCACATCCTACATTCCAACCGAGGGAGAAAAATTGTTTATGGAGAACCTCTCAACATCCAAAGTGGAAGGACAAGGCAAAGTGATATTGAAGATGACATCGGGAAAGGAACTTAGCCTCAACAATGTTCTTCACGTACCGGATATTCACAAGAACCTTGTGTCAGGTTCTTTGTTAAGCAAGAATGGCTTCAAGTTAGTCTTTGTTTCGGATAAGTTTGTACTTACCAAGAATAATATGTATGTTGGCAAAGGCTATATAAAAGACGGACTATTCAAAATGAATGTCCTAACTGTTGTACCAAAAGTTATGAATAAAACGTCATCTTCCGTTTATATTCTTGAGTCATCTAATTTATGGCACCATAGATTAGGACATACAAACTTTAATTCAATACGCAAGTTAATGAATTTAAGTTTACTTCCGAATATGCATTTTAATAATGGAAAATGCGAAACATGTGTAGAGGCAAAAGCGGCCAAAGCACATTTTCATTCGGTTGAACGAACCACAACACCTTTAGAACTAATTCACACGGATGTGTTTGATTTAAAGTCCGTACAAACAAGAGATGGTAAAAAGTATTTCATCACGTTCATAGATGATTGTACAAGGTACTGCTACGTATACTTGTTGAAAAACAAAGATGAAACTTTGGAAGTGTTTAAACACTACAAAATCGAAGTTGAAAATCAACTTGGAAAACGAATAAAAATGATTCGTAGTGATAAAGGTGGAGAATACGTTGCACCATTTGAGGAATTTTGTGCAGAATTTGGAATCATTCATCAAACTACTGCACCATATTCACCTCAATCAAATGGGATTGCTGAACGTAAGAATCGAACACTAAAGGAAATTATGAATGCAATGCTAATAAGTTCGGGCTTACCTCAAAACTTGTGGGGGGAAGCCATACTTTCTGCAAATCATATCCTAAATAAGATACCACACAAGAATAAGGTTGAATCACCTTACGAGTTATGGAAAGGTCGAAAACCTTCGTACAAATATCTCAAAGTGTGGGGGTACTTAGCAAAAGTACAAATACCCAAACCTAAACAAGTTAGGATTGGACCAAAGACAATTGATTGTGTCTTTATTAGATATGCAATCAATAGTAGTGCATATCGATTCTTGGTTCATAAATTCGAAGTACTTGATGTACATGAAGGTACGATTATTGAATCAAGAAATGCGGTCTTCTTTGAAGACAAATTTCTTTGTAAAGAAAAAGAAAAAAGTTCAGTTAAACGAATTTATGATAATTTACATGAAAATGAAGACAATCTTCAAATAAATGAAGAACCGAGACGTAGTAAAAGGCAACGAATTCTTAACACATTCGGTCCAGAATTCGTAACCAATTTACTTGAAAATGATCCAAAGACATTTGATGAAGTAATGTCCACTCCCGAAGCTCCTTTTTGGAAAGAAGCTGTACATAACGAAATTGAATCCATCATGAGTAACCATACTTGGGAATTGGTTGAACTCCCTCCGGGAAACAAAGCTTTAGGCTGCAAATGGATATTCAAAAAAAAATTGAAATCGGATGGATCAATAGATAAATACAAGGCTAGATTAGTAGCCAAAGGGTATAGACAAAAGGAAGGATTCGATTTCTTTGATACTTATTCACCTGTGACAAGAATCACGTCTATACGTGTCTTGATTGCAATCGCGGCATTACATAATCTTGAAATACATCAAATGGATGTTAAAACTACGTTTCTAAATGGTGAATTAGAAGAAGAAATCTATATAGAACAACCCGAAGGGTTTGTTGCACCGGAAAATGAAAAGAAGGTGTGTAAACTTGTAAAATTCTTGTATGGATTAAAACAAGCACCGAAGCAATGGCATGAAAAGTTTGATAAAACTATGTTGTCAAATGGCTTCAAAATCAATGAATGTCACAAGTGTGTCTACATTAAAAACACACCCGATGAATATGTGATCGTATGCCTATACGTTGACGATATGCTAATTATGGAAAATAACTCAAAAGTCATTTCCTCAACTAAGAAAATGTTAACAAAACATTTTGACATGAAAGACATGGGAGTGGCAGATGTAATATTAGGGATTAAAATCTCTAAGACATCCGATGGTTTGTCATTATCTCAATCACATTATGTTGAGACTATACTTAAGAAGTTTAAGGCGTATGACGATAAACCAGCTAAGTCACCAGTTGACTTAGGAATACACTTAGCCAAGAATATTGGTGAGCCCGTATCTCAATTGGAATATTCACGTGTCATAGGCAGTTTGATGTACATTACCAACTGCACGAGACCGGATATAGCATACATAGTCAACAAGTTGAGTAGATTCACTAGTAATCCATATGTTGAACATTGGAAGGCATTAAACCGAGTTCTTAGATACTTAAGACATACGGTTGAATATGGATTACACTACTTAAGATATCCCACAGTGTTAGAAGGATATACTGATGCAAATTAGATATCTGACACTAAGGATTCAAAATCCACAAGTGGTTATGTATTTACCATTGGAGGTGGAGCCATGTCCTGGAAATCGTCTAAGCAAACTTGTATAGCTCGATCTACAATGGAATCTGGTTTATTGCTTTAAACAAAGATGGAGAAGAAGTAGAATGGCTTCGTAATTTTCTTGAAGAAATTCCATGTTGGGAAAAGCCGGTTTCTGCAATTAACATACATTGCGATAATCAGTCGACAATAGCAAGGGCACAAAACAGTATGTATAATAGTAAGTCTCGACATATTCGTCGGAGATATAATACCATTAAACAGTTAATATCGAATGGTATAATCTCTATTAACTATGTGAAGTCAAAAGAGAACTTGGTTGATCCTTTGACAAAAGGACTTGCAAGAAGTCAAGTATACCATCTTTCGAGGAGAATGAGCCTAAAGCCTATTGAATAGAATTAATATAACGGAAACCCAACCTTGTAGATTGGAGATCCCAAAATCTTGGTTCAATGGGATAACTAAGTTATAAAAGATTCATAATAAAGCACTTATTCCCATTCCTAACTTTTAAAATGCTATGTCAAATATGTATAAGGATAAATATACATAGTTTTAATGATTCAAAACCTTGAAGTGGAAAGGTAAGAGATCACCTATATAAGTGTGAAGTGGGGCCGCTTCTATGAGAATTCGAGGCTTAATTCTCTTAGAGCACTTATGAAACCAAGAGTTGTCCAGGCCCAAAATGGACACAACCATGAGAATCGAATTGGTTAGATAAGTTATAGTGTTGGTACAATTGTTTGGGTTTACACGAACGACTGAATGGTTCAAAACATCGCGTTTACCAACTAGCCTAGTAAATCCGATTGTACTCAACTAAAGAAGGTTCAAAGCCACAAGCCACCTATCTTGATGCTATGACTTGTCGCATGTACTCCATTGTTAGAGTCTGCATTTCATTTGCATTCATTTGCATCGTGTTTAGCGTATCAAAGAATTTCCATTCATGTGGGAGATTGTTGGAAATTGGTTTACGAAATCGAGGAATTGACGACTAAGTGACTTCGTATCAACTTGGCCAAAATATACAAACCCGACCCAATTCGTTTAGGAAAAATAGTTTACCACTTCACCGCTTCGGAGAAACGGAGTTCGACCTCATGGGGGCTTGGGGGCAACACCCCCGAAAAGAGAATTCAGATTTCTCTGCATGTATTGAAGGATATATTTGACATCTCGAAACCAATATCGAATGAATGAGAAATTACAGAAAAGGTCAATTTTAGGTCAAGTTTTGACCATGCGATCGCATAGGTATAATACCTTGATATCGGAAACTGCCTAAATTTTAAGTAGAATGGTTTTGGGTCCTTCCATGCGATCGCAGGCGACAAAGCCTTGCGATCGCATGGTTAAACTAGATCAAGTTCTGTTCTCAAATTTGTACCTTGCGATCTTAGCATGGTAAAACCATGCGATCGCATAGGTTTGCGTGAACAGACATGTCATTTTGAAGTGTTGCACTAATTGGTTCTATACCTTTTCGTTTTCAACCGATCTTCAACGTTAAATAGGACCCTTGGACGTCCATTTTGACAGAGAAGTGATACAGAAACATATACGCAATAACAATCCACTCATATTTCATCATTGTTGAACCAAATTCATTGCATTTGTTGCATGATTTTTGGTGTTTCATTTCACTTTCATCTTTGGAGTACAAAAACCAACTTGGTTCGTTGTACTTGTGTTTGGAAGTGCTACAAACACAAGCGGTAATCGTTGTATCTCGGGAGTCAATTGCCCTATACCGTAGGCATCATTGCGGAGCAAATTTGACTTAAGGACAAAGTGTTCAACACTTGCCTCGACTCTCATTTCATCTATTTTCGGTTTTCTTGCTTTGAACCCAACTTTAAGCAATTCCATCTTACACCTGGGATCAAGAACTGTTGCGATGAACAATAATTGATTAAACTTTTCAAGATTACCCCTATACTTACCATGGATCCCATCAAACTATTTCGCTCTTTAGCTTTTAACTCCCCATGAATTTCACATATTTCTTCAAAGAAAGTGTTGGATGTTACATATCTTTCTCCCATTAGATCTTTCTTCATCAAAGTATTTTCTTCATCACTTTCCAAAACATCAAATGCATTTTTAAACTTTATTGCAACTTGTAGCATCATGTAGGTGGAATTCCATCTAGTTCTATCTAGTTGACACGTCCAAACACAACAAACCTCGAGACTCAATATTTGCATCCTTGCAACTCTCTCGAAATCTTTTTAGTCGTACTGGGGAAGATCTAGCATACTGAACGGCATTACTAATTTCTTTTAAACCATCACAAACTATAAGGTTGAGAATGTGAGCACAACACCTCATATAAACCATTTCTCCACCAAGGACTAGACCATGCTTCTTATACAGAAAACTACTCTTCAATTTCATTATTGGACTGCATTATCAACAGTCACGCAAAAAATCTTATTAATTCCCCAATCATGAAGACAAGAAATCAACTTATTTCCTACCATATCACCCTTATGGCTAGGGACTTGGATGAAACTTATGATTCGTTTTTGAAGTCTCCAATTATCATCAACCCAAGTAACTAACATTTTGTATCGATGTCAAACAGTTAGTAGTCAAACAAATCCTATGTTTACTTAATTCTTTCCTCAATTTATTCTTCTCATCAAGGAACAAACGATATACCTCGCAACTGTCATCCTTGAAGGAAAATCAAAAGTAGGAAAAAAAATACCTTGTGTAACATTGAAAACCTTCATCTTCTACGTGTCGAAAAGGTAACTCAAACAATATGAAGTACCTAGTAATCTGTTCTCTCACCCCCCCCCCTTTGAGTAAACTTGACAATTTGTCCACTACTGCCAACACCCTCTAAAACATCATCATTTTTAGAATTAACAAAAGTCAATGTCTTTTGCCTTTTGTCTTGAAACCTGTATGGATACTTCTTGCACAAACAAACCCTCAATATGACTTCGCAATGTACAAGTCCCACCTTTAGATTGATGCTTATACACTTATCCACAATAAATACATTCTACATTTTCATACATTTTTACATTAAAATGAGCCCACACATCAGACCTTTTATGGACCTTCCGACCCTTTCCAATTTCTTGCATATTCACACTTTCACTCTCCATTGGAATTTCATCACTCGTCCCTTGAGTACTTTTTCCTTTTAAATTCGAATCCATATGTGATTATCTATAAACAAAAGTGATCTAGTGAATACTTTGAAATAAGCATATCAAGATAAAAAAAAAATTGGGTTTTAATCTGACTAATGTAAGATACATAGAATTTAAAGTTTAATTTTGCATATGCATCGAGCAAGTAAGTTTTGCTTTATTAGTCATGCAAGCAATGAAGAGTACATATCTTTTGCAAAAGTTAAAACCCACAAAAGAAGAAATTTGATTCACATCACTTGCACATTGGTCATCAACAAAGCTTATGTACGTCTGCAAACTAATTTAGATATGAATTATATTGAGTAAATTCTTATATTCCAAGTTAGATATGAATTCAATTCCATCAAATAAGCCAGAACTATGAATAATACATTAAAATCCAACCAAAAGAGGATAATAAACATACCAAAAGCAGAGATGCGATGCGCTTTTCAACAGACCACCACTTCCTTAGTTTTTATACCTATTGCTGTCAAACCCAACTGAACTGCACGTAACAGTATCAATTTTAAGCAAATCCACAAAAGATTCAACAACAAAAAGCAATTTGTAGAATTATTTCAGCTTCCATACTAACCTTGATGGCTTCAATGGTATATTCGACGCATCGGCTTGCCTTCTGACTTCCAATGGTTTTGAAATGATGGGTATTGGCCTATTGGTTGGGTAGGGTTTAATTAAGATGGGTAATTGGGTATTTCATATTTGGGTTAATTGGGTTGGGTTTAATTGAGATGTATTGATTTAATTGGATTGAATAAATTTTAAATTAATGGGTATCTATTGGGTAGGGTTTAATTGAGATGGGTATTTGGTTTAATTAGGTTGGGTTTAATTGAGATGGGTTTTAATTGGGTTGAATATGGACAATTTGATGGATTTAGTTAATTGGGTTGAATAAATTTTAAATTAATTTCTTTTGGATTTTATTTTATTTTATTTTATTTATTTTTTGAAACGGTTTGGTGATTTGAAAACAAAACGTTGACGGATCCATGTTTCGGTTCAGTTTTGCGGTTTGGCAATTTTGTTGTTCAGCCCTAGCAGCAGCTGCTATCTTTGCTGCTGAATGTACTCTCAGAGGGTCGAAGGAGTAGAGTAAGACTTGCGAGAAGCATACAAATTACATTGAAGACGAGCTTCTGTAAGTAGAGCTTGTCCTACTTTAAATAAAACTTCAATGAAATGTTAATAATCGAGTAAAAATGAACAAAATGTTTCTTAGGGATTGTGCAAAACTCATGGTATGTTTCCACCAGAAGGCAAGAACCGGGAAGCTTTCTGGCATGCTTATGACTTTGTTTACGTGTCTTGTTTGAATTTTGTATGTTCTTTTTTGTTGTTTCACATGGAACATATATTAGTATATTCCTAAGGAGTTTGTCCTCCTCATGTTTCATGTGCCTAAAATTCTTATTTGAACTCTTTCATTTCAGTCTTAACATAAATAATTTGTCTTGTAAAAAACTGGTGTTAAGCAAAATGAACTCAACCCAATTGGAGCGGCCTCAATTAGGGCCCAGTTAGCTATTTGGTAGAATTGTTGAGGGCTTTTTTTCATAAATAAACCATTTTTTGAAAATAATTCTAATTTTATCAACTTAACAAATTTATTCGAAAAATACTACATTCTTAAAATTATACTCCCTGCGTCCCACAAAGATAGACCCATTTATTTTTCCACACAGATTAAGAAAACTCATTTAATATAATTGAAATTATAAAATTTTCACACAACTTTCCTATTAGACCCCTATTTTTGTTAAATGGAAATCAACCAAAATATCTCTCTCTCTAAACCTTCATTTATTTTTTTATTTTTTCCAATGTAACTCTCTCTCTATCTGTATAACTTTCTCTCTCTAAACCTTCATTTATTTTTTTATTTTTTCCAATGTAACTCTCTCTCTATCTCTATAAATTTCTCTCTCTAAACCTTTATTTATGTTTTCTTTTTCCCCATGTATCTCTCTCTCTCTCTCTCTCTCTCTCTCTCTCTCTAAACCTTTTATATAGATAGAAAGAGTTACATTGGAAAAAAGAAAAAAATAAATGAAGATTTAGAGAGAGAGATATTTTGGTTGATAACAATGTAAATTAAATAAAGGTATTAGAAAAAATAAAAATTTAATATATCATGTATAAAGTAAGTAGTCTATAATTTGGGACAGATAAATAAGGAAAACGAGTATATTTTGTGGGACGGAGGGAGTATTAATTAATAAAATAATAAATTAAAATCAAATCTATACCTCAAAAGATATTTCCACGTGAATTCTCCCAAATTTGCTTCTTGAGTCCTTGATTATTTGTACGAAGTCCTTCATCTTTATAATACACTTTAGTCCATATACTTTCTCTTTCATTTCAATTTCATCATCTTTTATTTGCACCTAAGTCCTTCAACTTGATCCCCATATTTATACTTTTATTTCAATTTAGTCTTTTATAGTATCACCATTTGATACATATGTTCAATTTCATCATCTTTTATTTGTGTATCAATGTTTGATACAAATGTTACAAATGATATTTTATAACAATCTGTGTTACAAATTGAAATGTATCAATGATTCAAAATATCAATTCTACAACATGTGCCAAAAATAACATCTGTATCAAACAGTGATACACAATATCATTTGTAACATCTGTTCAGATCGTGATACTAAACAGAAACTATTACAATTGCAAAACCACTTCAATAAGTTCGTATTAATATATACATTGAACTCCAAAAATCTATTGATACTATGTAACACAATGCCAAATTTAACAAATAAAACTATTGATTTCATCATTTATAACATGCTTTACCATCAGTGATACAGGATACCAATTCATGTAACATCTGTATCAATAGTGATACTACTAAATTGATATAAAAGTATATGGGGACCAACTTGTAAAAATAAAAGATGATGAAATTGAAATGAAATATTCAGTATAGGGACTAAAGTAAAAATATTATAAAGATGAAGGACTTATCGTGTAAATAATCAAGGACTGAAGAAGCAAATTTGAGCGAATTCATGCGGAAATATCTTTTGAGGTCTTTATTTGATTTTAATTTATTTATTATTTATTAATTAATATAATTTTAAGAATTTAGTATTTTTCGAATAAATTTGTTAAGTTGATAGAATTGGAATTATTTTCAAAAAGTGGATGAAAAAATCCATCAACAATTCTACCAAATAATGTTGGGGGCGTGAACCCTAATTGCTTAACACCAGTTTTTACAAGACAATTTAAAATAAGAATTTTAGGCACATGAAACATGAGGACAAACTCCTTAGGAATATAGTGCCTAATATGTTCCATATGAAACAACAAAAAAGAACATACAAGATACTATCAAACAAGACACGTAAACAGAGTTATAAAAAACCATCGATATAAAACAACCACCACCCAAGAAGGGCTTCAAGCTTATGTTGCTAGATTGTGCCGTCAGTAAGCTTCTCGAGCCTTCTGGTTTTTGCACAATCCCTGCAAAACATTTTGTTCATTTTTATTTAAAGTAGGACAAGCTCTACTCACAGAAGCTTCTCGCAAGTCTTACTCCACTGCTTCAACATCTGCTAGTAAAGACGGTGGGAATCTATGCATCTCATACGCGACCAGGCACAATTCGATCTTCATCATAAAGAAGGATAGCAGCTCCCTCCAACTAGTTCAAAGTTCAAAAAGTGTCATGATTTGTCAAGTACATTGTGGATAAACATCACATATACCAAAAGGCATGTTTTGTACGTAGTATTGGACAGTATTGCAAGTATAATACAAAAGTACCTTTTTATAAGATTGAGCAGCTTTGAGAAATCGTATCATGAACACATAAGGAGTTGGTACTGAAAGATTGAACTGCAAGGATCATCAATTTATCTTGTCGGAACCACAAGGAAACTTTACACGCGGTAAAAATATGACATTACGAGAGCAAGTATCAAATTATATCACTTTTATGAGAGCAAGTATCAAACTATTGATACTATGTAACATTAGTATGATATAGATATGTAACACAATGCCAAATTTAACAAATAAAACTATTAATTTCATCATTATTTGTAACATCAGTGATACATAATACCAATTCATGTAACATGTAATGTGTAAAATAACATGATATATATAATGTGTAACATATTCGGTGATAAAAAATATCATTTGTAACATTTGTATCATATAGTGATACTATAAATGACTAAATTGATATAAAAGTATAAATATGAGGACCAACTTGTAAAAATAAAAAAGTTTAAGGACTTGAGTTACAAATAAAATAGGATGAAATTTAAATGAAAGACGAAGTACAGGAACTAAATTGGAGATATTATAAAGACGAAGGACTTATTGTACAAATAATTAATTAATTGATTAATTAATATAATATTAATTATGTAGTATTTTTAAAATAAATTTTTTATGTTGTTAGGTTTGGAATTATTTTAAGATTGGTAACTAGTGGGTGTAATATAGGAATTGTTGACGCGAGTCGAGCAGGGAGTTGAGTATGGCAAATTGATGACATCATTGATCCATAGTGAGCTCAAGGTATTCGAGAGTTATAAACCTTTTCAATAATTTATTTTTAAAAGAACCTTTTCAAGAATTTATTTTTAAAAGAAAATAAAAAAAATCCTCTTGTTATGGTTTTATTGATAAATAAAAAACTATTAAAAATTTAACGTAAACTCTTAACAATATTAAAAGTCTAACACTAAAATACAATTTCTGAAATCTAATCCATATTATTCAAAAATAACTAAACAACTAACTACAATCTAAAGAAACAACCGACAATAAAAACAAAACTATTTTTTTCTTTGAAACACGAGAGAGATAGGTACAAGTCGGACAGATCAAGAAAAGTTTTATAGTTCTTCTGCTGCTGAAAATAAAACAAAGTTTTATCGTGTTCAATGGACAAAAAAGTTAATATGTTCAATCTTTCTTGCAAATATGACTTTATCAAATTTAATTTTGAAAAACACATCTTCAATGAAGCAACTAAATCTGAAATTGTTAACAAGATTGTATAAGCAACTAAAGTCCTTTTGAAAAATTTCCCAAAACACTTTTAATTCTGAAAATAAAATCTAAGCTATAGATCAGAAAGCTCATCACGTTTTTAAATATTTTTGAGATTCAAACAATATTTTTCTAAATATTTTCATCCAATAACTTGGAGTTTTATTGGACTAGGTTGATTTAGGTTGATTGTGTTTTATTCTTCGTTTTTTTTAACATAAAAAATTACATATTAAAAAAAATTAAAAGCAATTTTAAAAAATCGGGAGTCTTCTCTAAGTCATGGCATTAGGCAACCGTCTAAATGGCCTAATACCTTAAGTAGCCTTCATTGATCCCGACATAACACATTGAGGTTTCAAACGTAATATATCAAGTTCATAACACAAACTTAGTGTCCATAACACATTGAGATTTCAATATGTTTTCAAGTACTTACTTAAAAAATAAAGGAAACGTAGAAAATTTACATTTTTTAAAATCTAAAGGTATATAAAAAAAATAGATAATTCCAATTTTCGGTTTCTATGTTCCAATTCTTGGTTAAATCAAACAAAATAATAGGCAAAACGTACATCAACACAATGGCAACACCACTAAATTCCACAAAGACTTTTTCTCCAACCAAAAAAGGAATGTCATTTTAGGACACATGTGGATAGGGGTGGCAAAAAAGCTCGTCGGCTCGGCTCGTAAAAGCTCGGCCTAGCTCGGACTCGGGCTCGTCGAACCACAAACACGAGCTAGGGCCGAGCTGAAAAAAAATTGAGCCGAGCTCGCTCGGCTTGTCAAAAAAATGAGCCGGCTCGTTGGGCTGGTTCTCTCGTAGGAACGAGCCAATGGCTCGTGGCTCGTCCCCAACGGTCACGATTCCAACGGTCACATTTTTTTTTGTTTTTTCTTTCATTATTTTCCTATAAATACCCTATTTCTAAACTCATTTTTTCACACTTCAATCTCTTATCTCTCATTCAATTACATACTCAATCTATTAAAAATTCTCAAATCTCAATATTAGTGTTCTAAGTAATTAGTATCTAGTATCTTATTATCTAGATATTACGCTATAATTTTCTACTTCTACTAATTTTCTACATTTCTATTTTCTAGTTTCTACGTTCTACTACATCTTCATCTTCTCCTATTTTCTTTCTTCTATTATTCCAAATGGCATACAATCGAAGTAATGATGATTTCAGTGGTCTTAATGACATTCCAATACCAAAAGATATTATTAATCAGTTTGGTGGTAGTACTGATCCAATTGATTTGGAAGACGTTCATGATGACGCCGATACACATGAAACTACCATTGGCTCTAGTACTAAACGAAAAGCCACCAAACAAAAGGCTATATGCTGGCAGCATTTTCAGTTGGTGCCGACTGGTAAACTAGTGAACGGAGTCCCTGAGTTCAAAGCACAGTGTAAACACTGTCAGGAAAAGTTTGCTTGGCACAAGGGGATAGGCACGACCCATCTAAACAGGCACTTCAAAAAGTGTCAATACAAACATAGAGGTGTGGATACAAATCAGGCACAACTTCAGTTTGGATCTCCGAGAGCCGGGTCTAGTGGTCTTGCTCTCAACAACTGGATATACTCACAAGAAGTTATGCGACACGAAGGACTGTCGGAATTGATAGCAAATGTCGAGTTTCCACTATGCTTAGTGGACAATCCTCATTGGACGTCATTCATCCAAAAATATCTACAACCAAAGTACGTTAGTATTTCTAGAAATACACTTCGTAGAGATACTATTGTTAGATATAATACTTAGAAATAAGCTATTATTAATGATATTAATAATTACAATGGGGTTGTATCTTTTATATCAGACTTATGGACAGGTTGTAACCAAAAATGATACATGGTAGCAACTGCACACTACATTGATAATAGTTGGTTAATGCATAAAAAAGTAATAGCATTTAAACAAATAGACTATCCTCATAATGGAAATAATATTTATCAAGTTTTATTAAGTGTGTTACATGAATTTAAATGTGATTCTAAAGCTCGTAGTTTTACATTTGATAATGCAGGCCCAAATAATATAGTAATTGAAAAATTAATCCAACACTGTAATCCACATTTTGATGATATTTTATTTCATATTCGTTGTGTATGTCATGTGTTTAATTTAATTGTACAAGATGGATTACAATTTATACGCCCTCAATCGGAAAAAAATTAGATTTGCTATTAATTATATTTCGGTTTCACCATCAAGAAAACAAGTTTTTGCTGCTCTATGTACAGAAAATGGGCTGCAATCAAAATATTTTGCAACTGATATTGCCAATAGGTGGAATTCAACATATCTTATGCTTGAATCGTATGAAAGTTATGAAGATCGCATTACTGTGTATTATAATGGCCGACACTCACACGGCTCAGAATATGATTTAGAATTACATGATTGGAAAATATGTGGACATGTTAGAAAATTTCTAAAAGTTTTTTACGACGCAGCAAATGCATGTTCTGGTGTTTATTACACAACTACTCCACTTGTTTTAAATCATTTCTATTATATTGCTAACAATTTTCATAGGTATAGGAATTTTGCTCTTTTTACTAGTATTATACATGTTATGGAAGCTAAATTTAGAAAATATTGAAAATAATAACCTATGTTATTTCCATTAGCATGCATCATGGATCCCCGACTTAACTTAGAGGGTACAAAAGTAACAATAATGCAATTTCAGATAAATTAACTTTTGGAAATCCAGTCACGTGTGCTAATTTAAAACAAACTTTATGTTCTATGTATGAGGTCTATGCTGAAAAGGCACAAACGTTGTACGACCCCCTAATCCAACATATACTTCGTCATCAACTGATGACATTGACTTATGGAGTTACGTCAATACACATAGGACCACTCAAGGTCAACAATTAGTTGGTTCTTCTTCTAGTTCTTCCCTTCCCTGTTCTAATGATACACCTGTAGAGTTAGGTAGGTATTTTGCACATGATGTGCTTAGTATGTTAGATGAAGAGGAGAGAAAAAACTTTGATATACTTAAATGGTGGAGACAACATCAACGTAGTTACCCAATTCTTTCCAAAATGGCACGTGATCTACTAACACCTCCGGTGTCAACTGTAGCATCAGAGACTACATTTAGTATAAGTGGCAGGGTTTTATCTGATATCAGGTCAAGACTCAAGCCGATATTTTAGAAAGTTTACTGTGTCTAAAGGATTGGGATGATGCCGAACTTCAAATTCAAGATAAAGTGGACAGAATAATATCTAAAGAACTTGAAGATTTGAATATGGATTAATCATATTCGTAGTAAGTATTATTTTGCATTAATATTTCTGTATTTGAAGAATTTTTCTTATTTTAATAAAAAATTGTACACGTAACATCTTGTTCTTGTACAATTTTAACTCCGCCTACTTTTAAAGTAACCGGTCCCAAGCCCGGAAAAAGGAAGAGGGTTTTAAATTTTACATTTTTAACATAAACGATTTTCGATATGGTATTCGTTTTTATTTTCAAATTTTAAAAAATGTAAAACACAAAAAAAAAGAGGTTGATTTTAAATCTTTAATTTTTAACATAAATGATTTTTTATTTCTACTTTCTTTTTTATTTTCAAATTTCTTTTTTATTTTCAAATTCAAAAAAAAAAAACAAAAACATAATCAAATATGAGGATTTTAAAAAATATAATCAAGATGATTCAATAAAAATTTTAACATAAAGATAAATATTTAATCTTTAACATAAAGATAATAAAGATAAATCTTTAATCTTTAACATAAAGATAAAGAAAAATAAAGGATTCATTTTAAATATTTACATTTTTTTCTTTAACAAAATAAATAAAAATTAGAATATAATGATTTATTTTCAAATTTTAAACAAAAAAAAAACAAAAAAAGCTCGGCTCGGCCCGACTCGTTCGGCCCACGAACCCGTGGGCCGAACCAAGCCCACGATTTGGAGACGAACCGAGCTCGTGATTTACGGGCTGAGCTGGCTCGGCTCGGCCCATTGCCATGCCTGCATGCGGATAGCCGCCATAACTGCCTTTAGCAAGAACCCTACAAATTTGTTTCAGTTCTCAGGCTCCATTCCACACCTAGGGACTACTTGCTTTGCCACCCATTTGGGAACGAAAAAATTTCCCCACGGATTGAAAGTTGCTACCAAGTTATTTGGTGAATGTTAGAAAGCACGTGTACTTGCTCTGCTATTCTTCCCACGGTGTCGAAATTTCTCCATCAAATTCAAGTCGAGTCCAAGTTAGCTATCAAATATCAATATATATATATATATATATATATATATATATATATATATATATATATATATATATATATATATATATACACACACACACACATACACACACCATTGGATTGCTGCTGATGTGCAGAATATCCAATACCAAATCTTATCGTGCTTGGTTAGACAAAGGAAGGTAGACTTTGTCATTTAAGAGGTCAATCAATGGACACAATGGTTGGGGCAAGCACAAATGTCAAATAAAATATTATAGCTTGGAGTTTGAAAAAGTCTCCTTGGGAAGAAAGATGGAGTCAATCTGCTAGTGCGAGTTAACCATGCAATTCAACGGTTATCTTTTATGAAGGGTTGTTCATAAAGAGTGTTGATTCAGAAATCTTAACATGAATCTTTGGGAAAGTGCCCAGAGCAAACCAAGCTACCAAAGAGGTATCCAAGCTCAAAGATAGAGCCATTGTTTAAAGAGTGCGCAATGGTTGACTGGTTGAGGACTCTTATTATATATAACGACCAGGTTCTCTTCCATTCCCATTCTATACAAATCATAATTTCTTAATAGAAAGAGTCACTTTGAATTGCTTCAGTTAAGCAAATTTATGGAAGTTCATACTTTCTTGCACCAAAATGCAACTGTAAATGGAAGTAAACAAGCTTGCTTTATAATATCATGGCATATTCAAAACATAATTGCAGATAGATAATACAAATTTACAAAAATATCAATTTATTTGAATAAAATTAAACTTGATTTGTCAAAAAATAAAAATCGACAACATCAATCCTAAAAAATAAAATAAAAAGGGAAAATTACCTGAACAAAATCCCGACCCAGGTTCTTCGCCGTCAAAGACAACCCATTAATTAGAAATCAAACCATAAAAAATAAAACAAAAATTACAATTTAATTTTTCCTTCAAAGTTTATATGTAATCTACGTTATCTTCACCCGTGATTTTCTGTCATAGTTTGGCTTCTTGAGAGGCTTGTTCTAGCTGCGAGACTTATCCTAAAGTCGACGAGTTCTATGTTGACCCTGTCGTCGACCAACCCCATTTCTAATACCTACTTCATGATTGCTGGACGTGAATTTGGAGACATGACTTGAATTTGGATTTGGGAGAATTTCGATACAGGTTAGTTTTAGAGGGTTGGGTTGGGTAAAGATTGGGCGAGTTTAGAGGGTTTAGGGTTCTTGGATTTGGATTTAAGTTGGGAGTTTAGGTTTTATTTGGGTCCAAAATTAAGTTGGGTTTCAAAAGGGTTGAGTTCTGGTTAGGTCTGAATGGATTTGGGTTATTGGGTTTTGGTATTTGGGTTGGATTTGGATGGGTTTGGGTTTGAGTTGGGTCTAAGCTTAAGCTGGGTTTGAAAGGTTTAAATTTTGGTTGGGTCTGAATGGATTTGGATTGGGTTTGGGTTTTGAAAAGGTTTAAATTTTGGTTGGGTCTGAATGAATGTTTGGATTTAGGTTTGAGTTGGGTTCGGATTTGAGTTTGAGTTGGGTTTGGATTTGGGTTTAAGTTGGATTTGTGTTTTGGGTTTGGTTTGGGTTTAGATTTTAGGTTTGAGTTTGAGTTGGGTCCAAGCTTAAGTTGGATTTGAAAATGTTTGTATTTTGGTTGGATCTAAAGGATTTGGGTTCTTGGGTTTGGGTTTGGATTGTGTATGAGTTGGGCTGGGTTGGTTTGAAAGGTTTGGGTTTGAGCTGGGCTGGTTTGGGTTGGGTTAGGTTGGGTTTGAAGGGTTTGGGTTTTAGTTGGGTTTGAGTTTGGATTGGATTTGGAAGGGTTTGAAAAAGATTTGAATTTTGGTTGGGTTTGAATGGATTTGGGTTCTTGGGTTTGGTTAAAGTTGAGTTTGGGTTTGTGTTGGGGATTGGGGATTGGGGATTTGGGTTTGGATTTGGGTTTGGGTTTGGATTTGGATTGTGGTTAAGTTGGGTTGTGTTTGAAGGGTTTAGGTTTGGTTTTGGGTTGGATTAGAAGGGTTTGGAAAAGGTTTGAATTTTAGTTGGGTCTGAATGAATTTAGGTTCTTGGGTTTGGGTTTGGGTTTGGGTTTGGGTTTGAGTTGGGTCTAAGCTTAAGTTGGGTTTAAAAAGGTTTGAATTTTAGTTGGATCGAATGGGTTTGGGTTCTTAGGTTTGGGCTTGGGTTTGGGTTGGGTCTTGAAAGGTTTGGATTTTAGTTGGATCTAAGCTTAAGTTAGGCTTCAAAAGGTTTTTGGATTTGGGTTTTTGGGTTTGATTTTGGGTTGAGTTTTGGGTTTTGAAAAGGTTTAGGTTTGGTATAGAGGTAAAATTGGGTTTGAATTTTAGTTGGGTTTGGTTTGAAGGATTTTGGATTGGACTTGAAGAAGTCTGGTTTATTGGGTATGATTGGGATACATTGGGCTTGGGTTCTAGATTTTGTGTAGATAGATGGAATACGATAAGAGTCAGCTTGTTAACACAGCTTGCTCATTCTCTGTTGGGCTCACTTATTCCTACTATAAATAGCCTTCAACATTCTCTTTTTTTAAAAAAAAAAAAATTCAAAATTTTGTAATCATTTTGAGTTCTTTTTTTGGTCACAAAAATGCATACAATCATTTCGAGTTCTTCTTTTTTCTTCACAAAAATGGTAAAATAGTATTTGTTATTATTATATTTTTTAATTCTGTCTTTAAAATAAAAATAGGATTGTACTAAACTCTTGAATCAAATTTGATACAAAGATTTCTTTTGTATTTAATTGAGAAAATTAATTATTTCTACTTTGTACAATGAATTTCGTGTTTTAAAATACACAAATTGTTACAAATTGAAATTTTGATAAATTACAAAGTAGATAATCTTCTTGTGATTGCGTAGCTGCGGAATCTTTTGATTAACGATCCGAGTGTTGAAGACGAGGGGCCATGTGGCTTGAATCCTGGACTTCGAAACTTGTTGAAAATTTGATTTGCTCAAACCTTCAATGCTTGAACTTGGTTTGGATTTGATTTATAAAAAAGATTTTGATCTTTTTGGACATTGCTTGGACTTGCTTCAATATGAAGAATATTTTGATCTTCTTGAGATTTCCCGGGGTTTGGATTTTCTTCTGGGTTGTGGGTTTCCTCATGGACTTGCTTCTCGACTTCTGGCTTTTCTTCTCCGGAAATTTTAACTTGTGATTTCTTTTGGACTTAATGTCCTATTTATAGTTAAATCTCAAACTACCTACTTTCTATTTATAACCGCCCACTCATTCAAAATAAATATTAAATATAAAAGTGGGACATATTTTTTTTTTTACGTGGGCTTGTTTTAACACGAACATGTCATAAAAGACTTGGACTTTAATAAATTTAAATGGATAATATGTTTTTAATAGGCCAAGCCCATTTATTTATTTAATTTAATTTTTAATGTCTACAAATGCCTCCTCAAGATTTATTTATTTATTTTAAAAAAATAAATAGATAAATTTTGAATTTAAAATTTTGATTTCAAGATAAATATCACATGAGTTTGATTTTGAGTCCAACTCCTCATGTGCAAAACACAAGCATAAATTTTATTGGTTTTGAATAGTAAGGAATTGATTTGAAATAGAACTTTCATAGAGAAGTGAATTTTTATTTATTTAGTACTCGAAGTCCTTTTTTTGTGTGTGCAAAACACAAGGATAAATTTTATTGGTTTTGAATAGTAAATTAATTTGAAATAGAACTCTCATAGAGAAGTGAATTTTTATTTATTTAGTATTCGAAGTCCTTTTTTTTTAGTCCAACTTGCACCATTCATTGTCATAATTTATTGAGAAAAATTCACTCCTCCGAACCACTGCTGCAGATAGTGAAAGAGAATTGACAAAGGTGGCCACTGGAGAATGATCTAATGCCCCTAGTAGGCCAAATAAGAAGTGTCCACTGGACACTTGTCCAGTGGGCATTGGAAGCGTGTTTGACTTGTTAGTCAAATACTTTTTCATCCTCTAATGCTCATTTGACAAGTGTCCAGTGGACCAAATAAGGAATGCCCACTAAGGGCATTGATCATTCCCCGGTGGCCACTAGGAAGCAAAGGATGAGCTTTATTCTGTAAAAGTCAACTTGTTCATCAATGTATATATACACATGTACCTACATATTACATATATGGATACATGTGTGTGTCCATATATAGGTTATAGGTACGTGATTTTGTACGCATGTAGTATATGTGTATTTGGTTGTTTTGTGGTGTACAATTATTGATTAATGTGTTTATTTTTTGATGTGTACTTTCTTTTTATTTCTTTTTTTTTTTCTTTTTTTTTTGTGTTTCATGTGAAAGTGTGTATTTTGACGTGAATTGTTTTGTGTGTTTTTTTTTTTATTTTTAAATTTTGTAAATTTGAACTATTTATTTATTTATTTTAAACATTCACTAATTTTTTTTTGTTATTTTGTTGACGGAATCTTTTGAGCAGACCATAAATTTTGAGGTTCGGATGATTTTAGTTTTGAGAAATAAATATCTCCATGATAGAAGTGTTTTTAGAAGTCCAAAAGATTTTGTGTTAAAGACCAAGGACTAGAACTTTTATAGTTTAAGGCATTTTAAGTATTTGGAAGACTTGTCGTTCTAGACATTAAATCTTAAAACATTTGAAAGATTTAGTGTAAAGAACTATTTCAATTAGGTTTTTTTTGGGAAAACTTGGAAATCGAGGCTCGGAACGTATCTTTTTAGATATTTCACGAATACTCACCCTTCTAGGATAGAGGCTTAGAAGACCTGAAAATAGAGGTCCGAAACGTATCTTTTTAGATATTCCTTGGAGACTCACCCTTCTAGGATGGAGGCTTAGAGGCCCGAAACGTATCTTTTAAGATATTTCTCGGAGACTCACCATTCTAGGATGGAGGCTTAGAGGACTTGAAAATCGAGGCTCGTAACATATCTTGTAGATATTCTCTCGGGACATATCTTGTAGATATTCTCCAGAGACTCACCGTTCTAAGATGGAGGTTTAGAAGACCTGGAAATAAAATCTCGGAACGTATCTTTTTAGATATTCTCCGGAGACTCGCCTTTCTAGAATGGAGGCTTAGAATATTTACGACCCCTTTAACACACAAAATTTAATGTCTATAATTACTTTAAATTATGGGTAATTAGCACATTTCGTTCATATTCTTTGAGGCTATTGCGCAAATCGTCCATATCGTTTGAATTTTGGCATTTTGGTCCTTAAATCCACCATTCTTTGCGCAAAAGGTCCCTACCGTCTATTTCTGTGAACTTTTGTCGTTAAATCAGCACGTACAGTGTAATCTCTCATTTTCTGAAGGGTAATTTTGTCAAATTAGAAAATGTACTGTTCACTTTCCTAAATATTCTCTCTCTCCCTCCCACAATCTCTCTCTCTCTCTCTCTCTCTCTCTCTCTCTCTCTCTCTCTCTCTCTCTCAATGAAGCCCATCACCACCATTCTTATCAAGAGTATAAAGTTTATGCTCTTGAAACTAGTCCACCAATTTTGGGTATAAAGTTTAATTGAATGAGTTTCTGTAGTGATCTTTTATGGATAGTCTGGCAAATTGATTACTGGTATAAAGTTTAAACCTTTCCCTGCACTGCCGTAATTAGTAATTTCTCTTGCAGTCGAATTGTCCCCGTTCCACCTACTCCCGCCAATTGTTGCACCTTTGCATTTCGTGTCTATGAGCCGCAATCATGGCAAAGGCCCCTCCATTACAAAAACCAGTCCAACATTTTGGGATTCATGAAACGGTGCCACAAGAGGCATCAATTACACTCTTGGTTCGACATCTCCCGGAGGCCATTCCACATGATACCCTCTCCAAGCTCTTCTCTCACTTCTCACTATGGCGCCTCTTCTGTTCGTCCCTGCACTTACAGAAGGTACTCATAACGCCCCTATATTTAATTTCATAGGTTAATTAATTTCCTGCTTCAAATTATTGTGTTCTTAGCTGATTAGATGGGTGATGCTGTGTGATGATTTTTCTATTTTAGTTTTATGCAGAGCTCTGGGTGGTGGTGGGTTTCATTGTGGTAGAGAGAGAGATAGAGTATTTATGAAAGTGAACATTACATTTTGTAATTTGACAAAATTATCCTTCAGAAAATGGGAGATTACATTGTACGCGCTGATTTAACAGTAAAAGTTCACAGAAATAGACGGTATGGACCTTTTGCGCAAAGAATGGTGGATTTAAGGACCCAAATGCCAAAATTCAAACGATAGGGACGATTTGCACAATAGCCTCAAAGGATAGGGACGAAATGTACTAATTACCCTTAAATTATAGAACCCCCCAACCCCCAAAAAAATCCCCAAAGCATAAGGAAAATGACAAGGACAAAGAGATCAACCCTCTCCGTGTAGCTTTCCAAAGAACTTTTCAGAAAAGAGCATTGAATATTCCAAATGAATGAAGTCCTAAGAAGCTTAAATTTACATTCCTTTCAACGAGAAACGTTTCCTCTTTAGAGCGTGGAGAGAAGATACCTAGGACAATTTTAGTTTCAAAAGACAGTAATTCCGGAGATCAAGCATCTCGAGGACTTGAAAGAACTCTTCTTCTGAAAGATAGCAGTTCTGAAGATCAGGTATGATTAAAAAAAATCAATTTTTTAATGTATCAACTTTTGACTTCAGACAACCCTTTCTTTGGTACACTGTCGAAAGCAGTTAATATGACTGAAAAACTTCAAGCTATTCAAAACAACCACAAACCCTGTGCTGAAACTTCTAAAATGGACTTGAGCATCCAGGATATATCTTTAGATGACGAAAATTTAGACACGTCGCCTCAAACACGAAATGCAGGTGTATATATGTTTGTTATTATTTTACCTGACTGTTTGATATATCGGTGCGAACTTCCATTCATTATTTTTTTGTAGGATTTCCAAAAATTCCCTAAGAGCTGAATTTCTACACAATTCCAAGTCATTCACTTGATCAGACCAGCGATAATCTTGACATGATTGATGCGCTTGATGGGATTGATGGCCTTAATGGTTCGAAAGATCTTCCCTGCAATTATCCTAGTCATATCAGTAGTGGTATTTTGGCATCTAAGCTAACAGATATCAATGATGAGGGAGAAGTAAATTCTGAAACTTCAGTAGTCATGATTTTGGAGAACAGACAAGAAGCAAATGTTACCCCATCTTCGTTGTCTTTGATTGTCATTCCTACTTCAAATATAAACAATCGTGGGATTGCGCCAATTTGTTCTTCCATATCTGAGCTTCCGCTTAGAATTACTGAAGACTCTTCTTTTCTAAAAGATGTTTTTCGAGAAGCCATGACTAAGTATCTTAAGAAGTCATTCAAGAATATAATAAAACACGGTTTTTCAAATCTTAGGACTTAGTGGGCTAAAAGCAATCAGAGACTTCAAAACTTGATCACCGAATCATTTCAAGCAGATCCAGCACCTTTGACAAAGCGTATGGAAGTATTTCTTAAAAGAATTAATGCTTATCTTTCTAAAAGAAAGAAAATCTTAGAGTGTCTGACTTTAGATGAAATGGACCAGCAATTGGAGTCTTTGAACAGTTAAGTAGATGTAGAGACAGTCGTCTTTTCTTCTTTGAAAATAAGACTGACCAATTGGCTTCCCAGCTGGACAAACTCCGTGATAAACTTCAGACTCGTAAGGAAAATCTGGATAAAATAGATGACACCAGGATCACTCTGGAACAAGAACAAATTAGAAATATCACCAATGTGGAATCTATCGATCAGGAGAAGAAGACTCTTGAAGACAACTTCTTGCGATTGGCTGAAAGTTATTGATCTTTTGAGCTGAAACTCTACATTTCTTCTTCTTTCTTTTTTTAATCTCTTTTGTATCATCATTTTTTTTATGCAAAGAAAAATAAAGGGATATAAATATGATTATTGATTTTGACTGATCTTGAATTTATATATATAATTTTTTTTATTCAAGCTGTATAACTACTTCAAATTTTATAAGAATTTTGTTTTTTTTTTGTATAGTCGTTCACAGTTTATCCTCTTGCGGTCAGGAGCATTAAATTTTTTTTACATAAGAAAATAAAACAAACTTTAATCGTAAAAATTCTTCAGAAATTATCTATTAATAGGTCCAATCTGCAGTCCATCTTTGTCCACGATCTTGTATGTCCCATTGGTGAATACATGGGTAACGACAAACGGACCATCCCATTTAAGTTGAAACTTGCCCCCTGCCTTTTTTGTAATTATGATAGGCCTGTGTACTGAAAGTACTAAATCTCCAACTTGAATGAAAGGCCGTACCTTTTTATTGAAAGATTTTGCCATCCTAGCTTGATAACATTGCAGGTGCATTTGAGCTTCTAATCTCTTGTCATCCAAAGCTTCCAACTCCTCAAGTCGAAGACGGACATTTTTCTCTATCGTCAATCCTTCTTGATGGCAATTTGCAATGATGGTATTCTGGCAGTCAGTACATGTGGACAAATAGGAGGGTTTGGAAGCGTCTGGACAGAGTTTTGATTAATTCACTGGTTGCCTTCTTTTGTTCTTAGTTTTTAGTTCGTCATCTGAACCGAAACACTTCTGATCACTCACATCTTTTATTTCGACTTAGTATTATACCTAGATTGGTGTTATGTGAGGACAATTTGCAACTTAATCAGACTCCTACTTTGACTAAGGTGCGAGAAGTTATTTTCAGTATTGATCCAGACAGTGTCGCCAGGCCAGATGGGTTTTCATCTCACTTTTTTCAGGTCTGTTGGGACATAATATCATATGATGTGTTTCAAGCAGTCTTGGACTTCTTTGCTGGAGGGCACCTACCTAGGAGTTTTGCAGCTACTTCTATTGTCTTACTTCCAAAACAGGACAATGCTTGTAGGTGATCAGAGTTTCATCATATTAGCTTATGTACAGTGTTTAATAAGTTGATTATGAAACTGATGAACTCGTGATTGAGTACTTTACTACATTAGATCATCTCAGCTCCTCAGGCAGATTCATCTCGAGACGGCTCATTGGGAATAATGTCCTTCTTGCACAAGTGTTACTACATACACTTGATACTAAAGTGCGAAGGAGTAATATTATCCTCAAGCTTGATATGGCTAAGGCCTATGACCGCATGGATTGGAGCTTCTTGATATCCATTATGGAGGGTTTTAGGTTCAATGCTCTTTGGATTGATCGAATATGGAGGTGTATTTCAGAGTGTCGATTCTCAATCCTGCTTAATGGCAGACCATGTAGTTTTTTCTCATCATCTCAGGGGCTCAGACATGGTGATCTCATATCTCCATCGTCGTTTATTATTTCTGCAGATTATTTTTCACGACTACTCACTCAGCAGTATCAGCATATTCCTTCGATGGCATATAGACATAGAAGTGATGCTCTTATCTCTCATTTGTCCTTTGCAGATGATATGATTATTTCTACCAATGGCCAGAAACAGTCTATTAGACGAGTATTATAATGTATTGAGCACTATGATGGGACTTATGGGCAGTTGGTGAACAGAGATAAGAGCAGGATTATCTTACCTAAGAGATTTCTACTAGACAGATACACAAGCTAAAGAATCTGACAGGGTTTCGTCATCAGCAACATTCATTCACTTATCTTGGAGTTACTTTATTTAAAGGAGTCAAAAAGATCTTATTGTATGATGACTTAGTCCAAAAAGTCCAGAGTAGGATTTCTGGCTGGACCTCGAGGCTCCTATCATTTGGATGATATCATCTATTCTTCTCTATCTCTTTCAGATTATAAAGCCTTCCAAGGCTATATTGAAGAAATTAGAGGGCATATTTGCTAGGTTCCTTTAGGACTCCAGAGATGATGCACACAGATTACGTTGGAGGAGATGGAAGGATCTTTGTATTCTTACTGAGGAGGGTGGACTGTGCTTTAGGAGACTGCATGATGTTGTTGATACATTCTCCCTAAAGATCTGGTGGTTATTTAGATCTCAGCGGTCATTATAGACTTAGTTTTTACTGAGTAAATATTGTTAGTGTACCCATTCGTTGCTGGTTACTATTCTTTATTATGCTTCATCTGTATAGAAGATGCTGAAGCACATAGGCCCATAGGTAGAGATACACATTGCTTGGCAGTTAAGGCGTGGGTAGATATTATTTTGGCATGACTGCTGGATGGGTGAGTCTACATTAATTTATCACTACCCACACTTGACACATTCTTCTACCCAGGTTATAAACTTAGTTAATGATATTGGATAAAACATTGACAGACTTCCTCAGCTATTACCATATATTATTGCTTAGCAGATAGGGATCATCACTATCACTGTTGAGGTGCATGATCAGATTATGTGCAAGGATACTTAGGATGGTAGATTTACTACCAAGTTTGCATGGCAACTAGTTCGCACGAGGCATACTATTCAGGCTGTATACAACATGATTTGGAGTTCCATTATCCCGACGAATGTCTCTTTCTTCTACTGGAGACTATGGTAATGTCTTATTCTAGTTGATGTTGTGATTCAGAGGTAGATTAGGAGTCATATGGCTTCTCGTTGTCAGTGTTTCTCGACTATTAAGACTATTCAGCATTTATTTATTGACAGTTGTATTGCCTATCAGGTTTGGTGCCACTTTTCTGACATTTTTTATATAACCCTTCAGCCGATGGAAGATTTTCAGTATCGCTTTTAGTCTTGGCGTTTCTTGGGTCAGTTTGTCAGGCAGGGTTATATTCACACGATCATTCTTTTTTAGTTTCTCTGGTTTATTTGGACTGCAAGAAATGATGTGAAGTACTGAAAGATCTCTATGGAGCCAAGACGGATCATCTGGAGAGTATACCTTACTATCTCCCTACTACATACAAGCCGTTTATTTCGAGTTATTCATTGGCGAGTGGATATGGATATTGTTCTTCTTTTTTGTATCTTTCTTACTACTTCATCGCTTCCTCTCCCTGTTTTGGTTTATTGGCGTACTCCACCAGTGAGATTTTACAATGTCAACATTGATGGATGCATCAAAGATGAATTTGTGAGTTGATGGTGAATTATTATGGATTCATCACGTCAGTGTGTTCGCGTCTTCTTCTCTTCATATATAAAGTGCCCTATTTTGGAGGCTGAGCTCAGAGCTATTTTTTACGGTATCATTATTTCTCAAAGGATTGCACTCTTAGATTTATGGACAGATGTCGACTCTACTTTAGCCATTCACTGCATTACCAGAGGTGGATGACCTTGGTCTATTCAGGTGACTCTTCGTCACATCAGAAATCTCTTTGCCTTCGACCGTGATATCATTTCTCATATTTATCGCGAGGGCAACCAGGTGGCTGACTTACTTGCTTCAGAGGGTTAAGATCATCATTGCTATTTTGAGTCAGCGCTCAGGACTTACTGCAGCACTACCGCAGTTTAGTTCAGATTGATAGACATGAGCTTCCTACAGTTAGGAGTCTATAGATTTTTTTAGGACTTATTGTTTGGGATGTAGTACCTCCTTATTTATTGCTTTATTATTTATTCATTTATTTGTCTTCTTTAGCTATTCTTATTGGAGGTCAGGTTTTATGTCCCCTCCCTTGTATTTTTTTTATAAGTTATTAATATATGGTTGGGGTATCCGAACCTCCCATCCTCTCCTGGTGGAGGCCTTACAACCATACTGAGAATGTGATGGTGCGTTGATAAAAAAAAATGATCATGTTGTCTACATAAACAATTAGCGCTGTCACTTTTCCATATTGGTGCTTTAGGAAAAATGTATAGTCTGAGTTACTCTGCTGAAACCCAAATTATTTCATAGCTGCACTGAATCAACCAAACCATGCACAGGGTGATTATTTTAACCCATATAAGGCATTTTGTAGCTTGCATGCTACTTTATATTCTGAAGTTGTCGAGTTCCATGAAAACTTCTTCTTCTAAATTACCATGGAGGAATGCGTTCTTCACATCAAATTGGTATAATGGCCAATCTAAATTTGTTGCAAGAGATGACAAAACTTTAACAGTGTTTAGTTTTACTACTGGTGAGAAAGTTTCTTGGTAATCTATACCATACGTCAGTGTGTAGCCCTTTACCACGGGCCTCGTTTTGTACCTATCAATAGATCCATCAGCATTATATTTAATGGAGAAGACCCATTTGCATTCTAATGTTTTCTTTCCTTCTTGGATATTTAGAAATATAACTTTATTCTTTAGGAAGATAGAGTCTATGTCTTCTTTGATGGCTTAGATGATTAGGTGGATAAGGTTCGAAGTGATGTTCTTCAGTTACAACCCTTCCCTACAATTGAGCAGGCGTATGCTGATGTCCAGCGTGAAGACATTAGGCAAGCAGTAATGACATCTTCTGGTAACATTGCTCTAGTTGCAGTTCTTGATAATCTATACCATACGTCTGTGTATACCTCTTTGCCACGAACCTCGTGTTGTACCTATCAATGGATCCATTAGCATTATATTTGATGGAGAAGGCCCATTTGCACCCTACTGCTTTCTTTTCTTCGGGCAATGAGACTCCAAGTCTTCTTTTTTTTAAGACCTTCAATTCTTCTTTTATCGTTTGACTCCATTGTGGATCAAGTAATACCTCTTCTACATTTCGAAAAATGTAATCTGAGGATAGTTTCTGTACAAAGGCCTTGAGTTGTTCGGATAGCCTGTGAGTGGGCACATAGTTGGCAATAGGATATTTGGATCTTCTATCTTCCTCTTTCAAAGAGTATCGACTTGGTGGTATGCCACAGTTTTGTCTGAAGGGCAACACATATTGCATAGTAATATTTATGTTATTAGCAAAATAGGATTTGGTAGAGGAACTTACCTCAGTTATATTCTCATGAGAGGGTCCTTCGAGTACTAAAAAGGGGAAACCATCATTTGTTGTTGCATCACTTGAAGCCATATTACTGACAGGTATAGGTGCTTCATTATATTCAATATTGCATGGTTCTTCAAGTGTTGGTTCTACTACTGGAGAGCATTGCTCAGTTGGCCTTATCTCAGTATTTTCATCATTACGTTGTTTTGAGTCACCTTACGAAGGATAGAATGTCTCTGCTTTGAGAAAGGTGACATCCATGGTGATGTATGTTCATTTAGTGATGGGGTCAAAGTATCGATACCCTTTTTGATGCAGAGCATATCCCTAGAAGAGACATCGAACTGCACATGGATCCAACTTGATTCATTGGTTTTTATGGAGATGAACAAAGGCAACACATCCAAAGATTCGAGGAGTGAGCATTAACACAATAGGTAAAGATGTATGGCTCAAGAGAGTCTGTAAGGGAGTCTGAAAATGTAGGACTTTGGAAGGAATTGTATTGAGTAAATATGTAGATGTGGCAACTACATCATCCCAATGCCGTGAAGGCACATGTGCTCCAATCAACAATGCTCGTGTCATCTCTAAGAAATGTCAATTTTTCCTCTCGGCAATGCCATTTTGTTGAGGATTCTGAGTCCGTGAGGTTTCATGAATGAGGCCATGGCATTGGAAGTAAGCTTGAAATTTTGTATTGACATATTCACCTCCAATATCGATACAAATGGCCTTAATCTTAGATAAAAATTGTGTTTGAATCATTACATGAAACGATTGAAAACACGCCAAACACTTCATCTTTCCATTTAACATAAATACAACTATGTCATTCAAGTGAAATCATCAACAAAATGACAAACCATTTATTTCTAGATGGATTAATAACAGGGGACATCCGAATGAATTAAAGAAAAATGCATGTCTCTTTTTGTGTGGCTCACGGGGTAAGGAACTCTATAACTTTTTTGCTACAATACATGTCTCACATTAGCATTTGCAATACGAGTTCTCCTGGGATGAGTGATGTGTGAGAAATCATAAGAATCAAAAGTCATGTGATACCGGAGTTTATAATCCACATGCTATCATCATGACATGTAACCAACGCTTGTCCACAGTTACCTTGATCACTGAGTGGTGTGAAATGATATGTCAATTCTCGTTGAGTAGTAAGAAATAGTTGTGGTTTGGCACTTGCAACATCTGCTCTCCCCGTGCTTTAATTTGTGCTAGTCCTCTCACGTTTTTTTGTGCCTGAAAATCATTCCACCACTCAAAATACCCATATAACTTAAAGCAAGTTTCACGGGTATGTTTCATTTTTCCACAATGGGTGCATTCTCCTCCATCAGATTGAGGTTTTGATTTTGGTTTTTCGGGTTTGAATCCTTTAGATGCCATAACCACACCTGGAGCAATGTCACCAGTGGATGTCGTTACTGCTTTCTTAATGTCTTCACATTGGACATAAAGCGTACGCCTGCTCAAGAACATCACTTCAAACCTTGTCCAACTGATCATCTAAGCCATCTAGGAAGACATAGACTCTATCTTCCTGTAGAATGGATTTTTATTTTTCAAAATATCCCCTGCACATTTCATTGGGTTAGGATGACGAAAATCAATTTCACGCCATAAACCTTGAAGATCAGTGTAATATTTGTAATTGGATCCACTCGCCTGCCTCATGTGAGTTACACGACGCCGAAGGTCATATACTTGGGATCTATCAGTCCCATCAAAAAAAAGTTGTAGCAATCGAGTCCCATACCTGTTTAGTAGTGGAAAATCAAATAAAATTACCAATTAATGAGGGGTCCATCGAGTTGATCAGCCATAATGACAATGGCATTTTCAGTTCTCCATTTCCATAAAAATGGATTGGTTTTGAGAGGTTCTGGAGAGTCGTCAGTAATATATCCCAGTTTTCTTTCCTGAGATATACATCTCAACAACTTGGGACCATAAGGCATAGTTGGAACCATGCACCTTAATGCCAATATGAGCACTCGAAGAATCGGATGGGTTTTGAGAGGAGGTCTGGTCTTTGGTCAAGACCTCTGTTATTTTAGTTGTCCATTCGTCGAGAGTGGACTCTGCCATGGTTTCCGAGGGCAAGAGTTTCTGATCAATAGGTGGACGAAGCAAAGATCCCTAGAACTGTCTCTGATACCATGTCAAAAGTTTCTGTTTCAATTGTCTTGCAATATCAGAGTATACAAGCAAATGTAGATACATGAGAAGCTATTCTAAGATATACATGATCTAAGGATATAACTATGGTTGACCCTTTAAGTAAGGAATTTTACAATGAAATGATTTCTATAAATAATCTGATTTTATCCTTGTATGACTGATCATGCCAACAAAATATTTGGTAATCACCTTTCCTTTCCACCAAAAATCGATTTTTGGCAATTTTTTCTTCCAACAGTAATAAAGGCACACATACAATTGCAAACAACAGGTAATATAATCTCCACCCTTATTTATTTACAATTGGGTTCTTTTACTGTTGGCATTTGAGGCAAATTCCCAACAATCTCCACATTGTCAAAAAATGAGCCAAAACTTTTGACATTTATACTATAGCTCTTGATCACGATTCTTGAAAAAAAAAACCGATTAGCTTTGACAGACTCAATTATCAAAATAGAGAATTAACATACTCTACCATATAAGTATAATCACTTAGAAAAAATAAATTCTAAGAATTTCATCGACTCGTGTCGAATAAATATGCTGAAAAATTATGGTGCAACTCTCTTGCTTGACTTACCTGAAAGTTCATTAGCCATCAACATCAATTCCATCACACACCTTGCATTAATCTCAAGTCAATGTCTATATGCAAACATATGAACCCGCTAGTAGTAACACATCATCTATCATGACAATTAGCACATGCCATGAGAATGTAAATATCTCACTCAAGAGACATTCGCCCATAAAAAGAGATACACTATCTTTATTTGACTTCGAGCAGTTAGTCCGCTCCACCTTTTGGACAATTTTTTCTCATGTAACCAAGTTATCTACAGTTCCAACAAAATATTTTCATTTTCATGGAGTTATTATTCTTCCATTTTTCAGCAATATTACTTCCATCACTCAACCTTCTTTCTTCATAAATCAATTTACTTGTAACTTTTGCAAAATTCACAGTTTCTTTTTCATACATCAAAATTAGTTAGATGTGTTCATAAAAAGATGGAAGAAATCATATAAGTCTTAAGCTTTTATCCTCATCATCAATTTTAACTCCAGTACTCTCCAGTTAATAAACTTAGGTGATTTGAAATGTTCGTACATGCATTCATTCGCAAAGAATGAAAATGTTCCTACAAATACAATCGATTTGAAAGACTCTTTGTTTGATACAACTGTTCAAATTTTTCCCAAAGTTCATTTGCAGCATTTCCACGAATATTTGCAAGAATATTTTTAATTAGACAGAGATGTATCGTACTTGCAGCTTTCAAATTCAAATCAATCATTTCATACTGGATTTTTCAGTATCTTTGTCGAAAATAGGGGCTGGTTTTCCTTTCAAAGCTATGTGCAGTCCATACTGAATCAAAACACCATTGACTTGTACTTGCCACATACCAAAATTGATTCTCCCATCAAATTTCTGCACGTTATATTTGACGGACATATCTTCTCTATGCGTCAACACTCCGAACGATCTGACTCTTTGATACCACTGTTGGGAATTGAGATCGATTTTTTTATTGTCCACAAGATTTTTGTTCGAATGAAAAATAACGAGACAAACAATATAAAAAGATAGAGAAAAATTATACATCAATTTATAATAGACGTATGCTAAGATTTTACCTAATTTACTCGATAAAATTCAGCTGTCCAAGGTGAAATTCTGCCAGTTTGCATCCAAAATTTCATTCCAGTTAAGAGACAATATTTGGTGAGTACAAAAATTTCCTTTCCAATACCAAAAATAAATTTTTAGCATCTTTTTCTTCCAACACGTGCACAATTGCAAACAAAAGTTTTATATATTCTCCATTCTTATTTATTTGCAACTGAGGCTCTTTTACTTTGAACATTTGAGGCAATTTTCCAACATCATTTGGGCATCAAGTAGTGAGGGGTAACCATTTGAGCTTGGTCCCTGATCTCTAGATTTCGAACTAAATACAATTCTTCGTTTGGACTCTTGGCACTGGATACTGCAATATGATACTATTGGGTTATCCGTTATAGTTAATCTTAAGCAATAATTATTCTTATTTTGATTTAAACTTAGGCACTCAGACATGAACTAGTGTTATATATCTTGAACATGGGTCAGCATTAATGGGATGGGAGCTTTTGCATTGTATTATTGTTATGGTTTTAACCCCCCAAACCTAATGAATTAAAACCACAGTCAGCTCCACACTTCAAATTAACAACACAAACCGTCAACCAAGGAAAAATTGAACATTAGAGACAAATAACAGCAATATAAATGCAATTTTGATTAATTGTAGATGCTATTACATGAGTCATTAATTACTAAATACTATTTCATTGCAGAAATTACAAATTAAAAGGAACAACTGAATATAAAATTGAAGAGAATGATAGAGATGATACTGAAAAGAAGATCAAGAAAAGAGCAGAAATAAAGACAGAAGGGGTAAAGAGCAGATTCGGAGAAGATTTAAAGAAATAGAAAGAATTCAAATTCAAAGATAGAGAGAGGCGAGTGAGAAGAAGGGATGAGGGGATAGGTTTTGCAACCAATTTCAACAATATTCTTCACCATTTTCTCTACCAATGTGCTAGCTATTTATAGAGATAAGTAGAATATTCTAGAATGACTAAGTGCAAGTCAGTCAGGTATGTAAGGGTAGTGAGAAAATGATCTAACCATGACAGTTATTTATCATGCTCTCTCAGTATAGACATGATGATGTACGTACGTAAATATAAATACTTAATTAAGTTGTGATTACCTTCTCAGTTCCATGTATGTCCAGTGAATTGCCATTTGCCTATAGGTGCCTCGTCTCGGTTTGATGAGTATTTACTCGCAAGTTTGTTTCTTTAGCATAATGTATATTGAATTGAACCTTAATTTCTTGAGCTTTTTGTTTCACCCATATCCTTGAGATGACGTATTGGCATGGGTGGATTTAGGAGGGGGTGGAAAAAATTGTTTTTGTAGTGTAAAAAAAAATTTAGTAACAACCTCGTCTCAAAAAAATTCTAGATCCGTCCCAAAGTTGGTTCTTTGATACTCAATCGACGTGCCCTATTCAAACCAAACACAGAAAAACTAATAAAATATGTGCATTATTTTACGTATAGATAAACAATAGCAACAATATATTCGTGATTAACGTACAAATTTCTATGCATATTTTTTCTTAATCCTCACGAAAAGTGGAAAGAGAAAAATGTAAGTATAATTACCCACACACCAAAGAAAGTAAGGTGTAATATTTCAAAATCAAAATTTTAATTTATACTTGATTCTTCTATTTAAATCGAGATATAGGCGTATCTCTTATTAAGTCCTTATTTGATTATGTTTAAATTATAATTTAAATAGATCAAACACACTTTCTATCAACACATTTCGTAAGACTCATAACTTACTATCCACTTATTATCCATACATTCTATAAGATTTATAATTTATAAGTACTTAAAAAACAATTTTAACATCGTCAAACATGCACTGAGACCGGAACGGAATTTTTCGAACCTGATTTTTCATGAGAGGTCACTAATTTGTATTATAAAATATGCACATTAGACAATTACTTAGACAATTTTTATAATATACTCAGTCCGTCCAATTTCGTGTGAAAAACAAAATCAGTCTATATAAATAGGACGAATGAATTAGATATACTAGTCATTGATCTACAAATTTCCTAATAATCCTCACAAAAAGTACTAGAAAGGAAAAGAAATAAAGTATAGAATCCGCTCCAAAAAGTAATGTGTAATATTTCAAAATCAAACCATCATTTGCTTTTACATTGAAAATTTTCCTTTGGGTATAGAACAATGTTGGTCCTTTTAACTTTCATTGAAGTTTCAAATGGATCATCCAATTTAATTTTGTTTTAATTTGATCACTAATGTTTTTATTGGAATTATATCACTACACTCACTTTATTTGTATAATTATTGAAATACCTACGTGAATAACAGTAAATCTGACACGACAATCTTTTGCATAAAAGTATAATATTGACGCATCACACAAACTACAATACGTTTGAACTAATAAAATCACAATTTCACAAGACGTTTTTGGAAAAAAATAACTTAAGGTTTAAACGACTAAATTTTATTGAAAATAAATTTAAAAGAAAGGAGAAACACTAAGCTACTTAATTGCTATATTTAATAATTACAAGTAAAAAATTTAGAACACAAAAGTATTATGAATTGATTCTTCACAAATGATCTTATAAAATTTTGTTTTTCAAAATTCAAATTATGAAAGTTAATTTAAAGGGGATCTTTCTCATTAATTCTTAAGTATTATCTGTAATTAATAACGATAAAAGTGGAAATTAAAAAAATAAAAAATAAAAATCTGACACTTAGTTCAATAAACCTTAATTGAAGGGCTTGATAATAAATGTAAAAGTAGCCACAAAGGCAAAAGGGCAGAAGTTACCGTTTGAGCCCAAACGCGGAACTACGAGTTTTCATCCTACGGCCGAGATTTAGTAGCCGTTGTTTTCAAATTAAATGAAAGAAATATTGTTGTTTCAGACAGACATATATCCGCCGTTTACGTTTTTCTTCAAGCAATTTTCCCCTATAGTGATCCTCCTTCTGATTCAGCAGAAGAATTTCAATCGCAAGAAGATATACAAATTACAATTAGAGAGAGAGAGAGAGATCGGGTTTTCTTTTTTTTGGTCTCTCTCTTTTTCTTTCGGGTTTTCTTTTTTTTTGGTCTCTCTCTTTTTCTTTCGGATTTACAAGAGAGTAAACTTTCTCGCTGAATTTAGAGTACAGAATTTTCTGGGTTTTTCTTGATTTTGAAGGTGGTTGTCTATTCTTTTTCTTTTTATAATTTTACGATCTGGGTTTTTGTTCTTGAGCCTTGAATCTTGATTGATTGTTTCATTTTAATTTAATCCTTTTTACCGAATTTTTTTGGGTTTTTCTGTTGATTGGTTTATTGAATTCTTTAATGGGTCTATGATTTGATTTTTTCAATTTTTGTAGCTGTTTTGAAAGACCATCAAGATGGGTGGATCGGATGAGAACTTTCCGGGCGTGATCAGGCCTTCAAACATTCAAGGTAATATAATATTAAATTTAAAAAAAAAAAAAGTTAAAATTTTAAGAAGTCAGCACTTAATTAATTCTTATTCAGTTTCTCGATTTCTTGTAATTAGTAAATTTCTTTTCCACAAAATCCCAATCATGAGAAGGAGGAAAATCACAATTTTATTGATGATCAATAGGTGGGTTGAGGCCTGCAGGAGCCGGGCAAACTAGGAGGGCACTGGGTACAATCAATAAGAACATAATTGCACCTCCCCCTTATGCATGTGCTGTCCAAAAGAGAGGCGTTTTAACGGAGTATGAATTTCGTAAACCCGACTCTTTGATGTTCTTAGACCAATTTTTAGTTCATCCCAGAGTTTTTTTTTTTCAGGAAAAATGCTGCTGGAAATAAGAATCCTGCCATTCCCGTTCATCGACCAGTCACAAGGTTAGTTAAAATGATCATTCTTGAATTCATGTTTTTTACTGCATTCATTTGTATTATTTTTTTGCCTTTCTTGGGAAAAAAAATAAAAGATATACGTGTTTTACCAAATGTAAATTTACTTTCTAAAGAATGTTGGTGCATTTTTCAGGAAGTTTGCTGCACAAATGGCTGGCAATCAGCAGCAGCAATCTATCGAGGTATAACTTTATAGGATCTTTTTATTTATTATTCAAATTTGTATTGAGTTCTTACCGTGCCTGAGATATCTCGAACTGTGCCATCGTAGGAAGTCAAGCCATCTGAAGACTGCCTTATTATTGATGCAGACGAGGCCACGGCTGACTTTGATATGCCAATGTTTGTTCAACACACAGAAGCTATGCTGCAAGAAATTGATCAGATGGTATATTATTTTCTGCTTGATTTTGTTACTACAAGTTATCTTTTAGATGGCATCTTTGATCTTGTGCAATATGATTTAGGAGGCTGAAATTGAAATGGAAGACATCAATGTGGAGGAGCCAGTTGTGGACATAGACAATGGTGATAAGAAGAATCCACTTGCAGTAGTCGAGTATATTGATGATATATATGCATACTATAAGAAGACAGAGGTGAAATTTTGTCGGTTTTCCTTTATTTTTGAACCCTTTTGTCACTTATATTTTTTATTATTGACCTGTTCATTATGGTTCCGTTAATGATGCTTCGTGCTTAAACTAATTGAACCTGTAAAAATGCTCAGTCATTATATACAATGTGCAAAAAAAATCTGTGCCTGTGATTTCTATTATTTTGCAGTGTTTAAGCTGTGTCCCAGCGAACTATATGGCACAGCAATTTGATATTAATGAAAGGATGAGAGGTATTCTCATTGATTGGCTGATTGAGGTAAATGAAATGATGTACCATTTTGGGTCTCTTTATGAAATCGAATAAAGCAGTTGAACCTCTTTAATATTACGATATGCGTAGGTGCATTACAAGTTCGAGCTGATGGATGAGACCTTATATTTAACTGTCAATCTCATCGATAGATTTTTAGCAGTCCAGCCAGTAGTGAGAAAGAAACTCCAGCTTGTTGGGGTGACGGCTATGCTTCTTGCTTGCAAGTATGAAGAAGTTTCTGTTCCCGTTGTGGAAGATCTCGTATTGATTTCTGACAAAGCTTACTCTAGAAACGAAGTTCTTGATATGGTGTGTTATAATTTGATACTTGCTCTTGTAATGTCATATTTTTTCCGCGTGTAACAGTTTCCTTGTGTGGTTCCGGCAGGAGAAATTGATGATCAATACCTTGCAGTTCAATCTTTCAGTACCAACTCCTTATGTGTTCATGATACGATTTCTCAAAGCTGCTCAATCTTATAAAAAGGTACTTTGATATTATAATTGCAATAGTGTCCAATACTACTTACAAAACATGCCTTTTGGTGTATGTGATTTTTACCCACAATGTACTTTACAAATCATGACATGTTCTTTTTGAACTTTGAACTAGTTGGAGCTGCTATCCTTCTTCATGATCGAATTGTGCCTGGTCGAGTATGAGATGCTTAGATTCCCACCGTCTTTACTAGCAGCTGCTGCTATCTTTGCTGCTCAATGTACTCTCAGAGGGCCAAAGCAGTGGAGTAAGACTTGCGAGAAGCATACAAATTACATTGAAGACGATCTTCTGTGAGTAGAGCTTGTCCTACTTTAAATAAAACTTCAATGAAATGTTAATGATCGAGTAAAAATGAACAAAATGTTTTGTAGGGATTGTGCAAAACTCATGGTATGTTTCCACCAAAAGGCAAGAACCGGGAAGCTTACTGGCGTGCACAAAAAATATAGTACATACAAATATGGGTATGCAGCTAAAGCAGAACCTGCTGCTTTTCTTCTAGATTATTAGAACGATTTTATGGGTTCACTGTGGCGAAGTAACTTGCTTTGATGCAATAGAGAATTGGGTTGGGGTCGAGTTGCAATCTAGCAACATAAGTTGCCCCTTCTTGGGTGGTGGTTGTTTCATATCGATGGTTTTTTATGATTCTGTTTACGTGTCTTGTTTGATAGTATTTTGTATGTTTTTTTTTGTTGTTTCACATGGAACATATATTGGGCACTATATTCCAGGGAGTTTGTCCTCCTCATGTTTCATGTGCCTAAAATTCTTATTTGAACCCTTTCATTTCAGTTTTAACATAAATAATTTGTCTTGTAAAAACTGGTGTTAAGCAAAATGAACTCAACCCAATTGGAGAGGCCTCAATTAGGGCCCAGTTAGCTATTTGGTAGAATTGTTGTGGATTTTTTCATAAATAAACAACTTTTTGAAAATAATTTTAATTCTATCAACTTAACAAATTTATTATAAAAATACTACATTCTTAAAATTATATTAATTAATAGAATAATAAATTAAAATCAAATCTATACATCAAAAGATATTTCCACGTGAATTCACCCAAATTTGCTTCTTGAGTCATTGATTATTTGTACGATAAATCCTTCATCTTTATAATATTTTCATTTTAGTTCCTATACTTCCTCTTTCATTTCAATTTCATCATCTTTTATTTGCAACCTAAGTCCTTCAACTTTTAATTTTTTGTAACTTGATCCCAATATTTATACTTTTATTTCAATTTAGTCCTTTATAGTATCACCATTTGATACACCTATGTTACAAATAATATTGTATATCAATGATTGATACAAATGTTACAAATGATATTTTGTAACAATCTGTGTTACAAATTGAAATGTAAATTATCAATGATACAAAATATCAATTCATGTAACATGTGTTGTGTAAAATAACATAATATAATATATGTAATATATTCAGTGATACAAAATATCATTTGTAATAGTGATACAAAGTATCAAACAATGATACACAATATCATTTGTAAAATCTGTATCAGATCGCGATACTAAACAGAAACTGTTATAACTGTTACAACTGCAAAATCAACTATAAATTTCAATAAGTTCGTATTAATATACACATTGAACTCTAAAAATCTATTGATACTATATAACATCAGTATGATATAGATATGTAACACAATATCAAATTTAACAAATAAAACTATTGATTTCATCATATGTAACATACGTAACATGAGTGATACAGAATACCAATTCATGTAACATGTGATGTGTAAAATAACATAATATAATATGTAACATATTCAGTAATACAAAATATCATTGTAACATCTGTATCATATAGTAATACTATAATAGACTAAATTGATATAAAAGTATAAATATGGGGATCGACTTGTAAAAATATAAAAGTTGAAGGACTTGAGTTGCAAATAAAATAGGACAAAATTGAAATGAAAGAGGAAGTACAAGGAGTAAAGTGGAGATATTATAAAGATGAAGGACTTATTGTGCAAATAATTAATTTATTATTTTATTAATTAATATAGTATTAATTATGTAGTATTTTTAAAATAATTTTGTTAAGTTGTTAGATTTGAAATTATTTTAAGATTGGTAAGTAATGAGTGTAATATTACCAATTGCTGACGCTAGTCGAGCAGGGAGTTGAGTATGGCAAATTGATGACATCATTGATCCATAGTGGGCTCAAGGTATTCGAGAGTTATAAACCTTTTCAAGAATTTATTTTTAAAATAAAATAAAAAAAGTCCTCTTGTCTATCAAAATATGGTTTTATTGATAAATAAAAAACTAATAAAAATTTAACATAAACTCTTAACAATATTAAAAGTCTAACACTAAAATACAATTTCTGAAACCTAATACATATTGTTCAAAAGTAACTAAACAACTAACTACAATCTAAAGAAACAACCGACAATAAAAACAAAACTACTTTTTTCTTTGAAACACGAGAGAGATCGGTACAAGTCGAACAAATCGAGAAAAGTTTTATAGTTCTTCTGTAGCTGAAAATAAAGCAAATATCTATGTAAAATTTATTTGTCTTGCTTTTTGAGAAGTAAAATTAATTATTAGATTATTATATTCAAGTTTATCCAAAAAATCATGTTCAATGGACAAAAAAGTTAATGTGTTCAATCTTTCTTGCAAATATGACTTTATCAAATTTAATTTTGAAAAACACATCTTCAATGAAGCAACTAAAACTGAAATTGTTAACAAGATTATATAAGCAACTAAAGTCCTTTTGAAAAATTTCCCAAAACACTTTTAATTCTGAAAATAAAATCTAAGCTATATATATCAGAAAGCTCATCACGTTTTTAAATATTTTTGAGATTCAAACAATACTTTTCTAAATATTTTCATTAACTTGGAGTTTTATTGGACTAGGTTGATTTAGGTTGATTGTGTTAAATTCTTCGTTTTTTTTAACATAAAAAATTACATATTAAAAAAATTAAAAGCAATTTTAAAAAATCGGGAGTCTTTTCTAAGTCATGGCATTAGGAAACCGTCTAAGTGGCCTAATACCTTAAGCCGGCTCTGCATTGATCCCAACATAACACATTGAGATTTCAGACGTAATATATCAAGTTCATAACACAAACTTAGTGTCCATAGTCCCATTTACACTTTGATCGTTTTCAATATGTTTTCAAGTACTTACTTAAAAAATAAAGAAAACGTAGAAAATTTATATTTTTTTAAAATCTAAAGGTATATAAAAAAAATAGATAATTCTGATTTCGGTTTCTATGTTCCAATTCTTGGTTAAATCAAACAAAATAATAGGCAAAACATACATCAACACAACGGCAACATCACTAAATTCCACAGACTTTTTCTCGAACCAAAAAAGAACGTCATTTTAGGACACATGCGGATAGCCGCCATAACAGACTTTAGCAAGAACCCTTCAAATTGATTTCAGTTCTCAGGCTCCATTCCACACCTAGGGAGTACTTGATTTGCCACCCATTTGGGAACGAAAAAATTTCCCCACGGATTGAAAGTTGCTACCAAGTTATTTGGTGAATGTTAGAAAGCACTTGTACTTGCTCTGCTATTCTTCCCACGGTATTGAAAATTCTCCATCAAATTCAAGTCAAGTCCAAGTTAGCTATCAAATATATATACACCATTGGATTGCTGCTGATGTGCAGAATATCCGATACCAAATCTTATCGTGCTTAGCTAAAACAAAGGAAGGTAGACTTCGTCATTTAAGAGGTCAATCAATGGACACAATGGTTGAGGCAATCACAAATGTCAAATAAAGTATTATAGCTTGGAGTTTGAAAGAGTCCCCTTGGAAAGAAAGATGGAGTCAATCTGCTAGTGCGAGTTAACCACGCAATTCAACGGTTGTCTTTTATGAAGGGTTGTTTTACAAAGAGTGTTGATTCAGAAATCTTAACACGAATCTTTGGGAAAGTGTCCACAACAAATCAAGCTACCAAAGAGGTTACCAAGCTCAAAGATAGAGTCATTGTTTAAAGAGTGCACAATGGTTGACTGGTTGAGGGCTCTTATTGTATATAACGACTAGGGTCTCTTCCATTCTAATCCATTCTATAAAAATCATAATTTCCTAATAGAAAGAGTCACTTTGAATTGCTTCAGTTAAGCAAATTCATGGAAGTTCATACTTTCTTGCACCAAAATGCAACTGTAAATGGAAGTAAACAATCTTGCTTTATAATTTCATGGCATATTCAAAACATAATTGCAGATAGATAATACAAATTTACAAAAATATCAATGTACAACGAATTTCGTGTATTAAAATACAGAAACTGTTACAAATCGAAATTTTGATAAATTACAAAGTGGATAATCTCCTTGTGACTGCGTAGCTGCAGAATCCTCTGATTAACGATCCGAGTGTTGAAGACGAGGGGCCACGTGGCTTGAATCCTGGACTTCGAGACTTGTTGAAAATTTAATTTGCTTGAACCTTCAATGTTTGGACTTGGCTTGAATTTGATTTGTGAAGAAGCTTTGATCTTCTTGGACTTGCTTTAATTTGAAGAAGATTTTGATCTTCTTAAAATTTCCCGGGTTTTGGATTTTCTGCCGGGTTGTGGATTTTCTCCTGGACTTGCTTCTGGACTTTTGGCTTTTCTTCTGCCGGAATTTCACTTGTGATTTCTTTTGGACTTAATGTCCTATTTATAGAGAAATCTCAAACTACCCACTTTCCATTTATAACCATCCAACACGTATTAAATATAAAAGTGGGACGAATTTTCTACGTGGGTTAGTTTTAAAACGAACGGGTCATAAATAGACTTGGGCTTTAATCAATTTAAATAGGCTATTTGTTTTTAATAGGCCAAGCCCATTTATTTATTTTATTTTATTTTTTAGTGTCTACAAATGCCCCCTCAAGATTTATCAATTTATAGAAAATAAATGGATAAATATTGAATTTTAAAATTTTGAATTTGATTTAAAACTTAATGAATTTTTTTTTTTTTTTTTTACTATTATTATTATAATATTTATATCACGTTTATTGTCAACAATTAGACTTTATTCAAATTTTAAGAGTTCAAGTCCTAATAGACTTTAAAATTTTTAGGAAACAAAGTCTCCTATTATAAATGCATCTATAATAAATTCATTTTTGACGAATTGACATTTTAACAGAGCTCAATTTGATTTTTGCGTGAACTTTGAAGTGTAAAAGTCAGACAATAAATTCTTGTGGCAGGTTAAAGTTGTTTTCAATTTATTTTGTTTTGTTTTACAACGCACAAATATTAATGCATGGTGAGAAAAACAATTTTGAAGCACTATTATTCTTTTCACCCTTCACCCTTTTCTTCTTTTTCATACACGTATATAGATATAATATATATGTGTATATGTATCAAACTTGTGCAGTGTTTATATCATGTGGTGTGTATATTTTTATGTTATTGTAATGATTATTTGTGTGTGCATGTTGTGGTTTGACTTTTGTGTGTTGTCTTCTTCTTCCCTTTTTTTATTTTATTTTTATTCAGTTTCAAGTTTCGTTTGGCGTTATGTTATTTTATTTTATTTTTTGACATTTTTTGACAAACAGAAACTTGGTTTCAAGTTGTTTCAAGTTTTTTTTTTTTTTTTTTTTTAAACTTTTGTAAATTTGAACTATTTATTTATTTCAAACATTCACTAATTTTTTTTATTTTTTATTTTGTTGACAGGATTTTTGGAGCAGATCAGAAATTTTGAGGTTCGGATGATTTTAGTTGTGAGAAATAAATATCTCCATGATAGAGGTGTTTCAGAAGTCTAGAAAATTTTGTGTTAAAGACCAAGGATCGAAACTTTTAATCCAATGCATTTTATGTATTTGGAAAACTTGTCGTTCTGGACATTAAATCTTAAAATACTTTGAAAGATTTAGTGCAAAGAACTATTTCAATTAGTTTTTATTTTTTTATTACTCTTTTTTTTTTTTTTTGGAAGACTTGGAAATAGAAGTTCGGAACGTATCTTTTTAGATATTCTCCGAAGACTCACCATTCCAGGATGGAGGATTTAGAAGACCTGGAAATATAGGCTCGGAACGTATCTTTTTAGATATTCCCAGAAGACTCACCCTTCCAGGATGAAGTTTCAGAAGACCTGGAAATAGAGGCTCGGAACGTATCTTTTTAGATATTCCCCGAAGACTCACCCTTCCAGGATGGAGGATTTAGAAGACCTGGAAATAGAGGCTCGGAACGTATCTTTTTAGATATTCCCCGAAGACTCACCCTTCCAGGATGAAGTTTCAGAAGACCTGGAAATAGAGGCTCGGAACGTATCTTTTTAGATATTCCCCGAAGACTCATCCTTCCAGGATGGAGTTTTTTAGAAGACCTGGAAATAGAGGCTCGAAACGTATCTTTTTAGATATTCTCCGAAGACTCACCCTTCCAGGATGAAAGATTTTAAAGAATTTAAAAAATTAATGTTCATAATTACTTTAAATTATGGACCATTTTTTTTTTTTGTTATTGTTTCTTTGACTATTTTACTATCATTTTGTTTTCTTGTTTATTTTTATTTGTTTATTTATTTATTTTATTTCTTTGTTTGTTTGTTTATTTTGCAGGAATGACACAATCAAATTCTAAAAGCAAAGAGAATTTGAAATTACCTGAAATTATTGAGCTTAATGATACGGCACGGAAGGGCAAAGTTCTTTGCTTTCCTAAGACAATTGTGAAGTATCATAGCCAGACCAACGCCACAGGAGAGCTCAAGCTTACTATCCACAGGCCGATGCCATGTCCTTCAACTTTATGTGTCCCTTTAAAGGAGCTGCACATGCATATTCTCAGTAACCGCCAGAGGAACTCGGATGCCATCCAACATCCTTCTTTGGGTCCACCTCCACATCATTCTCAGGATATGACGATTATTCCGAGAGCAATCATTTCCGAGAGGATTTATCAAAGAGAAGTAAAATGGGGAAGTGCACTTAGCAGCCGTGGAAAAACTTCTTATCTTTCAAAGTTTTGGGAGTGGTCGGTTTGGATCCATAAACTCTTAGTCAAAAGAAATCTTCCTGAGTTAGCTTCTGCAGTTTATTCTGCTACAAAGGAATATCCTCGTCCCAATTCTATGTACAGAGCTCTTTGTGAAGTCTGGTGTCCGGACACCAATACCTTTATAACCACAAATGGAGAAATCGGTATTTCTCTCTGGGATATTCGAGAAATCACTGGACTTTCTATTATGGGTGATTATTATGAGGAGGTAGTTCCAAGCCTTTCAGAACTGTCGAATTTGCTTCCCCGATCTTGCTCATATTTGTTTAAAGCATATTCACTGATAGCCGATAAGAAGAAAACTAATCGAATTCGCCATGCTGATTGGATTGAGTTTTGGTTCCAAGAAGATGATTGCGTTCCAAATCCTCGGAAGAGTAAGCCTTTCAAGAAAGCTATAGAATCGAGGCCACATAAAGAAGGCCAACGAATAGTAAAAGACAGGATACGGAGACCCGTCGTCACAGACAAGCCAAAAGATATTTTGCGCAGGGACAGGAGTCATTGGAACTCTTCTTTATCTGTCGATGAGGAAGAAGAGTTAGAAATAGCGCCCTATCTTTCGCTTTGGCTTTGTCGTTTCATTTTTCCTTCCAGAGACGACTATCTTAGAGCCGGGACTTTCAAAACAGCTTCCAGAATGGCTGCCAAGTCGACTTACAGTTTAGTTCCTCCTATTTTGGCTATTATTTATCGAGGACTTACAGAAACATCAAATTGTGTGGCAGGTCACGACATTGGATTGATCAAATATGCATTTCCTGGACATTTTCTGTATGCTTGGGCTGCAACCTATTTTCTCCGAGGAATTTACAGCAACATTGACAAAAGCATTGGTCGCCCTATTATCAGAAGATATGCCGGAACTTTAAATGATCTCCAGCCTTGGGAAGTTGACATGTTTAATTGTCGAGAACTTGTTCGTGGAAGGATGAATCACAATGATTTTTGTTGGAACCCTATTCATTTGCCTCCTCATTGTGGTATATGCACAGATAAGGACGATAGATCTACGGAGATTTCAGAGTTCATGATTAGCATTCGACCTGGATTTGTTTCTTATCGCCGAGGATCTGGTTCATACATTCTTGAAGTATATAACCCTCATCGATTTGGAAGACAACAAGGCTTCAAACAAAAACTTCCAGGCTCACCAAAAGATATGAACTTAGTAATAAATCCAATGACTCTTTATTGTGCTTGGTTATCTTTGACACAAGTAGGGAGTGGATGTTCATTCCATATTCCAGGGAGAACCAATAATATACAAAATCAAGTTGATTCTGCATACGAAGATTGGTGGAATAATGAAGTACTTCCAGGATTGAACAAGGTTCAAGTGAAGGAGTTATTATCCAGTGAGGATACAGACTTTAGACTTGAACAACCCGTACCTATACCAAAGCATAAGGAGAATGACAAAGCCAAAGAGATCAACCCTTCCCATGTAGCTTCCCAAAGAACTTTTCAAAAAAGAGCATTGGATGTTCCAGATGAAGGAGGTCCTAAGAGGCTTAAATTTACATTCCCTTCAACAGGAATCGTTTCCTCTTCAGAGCGTGTAGAGAAGATACCTGGGACAATTTTGGTTTCAGAAGATAGTAATTCCGGAGATCAAGCATCTCGAGGACTTGAAGCAACTCTTGTTCCGGAAGATAGTAGTTCTGAAGATCAGGTATGATTTAAATTTCTTTTTTTTTTTTGTTTGTTTTTCTTAATGTATCAACTTTTGACTTCAGGCTACTGTTTCTTTGGTACATCGTCGAAAGCGGTCGATACGACTGAAAAAGCCTCAATCTATTCAAAGCAACCACGAAGCCTGTGCTGAAACTTCAAAAATGGATTTGAGCATCCCGGATATACCTTTACATGACGAAAATTTAGACATGTCGCCTCAAACACGAAATGCAGGTGTATATCTCTTTCTTATTATTTTACCTGACTGTTTGATATATCGGTGTGCAACTTCCCTTCATCATATATTTTTTTTTTTTAGGATTTCCAAAAATTCTCGAAGAACTGAATTTTTACACAAGTCCAAGTCCTTTACTGGATCAGACTAGCGAGAATCTTGACATGATTGATGCACTTGAAGGGATTGATGGCCTTAATGGTTCGAAAGATCTTCCCTGCGATTATCCCAGTCATATCAGTGGTGGTATTTTGACATCCAAGCTGGCAGATATCAATGATGAGGGAGAAGTAAATTCTGGAACTTCAGTAGTCAAGATTCTGGGGAGTGGACAAGAAGCACCTGTTACCCCATCTTCGTTGTCTTTGATTGTTGTTCCTACTTCAAATATAAACAATCGTGGGATTGCGCCAATTTGTTCTTCCATGTCTGAACTTTCGCTTGGAATTACTGAAGATTCTTCTTTTCTAAAAGATGTTTTCCGAGAAGCCATGACTAAGTATCTTAAGAAGTCATTCACGGATGTGATAAAACACGATTTTTCAAATCTTAGGACTTGGTGGGCTAAAAGCAATTAAAGACTTCAAAACCTGATCACCGAATCATTTCAAGCAGATCCAGCACCTTTGACGAAGCGTATGGAAGTGTTTCTTAAAAGAGTTGATGCTTACCTTTCCGAAAGAAAGCAAATTTTAGAGTGTCCGACTTTAGAAGAAAGGGACCAACAATTGGAGTCTTTGGACAGTCGAATAGACGTAGAGATGACTATATTTTCTTCTTTGGAAAATAAGACTGACGAGTTGGCTTTCTAGCTGGACAAACTCCGTGATGAACTTCAGACTCGTAAGGAAAATTTGGATGAAATGAAAGAGGCCAGGATCACTCTGAGACAGTCAAAAATTAGAAATATCGCCAACGTGGAATCCATCGATCAGGAGAGGAAGACTCTTGAAGACAGCTTCTTGCAACTGGCTGAAAGTGATTGATCCTTTGAGCTGACACTCTACATTTCTGTTTCTTTTTTTTTTTTTTGTTTATTTTCTTTTGTATCATCCCTTTTTTTTTTGCAAAGACAAATAAAGAGATATAAATATGATTAACGATTTTGACTGAACTTGGATTTACATATATGATGATTTTTTATATATATATATATATAGCCGTTCACAGTTTATCCTCTTGCGGGCCAAGAGCATTACACAATTTTTTTTTTTACAAAGGAAAATAAAACAAAGTTTAAGCGTAAAAACGCTTCAGAAATTTTCCGTTAATAGGTCCAATTTGCAATCCATCTTTGTCCACGATCTTGTATGCTCCATTGGTGAACACATGAGTAACGACAAATGGACCATCCCATTTAGGTTGGAACTTGCCCCCTGTCTTTTTTGTAATTATGATAGGCCTACGTACTGAAAGTACTAAATCTCCAACTTGAAATGATCTTGGCCGTACTTTTTTATTGAAAGACTTTGCCATCCGAGCTTGATAACATTGCAGGTGCATTTGAGCTTCTAATCTTTTCTCATCCAAAGCTTCCACTCCTCAAGTCGAAGACGGGCATTTTCCTCTATCGTCAAACCTTCTTGGATGGCAATTCTCAATGATGGAATTTGACACTCTAAGGGAAGTACAGCTTCCACACCATATACCAAGGCATATGGAGTAGCTTGTGTTGGAGTCCGGTAAGTAGTGCGATAAGCCCACAAAGCTTCTTCAATTCTTTCATGCCAGTCTCTTTTAGATTTGGATACAACCTTCTTCAACAAATTGCACAAGGTCTTGTTGAATGCTTCTGCCAACCCATTAGCTGCTGCATTATACATGGACGAATTGTATTGTCTGAATCCAAACTTGGTGCAAAGATTATTGACGTGGCTATTGCAGAATGGTTTTCCATTATCAGTGATGATGTATTGAGGAACTCCATACCGATAAATTATTTGACCGCGAATGAAATCTGCAACATTTTCTTTCTTTACTTCCCTCAATGGTATAGCTTCGGCCCACTTGGAGAAATAGTCAGTCCCAGCGATGATGTATGAATGTCCAGCTGAAGACTTTGGTGTTATGGGTCCAATCACGTCAAGACCCCATGCATCAAATGGCCAGGAAGCTATTGTCGGATGTAATAGTTCTGGAGGTTGATGAATGAAATTTGCATGGACTTGGCAGGCTTCGCATTTTTTTGCAAAATCCATAGAATCTTGAACCATAGTCGGCCAATAGTATCCCATTCTTTTTATCCGAAAATGGAGTTTAGGTCCTGACTGATGAGCACCACATATTCCAGAATGAGCTTCCTCCAGGGCGTATGTCGCTTCTTCACTACTTAAGCATCGAAGGAATACTCCATCAAACGAGCGCCGATAGAGTGTATCCTTATAGAAGATAAAGCGAGAAGCACGTCTCCGAACTTCTGTTTTACGACGAGGGCTATCAGGTAACTTATGATGTTGAAGATAATCAATTAACGGTTGCCTCCAATCATCCACTTCTTTGCCATTAATTTCAACATTATTGTTCTCCTCAAGATTTTCAAGCAGCAGTGGTGGAATTATCCATCTTTGAACAATTGATACTGGGTGAGAAAAATCTTCATCTGACCTGGCCAAAACAGCAGCCAAATTAGCCAAGGCATCTGCTTCTCTGTTTTCATTCCTGGGAACGAACTTGATTTTTACTGATTCAAATCGTTTTAGGAGTGTTAACGCATATTCATGATATGGCTTCAGGTTTAAATTTCAGACTTCATACTCGGAAAGAAGTTGGTTGATTATCAACAAAGAATCTCCAAAGACTTCTAGTTGATTGACTTCCATATCCAGTGCTGTTTCTAAACCAATAATAAGAGCTTGATATTCTGCCATATTGTTGGAACATCTTTCTGTCAAAGTAAATGAATAGGGCATGACTTGATCATGGAGAGTAACAAATACAACTCCTGCTCCAGCACCATATCTTCGAGCTGCACCATCAAAGAATAACCTCCATGAAGGTATAACTTCAGTGTAAAAAACTTCTTCGTCCGAAAAGTCTTCAGAAAGTTCCCATTCTGCTGGAATAGGATCATCAGCGAGAAAATCTGCCAGAGCTTGTCCCTTAACAGCCTTTTGTGGAATGAATTTGATGTCGAACTCGGACAATAGAAGTGCCCATTTTCCTATCCTCCCGGAAAGAATCGGTCTGGACATTATGTATTTTAATAGATCAATCTTTATTGTATGTGCTAGCATGTAATGCCTCAACTTTTTAACTGCAAAAATCAATGCAAGGCATATTTTCTCAATAGGTGAATACTTCATTTCAGCACCTACCAATGTCCGACTTAAGTAATATAGTGCATTTTCTTTTCCTTCGTCATTGATTTGGACAAGAAGTGCACCTAAAGAAGATTCTTGTGCTGCGACATAGAGAGTCAATGGCTTTCCCGGGATTGGAGCTGTGAGCACCGGTGGATGAGATAAATATTGTTTAATGCTTTGGAAAGCATTTCGACAAGTATCATCCCATTCAAATGGCACATCTTTCTTCACCAACCTGTTGAATGGATGGCAACGACCAGCAAGATTGGAGATAAATCTTCGAATGTATGCCAACCTTCCTTGAAGACTTTTCAATTCATGCAAATTACTTGGCTCTGGCATGTTTATTATAGCATCAATTTTTGATTGATCTATTTCAATACCTCGATGTCGAACAATGAAGCCAAGAAATTTTCCAGAAGTAACACCAAATGCGCACTTTAATGGATTCATTTTCAACTGATAACGCCGGAGTCTTTTAAAAACATCCCGCAAGTCTTGTAGATGATCATCTCGTTTCTTTGTTTTGACAACAAGGTCATCCACATAGCATTCCACTTGCTTATGCATCATATCATCAAAGATCTTTTGCATCGCCCGTTGATAAGTTGCTCCAGCATTTTTCAATCCAAATGGCATGACCTTATAACAATATATGCCCTTAGGAGTACGGAATGCCGTGAGCTCCTCGTCTTTTGGATTCATTCGAATTTGATTGTACCCTGAAGACCCATCCATAAAAGATAGAACTTCGTATCCTGTAGTAGCGTCCACCATCAACTCTGTTATCGGAAGTGGAAAATCATCTTTCGGACAAGCTTGATTCAGATCTCGAAAGTCAACACAGACTCTTATTTGTCCATTCTTTTTCATGACTGGAACGATATTAGCAATCCAAGTTGGGTACTTAACTTCGCGTATGAACCCAGCTTCAATAAGTTTGTTGACTTCTACTTCAATTTGTGGAATCATTTCTGGTCAGAATCTTCTTTGGGGTTGTTTGATCGGGCGAACTCCATGCTTTACCGCAAGATGATGCACTGCAAATTTAGGATCCAACCCTGGCATTTCTTTGTAGGACCATGCAAATACGTCTTTGTATTCTTGGAGTAGGTTGAAGTACTCGGATTCCTCCTTTTCACTGAGAAGAGCACTTACAAACACCGGCCTCATATCTTCTTCTGTTCCCAAGTTTAACTGCTTCAAATCATCTACGGTAGCTTGCCCTCCTTCTTCGAATATTGGCGGAGCTGGTTCAGGTTCATTTGCCGTGGTTGAATTTTCAAATTCAGAATCTGAGTCAGAGGCTTCTTCAAAAGCAATGTGATTAATTGATACCTCTTCTTTATCTTCGCCATTCTTTTGAGATAAGACAGTTTTCCGATTTCTATTCCTTCTTCTTGACTGTTGAGGCTTCAAACTTGAATTAGAAGTCTTAACTCCAAGTCGAGAAAATGTAGACTGTCTTTGAGAAGATTCTGGATAAGCCTGCACATTTTTGTCAACTTGAACAGAAGTAGGAGAATCACCACTTAACTTTTGAAAGACGGATGTTCTACCTCTTGGATCAACTATTGTGGAAGTCTCTCTTTCCAGCCTTTCGAATACTGAAACTCTGACATTCTCACTTTGAATTCGATCAAATACTGAAGGTCTTGACTCTTTTGGCTTTTCTTCGGCAGTCTCATAGATTTGAATCATGATTGGATTTGAGGACACCTTCTTGACTTTAATTTTTCTTGGTGGACCTGGATTATATCCCAATCCATACTTTGGTTGTGCAATAAATGATCCACCAGAATCTGAAGGAACACGTCCACCTAAAAGAACAGCATCAAGATCACCCAGTTTACGAGGTTCTCCTTTCCCAAATCCGGCATTCTCGAACAACTTCTTAACTTGCGGATTGTAATGTCCCTTAAAAGTTTGTTTCGTGTCTTCAACTTCTTTGGCATGTGACATGTTTCGTTGGGATGAATTAGAGATACAGAGCTTTTCTATATTCGGAATACATGTTGAAACTTTGCTAGTCTCTGGAACTGTAACAAGTTGATAGGGCAGAGCCAATTTAGGAATGTTGGGTATCGGAAAAGTTAATTCTTTTCTCAATACCTTAACATCTGCTAACGCCGTTTGAGGTTGTTTGCCTTTGGAGAGCTCTCCACAAGTAAGTTTCGATCTACCTGTCATAAGTTGATGAGGTGGCACTACAACAAGTCGGTGATCATTGTTTGTATCTTCTTTGATTTCAAATCCAGCTGCGGATAATCCTGCTGAATGAAACTCTTCACCCTCCGAGTAGAACTTGGCATCTGCAAAATAAGATTCTTCTTTGAGGAATGGTTTTGACTCAGCCACCACAGTTTTGACTTCTCCATCTCGGCTATACTTGAAACATTGATGCCAAGTTGAAGGCACCACTCCAGTTTCATGCAGCCAAACACGTCCAATGAGCAACTCATATGATGTTTTGGCATCAATGACATGAAAGAGAGTTGAGGAATTTAACTCTCCTATTTGCAACCTCAGGCGAATCATGCCAATAGCTCGTTGACCCTTTTGATTGAATCCTTGAATCATGATATTGCTCTTTGATAGATCATCAACATTTATTCCAATCTTCTTCATTGTTTTGATTGGCATAATGTTTACAGCAGAGCCGCAATCAATCATTATTCGATACAATTTACACTCTCGGATACATCCACTGACGTATAGTGGTCTATTATGCAAGCGAGATCCAAGTTGTAAATCATCATCGTTGAACGTGATAGTGGCCATACAGTCTTGATAAGTTGTATATTTAACTGGTTCCAGTAATTTTCCTTGGTAAGCTTCCGGATCAATCAATGCTGCGATTAGGGCCATACGATCATCAAAAGAGAGATTAAGGGCATCTGCCAGGCTTGTGCCAGAAGGAATGTTACTGAGTTGTGATATGACCTTCCTCGTCTTTGAACTCTCTCTTGGTAAATTTTTTGACTCACTTCCTCCATCTACATTGATGACATTGGAGGTGAAACATTGTTCGTCAAAGAAACTCTTAGGAAAATATTCTCCTAGGGTTACTGGTTTAGAAAAAGAATGTGGTGTAGCCTCTGTTTCTGTTGATTTTTTGTTTGCTCTTGCTTTAACTTTGGTTTTCTTCTTTTGACTGTTTCTTGGCTTTTTTCTTGATTCTGGTTTCTCGTCATGGGTGTCAGGACTTGGAAGCCGTGGAGCTTTCTGGCGGCGTCTTTTCACGAGAGTCCATGTCCCCTGACTTTCTTCAGATGATACTTCGTCAATAGATTGAACTTCAGTACTCCGTGCCCCCAATGTCAATCCTGCAAGAGGTACAGAAGATGATTTTTTACCTGTTTCGTTTGATCTCCGATATTTCTCCTTCTTACTTATGAAAGTAGACCATCCATCCCCAATTTCATCTTCAGATTCAGAGTCAGAATCCCAAACGTCTAAATCACCAGTCATGATTTCATAGAAGGTTGGACGATTACCGCTATCTGGTTTGACCATCTCTGGATAGACATACGTGATGGTGACTTCTTCGTCTACTTTGAGTTGTACCAGAATCGCTCCTTTCGGAAGTTGAGGTCCAATTTCAGCTACCTCGGATAATGACTTTCCGGCATCATATGGAGTAAGGAATGTCTGCTCTTTATTTGAAATGGAAATTGGATCAAATGATCCAAACGAAACCATCGAACAGCTGGCAGTTGGATTTTCACCAGTTTCAAGTTTGATTTTATTTTCTTTGTCTAAGCGGACAATAAGATCCTTTAGCACAAAACACCTCTCCACTGGGTGACTAATGATTTGATGGAATCTGCAATATTTAGGATGATCAACTTGACCAGCCTCTTCCGGCCTTTTTGGTGCTGGAAGTTCAATTATCTTTTGTTCAAGGAGTTGATCTAAAATCCCGGAAACTTCAGAGTCTGAGAATGGATATTCTTTTTCTTCAAGTTCCTTCAGAGTAAGAAGACCTTTCCTTTGGACTTGTACTTTGTTGGGTCTGAACTCCGGTTTTGGCTTTGGGCCCGGATTTGAACTTGATTTTTTAAAAGTGATTTTTGCAGGAACAGTGGAAATTGTCATGGCCTCTTTGGGCTTACCTGACTTACCATCCCTCTTGATTTCCTTCTTGGGATCTTTCTTGTCACGTGAATCACTCGGTAAGTAACTTCCGTGTCTTGCAATCTGGATTTCTAGATCATGGGCACGTGTAGCCAACTCTTCAAAAGAGTGAGGCATATTTGCTTGAAGATTATAAAGTAGTCCCCAATGCATACCTTGGACACACATGTCAATAGATGATGCTTCGCTGATGCGTTCTTTGCAGTTAAGAACGAGATTTCTCCATCTTTCGATATACTCTTCGACCAGCTCCTCCTTGCTCTGTTTTGTTCGGGCAAGTTCCGGAAGGCTGACTGTCCGCCTGGTACTATAGAAGCGTGTTAGGAACTCCCGCTCAAGTTGATCCCAACTATCAATTGATCCAGCCGGTAAGTCTGTATACCATTCAAATGCTGCGCCTCTGAGGGAGCGTACAAACTGCTTCGCCATGGTGTCGTTGTAGGTGCCAGCGTTGTTACATGTTTCAATGAAATGAGCAACATGTTGCTTTGGGTTTCCTTTTCCATCGAAACATTGGAACTTCGGAGGTTGGTAACCAAATGGCATCATCATTTCTTCAATCCGACGGCTGTAGGGTTTAGCATAAACCATTGAAGATTGTGGCGAACCACCATACTGGGCACGGATTGTGTCAGCAATCATATGCTGGAGTTGTTGGACAGACAGAGAGCCAACAGAGAGTTGAGTTGTATCACGCAATACATTTTGCACTACCGTCCGGTCATGCATATCTTGCTTCTGTTGGTGCTCTTGGATTTCTGGATCCTTAGTTCTGGAAGAGCTTGCATTTTTTGGACTGTCTTCTGACAATGAACTTGGCAGTTCGAGTCGGTGCATGAGGGTGGAAATTTGTGCCTCTTTGTCTTCCAGCGTTTTTTCAATGGCCAAGGCCATTTGCTGAATTCGGTCATCAGAGTCTGGTGTCATTTCCGCAACCATCACTGGCTCGAGAGATTCTTCAGAAGTGGTATAATCACCCCATTTTCGCGGAGAAGTGACATGTGTAGATCCGGACATGGACCCATTACTGGAATTAGAGCCGGAATGAGAACTTTTTGCTAAGTTCTTGGATTTTTCTGCAGAACAGGAACCGGACTTCCTAGACTTGAAAATTTTGACTTTGCCCTTGTTAGAAAACTTCCTCAGTGGTGAAACCAACTGAATTTTCCCGGTCTTTGTCTGGGCTCTAGTTGTATGGAAAAGTTCAGCAAGTGTTTCCTCTAACGGAGTCACGATTTCTTTTGATTTTTCGCCTGCCATAGTTGATGTAGTGATTGACTTGAAGATTTCACGGAATCGGAAGATGAGAGGGCAAAAAAGGTCCCACCGGGCGTGCCAAGAAATTTGTACAACGAATTTCGTGTATTAAAATACAGAAACTGTTACAAATCGAAATTTTGATAAATTACAAAGTGGATAATCTCCTTGTGACTGCGTAGCTGCAGAATCCTCTGATTAACGATCCGAGTGTTGAAGACGAGGGGCCACGTGGCTTGAATCCTGGACTTCGAGACTTGTTGAAAATTTAATTTGCTTGAACCTTCAATGTTTGGACTTGGCTTGAATTTGATTTGTGAAGAAGCTTTGATCTTCTTGGACTTGCTTTAATTTGAAGAAGATTTTGATCTTCTTAAAATTTCCCGGGTTTTGGATTTTCTGCCGGGTTGTGGATTTTCTCCTGGACTTGCTTCTGGACTTTTGGCTTTTCTTCTGCCGGAATTTCACTTGTGATTTCTTTTGGACTTAATGTCCTATTTATAGAGAAATCTCAAACTACCCACTTTCCATTTATAACCATCCAACACGTATTAAATATAAAAGTGGGACGAATTTTCTACGTGGGTTAGTTTTAAAACGAACGGGTCATAAATAGACTTGGGCTTTAATCAATTTAAATAGGCTATTTGTTTTTAATAGGCCAAGCCCATTTATTTATTTTATTTTATTTTTTAGTGTCTACAATCAATTTATTCGAATAAAATTAAACTTGATTTGTCAAAAAATAAAAATCGACAACATCAATCCTAAAAATTAAAATAAAATGGAAAAATTACCTGAACAAAATCCTGACCCAGGTTCTTCGCCGTCAAAGACAATCCATTAATTAGAAATCAAACCATAAAAAATAAAAAAAATTACAAGTTAATTTTTCCTTCAAAGTTTATATGTAATGTACGTTATCTTCACCCGTGATTTTCTGTCATAGTTCGGCTTCTTGAGAGGCTTGTTCTAGCTGCGAGACTTATCCTCGAGTCGACGAGTTCTATGTTGACCCTGTCGTCGACCAACCCCATTTTTAATACCAACTTTATGATTGCTGGACGTGAATTTGGATTCTCATATTTGACATGACTTAAATTTGGATTTGGAAGAATTTCGATGCAAGTTAGTTTTAGGGGGTTGGGTTGGGTAAAGATTGGGCGAGTTTAAAGGGTTTGGGATTCTTGGATTTGGATTTAAGTTGGGAGTTTTGGTTTTATTTGGGTCCAAAATTAAGTTAGGTTTCAAAAGGGTTGAGTTCTAGTTAGGTCTGAATGGATTTGGGTTCTTGGGTTCTTGGGTTTTGGTATTTGGGTTGGATTTGGATGGGTTTGGGTTTGGTCTAAGCTTAAGCTGGGTTTGAAAAGGTTTAAATTTTGGTTGGGTCTGAATGGATTTGGATTGGGTTTGGGGTTTGGGTTTTGAAAAGGTTTGAATTTTGGTTGGGTCTGAATGAATGTTTGGATATGGGTTTGAGTTGGGTTCGGATTTGAGTTTGAGTTGGGTTTAAGTTGGATTTGTGTTTTGGGTTGGGTTTGTGTTGGGTTTTAGTTCGATTTGGGTTTGGTTTGGGTTTAGATTTTAGGTTTGGGTTTGAGTTGGGTCCAAGCTTAAGTTGGATTTGAAAATGTTTGTATTTTGGTTGGATTTGAAAGGATTTGGGTTCGGATTTGGGTTCTCGGGTTTGGGTTTGGATTGTGTATGAGTTGGGCTGGGTTGGTTTGAAGGGTTTGGGTTTGAGTTAGGCTGGGTTGGGTTAGGTTTGAAGGGTTTGGGTTTTAGTCGGGTTTGAGTTTGGATTGGATTTGGAAGGGTTTGAAAAATGTTTGAATTTTGGTTGGGTTTGAATGGATTTGGGTTCTTGGGTTTGGTTAGAGTTGAGTTTGGGTTTGGGTTGGGGTTTGGGTTTGGATTGTGGTTAAGTTGGGTTGTGTTTGAAGTGTTTGGGTTTGGGTTTGAGTTGAGGTTTGGGTTAGATTAGAAGGGTTTGGAAAAGGTTTGAATTTTAGTTGGGTCTGAATGGATTTGGGTTCTTGGGTTTGGGTTTGGGTTTGGGTTTGGGTTTGGGTTTGGTCTAAGCTTAAGTTGGGTTTAAAAAGGTTTGAATTTTGGTTGGATATGAATGGATTTGGGTTCTTGGAGTTGGGTTTGGGTTGGGTCTTGAAAGGTTTGGATTTAAGTTGGGTCTAAGCTTAAGTTGGGCTTCGAAAGGTTTTTGGTTGGGTTTTAGGTTTGGATTTAAGTTGGGTCTAAGCTTAAGTTGGGCTTCGAAAGGTTTTTGGTTGGGTTTTTGGATTTGGGTTTTTTGGTTTGATTTTTGGGTTAGGTTTTGGGTTTTGAAAAGGTTTAGGTTTGGTATAGAGGTAGTTGGGTTTGGTTTGAAGGAGTTTGGTTGGATTTGAAAAAGTCTGGTTTATTGGGTATGATTGGGTTACATTGGGCTTGGGTTCTAGATTTGGTATAGATGGATGGAATACAATAAGAGTCAGCTTGTTGACACGGCTTGCTCATTCTCTATTGGGCTCACTTATTCCTACTATAATCAACCTTCGACATTCTCTTTTTTTTAAAAAAAAAAAATTTCAAAATTTTGTAATCAATTTGAGTTCTTTTTTTTCGTCACAAAAATGCATACAATCATTTCGAATTCTTTTTTCTTCACAAAAATGGTAAAATAGTATTTGTTAAAATTATATTTTTTAATTGTCTTTAAAATAAAAATAGGATTGTACTAAAATCTTGAATCAAATTTGATACAAAGATTTCTCTTGTATTAAATTGAGAAAATTAATGATTTCTACTTTGTACAACGAATTTCGTGTATTAAAATACAGAAATTGTTACAAATTGAAATTTTAATAAATTATAAAGTGGATGATCTTCTTGTGACTGCGTAGCTGCATAATCTTCTGATTAACGATCCGATTGTTGAAGACGAGGGGCCACGTGGCTTGAATCCTGGACTTCAAAACTTGTTGGAAATTTGATTTGCTCAAACCTTCAATGCTTGAACTTGGCTTGGATTAGATTTATGATGAAGATTTTGATCTTTTTGGACTTGGCTTGGACTTACTTCAATTTGAAGGAGATTTTGATCTTCTTGAGATTTTCCGGGGTTTGGATTTTCTTTCGGGTTGTGGGTTTTCTCATGGACTTGATTTTGGACTTCTGGCTTTTCTTCTCCAAGAATTTTAAATTGTGATTTCTCTTGGACTTAATGTCCTATTTATAGAGAAATCTCAAACTACCCACTTTCTATTTATAACCGCCCACTCATTCAAAATAAATATTAAATATAAAAGTGGAACATATTTTTTTACGTGGACTCGTTTTAACACGAACGTGTCATAAAAGACTTAGACTTTAATAAATTTAAATAGACAATAGTTCTTAATAGGCCAAGCCCATTTATTTATTTAATTTTTAATGTCTATAAATGCCCCTTCATGATTTATTTATTTATTTTTAAAAAAATAAAAAAATAAATTTTGAATTTAAAATTTAAAATTTTGATTTCAATAAATATCACATGAATTTGATTTTGAGTCCAACTCCTCATGTGCAAAACACAATGATAAATTTTATTGGTTTTGAATAGTAACGAATTGATTTGAAATAGAACTCTCATAGAGAAGTAAATTTTTATTTATTTAGTACTCGAAGTCCCTTTTAAGTCCAACTTGCACCATTCATTGTCATAATTTATTGAGAAGAATTCACTCCTCCGAACCGCTACTGCAGATAGTGAAAGAGAATTGACAAAGGTGGCTACTAGAAAGCAAAGGATGAGCTTTATTATGTAATAGTCAACTTGTTCATCAATGTATATATACACATGTACCTACATATTACATATATAGATACGTGTGTCCATATATAGGTTATAGGTACATGATTTTGTACGCATGTACTAGTATGTGTGTTTGGTTGTTTTGTGGTGTGCAATTATTAATTAATGTGTTTATTTTTTGATGTGTACTTTCTTTTATTTATTATTATTATTTTTTTGGTTTCGAGTGAAAGTGTATTTTGACGTGAATTGCTTTGTGTGTTTTTTTTTTTAATTTCAAAATTTTGTAAATTTGAACTATTTATTTATTTATTTATTTTAAACATTCACTAATTTTTTTGTTATTTTGTTGACAGAATCTTTGGAGCAGACCATAAATTTTGAGGTTCGGATAATTTTAGTTTTGAGAAATAAATATCTCCATGATAGAAGTATTTTAGAAGTCCAAAATATTTTGTGTTAAAGACCAATGACTGGAACTTTTATAGTCTGAGGCATTTTATGTATTTGGAAGACTTGTCGTTCCAGACATTAAATCTTAAAACACTTAAAAGATTTAGTACAAAGAACTATTTTAATTATTTTTTTTTTTTGGAAAAACTTGGAAATCGAGGCTCGGAACGTATCTTTTTAGATATTTCTCGAATACTCACCCTTTCAGGATGGAGGCTTAGAAGACCTGGAAATAGATGTCCAAAACGTATCTTTTTAGATATTACTCGGAGACTCACCCTTCCAGGATAGAGGCTTAGAGGACTTAAAAGTAGAGGTCCGGAACGTATCTTTTAAGATATTTCTCGGAGACTCACCTTTCTAGGATGGAGGCTTAAAAGACCTGAAAATCGAGGCTCAGAACATATTTTGTAGATATTCTCCAGAGACTCACCCTTCTAAGATGGAGGTTTAGAAGACCTGAAAATAGAAGCTCGGAACATATCTTTTTAGATATTCTCCGGAGACTCACCTTTCTAGGATAGAGGCTTAGAATATTTACGGTCCCTTTAACACACAAAATTTAATGTCTATAATTACTTTAAATTATAGAACACCCCCCCCCCCCTCTCTTTTTTATACTACTATTACTACTACTACTAGTATTATTATTATTATTATTATTATTATTATTATTATTATTATTATTATTATTATTTTGTATTATCGTTTGCTAGTTTTTTTTTTCTTTTTTTTTTTATTATTTTGTTTCTTCGTTTATTTGCTTGTTTTGTAAGAATGGCACAATCAAATTCTAAAGCCAAAGAGAATCCGAAATTACTGAGCTTAATGATACGACACAAAAGGGCAAAGTTCTTTGCTTTCTTAAAACAATTGTGAAGTATCACAGCCAGACCAACGCTACAGGAGAGCTCAAGCTTACTATTCACAAGCCGATGCCATGTCCATTGACTTTATGTGTTCCTTTAAAAGAGCTGCACATGCCAGTAATCGCCAGAAGAATTTGGATGTTATCCAACATCCTTCTTTGTGTCCACCTCCACATCATTCTCAGGACATGACGATTATTTCGAGAGCGATTATTTTTGAGAGGATTAATCAAAGAGAAATAAAAAGAAATAAAATGGAGAAGTGCACTTAGTAGCCGTGGAGAAGCTTATTACCTTTCGAAGTTTTGAAAGTGGTCGATTTGGATCCATAAACTCTTAGTCAAAAGGAATCTTCCTAAGTTAGCTTCTGCAATTTATTCTGCTATGAATGAATATCTCGTCCCAATTCTATGTACAGAGTTCTTTGTGAGGTTTGGTGCCTGGATACCAATACCTTTATAACCACAAATGGTAAAATCGGCATTTCTCTCTGGGATATTCAAGAAATTACTGGAATGTCTATTAGGGGTGATTATTATGAGGAGGTAGTTCCAAGCCTTTCACAATCGTCGAATTTGCTTCCCCGATCTTGTTCATATTTGTTTAAAGCATACTCACTGATAGTCTATAAGAAGAAAACCGATCGAATTCACCATGCCGATTGGATTGAGTTTTGGTTCCAAGAAAATGATTGTGTTCCAAATCCTTAGAAGAGTAAGCCTTTCAAGAAAGTTATGGAATCGAAGCCACATAAAGAATGTCAACCAATAGTAAGAGACAGAATACAGAGACCCGTTGTCACAGACAAGTCAAAAGATATTTTGCAAAATAACTTGAGTCGTTAGAACTCTTCTTTATCTGTTGATGAGGAAGAAAAGTTAGAAATAGCGGCCTATCTTTTCTTATGGCTTTGTCGTTTCATTTTTCCTTCCAGAGACGATTATCTTAGAGCCAGGACTTTCAAAATAGCTTCCAGAATAGCTGCCAAGTCGACTTATAGTTTAGTTCATCCTATTTTTGGCTAGTATTTACCGAGGACTTACAGAAACATCAAATTGTGTGGCAGGTCATGACATTGGATTGATCAAATATGCATTTCCTAGACATTTTCTATATGCTTGGGCTACAACCTATTTTCTCCGATGAATTTACAGCAACATTGACAAAAGCATTGGTCGCCCTATTATCAGAAGATATGCCGAAACTTTAAATGATCTCCAGCCTTGGAAAGTTGACATGTTCGATTGTCGAGAACTTGTTCGTAGAAGGATGAATCTTAATGATTTTTGTTGGAATCCTATTCATTTGCCTTCTCATTGTGGCATACGCACAGATAAGGACGATAGGTGTACCGAAATTTTAGAGTTCATGACTAGCATTCGACTTGGATTTGTTTTTTATCGTCGAGGATCTAGTTCATACATTCTTGAAGCATATAACCCTCATTGATTTGGAAGGCAACAAGGCTTCAAACAAAAACTTTCAGGCTCACCAAAAGATATAAATTTAGTAATAAATCCAATCACTCTTTATTGTGCTTGGTTATCTTTGACACAAGTAGGGAGTGGATGTTCATTCCATATTCTAGGGTGAACCACTAATATACAAAATTAAGTTGATTCTGCATACGAAGACTGGTGGAACTTACTTCCAAGATTGAACAAGGTTCAAGTGAAGGAGTTATTATCCAGTGAGGATACAGACTTTAAACTCGGGCAACCCGCACATATACCAAAGCATACGAAAATGACAAGGCCAAATAGATCAACCCTCTCCGTGTAGCTTTCCAAAGAACTTTTCAAAAAAGAGCATTGAATATTCCAAATGAAGGAGGTCCTAGGAAGCTTAAATTTACGTTCTTTTCAACGGTGAACGTTTTCTCTTCAGAGCGTGTAGAAAAGATACTTAGGACAATTTTGGTTTTAGAAAACAGTAATTCCAGAAATCAAGCATCTCGGGGACTTGAAGGAATTCTTGTTCCGGAAGATAGCAGTTCTGAAGATCAGGTATGATTTTAAAAAAAACTATTTTTTTAATGTATCAACTTTTGACTTCAGACTACCTTTTCTTTGGTACACCGTTGAAAGCAGTCGATATGACTGAAAAAGTCTTAAGCTATTCAAAGCAACCACGAAGCCAGTGCTGAAACTTCTAAAATGGACTTGAGTATCTAGGATATATCTTTAGATGACGAAAATTTAGACATGTCGCCTCAAACACAGAATGTAGGTGTATATATGTTTGTTATTATTTTACCTGACTGTTTGATATATCGGTGCGAACTTCCCTTCATCATTTTTTTTTATAGGATTTCCAAAAATTCCCGAAGAGCTGAATTTCTACACAAGTCCAAGTCCTTCACTAGATCAAACTAGTGATAATCTTGACATGATTGATGCACTTGATGGGATTGATGGCCTTAATGGTTCAAAAGATCTTCCCTGCAATTATCCTAGTCATATCAGTGGTGGTATTTTGGCATCCAATCTGGCAGATATCAATGATGAGGGAGAAGTAAATTCTGAATTCAGTAGTCAAGATTTTGGATAACGGACAAGAAGCACCTGTTATCCCATCTTCGTTGTCTTTGATTGTCATTCCTACTTCAAATATAAACAATCGTGGGATTGCGCCAATTTGTTCTTCCATGTCTGAACTTCTACTTGGAATTACTTAAGACTCTTCTTTTTTAAAAGATATTTTTTGAGAAGCCATAACTAAGTATCTTAAGAAGTCATTCACGGATGTAATAAAACATGGTTTTTTAAATCTTAGGATTTGGTGGGCTAAAACCAATCAAAGACTTCAAAACTTGATCACCGAATCATTTCAAGCGAATCCAGCATCTTTGACAAAGCGTATGGAAGTATTTCTTAATAGAGTTGGTGCTTATCTTTCTAAAAGAAAGCAAATCTTAGAGTGTCTGATTTTAGAAGAAATGGACTAGCGATTGGAGTCTTTGAACAGTCGAATAGATGTAGAGATAGCCATATTTTCTTCTTTGAAAATAAGACTGACCAATTGGCTTTCCAGTTGGACAAACTCCGTGATGAACTTCAGACTCGTAAGAAAAATCTGGATAAAATGGAAGACACCAGGATCACTCTTGGACAAGAACAAATTAGAAATATTACCAATGTGGAATCCATAGATTAGGAGAGGAAGACTCTTGAAGATAGCTTCTTGCGATTGGCTGAAAGTGATTGATCTTCTGAGTTGAAACTCTACATTATTTCTTCTTTCTTTTTTTAATCTCTTTTTTATCATCATTTTTTTATGCAAAGACAAATAAAGAGATATAAATATGATTATTGATTTTGACTGATCTTGAATTTATATATATAATTTTTTTATTCAAGCTGTATAACTACTTCAAACATTACAAGAATTTTGTTTTTTTTTGTATAGCCATTCAGAGTTTATCCTCTTGTGGCTAGGAGCATTACATTTTTTTTACATAAGAAAATAAAATAAACTTTAAGCGTAAAAATGCTTCAGAAATTTTCTGTTAATAGGTCCAATCTGCAGTCCATCTTTGTTCACGATCTTGTATGCACTATCGGTGAACACATGAGTAATGACAAACGGACCATCCCATTTAGGTTGGAACTTGCCCCCTTCCTTTTTTGTAATTATGATAGGCTTGTGTACTGAAAGTACTAAATCTCCAACTTGAATGACCTTGGCCGTGCCTTTTTATTGAAAGATTTTACCATCCGAGCTTGATAACATTGCAGGTGTATTTGAGCTTCTAATCTCTTTTCATCCAAAGCTTCCAACTCCTCAAGTCGAAAACGGACATTTTCTTCTATCGTCAATCTTTCTTGATGGCAATTCGCAATGATGGAATCTGACACTCTAAGAAAAGTACAGCTTCCATACCATATACTAAGGCACGTGGAGTAACTTGTGTTAGAGTCTGGTAAGTAGTGCGATAAGCCCACAAAGCTTATCCGATTCTTTCATGTCAGTCGCTTTTAGATTTGGATACAACATTCTTCAACAAATTGCACAGAGTCTTGTTGAACAGTCTTGTTGAACGCCTTTGCCAATCTGTTAGCTACTGCATTATATATGGACGAGTTGTATTGTGTAAATATAAACTTGGTGCAGAGATTATTGATGTGACTATTGTAGAGTGGTTTTCCATTATTAGTGATAATGTATCGAGGAACTCCATACCGATAAATTATTTGACCGCGAATGAAATCCGCAACATTTTCTTTCCTTATTTTCCTGAATGGTATAGCTTTTGCCCACTTAGAGAAGTAGTCAATCCCAACAATAATGTAGGAATGCCTAGTGAATACTTCGTTGTTATGGGTCCAATTACATCAAGACCCATGCATCAAATGGCCAGAAAGCTATTGTCGAATGTAATAGTTCTGGAGGCTGATGAATGAAATTTGCATGGACTTGACAAGCTTCGCATTTCTTTGAAAAATCCATAGAATCTCGAACCATAGTCGGCCAATAGTAGCCCATTCTTTTTATCCAAAAATAGAGCTTAGGTCTAGACTGATGAGCACCACATATTCTAGAATGAGCTTTCTCCAGGACATGTATCGCTTTTCCACTACTTAAGCATCGAAAGAATACTCCATCAAACGAGCGCCAGTAGAGTGTGTCCTTATAGAAGATAAAGCGATAAGCACGTCTCTGAACTTCTGTTTTACGACGAGGGTTATAAGGTAATTTATGATGTTGTAGATAATCAATTAACAGTTGCCTCCAATCATCCACTTCCTTGCCAATAATTTCAATATTATTGTTCTCCTCAAGATTTTTAGGCAGCAGTGGTGGAATTACCCATCTTTGAACAATTGATACTAGGTGAGAAAAATCCTCATCTTACCTGGCCACAACAGCAGCCAAATTAGCCAAGACATCTACTTTTCTGTTTTCATTTCTGGGAACGAATTTGATTTTTACTGATTCAAATCGTTTTAGGAGTGTTAATGCATATTCATGATATGGCTTCATGTTTAAATTTTGGACTTCATACTCGGAAAGAAATTGGTTGATTATCAACAAAGAATCTCCAAAGACTTCTAGTTGATTGACTTCCATATCCAGTGTTGTTTCCAAACCAATAATAAGAGCTTTATATTCGGCCATATTGTTGGAACACTATTCTGTTAAGGTAAATGAATAGGGCATGACTTGATCATAGGGAGTAACAAATATAACTCTTACTCCAGCACCATATTTTCGAGCTGCACCATCAAAGAATAACATCTATGAAGGTATAGCTTTAGTGTAAAAAAAACTTATTTGTTTGGAAAGTCTTTAGGAAGTTTCCATTCTGCCGGAATAGAAAAATCAGCAAGGAAATCTACCATGGTTTGTCCTTTAACGGCCTTTTGTGGGATGAATTTGATGTCGAACTCGGACAATAGAAGTGCCCATTTGCCTATTCTCCTAGAAAGAATCGGTCGGGACATTATGTATTTTAATGAATCAATCTTTGAAACATGATTGATTGTGTATGCTAACATGTAATGCCTCAACTTTATAGCTGCAAAAATCAATGCAAAGCAGATTTTTTCAATAGGCGAATACTTCATTTCAGGACCTACCAATGTCCGGCTTAAGTAATATAGTGCATTTTCCTTTCCTTCATCATTGATTTGGACAAAAAGTGCACCTAAAGAAGATTCTAGTGCTGCGACATAGAGAGTCAACGGCTTTCTCGGGATTAGAGCTGTGAGCACCGATGTATGAGATTAATATTGTTTAATGCTTTGGAAAGAATTTCGACAAGTACCATCCCATTCAAATGGCACGTCTTTCTTCACTAGCTTGTTGAATAGATGACAACGACCAGCAAGATTGGAGATAAATCTTCGAATGTATGACAACCTTCCTTGAAGACTTTTCAATTCATGCACATTACTTCGCTCTGGATTGTTGATTATAGCATCAATTTTTGATCGATCTATTTCAATACCTCGACGTCGAACAATGAAGCCAAGAAATTTTCCAAAAGTGACACTAAATGCACACTTTAGTGGATTCATTTTCAACTAGTAACGTTGGAGTCTTTTGAAAACATCCCGCAAGTCTTGTAGATGATCATCTCGTTTCTTTGTTTTGACAACAAGGTCATCCACATAGCATTCCACTTGCTTATGCATCATATCATCGAAGATCTTTTGCATCACCCGTTGATAAGTTGCTCCAGTATTTTTTAATCCAAACGGCATGACCATGTAACAATATATGCCCTTAGGAGTACGGAATGCCGTGAGCTTTTCGTCTTTTAGATTCATTCGAATTTGATTGTACCCTGAAGACCCATCCATGAAAGATAGAACTTCGTATTCGGTAGTAGCGTCCACCATCAACTCTGTTATCAAAAGTGGAAAATCATCTTTCGGACAAGCTTGATTCATATCTCGAAAGTCAACACAGACTCTTAATTGTCTATTCTTTTTCATGACTAGAACGATATTAGCAATCCAAGTTGGGTACTTAACTTCACGTATGTACCCTGCTTCACTAAGTTTGTTGACCTCTACTTTAATTTGTAGAATCAATTCTGGTCGGAATCTTCTTTGGGGGTTGTTTGATCAAGCGAACTCTATGCTTTACAGCAAGATGATGCATTGCAACTTTAGGATCCAACCCTAGCATTTCTTTGTAGGACCATGAAAATACATCTCTGTATTCCTAGAGTAGGTTGAATTACTCAGATTCCTCATTTTTCATTTAGAAGAGTACTCATAAACACCGGTCTCATATCTTCTTATGTTCCCAAGTTTAACTGATTCAAATCATCTATTGTAGCTTGCTCCCCTTCTTTGAATATTGGCGGAGCTGGTTCAGGTTCATTTGTTGTGGTTGAATTTTCAACTTCAAAATCTGAGTCAGAGGCTTATTCGAAAGCAATGTGATTAATTGATACATCTTCTTTATACTCGCCATTCTTTTAAGATGAGGTAGTTCTCCGATTCATATTTATTCTTCTTGACTGTTGGGGCTTCAAACTTGAATTAGAAGTCTTAACTAAAGTCGACAAAATGTAGATTGTCTTTGAGATGATTCTAGAGAAGCCTGCACATTTTTGTCAACTTGAACACAAGTAGAAAAATCACCACTTAACCTTTGAAAGACGGATGTTCTACCTCTTGGATCAACTATTTTGGAAGTCTTTCTTTCTAGCCTTTCAAATATTGAAACTCTGACATTTTCACTTTGAATCGATCAAATACTGAAGGTCTTGATTCTTTTGGCTTTTCTTCAGCAGTATCATAGATTTGAATCATGATTAGATTTGAGGACACGTTCTTGACTTTAATCTTTCTTGGTGGACCTGGATTATATCTTAATCCATACTTTGGTTGTACAATAAATGATCCACCAGAATCAGAAGGAACACGCCCATCTAAAAGAACAACATCAAGATCACCTAGTTTACGAGGCTCTCCTTTTCCAAATCTGACATTCTCGAACAACTTTTTGACTTGCGGATTGTAATGTCTCTTAGAAGTTTGTTTCGGATCTTCAACTTCTTTGACACGTGGCATGTTTTGTTTGGATGAATTAGAGATACAGAGCTTTTCTATACTCGAAATAGATGTTGAAACTTTGCTAGTCTTTGGAACTGTAACAAGTTGATACGGCAGAGCTAATTTAAGAATGTTAGGTATCAGAAAAGTTAATTCTTTTCTCAATACCTTAACATCTGCTGATGTCGTTTGAGGTTGTTTGCTTTTGAAGAGCTCTCTACAAGTAAGTTTTGATCTACATGTCATAAGTTGATGAGGCAACACTATAATTAGTCGGTGATCATTGTTTGTATCTTCTCTAATTTCAAATCTAGCTGCGGACAATCCTGCTCATTGAAACTCTTCACCTTCTGAGTAGAACTTGACATCTGCAAAATAAGATTATTCTTTGAAGAATGGTTTTAACTCAACTACCACATATTTGACTTCTCCATCTCGGCTATACTTAAAACATTGATGTCAAGTTGAAGGCACCACTCCAGTCTAATGCAGCCAAACACATTCAAGGAGTAACTCATATGATATTTTGGCATCAATGACATGAAAGAGAGCTGAGGAATTTAACTCTCCTGTTTGCAGCTTTAGGCGAATCATGCCAATGCTCATTGGCCCTTTTGATTAAATCCTTGAATCATGATATTGCTCTTTGATAGATCACTAACATTTATTCCAATCTTCTTCATTGTTTTGATTGACATAATGTTTACAGCAGAGCCACAATCAATCATTATTCGATGCATTTTACATTCTCGGATACAACCACTGACGTATAGTGGTCTATTATGCAAGCAAGATCCAAGTTGTAAATCATCATCATTGAACATGATGGTGGCCACACAGTTTTGGTAAGTTGTAGATTAACTAGTTCTATTACTTTTCCTTGGTAAGCTTCTGGATCAATCAATGCTACGATTAGAGCCTTATGATCATCAAAAGAGAGATTAAGAGCGTCTGTCAGGCTTGTGCCGGAAGGAATGTTACTGAGTTGTGAAATGACCTTTCTCATCATTGAACTCTCTTCTGGTACATTTTTTTGACTCACTTCCTCCGTCTACATTGATGACATTGGAGGTGAAACATTGTTCGTTAAAGAAACTCTTAGGAAAATATTCTCCTAAGGTTAATGGTCTTAAAAAAGGACGTGGTGTAGCCTCTGCTTTTGTTGATTTTTTGTTTGCTCTTATTTTAACTTTGTTTTCCTCTTTTGACTGTTTCTTTGCTTTCTTCTTGATTCGGTTTTTCGTCATGGATGTCAGGACTTGGAAGCTGTGGAGCTTTCTGGTGGCGTCTTTTCACGAGAGTCCATGCTCCCTGACTTTCTTCTGATGATACTTCATCAATAGATTGAACTTTAGTACTCCATGCCCCCGATGTCAGTTTTGTAAGAGGTATAGAAGATGATTTTTGACATGTTTTGTTTGATCTCCGATATTTCTCCTTCTTACTTATAAAGGTAGACCATCCATCACCAATTTCATCTTCAGACTTAGAGTCAGAATCCTAAACGTCTAAATCAACAGTCATGATTTCATAGAAAGTTAGACGATTACTGCTATCTGGTTTGACCATCTTTGGATAAACATATGTGATGGTGACTTCTTCGTCTACTTTGAGTTATACCAGAATAGCTCATTTCGAAAGTTGAGGTCCAAATTCAGGCACCTCGGACAATGACTTTCCAGCATCATATGGAGTAGGGAATGCCTATCCCTTGTTTGAAATGGAAATTGGGTCAAATGATCCAAACGAAACCATCGAACAACTAGCAGTTAGGTTTTCACCAGTTTCAAGTTTGATTTTTTTTTTCTTTTTCAAACAAGACACCTCTCGACTGGGTGACTAATGATTTGATGAAATCTGCAATATTTAAGATGATCAACTTGACCAGCCTCTTCAAGCCTTTTGGGTGCTGGAAGTTCGATTATCTTTTATTCAATGAGTTGATCTAAAATCCCAAAAACCTCGGAGTCTGAGAATGGATACTCATTTTCTTCAAGTTCATTCAAAGTAAGAAGACCTTTCCTTTGAACTTGTACTTTGTTAGGCCTAAACTCCGATTTTGGTTTTGGACCCGAATTTGAACCTGATTTTTGAAAAGTGATTTTTGCAAGAACAGTGGAAATTGTCATGGCCTCTTTGGGCTTACCTGATTACTATCCCTCTTGATTTTCTTCTTGGGATCTTTCTTGTCACGTAGATCACTTGGTAAGTAACTTCTGTGTCTTACAATCTGGATTTCTAGATCATGGGCATGCGTAGCCAACTATTCAAAAGAGTGAGGCATATTTGCTTGGAGATTATAAAGTAATCCTCAATGCATACCTTAGACACACATGTCCATAGAGGATGCTTCGCTGATACTTTTTTTGCAGTTAAGAACAAGGTTTCTCAATCTTTCGATATACTCTTCGACCAGTTTCTCCTTGCTCTATTTTGTTCGAGCAAGTTCCAGAAGGCTGACTATCCGCCTGGTACTATAGAAACGTGTTAGGAACTCTCGCTTAAGTTGATCCCAACTATCAATTGATCCAACTGGTAAGTCTGTATACCATTCAAATGATGCACCTCTGAGGGAGTGTACAAACTGCTTCGCCATGGTGTCATTGCAGGTGCCAGCGTTGTTACATGTTTCAATGAAATGAGCAACATGTTTCTTTGAGTTTTCTTTTCCATCGAAACATTGGAACTTCGGAGGTTGGTAACCAAGCGGCATCCTCATTTCTTCAATCCGATGGCTGTAAGGTTTAGCATAAACTAGTGAAAATATGGCGAATCACCATACTAGGCATGAATTGTATCAGCAATCATATGTTGGAGTTGTTGGACAGACAAAGAGACAACAGAGAGTTGAGTTGTATCACGCAACACATTTTACACTACCGTCCGGTCATGCATATCTTACTTCTGTTGGTGTTCTTGGATTTCTGGATCTTTAGTAGTGGAAGAGCTTGCATTTTTTGGACTATCTTCCGTCAATGGACTTTGCAGTTCAAGTCGGTGCATAAGGGTGGAAATTTGTACATCTTTGTCTTCCAGTGATTTTGTTATCTTTTCAATGGCCAAGGCCATTTGTTGAATTCGATCATCAAAGTCAGGTGTCATTTCTACGACCATCATTGGCTCTAGAGATTCTTCAGAGGCGGTATAATCATCCCATTTTTTTGGAGAAGTGACATGTGTGGATTCGGACACAGATCCGTTGCTGGAACGAGAGCTGAAATGAAAACTTATTCGTTTGGGCTCTAGTTGTATGGAAAAGTTTAGCAAGTGTTTCCTCGAACAGAGTCACAATTTCCTTTGATATTTTGCCTGCCATAGTTGATGTAGTGGTTGACTTGAAGATTTCACGGAATCGAAAGATGAGAGGGCAAAAAGGTCCTACCGGACGTGCCGAGAAATTTGTACAATGGATTTCTTGTATTATAATACAGAAATTGTTACAAATTGGAATTTTGATAAATTACAAAGTGGATGATCTTCTTGTGACTACGTAGCTGCATAATCCTCTGATTAACGATCCGAGTGTTGAAGACGAGGGGCCATTGGCTTGAATCCTGGACTTCAAAACTTGTTGAAAATTTGATTTGTTTGAACATTCAATGCTTGAACTTGGCTTGGATTTGATTTATGAAGAAGATTTTGATCTTTTTGGACTTGGCTTGGACTTGCTTCAATTTGAAGAAGATTTTGATCTTCTTGAGATTTCCTGGGGTTTGGATTTTTTTCCGAGTTGTAGGTTTTCTCCTGTACTTGCTTCTGGACTTCTGGCTTTTCTTCTCCGAAAATTTTAACTTGTGATTTCTTTTGAACTTAATGTTCTTATTTATAGAAAAATCTCAAACTACCCACTTTCTATTTATAACCGCCCCTCATTTAAAATAAATATTAAGTATAAAATTTGGACTGATTTTTTTACGTGGGCTTGTTTTAACACGAACGGGTCATAAAAGACTTGGACTTTAATAAATTTAAATGGACTATTTGTTTTTAATAGACCAAGCCCATTTATTTATTTAATTTAATTTTTGATGTCTACAAATGCCCCCTCAAGATTATTTATTTATTTTAAAAAAATAAATAGATAAATTTTGAATTTAAAATTTTGATTTCAAGATAAATATCACATAAGTTTGATTTTGAGTCCAACTCCTCATGTGCAAAACACAAGGATAAATTTTATTGGTTTTGAATAGTAACGAATTGATTTGAAATAGAACTCTCATAGAGAAGTGGATTTTTATTTATTTAGTACTCGAAGTCCTTTTTTTAGTCCAACTTGCACCATTTACTGCCATAATTTTTTTTTTTTTAACTTTTCTCTATATCTGTCCTTGTTCATAATTATAGAGTAAATGCGATAAAATAATTTTATGTCATGCTTTTGTGCAAAATATGAAGTCTAACAATTTTAAATTGTGGTTGTGATCTTTTAATGCTCATAAGGGTTATAGAGCGGACTAGGTTAGTATGGTTAGACACAATGTATATTTGTCAATGATTTAAGATATAATTATATATTTGGTCTCTAACTTTTTAAAAATGTTGAGGATATACTCCTAACTTTTAAAAATAGCACTAAATATCTCCAACGTTTGAAAAAATTTGACATTGTAGGTCATTTATGACGAAATTGTCATTTTCTTTAAATTAAAAAAAACAAAAAATAAGAAAAAAGAAAAAATGATTGAAAAATAATCAAATTTACCCAAAAAAAAAAATAAAAAGTAACAAATAGGTCATCTTCCTTATCAAACCTCAAAAAATGAGAGGAAAATATTCTTAAATACTAAAAATGGTAAAATGGAATTGGAAAATCAAGAAACCCACACCATCGTCGGCGGCAGCCGTCGCCGCCACTGCCACCACACAAATTGCTAGCGGATAAGTTATAAGTTTAATTGATTTACTCCCAAATAGAATCCAACCACTTACAGAGGCAGAAGTATCGGTGAGTGTTTGCCTTCTCTTGTAGAAGAAGCTGATACTGCCGAGAAAAGCCAAAAAGAAGCCATTTTTTTGGCTTCTGTTTGGCTTTTAAGCTGAACCAAACATGCTTTTAATCTAGATATTATACCTTCAAAATCCTATTTTTTCTCCTACCCTCCGTAGACAGCAAGTCGAATAAAATTCATCTGGTGATAACATTTCAATTGTCTTTATTTAGTTTGACAAACACAATGATTCGCGGTTTACTTATAGTTTCGGTGCCCCAACAATCAATACTATGTATTGGACATATGGATAGGTAATAGGCATCTATTTACCGTGCACTTGTTAGGAATCATTTTGAGACAACTATAATGGAAGTATGTCTTCGTCTCTAAAGAACTCTTAGCAAAATTCAATTATAGTTCTTTCCATTTAATTGAGAGTACTTAAAAGAGTTCAATATTCTTTTTCTCTCTTTTCAGCTACGGAACTTATTACTAGATCAATTAAAGTGATGATGGAATCAGGTTGTGAAGATGTACGTCATTAAAACTACTGCAGTGAGTTTTGGGATTGTCGCCAGGTGTTTATTCTTTGAACTAAGCATTGTAGCTGCTTCACTTCTGCTTTATGTTAACAACTAATGAAAATCATATGAAAACATAGGGAAAACCTTGGAAGTAGCAAAGTTCAGAAAAATTCTCATTTGTAGGCAGCAGCTAAAGATTCTCATTTTGGTGGTGGTGGTGGTGGTGGTGGTGGTGGTGGTGGTGGTGGTGGTGGTGGCGGCGGCGACGGCGCGGCAATCGATGGTGTGGGTTTCTTGATTTTTCAATTCCACTCCACCCTTTTTAGTGTTGAAGAAGATTTTTGTTTTATTTAAAGGGAATGGTAATTTCATCATAAATGACCTACCATGCCAAGTTTTTCAAACGTTAGAGATGTTTGGTGCTATTTCTAAAGGTTATGGGTATATCTTTGAAAGGTTGGGACCAAATATGCAATCATCCCATGTTTTAAAAAACAACCCGTGCATCGACTTGGAAAAGTGAAAGGGTCAAGGGTTAAATGGTTGAACCGGAGTTGACCCGATGTTTTTTAAAAAATTAAAGAAAATAAAAAAAAATTCAAAAAAATTTAAAAAATGAAAAATAAGTTTTTGGAAATCACAAAATTGATTGAAAGCATTTCTTTAGGTTTTTCATTCTTTTAATCCATTTCATGCAAGGAAAGACGTGGATTCAATGGTTAGTTACAATTAATTGTGAAAAGAAATGATTTTTAAAATCGATAAAATCGGGAACGGTTCAAAAGATTCCTCAAAACCGGGTGGGTCGACGAGTTTTTTAGCAGGTTTTTAAATAGATAATTTTTCTGTATAACCAGCCTGATTTTAAGTTCGGTTTCTAGTTTTATCGATTGAACCGGCTAGACCGGACAAGTTCTAATAATACTGATATTTGTAGATTAGTACAACATGCTATAATAAAAATGTTGACATATTTATGAATAGATATTTGAAGAAAGGTGTGTTCTAGAGTAAACCATTCTTACATTCTTGAGTAGTTTAATCTCGCTTGCTTTTTCCCTCATCATGTCTTTGTTGATTGGCTAAACAATATAGGACACTATTGAAAACAAAGAGAATTGTGTAATATAGTAGTAATGGTTTAATCAATCAAACTTATCTTTATATATCTTGTGCGACTATGAGCATATTTGTCTGTATTTTGAACATAATTGAATATGCTCTAATTATTGGTTACATATATTATAAGTTTTGAAAATCAATCATCATTTTTTTGTTTGATGGCATTAGTCATCTAATTAATAATTATAAGGGTAGAATTTCATATTTTAAGATTGAAGAATAAAACAAAATATATTTTTAACGGAGCATAATTTATCACGTGGCAGTGCAAAGCATATGCTTTGCCTCTCGCTATCTATCAAATCACGAAGCAAACAAATCCAAGTGCGCTTTTTCGTTTGCAAGTTGGTTCACTGGGCCCACCTCTTAAGATTTTTTTTCTTTAGTTATTTTAGAGTGCCACGTTTGTAAATGCGTCTTTGGTATGCACTGGAGAAATTTGGAGGAAAAGGAACTGGAGAGGATCAGCTGTGCACTCTTTGCAATCAAAGTATCAAACATTAATACGAGTGAACTCTCTGAGTTTCGAATTTTTTCATAGCGTGGTTTCTTTGGTGGAACAATGTACAGTTCGTACTATCTTCTCTCAGTACCCGCTTTTGGGTCGTGCACTCGAGTTTCAAGTAAAGATTCATCGTCGGTAATCCACTGCATTCTTCTTTCTTATATATTTTCTTTTATTTCTGTTTGATATTTGATATATTAGTTATTCACATGAATTCATTTGATCAAGTTTGTTGGAGCTTGTATTATCGGAAGTATGCGCATATTTTTATTTTTATTTTTTGGTTCGTTTAGTTTGAAGAAAAATGAATTTGGTTTGCAGCGGAAGGGACCTATTGCATATAGAAATGATATGAATTAATCTTTTCTTAACAATTTAAGCTTTTCAATTAGATAATCGGTTAGATCTTTCCAATTGAAGGTTTTAGGTCATGTTGCTGCCTATTTATGAAATTTTTTACTTGTAGGCATTCGAAAAATAAATCCGGCCTATATGTGATGGATGTGATGAAGATAAATATAGAAGTATTTGTTTTTTAGTATAAAAGCTTGAATTTTAGTTGAGGCTATCATTCAATAACAATGACTAGTTTTCATGTTGAAATTAAAGTTAAGATTGATAGTTATATTTTTAAAAATATAAGGCAATGCAAGTATTTTATTATACCTAACCCTACGGGAAACCATGCTATTACACTTTATATTGTTTCATAATTTTTGATGACCTTAAATAAATGTTAAAAGAAAGTTCAATTCTTTTTTTGCTCAATGGATAGGATATTGGTCTTCTGCATTGAAATCCACAATTCAAACTATTCTATTTAATCGAAATTAGTTATGCAAATTCTTTTAATTTTCAACAATTCATATATCCTGATGTACAATTTTTATTTTTTACTTTGGACAGGCCTCGAGTAGTAGGTCTGGCACGCTACAACCAAGTCGACTAATCTTTGGACCTCGGAAATTTCTCACAAATGCCATTAATATTTCCCCACTAAGTATCATAACGCCTCGAAAGGTATATTTTAGCATTTGATGTTCATCTTATGTATTGTTTAAATACAATTTCAAACAATTCTCCAATAGTAACTGATGCCTTGACCATGCCATCAACATTATATTTGGAGATAGTAGTAAATGGTGCTTGTCCCATAAACCTTTAGCATTAGGTGGATCAAGTGAGATGAAATGGTTATTTTGTTCCCAGTGGATCACGATTTCCACCATAAAAATGCATGTGTCATATTTTTCCATTCTTAGTTTCTTATCTTAGATTGTCTTATCTCTACCAGAAATGAAAAGCAAGATAAAGCAGCCTTTTGGCACATGAATCTGTTAGAGATGAAATACTCCTAAATTATTATGGAAGAGTTGGTCTTTGGAAACAACTATATCCTTCTTTTTCTCTCAGTTTTTATCAATTTATTACCTATACTTTCATAATTAAGTAATTATCTGGTGCAATCTCCCGCTAGGTGCAGAGGTCATCTCTTTCTGCACTGCTGACTGATGATAATTCAACAGCGATGAATGTGGAAGAAGACACTGATAATATTGGCCTGATCAGTCTAGATCCAGGCTTGGAACCTTATAAAGATCATTTCAAATATAGAATGAAGAGATACTTAGATCAGAAAAAGCTCATTGAAACATATGAAGGAAGCCTTGAGGACTTTGCCCTAGGTAATGATGAAATAAATGTGTATTACTTTTTTCACCAATAAATTTGTTGGACATGTAAGAGTTCAATGAATATTCATCTACTTTCTACATGTGACTTGTCACCCACCTTAAAATTATCAATGATTGCATACAAATAAATATCATGGTACAATCAAATCTAACTCTATGAAGCCAAGGCGGGCATGAATTTGTATTTTTCCATTGCTGAATGAAAAGTTGTTTCCTTTATGTTAAATGACAAAGTGCCTTATATTTCAGGTTATTCTAAATTTGGGTTTAACCAGGAAGAAGGTTGCATTGTGTATCGTGAATGGGCCCCTACTGCTCAGTGAGACCTTCAGCTCCTTGAAATAAGATTTGTTACTATGTGACTATGATGTACCGATACGGATACGTGTGTCTAATACGACATGTATCGGATACGTCGACACGCAATTTTTGTACAAGTACCGACACCGGCCGACAGGTTGTCGACACGTCAATTAAATTTTTTTAATTTTTTTAAAAAAATTTATTGTCTAAAGAAAATAAAAATTTCTATACTTATTGCATAAAAATCAAATAATCAAAAATGATTTACCCATTTTAACATTAACAAACAAATAATTAGCCCATTTAAAATATTGAATGTCCATAAGGATTGCCCTATTTTTTCTAAACCCAAACAAATACCCGGTGAACTGTTTGATACGTGTCGGTGTCCGACACTGACATGCTGGTGTCGGTGACGTGTCCGTGCTTCTTAGCTATTGTATATTCCGCCCCCCCCCCCCTCCCCCCCCCCCCCCCCCCCAAGCTCCGGCAATGTGCTTCTGTTTACTTTTTTACATATATGCTCATTCTAGATATTAGCCTTTTGGTTACATGTGTGGAACTCAGGGAAGCAGAAGTCATTGGTGATTTTAATGGGTGGAATGGTGTGAATCACAAGATGGATAAGAATCAATTTGGTGTGTGGAGTATCAGAATTCCCGATTCTGGTGGCAATCCAGCCATTCCACACAATTCAAGAGTTAAATTCAGATTTAAGCATAGCAATGGAGATTGGATTGAAAGGATCCCTGCCTGGATAAAGTATGCCACTCAGGACCCTACAAGATTTGCTGCACCTTATGATGGTGTGTACTGGGACCCACCACCTTCAGAGAGGTAACTGTAACTTTTTAACTAGCTCTTAAAAATAAATTATCGATCAATAGGAACAACATTCAAAGTACTAAATTTGAGATGATCTTCTGGTCTTAAAGTTGTTTTAGGTCATGTAAATTTTCTCATGGTCTAATAATATTGGTCAAAAGCAATTTCTCTCGCCAATTTTCAGTTGGTAAAATTCAATTTGGAAGGAGGAGACTGCAGTTCTCCGTGCAATCTACCGGAAGTCAATAAACAAAATATTCTTTAAACAACCTTGCAGGTACCAGTTTAAATACCCTCATCCACCTAAGCCCAAGGCACCGCGAATATATGAAGCACATGTTGGAATGAGTAGTTCAGAATCTCGTATAAATACATATCGAGAGTTCGCAGATGATGTTTTGCCTCGCATTCAAGCAAACAACTATAATACAGTCCAGTTAATGGCTGTGATGGAGCATTCCTACTATGCATCATTCGGTTATCATGTTACGAACTTTTTTGCAGCAAGTAGTAGATCAGGGACTCCAGAGGACCTGAAGTATTTGATTGATAAAGCACATAGCTTAGGTCTCCGAGTGTTGATGGATATTGTTCACAGCCATGCAAGTACTAATGTTACTGATGGCCTTAATGGTTTTGATGTTGGGCAAAGCTCTCAAGATTCGTATTTTCATACTGGAGAACGAGGTTACCATGAGTTGTGGGATAGTAGATTATTCAACTATTCAAACTGGGAAGTTCTACGTTTCCTTCTGTCCAATCTGAGGTGGTGGCTAGATGAGTTTAAATTTGATGGATTTCGATTTGATGGAGTGACTTCAATGTTGTATCATCACCATGGAATAAACATGACATTCACTGGGAACTATAATGAGTACTATAGTGAGGCCACAGATGTTGATGCTGTGGTTTATTTGATGTTGGCCAATTATCTAATTCATAATATCTGGCCCGATGCAACTGTAATTGCTGAAGATGTTTCTGGTATGCCTGGACTTGGTCGACCTGTTTCTGAGGGAGGGATAGGTTTTGACTACCGCCTGGCTATGGCCATTCCTGACAAGTGGCTTGACTACTTGAAGAACAAGCAAGATGAAGAATGGTCAATGAAGGAAATAACTTGTTGTTTGACAAACAGGAGATACACTGAGAAGTGTATAGCTTATGCAGAGAGTCATGATCAGGTAAATACAACTCAACACAGTTTTACAAAGCCTTATCCCATGTATATGTGGAGTTGGCTACATGGATCTTCTTCTTCCACACCGCTCTATCTAGAGCTGTCTCCAAAATTACACCAGAAAGGCTCAAATCTTTTCATAATATCTTCATCACATGCAATAATATGTTGATTCTTCCTGTAAGTTAACGTTTACTAATCAAACTTGCTGTCTAGAAATGTAACTCACAGAAATATGTATTTCTCCAATGAGAGGATCTGCCTACTGATTTTCTTCTCTTTAGTATCTTGCATTGCTTTGCTTTCTCCTTTCTATTATATTTTCTTGCTCCATGATATGAGTAGGCTATTGTGGGTGACAAAACTATTGCATTTTGCCTAATGGACAAAGAAATGTACACTGGTATGTCCTGTTTGACAGAGGCTTCTCCAGTAATTGAGCGAGGAATTTCACTTCACAAGGTTTGTCTTATCCATTTGTAATTGTTGCTTTCTGGACATTGTGGCTTTGAACATTGGAATGTCATGTAGTTTAAAATGATAATTTTCTCTGCAGATGATTCATTTCATAACAATGGGATTAGGAGGAGATGGCTACCTTAATTTTATGGGAAATGAGGTAAACAACCAGTTGGCTATTTTACGATCAACTATGAAACTTGTCGAGTGATAATATAATAAAATTTGTGGATTTTTGATCATCCAGGTTCGTGTTTTTGGAGGGCTAAGTCTGATTTTTGCATTGGATGAGAGTCTAGCTTTTCTTCCATTCCTTTCTCGGATGAGTAGTAGGATATTGAATGATCAATTCACTTTTGTTTCAAAAACATAAATGAATAGTTTTTGACGAGAATGCATTTTGGCGATAAAAGGATAGCCTGGGCCCTCTCTACTTTGAAATATCATTAATGGATATAGGTGAGATACCTGAGTAAGATTGATAAAAGAATTCAACTTAGCTGATCTTTCTTATTGGAAAAGCTCATTAGGGATACCATGAAATGTTTGAAGAGTCATCCTCAAGGAAAGAGTTCTTATTTTTATTTTTTTCCCTCAAGGAAAGAATTAATTGCACTGTTTTAGTAATCTGTTTGAAGGTAACTATGTTATAGAAAAGGATAAATTTGAAAATATAGCTTACAAAATCGGTAGCTGATCAGATACTTCCCCTTCACCCTCATAGAAGCACTGAATAATAATGTAAATCGATATTCTTGCAGTTTGGCCACCCAGAATGGATTGACTTCCCTAGAGAAGGCAATGGCTTTAGTCATGATAAGTGCAGACGCCAATGGAACCTTGTGGATACAGATCATCTAAGATATAAGGTTCAATTTCACTGATTTTAAATATGACGAACTTGGTTTGTTCACTCTAGTTTGATTACTTGAGTGAGTCTTTACCTGAAGTATACTTTGCTATACTGCAGATTAAGTACACTAATTCAATGATGGCATCAGTTTTTATTCTCAAGTTTCCAAGATTTCTCAATTTAATTGAAGTGATATATATGAACATTCTCATATATGTAATATTATGTCTGTTTAGAACCATGATATGGTTGAAACCATCTATTAATAAATAGTTGTGAAGCACGGATACTAACACGGGACCAGGGACACAAACAAACCGACATGGCATGTTTCAAATACATAAGACACAAACACTTTGGGGACATGTCGATTAAAATACTTTAAAATTAGCTTTGATTTTGAATTTTGAATTTGAAATCTTTTGATTGAGGAGTTACTTTGTATTACTAGTGCAAATGAAATAAAATATTCATGTATCAAAAAGATTGTAGTAGATATAAAACAAATTAAAACCTCAATCTTGTACAGTTTTTCTCACATCATTTGACTTTTTTAACACAATTTTTTTCTATTTTAACATTCCAAAATTTAGGGCATGGAGTTTACCTTGTCCTTGATGTGTTTGGGTCATATCCCTCATGTGTCAAAAACTGCAAAAATATAAAACATGCCATGTGACGCGTCGGTTACTTGTTTGAGGCATGACAAGGTATGTGTCTCTTGCATTTCGAACAATAAAGAAAATAAGACACTCCATGTGACGTGTCAAACACTTGTCTCAGCACGTCCAAGGCGCATGAACACTGACATTCTGAGGAGTGTCCGTGCATCACAATTAATTAGGAACTTATGCTTGCTCTTAACCTAGAAAGTAATAGCCTTTTCTATTTAATATATTCTAGCACTAGTAATATTTTGCCATGACCCATTTACTTGCAACCAAATTTATATGTATTTCATTCTTATATGTGCATCTCAATCTAACATTGTGCGCCATTGTTCTTGTAAATGCAGTTCCTGAATGCTTTTAACAGAGCTATGAATTCACTCGATGAAAAATTTTCGTTCCTTGCGTCAGAAAAACAGATCGTGAGCAGCATGGATGAAGATGACAAGGTACATATTGTTAAAGCTTTATAGGATTCTTTATAGTGTGCTCTAATTGATTGATTTTATGGATGCAAAGATTCTTGGTGCAATGCACACGTGCACAAATGTTAATATAGAGTGGTTTAGAATGATGCCACAGATTTTAGTACTCAAGGCTTCCTATATTCCAGTATTCTTGTTTGAAAAGTTTCAGGAAAAAGAATCAATTTGCTTGAAGATGACTTGTGCTGTCAGTTTTATGTCATATACGATAGAATTTGGGTTTGCATTTACGCATTAATGGATTTCTCTACATTGCAGGTCATTGTCTTTGAGAGGGGAGACCTAGTATTTGTGTTCAACTTTCACGGAGTAAATACATATGAAGGGTATATACTTTTTTATGAAGTAAATGGCTTGCCTGGTTATCATGATTTTACTTTCACGTTACTTTTATGGTTCGATTTGTTGGGTGGCAATTTTCGTATGTTATTCTTAAAGTTTTGATTTGTACATGCAACTTACAGGTACAAAGTTGGTTGTGACTTGCCGGGGAAATATAGAGTTGTGCTGGACGGTGATGCTTTGGAATTTGGTGGACTTGGAAGAGTAAGGAACTTGTTATACATGCCCCTCGTTTTGCTAAACATTAAAACCCCTCTGACCTAGAAGGATTCCTGTTATGAAGAGCATGTTTGACAAGCTTAAAAAAAGTAAAGTTACATTTCAAGTAACTTTTTGCTTCCAAACATGTTTGGATTACCTTTTTTCCCTTAATTTTAAGTAAAAAAATACTTACAACTGAAAGTAACTCTTACCTTACTTTTAAAACTAATAAATAAATTATTTATTTTTACTTAATAAATAAATTTTTTAAGCTTAGCCAGATATGCTCCAAGTCTTCGTACATGAAGGGCCTCGTGAACTGGTGAAAGAGCTGTCATGCCCTAATGGAGTTTTTCATAATCAAGAAAATGCAGAACATGAAATTCTTTTGGAGTGCTTTCCGACCTTTCTTTTTGACCAGTGCTGTTGATGTTTTTAGACATATTTAAACATGCTTAACCTCTAAAACAGACAAACAACGAACTAAGTCTTATTCTTGATAAACTTGAAGTCAGCTATGCGAATCTTTATCCACTGCTTGCTTAGATCTATTGCCACATCTAATGAAAGATCCAATAAAATCAAAGTATCTACAACCATATCAAGACATGTTAATTACTTAATTCTGTTACTACTTAATAATTGAATCTAAATCCCTAAACAATACTTCGGGGGACAACATGTTATTCCTACTATGACTAAAACGACATTCTATTTGTTCCGTATTAATTGTACTTTACCTAAAACCTTTAGATTTTAATATGTTCCTTCTGAATATTACTTACGATATATTCCGTCCTAGTTTCATCAATTAAAACTGTCATTAGCGAGTGATATACCCCGAGAAATATCATCTTGGATATATCTCATAAACTCGTCCATGGTTAATGCAAATACATAAATGGTAGTGTCTACATTCAAATTATAGTGATAGGAAATTCTCTACTAGTACTACCACTGGATCTTCATGCATATCCTTGTATTGATGTATATAATAGCAATGTTTTTTTCTCTCTAAAACTCTCCATAGTTCTTTCCTTAGCACCCTATGTATCTTTTTCTCAACCAATAAGGATTATATGAAAACCTACTTCTACAATAGATCTCACTGACATAACTAAAGGAAAAATTTCACCTGGAATTGTGGGAAAACTAGGCCGGGGTTGTGGGATGGGGTGGCATATGGGTTTTAGGGGATGAGGTGGGGGGCTTTGGCTATTTTCCCTACCTTTTCTTTCCGTTTCTTTTCTCTTTTCGGTTTTATTTATTATTTTTATTGATATAATTGTGTTTACCTATTAGACCACTCAAAAGGTGTTTCATGTGTGCTCCAAGTGATTTTTAATGGCCTAACTGAAGGTTTGTGTCCACTGGGAACCTAAGTGTTACAAAATTGAACGGTTTGGAATCCAAATGCCAAGATAAATAGGTTGGAGATCCAAGTGCTACTTTACGCACAGGTTGGGGACCCCAAGTGTAATTTTTCCTAATACTAACTCGGTTTCGTGTGACCTTTGAATTACACCGTAATCTATGTTCCTATCTAACATCTATTAAAATATAATCCCACTTCTTGCTGTGCTTGTAATTATTTTGTTAATTATTTCACTCTCTCACATCCCCTTTTTATTAACCCTATGCTGTTTGAGCTTGTGGAATGCTGCCTGAGTTCTTGGAATGCATAGCTCCTGTGCATTTGCATTTTGATAAAACACTACTGATTGTTTTAAAATCTCTTTGGCCATATTTTGTACAAGAACTTTACAAGGATTTTTATTCATTTGAAATTTTGATGATGGATGAAAACGAAAAAAAGAAGAAAATTCTGAATATTCAGAAAGTTCTGAAATACTAGAGCCAAAAGATATATCCAGAAGATAGGCATGACATTGCTAAAAAATTAAAGCTGGCCTATGAACAATCTTTTGAGGAGCCGATCATACTACAGTTCCTCTTTGATGGGTTGGTTAAAAATTGATTGGTTTGGTTCTGGAGAATATTTTTCATATGATGAGATATTAAAGTCTTCGTGATTACTTGACATCAGATACCTTGTGATGGCAGGTGGGTCATGAATCGGATCATTTCACAACCCCCGAAGGAGTACCTGGAGTCCCTGAAACAAATTTCAATAACCGTCCCAATTCCTTCAAAGTACTCTCTCCTGCTCGTACATGTGTGGTATGCTTCCAACTATGACCCTTTTGCATTTACTTTTAGGCCTTGTTATTGGCCAGACCTATTTGTTGGTATAAATTAGAATACCTAGTTTGAACTTTGAAGTGTTTCTGTGGCAATAATCATCAAGAGCAGGATATTGTTGCGAACATCATTTACCGTTCTATCAGTGAACCTTCTATATGTACCAACTGTATGGCCGTTAAAGGATAAAATTTCCATGACATGAATGTAGCTTAAATGGGGGTGTGAAGACGGATATTTATTGTACTGAAATGGATAAGATTAAAATGAAAATATACGCCAACGAATATTTGTGTACATTCTAAGATAAAATAAAAGAGCAACTTAGATGGTCGGGGCAATGTTTTGCATAGACTTAAATAAACTCTTGTGGATAAGAGTGTTGCATTTTTAGTGGAACAAATTGAAAGAATTTTACCTTCTTTGTTAAAGTCGATCTCGGATGAATTTTACCTCAAACTTCAGTGAGTGTTCTTTTTCTTTATATCTTTGCGTTATAGAAATCAAATTGGGCAATTTCCGGACCATGTTCTGATGGTAATAATCATATTTGACTGGAGTAGTGAACATGTTTGTCATGCGTAAAAGTAACACCGTGTGGAAGGAGCATAACAAGATTGCCATTTGCAAGTTTACAACATTTTCCTCTTTTCAATGTTGCACTGTATACCGCCCGGCCTCATACCAGGTCAAAGTCGTCAAGTTTGAATTTGTGAATATGAGATCAGACTAACATGTTAAGATTTCTTTTTCTTGTGAAAGCAAATATTTGTGGTCTGTTTGTACGGGAAAATGAACTGATAAACCTCAATTTCCATCTGTTTACTGCTTTCTGAAGGTTTATTACAGAGTTGAAGAAAAAATAGAAGAAACCAACAATGACGAGTCAACCAGCCTTACTAAGACAGATGGGCAGTATGATGCACTGTTACAATAATTCTTTCGAAGAATCTTCTTCCTCTGAAGATAAAGGAGTCGGCCCGAGCAAGAAGGAACTTACAGAAACTGAAGCTCTTTAGGAAATGATCAGGCAGATGACTGACCATTTTATGCCCTCTATTGCGGATAGGATATCCAGCTCGTATTGTACATATGTAATATTTTCATATTAATAGAAGATTATATGTAGAAGGTTATAAGGATCAGAAACTGCAACGAAAAAATAAGAACTGTTCCAACCTTTTAGATATCTTTTCATGATTGTCCGGACAAAATGTTGCACTAATGATTAGGCAGGTGTTTTACATTTGTACATAGTACTAGACGGTGTAAGAAATAATTTTTTTTTTCTTTTTTTTTTTTTTTTTTTTTGAGTATTGTCCAATGCTACTAATCTTTTCTTCTATATAAACCATGAAACTGTGGATTCTATAAGATTTTGCTCAAAGGAAGAAGGATGTGTATTTGCTAGAGGTCTCTTAACTTGGTTCAGACGAGGAGAATACCTTTCCTCTAGGTATGCTTGTGCTAGTCACATTGATCAACTCTGACACTTTGAGGTATTCACAAAATTTATGATCCCTATTTGCACTTTAGTGAATTGGTCCGGCACAAAAGGATCCCTCACTAATGTGTGCAAGTTATTGAAAGTTGAGTGCATCAGCTTAAGTATTGGACCTTTGACGAGCTCATCCTCAATCTTCAATTAGACATTTTTATTATTTCAATTATCGTATTCGTATACATTCCTGGCTCAAACATCTCAAACTATCTTTGAATGTTTTGTCCTAATGTCCATAACCTTTGTGGAAATTACCCTTCATATACGGATGTAAATCAGGAAAATGTAAATGGATCCCTCACTAAACTCGCTTTACCTTTTTAACTGATTTGATTTGCTTCGTATAGAAGGTTGCGAGAAATTTTTGCTGCAATGCAAGATGCTTGAATAATTCAATACTAGTTTCACAATTTTGATCTTCTTCGCCAATATTGAATAATTAAAAGGGTGATTATATTGACACTACAATTTTTATTTGTTGCATCATTTTTTAATTGCACTGAAAGTTTCGAACATTTGTTTATTGTCGCACTTATGTCTCCAACTTTTTTTCCGTCCCATTATTATAACCAATATTCTATTAATTAGCACATATTGTTTTCGTCCAAAAAAATCCATTAAAAAAGCGTAAAAAAACTTATTTGCTCTTCATATTTTTAAACAAGCAAAAAAACAAAAAACAAAAAAAAATACAAGTGTGACAAAATATTTGCTCATAATTTCAAAGCACACTAACAGAATATTGGGACATCTAGGTAGTGGGATAAGTGCTGAATGGCCGGGTGACCCGGCCAATTTTCCAAAATGGCCGTTGACTCATTTTAGCCTGTAAATTATCAAATTTATCTATGTCTTCTCTTCCCCGCTTATAATTATTTCAAACGATTTCAAAATCATCTATCTGTAAAAAAGAGAATTTCAAAGAGAAGATTTCAAGGTTAGAATCTAACTTATTTAGAATCCAATCTATTTCATTTGTGTAAGAAATCTTATTTCAAAGTAGAACCCGCAGACGCTTCCAATTGCAATTTGTAAACCAGAATTAAAATAAATAAATATATTATCGACCAGTTCTAGAGTTTAAATGTATATGATATGTTTAAATGTATATGATATGATTGGAAAAAATAGAGAAGAAGAGTACCCACCTACAATGAATGCCTCAACATCGCTCTCATCGTTTACCTCATCTTCAATCACCTTCGGTTTTGTACCAGCTTTCGTTTCTTTCTTTTTTTTTTTTCCTACCATTGGCTAATCGTTGAAGTTCATTTTTTAAAGGAATAATAATATATTTATTCTCCAATTTTTCAAAAATATAATAGATATTCTTCTAATTTTTTAAAATAGCTTCGGGCATTCCAACAGTTGAGTAAATAAGTATGGTAGGTCATGATGATAAAATCTGTCTATTTTCTCCGTTCCCTGATTCAAGTAGACTTCACGTGTTGTTTGGCCTAAAATTAAACCCTTGAAATCAGAGTGGTAAAATCGTTAGACCACTAAAAGCGCTTAAAATTTAGAAAAAATTGAAAACAATGAAAATCTTAAAAAAAAGTAGAACTTCCACCACCCAAATTCCCATAGCCCATCTCCCCCAACTCCAAACTCGTGGCCGCTACCACTAACCTCTAGTTGCGGTGGCCCCTGTTGGAATATATATTCTTAAAAATAGACTCATGTTTAATAAGAAACAATTAGCAGAAACTGAAAAATACAGAATTAATCTAGTATATTGAGGCTAGAGTCTGACTCTATCTCTTTAAGGCAAATTTGCCACGCTTAGGTGCTCACGGTAAATAGGCAATCGTCTCTCAAAATATAATGGTCTTTTTCTTGCGGTAGAAGCACTTCAAACAGCAAGAAATAGCAAATTTAAGAAATGTTTTGTTCTCTCTACATGAAAAGGGACAAATGCAAAATACTTTGCAGAATGCGGGGCAAAATAACTGAGGAGGAAAGATGATTGAATTGATGAAAATCGCAGAAATGAGGGGAAATATTTATAATAAACCAAAAGTTGTATCTAAACAGACACAACACTTGAAATAATTTGATTGAACAGATACCAAACCTGGAAAAACTTGTTTGAACAATTGTGTTTGTAATAATCCAACAAACATTTTCTAGACACAAGATATGTGTCAAATTCGAATATTTTAATATTTGATGATGAAATTAAATTAAAATAAAATAAATAAATTATTTTTTCTAAAAAGAATATATTGGGCCACAACCTACGACCCAGACCTGGCCTCGAGTCCCAAGCCTCAAGCCCGACCGTCGACGAACCACGACCCTCGACCCTCGACCCTTGAGGCCGGCCGATAGCATCTAAGCCTTTGAACCGAACCCGATAATATCTAAGCCTCCTCCCATCCAAAGACTTGTGGAGCTCATTACAGCCCAAATCCAAATCCAAACTAGAGGTATATGAATTGGTCCAAAATCATGCCATCTTAATTCCTCACTTGCTCTAATATCCAATTTCCACTTTCAAAGTGTTAACTTTTGCTACTAATTTCTCATTCATTCGAAAATAGTTTTGTGAAACCAAATATACCACGAACATTTACTCACGAAGTAGTGCAATCAATTATAAATTTATAAAATCGGCTATCGGTACTCACCCAAATATTTGGTCAAAAATTGGTCAGACTAATTTATAAATAACTATTTCTAACAATCTCCCACATAAATAGAAATTGCCATAAATATGCAAATAAAATGCAGTCACTAAAAAAGAGTATAAGTAGAAAGTTATTGCTTCAAGAGAGGTAACTTCTGACTTTGAACCTTCATTAGTGAAATACTATCAGATTTACTTGGCTAATCAGTGAACATGATGATGTCTTGAATTGTTCAACCGTTGGTGTAAACCAAGACAATAGTACTCACACAATATCTTTCCTAACATTTTCGGTTCTTATGGTTGTGTTCATTTTGGCCCTGAACAACTCTTGAGTTTCATAAGTGTTTTAGAGAATTTAAGCCTCAAAATTCTTATAGAAGTGGCCCCACTTTACACTTACATAGGTGATCTCCTATTAAGGGTATTCTGTCATACTTCACTTGGTTATTCCAAACTATATAAATCATTAAAAGTATTAATTATCCTAATATACTCTGCAGAAAGCACTTTTTTTATTATAGAAATGGATAGGAGATTACTCCTAAGTGCTTTAAACTGAATCTTCATAACTTAGTTGTCCCATTAAACCAAGATCTTGAGATCTCCAATCAACAAGGTTGAGTTACCATTATAAAGACTCATGCCTGATGGCTTTTAATCTCATTCCTTTTGGTATACTTGATCTCTTGGTAAGCCTTTTTTGTAAGCGGGTCCGTGAGACTTTTCTTTGATTTCACGTAATCAATAGTATTAATACCATTTGAGATCAATTACTTAATAGTATTGTGTCTTCGACATATATGTCTAGATTACTATTATGCATACTATTTTGTGCCCTTCCAATAAGCCACTGCATATCACAATGTATATTTATTGCAGAAACTGGCTTACGCCAACATGGATTATCTTCTAAAAAATTACGAAGCCATTATGCTTATTCTCCTGCTTTATCTAAAGCTATAAACTCATATTCAATTGTGGATCGAGCTATACAGGTTTACTTTGAGGACTTCCAGGACAAAGCAGCTCCACCAATGGTAAAAACATAACCACTTGTGGACTTAGAATCTTTTGTATCTGATATCCAATTAGCGTCACAATATCCTTCTAATACAACTGGATATCTTGTATAATGTAATCCAAAATTTAAGGTGTATTTGAGATATCTAAGAACTCTATTCAAAGCCTTCCAATGGTCATTGTTTGGATTAATAGTAAATCTACTCAGTTTGTTAACTGCGTATCTATATCCGAACGAGTGCATTTCATAATATACATTAAAGTGTCTATTATATGAGAATACGTCAGTTGAGATACAGATTCACCTTTATTCTTGACTAAGTGTAGAATTAAATCTACTAGAGTTTTAACTAGAGTATCAACATACATATTAAACTTCTGATATTGTGAGACTGAGGTAAGACAAGTCCATCAGACGTCTTAGAAATTTTAATTCCTAATATAACATCTGTCATACCCATATCCTTCATGTCAAAATATTTTGTTAACATTTTCTTCGTAGTTATGATAATATCATTATTACTACCCATAATAAGCATGTCATCAACATATAGACATACTAACACATAAGCTTATGGTGTATTTTTTATATAGATACATTTATTACACTCGTTAATTTTAAAACCATTTGACAATATCGTTTTGTCAAATTTCTGGTGCCACTGTTTTGACGCTTGCTTTAATCCATATAACGACTTAATGAGTCTACACACATTTTTGTCTTGTCTATGGGCAATAAACTCTTTAGGTTGTTCTATGTATATTTCTTATTCTATCTCTCCATTTAAGAATGTTGTTTTTACATCCATTTGATAGATCTCGAGATTATGCAATGCTACAATTGGAATTAGAATTCTGATCGAGGTGATCCTTGTTATCGGTGAATATGTGTCGAAGAAGTCAAGACCTTCCTTTTGTCTATATCCTTTAGCTACTAACCGGGCCTTGTATTTATCAATAGATCCATCAAGTTTTAACTTTTTTTTGGAAATCCACTTACTGCCTAAAAGCTTATTTTCCGGTGGAAGATCAACCAACTCCCAAATGTGATTTTGCATAATAGACTCTATCTCACTATTGATAGATTCTTCCCAAAATGGAGCTTCTGGTATAGACATTGCCTCATTAATTGTCTTAGGATAATTTTCTACCCAATAGGTTAGAAGATCTGGACCAAATGATGTAGATGTTCTGGTCCTTTTACTGCGCCTAGCTTCTTCATCACTTATATGAGTACCACTTGCAATATCATAAGCTTGTTTATTTGAACTTATTTTTTCTTGTCTTTGCATGGAAATACATCTTTAAAAAATGTAGCATTCATATATTCAATAATAGTACCTTCATGTACGTCTGAAATGTCTGACTTGGTAACAAGAAATCGATATGCACTACTGTTATTAGCATATCCGATAAATATACAATCAATTGTTTTAGGTCCAATTTTAACTTGTTTAGGCTTTGGTACTTCTACCTTAGCCAAACACTCCCACACTTTTAAGTGTTTATAGGTAGGTTTATGACCTTTCCATAATTCATATGGAGTTTCATCCTTTTTTTGAGGTATCTTATTAAGAATAACATTTTCTAAAAAGATAACTTCCCTCCACAAGTTCTGAAGTAAGCCTGAACTTATCAATATAGCATTCATTATTTCTTTAAAAGTCTAGTTTTTGTGCTCAGCAATACCGTTTGACTGAGGTGAATAAGGTGCCGTTGTTTGATGATTAATACCATATTCTGAACTGAATTCTTCAAACGGTACTATATATTCTCCTCATCTATCACTACGAATAATCTTTATTCATTTGCTAAGTTGATTTTTAACTTCATTCTTGTAATATTTAAAAACATCTAAGATTTTATCTTTGCTTCTTAGCAAATAGACATAACAGTATCGTGTACAATCATTAATAAAAGTAATGAAGTACTTTTTACTACCTCTAGTTTGCACAAATTTCAAGTCATGGATATCAATGTGAATTAATTCTAAAGGTAAAATGTTTCTTTCAACAGAATGAAACGGAGTTTTGGCTAACTTAGCCTCAACACAAATATCACATTTATGATTATGATCAAATTGTAAAGAATGCAATAAACTTAAGTTCATTAATTTACGCACAGATTTAAAGTTCGCATGCCCTAATCGATTGTGCCATAAACAAGAAGACTCAACGATATAAGCAGAAGAAGATGTATTATTATTATTGTTTAATTTCGGTACAATAATAAGGACATTCGTCTTGAATAGTCCATCAGAAAGTTAACCATTTTCCACATACACATAGTTTTAGTGAGTACAAACTTGTCACATACAAAGACTAATCTAAAACCATTCTTTCTAAGTAAGGACCCAGATACAAGATTCTTGTGAATGTTAGGAACATGTAATACATTGTTGAAGACGAGTTCTTTTTCGGAAGTCATCTTTAAAGTTACTTTTCCTTGTCCTCAACTTTTAAACTTGAAGAATTTTCCATAAACAATTGTTCTCCGTTGACTGTCTTGTAATTAGAGAACATTGCCTTGCCAGCACAAATATGTCGAGTAGCACCATTGTCTACCCACCATTCTCGAGGATTTCCAATGTTGTTGCATTCATAAACAATAGCAGACAAGTTCAATTCTTGTATATCCTCAGATAATGCATCACTTTCTGTCACATTTGCTTGGGCCTTGTATTTCTTAGGCTTGCGACATTCACTTGCGTGATGTCCCACTTTCTCACAATTGTAACAACCGCCTTTGAATTTAGCAATCTTTTTGTTGTCTTTATTCGGTGCATCACTAGAATGCTTTCTTTTCTTGTTAATCTTTGAACTAGATTCCACAACCTTGGCTTTTGCTTGCCCAAATTGTCTACCAGATTTCTTGTCAGACTTTCTGTTGTCTTCTTCTATCATTAATCGAATGATTAATTCTTCCAAGTTCATCTCCTTTCGTTTGTGCTTGAGATAGTTCTTGAAATCTCTCAATAAAGGAGGAAGTTTCTCGATGATTACATCAACTTGAAATGAGTCACTTGAAGTCTTATTTTCAACATGTATGTCATGAAGAAGAACCTGCAACTGTTGAACTTGTCTAATAAACGTCTTGGTGTCTATTATCTTAAAGTCTAAGAATTTTTCGACAATGAATTTCTTCGTGCCAGCATCCCCACTCTTGTATTTTTTCTCCAAAGACTCCCAAAGTTCTTTTGCAGATTTCATAACACTATAAACACCGTATAGAGTATTGTCCAGACATTTCAGAATGTAATTCTTGTATAGAAAGTCCGAGTGCTTCCATGCATCTAAGACAATAAGAGACTCCCTAACCTCACCAATTTTAAAGTGGTCAAATAGAATAGCATCTTTTGTTGCCATCTTTTGAAATCCAAACTGCTAAATTTTTTCGATTTTTCTCCATGGGCTACTAGAATTAATTGAAGAAGAATAGCCATAGGTGGAACGATAGTGGTTGTACCATTACCCTGTTCCAATCATGTAATAGATGAAATAAATAAAAAAAATAGATTTTTTATTCCACACAAATCCATTTCTGCTATTAAAATGGAAGTTCAACAGTTAAAATCACATAATATAAATAAAGAACAAAAATTCGTCTTAAAATTGTTGGAATATATATTCTTAAAAATAGACTTACGTTAAATAAGAAACAATTAGCAAAAACTAAAAAATGCAGAATTAATTTGGTAGACCGAGGCTAGAGCTCGACTCTATCTCTTTAACACAAATTTGTCTCGCTTAGGTGTTCACGGTAAACAGAAAATCGTCTTCCAAGATACAACGGTCTTCTTCTTGCGGTAGAAGCACTTCAAACAGTAAGAAACAACAAACTTAAGAAATGTTTTGTACTCTATATATGAAAATGGACAAATACAGAATATTTTCCAGAATGCGGGGCATAATAGCGAGCCCTAGCCCGACCTGCCTAGTGGGCGGGCAGCGGCGGCGCCTGTGTATGGGCTTTGAACTGAACTCGATAGCATCTAAGCCTCCTCCCTTCTAAAGATTTGTGGTGCTCCTTGGAGCCCAAACCCAAATTCAAAGTAGAGGTATTTGAATTGGTCCAAAATTATGTCATCTTCCTATGTGGGATAAAATTCCTCACTTGCTCTAATATCCAATTTTCACTTTCAATGTGTTAATTTTTGCTACTAATTTCTCATTCATTCCAAAATAGTTTTGCAAAATCAAATGTACCATGAACATATACTCTTGGAGTAAAATGATATCGACTATAAATTTATAACAATCGATTATCGGGACTCACTCGAATATTTAGATAATTTATAAATAACTATTTCCAACAGGTCCACCGCCACAATCAGCGACACCGATATCAAATTCCACCCTTCCACGTCCCAAAATGCAAACACCACCATCCCAACCCAAAATCGCAACACAAAACCATCGAAAAATATCAAAAATATAACAGTGGACCATGATGAACTTTATTTCCTCAACCATCAACAACTACCCCAATCCAAGAGCATGTCAAAGATGTGGGGTTGACAGTAAGAGTTGTATTATGTCTTTAGCTGTGACCGAGTCAATTGCAACTGGGCCTTTTTGGAAAATTATTCTTCATAGCAGGATAGGTAGAGAGGCAAGCAGCTTATTAGGAAAATTATAATTACAGAGAAATGTAGAAGTGAAAGTAAACAGTTGCACATAGCTAGTTGGTACACTTAACAGCTAGATGCAAAGAGAAATCGAAGTAGTGCAATTGGAATTTAAGACTGAGGAGTAGGTAAATGCACAAGACCAGCCTAATTGCCTCTAAATATTGAAAATCTAAAAAATGATGTTGGGCGGTGTTTGCACAACCCAGACCGGGAAAAAGGAAAAATGTTAGAAAAGTAGGAAAAGTTGAGAAAGTGTGCACAACCCATATCTACAACCTTGTTTGCACTCGTTGATTGTCGAGCATAATTAAGATGGGTGGTGGATGAAGGTGGCTACCGGTGGTAGTCGTTGGGGAAGACAAAGTTATTCTTTTTTTAGGAATTTTCATTTTGTTTTCTTAATTTTAAGCATTTTTGGGCGATTTGACCTTTGTGATTTTAAGTGCATAATTTTGGGTTAAACAACAGAGAAAAATGATGGATTCTATGGACCTGATATACCTATGGCCCACAAACTTCTTTTTTCTTTAGCATAGAAAAAAAAATAAAAATTGTATGAAATTTTTCATATATTAGCTCCTCCAAAAAAAATTAACTTCCGTTTAGATCCGCCCCAACATATTGTGCTTGTATTTTTTTGGGAATTGAGCCCGCTTTGATTTTCTTAATCTAATTTTGAAGCAAAATTTTGTTACTCAATGTGGTAAAAATGATGTATAATTAGTTATTGAAAATTAGTAATTATTGAATAACAAAGATTGTTTCTTTATCAAATACCGAGCTGTAGTTGTTCATTTTCTAGTTTTCTTAGTTGGATGTTGATTTAGAAAAATTAACAGGACTGGATGATGGCAGTTCAGATGGAACTCAGGATATTGTCAAACAATTGCAGCTACTCTATGGAGATGATCACATTGTAAGTTTTGACACAATAGTTTGTCATCATCATTTTAGGTTATTATTGTAAGTTTTGTCATCATTTTAGCTTTTGATAGTTTTATTATTGGTAACCCCATTCTAGAAGTTCATTTTGTATGAAATACTTTAATCTAATTTGAGCCGTGTGTTCTTTTATATCTTGCAGCCAAAATACATGACAAGCTTTATCAAGTAAGATTATAAAGTCTTGGAATGTCATGGCCTTCTTATACATACTTGCTTGCATCAGTGCATAGGTGGAATCTCATGCGTAAACTTACAAGTAGATGAGCAAATGTCTTTGCACAGACACTTTCTTCAGCTGAGAATATCAGACTTGCTGGATCTTTCCAGTACAACCACAACTTTATTGAAATGTAGTTTCTTGCTTGCACTTCCCGCCCACAAACTTGATTATTGGTGTTCGTTTTAAGGCTTTATCAGAAATCTGTGATTGAAGATGTAATAAGCTCATGTGTGAATAAATGATATGTTTTCCATATGGAGATGATGGTCCACGCCTCAAGAAAGGGTAACCACATTGAAGAGGAAGTTATTAATTGTATTTTATCTCTATTGTCATGTGCATCATCTTTTCCACTGAAGTTGATTATGGAAAAAAGCTTCAAAAAAATTAGAAAAAAAAGGTCAACTCCAGTAGGGAAGAACTTTGCTCTGATACCATCTCAAAATGGGTGTAAAAATCATATATTTCGATATATTAAATATGTAATAAAGCTATTACAAAATTTAAAATGACTAATCTAGAAAATACAATATTGCAGGGATGATTATGAGAATATTTAGAGAATAATTAGAATCCTATAATCTTGCATAATAAAGTATTAATTTTGTTTCTTTAATTATGAAATACATCTCATTTGACACTCTCCCTCAAGTTGGTGCATATATGTCGTCCACGCCCAATTTGCTACTTGAGCTGTGAAAAACTCTGCATTTAACTGCTTTGGTGAGTACGTCTACCAGTTGATCTTCGAATTTAAAAATTGGTACCTCAATGATTTTAGCCTCAAGCTTTTCCTTGATGAAATGTCTGTCAACTTCAACATGTTTGGTTTCATCGTGTTGCACTGGATTATGTGCAATGCCAATTGTAGCCTTGTTGTCACAATGTAATTTCATGGCATGTTTAGGTTCGAATCCCAAATCTATCATCAAGTTTCTAATCCAGAGTAGTTCACATATTTCATATACCATACCCTATATTCTGTTGCTTCAGCACTTAATCTTGACATCACTTTTTGTTTCTTACTCCGCTAAGTGACCAGATTACCTCCTACATAGGTAAAATATCCAGATGTAGATCGCATGTCACTAACAGAACCTACCCAATCTACATCAATATGACCTTCAACATCTAGATGACCATGACGTGATAACATTAACCCTTTTCCAAGAGCCGACTTTAAGTATCTCAGAATTCTGTTCATAGCATCTATGTGAGCTTCACTTGGCGCATGCATGAACTGACTCACCACACTCACTGCATATGCTATATATCAGGTCTAGTGTATGATAGGTATATCAACTTACCCACACGGCATTGATATCTTTCTTTGTTGGTGGGAACCTGGTTAGGATATTTACCAAGTTTATGATTTTTCTTCATTGGAGTCTCTGCAGGTTGATAAGCTAACATTCCAGTTTTAGTCAAAATTTCAAGGGTATATTTCCGTTGTGAGAGAAATATTCCTTGTCCTGAATGAGCTACTTCAATACCCAAAAAATACTTTAGAGCACCGAGGTCCTTCATCTCAAACCCACTCTCTAAATAATGTCGCAATGCTGTCTTTTCTTCTGGGTCATTCCCGGTAACCACCATGTCATCAACATACACAATAAGGGCAGTGACCTTACCTTTTCTATGTTTCAAGAAAAGAGTGTGATCTGAGTTACTTTTCTTGTAGCCGAAATTCTTCATTGATTTGCTGAACCTCTCAAACCATGCTCTTGGTGATTGTTTCAATCCATAAAAAGACTTTCTCAGTTTACACACCATATTGCTCTGACTTGGCCCTATCTTGCATCCTAGAAGAGGGTCCATATAGATTTCTTCTTCTAGGTCTCCATGCAGGAAGACATTTTTGACATTGAACTGGTGTAATGGCCAGTCCAGATTTGCTGCTAAAGATAGAAGTACCCGAATTGTGTTGATCTTTTCTATTAGAGCAAATGTCTCACCATAATCAATCCCATAAGTCTTAGTGTATCCTTTTGCCATAAATCTTGCTTTATATCGATCAATGGTGCCATCTGCTTTGAATTTTACTATATATATCCATTTGCAACCTACTGTTCTTTTTACTATAGGAAGCGGAGTCATTTCTCATGTGGAACTCTTATAGAGGGCATCCATTTCTTCATTCATTGTATAAGTCCATTTGGGGTCTTTCAGAGCTTCATACACATTACTTGGAATAGAAATAGTGGATAATTGACATACAAATGATGCACATGACGAAGAGAGCCTATGTAGAGACATATGATTAGTGATGGGGTATTTAACTTTTGTATTAGGGTCAAGATCATATTTTTTTCTAGGGATCCCTCTAGTTGTGCAAGGGGGTAACTAATAACCTGTGCTTTCTGTATGACTCAACTTAGTTAAAGTGTTTGGGTTTGAGTGTTCATTTACCTCTGGAGAATTTTCAAGACCTAACTAGATTAGTGGAAGTGACACTATAGGAGAAGTTGCAGTATTATTTGGAGTTACCAATTCTTGATTCTCTTGGTCTTGTTGCACTATTGTAGCTAGTGGGTTAGTAGTTACTACATCCTTGAGTGTTGTCAAAGGCTGTTCAGATACAAGTTTTTTTGAAACTTGGATGGTTTAATTTTGAGTATCTTCTGCAAAGATAGAACTCTCCCCCTGTAGAGAATGCTTAGAATCTCCTCGTGAGTAGTAAAATTCAGTTTCATGGAAAGTAATATATGTTGTAATGTACAAGGTCTGAGTAGGAGAGTGAAAACACTTATACCCATTTTGAGTATTAGTATACCCTACAAAGACACTGTAGTGCACATGGATCAAGTTTGCTGTGTTGGTGTAGATATACCTGAACATAAGCAACACAACCAAATACACGTGGTTCAAGATTTGGAATAGAAGGTACAAGAAGAAGGGTTGATCAATGTCTGCAATGGAGTTTGATATTGAAGAGCACTGGATGGTGTTTTATTGATCAGGTAAGCAACAGAACAAAGAGCCTCTCCCCAAAAATGATGGGGCATGTGGGCCTCAAATAAAGAGGCGCGAACAACTTCCAAGAGTTGAAGATTCTTACGTTCTACTACACCATTTTGTTGTGGTGTATATGCATATGTAGTTTGATGAACAATACCATTGTGACTCAAAAAATTATGGAGATCATTGTTGGTGTACTTTCTCCATTATCAGACCGAAGTACTGTGATTTTCTTATCAAATTGAGTAACAACGTATTGATGAAATTGTTTAAATTTTGCACTGACTTCACTTTTTCGTTTCATGAAAAAAATCCAAGCCATTCGAGTACAGTCATCTATAAATGTCACAAACCACTTAAAGCCACGAATAATTGGAACTCTTGACGGTCCCCAAACATCAGAATGAACAAGCATCAATGGCATATTACCTTTATTTAATTGTAATGGGTGAGAAATACGATGGCTTTTTCTAAAATGCAAGTTTCACAATGGAAGTCTGTTTCAGTAAATTGAGAAAACAAATCAGGAAATAAAAGTTTCAGATAACCAAATGAAGCGTGCCCTAATCGTCTATGCCACAACCAAATCTTCTTCATCCTGATGGACTCGTCCCATCTCACATGATGAGCTTCACTTAATCTTTACTGCAATCTTCTGTTAGGTCCAGATAATACAACTTTCCCTTTCTAGTACCACATCCAATCATGGTCCTAGTGAGGAGATCCTGAAAAAGACAATACAATGGCCAAAAACACACAGTACGATTAAAGGAATCAATTATTTGAAGAATAGATAACAAGTCATAGTCAAGTGACAGGACGACTAAGACATGGTCTAGACTTAATAATGATGTAAGAGATAGATACCCTTCTCCTAAAACTGGAAAGGTGGTTCCATTGGCACTAGTAACATAGGTTTGGCTAGAATGTTTGGTAGAGTTTGAACTAGAAGTCATGTGATCAGTTGCATCTATTACGAGCAAGTGATGATTTGCAAGTACCTGATGTTGCCCAGGCCTTGGAACCAGATATACATGATAAAGGTTCTAATATGGTTTCTTGAGATGACTTAGCAAATATACATAAGGCTTTGTTGGAATCCCTCTTTCATCCTTTGTGAACCCATCCTTCTGGATAAGCAATGATCTCATAACAACCCTTAACTATATGGTTGTCTAGACCACAGTTGGTACACTTCATTGGAGGCCAATTATGAGTGGAGTTAGATTTCTGAGTGAATGGTTGAGATTGCTTCAGCTTTGCTGTAACCAAGGCTATTACTTCAGATACGACGCCATCTTCAAACATGGCTCTTTGTCGGTTACTTTCTCTTTTAATATGTGCATAGGTTGCCTCAAGTTCGGGTTTAGGCCCTATCCTCAAAATTGTTCCTCGAATTTGATCAAAGTTATTGTACAATCCTGTAAGAAAAATGTAAACTCGAAGGCGGTTAATCACTTTGCGTCTAGTTTCAATATCTGATGGATGTTGCATGTTGCTTGGATTTAATTGGTCAAGTTCCTGAAAGATCTCAGTGAGTTCGCTATAGTAGTTGGCAACGGGTGCTCCATTCTGTGTCATTGTGAATGACCTTTTATGAAGATCATAAATCTTTGCCTCATCGGAACCATCGGAATATGTTTTCTTGATTAGATCCCAGACTTGCTTGGCTGTGTCAAAATGGATAAACTGTTTCATCTGTGTCATAAATGGGTTGCATGTCGTCAAATAGCCAACGCTTGACTTAGCAATCCAACGCACGCCATTTATTGTATGTCGGGTCTGTAGCTACAGGTTGGGTTTTATCACGTGTCATGTAGCCATGTTTCTCTCGTACAACAATCTTCATCTCTATAATTTGATGACATAGAGAATAATTATGTTCATCCAATTTGATTCCAATTAAAAAATTGGAATTATCTCATTGGATGGTGACAATTTGGGTGGATGTAATAGATTCATCTTCACCAGTCATGATGATGACTGCACAGATGAATCTGAGAAATTGAATATCAAATACAAACTAAATAAAATCATCAATAAGTGTTGAAAAAATAGATTCAAGGTTGGTCGAAAGCTGGAAAAAAGCTTCAAAAAAATTAGAAAAAAAGGAACTCTAGTGGGGAAGAACCTTGCTCTGATACCATCTCAAAATGGGTGTAAAAATCATATATTTCGGTATATTGAATATGTAATGATGCTGAACTTATATACAAAGTTTAGAATGACTAATCTAGAAAATACAATATTGCAGGAAATGATTAGGAGAATATTTAGAGAATAATTAGAATCCTATAATCTTACAAAATAAAGTATAGATTTTGTTACCTTAATTATGAAATACACCTTATTTGACTGGATTCCACTCATTCTGATGGGATTAAGGTTTGGAATCATAAATGTTGAAAGACCAATTTTTGTACACAAGGGAATACAACGTGCATTATAGTACTTGACATTCTTCAATGCCTAAGTACTAATGCGCAAAATTTGGTATGAAAGGCAACTCTTCAATTGGTTTATGTTTCGCATTGTAAGCTAGACATGCCCAGCCACTGCGGTTTGGCATGCTTTCCATACAAGCCCAAACTGACACGGCCCAATCAATACCGTGTCATGATTTGAAGTGTTGCCTTGTAGTCTTGCCCCATTGCTCATGTGCAGCCGATACCAATCATGGTCGAACATCATCAACCTGCACCAATGGACCCTATGCTTCATGAACATGTACACAAATCCAGTGGCGGATGCAAGGGGGCTGGGCCAAATCCAGAATTAATGTATAATAAAAAAAATAGCCCATGTCCAAAAATAAATAAGCCCAGGTCCAAATTCAATTTTCAACCCAACTGCCTTCAGCCCAAGTCCCAACTAAACAAAAAAAATAAAAATAAAAATAAGCCCAACTAAGTAACTAATGTCCAATTCAGCCGCAACCCAAGTCAGGTCCCAAATTGATGTACATTCCATTCCATATCTTCATTGGACCATTTCCACGAAACCCTTTTCCAATTTCGCGCGATACTCAAGCAGTGAAGCTCATTTTCTTCAAAAAAAAAATTCATTTTTGTCAAATTGAAACTTCAATCACCGAAATAAGCTAAAAATCCGTTAACCCAACTTGGTAGATAGTTTTCTCTATTTGTCTGCTGAAATCGTTCTCAAGAACATGTATTTTTCGTTTTTTTTACATTTTTGTAAAGTTTATAATATTTTGCATATTTAATTTTTGATTTTATACCAGATTATGAAATGAGTCAAATGATTGAGTCTGAATCTGTACATTACAAATTTTTAAATTTTCTTTTCCAATTTTGCATTGCCCACCGGGTATAGTTTGTGCATTATGATTTCTTACTTTTAATTTAATTTTAAGTTGTTTTTGTTTTCGATTTTGTGAAATATTGTGTCTGCCATTTTGCATTGATTTCTTATTTTCTTTTATCACCCTCTTTTTAACTTTTAATCTATTGGTGAACTGATATTTTTTGGCCTTATCTATTTGAAAGTATTGTTGGAATTATTATTCAAATCATATACATATTTATAGAAGTTTAAAAGACTAATGGCTCAAAGTTAAAAATTTATACAAGTTGGGGGCTTGAAGGAAATTTTGGAATTCTACCTTGGGCATGAAAATGGTGCAGTGACATTTCTGGACAACTTTGTGTGAAAATGAGAAGATGAAAATGGTGCATTGAGATTGGTGCACTACACTGCTCAGTTCGTCCTTATGTGAAAATTTTGTATTAGATTATACACAAAAATGAGAAGATTAAATAGGAATGGTATCTGGTCCATAAATGAAAACTGTAATATTATGAATTGACTTATTTTTATTTTTATTTATAGGAACAAATCAGCGGATAGCGGATGTGAGGAAAAAAGTAAAGAAAAATACGTTGAGCCTTACAGGTATTTTGCTAATTCGCTTGCAATTATGTCATTCATTTTTTTTTGCATTGCCGGCTTATGTTTAATGCTTAGTCTTTTTATTATTGAATTGTTCTGCTTTGCCGGCCTACTTTGTTGCCTTGTAGGCGTATTTTTGAATTATTGTGTTGTGCCTTGTTGGATTACGGTGAAATTATTGTGCCTTGCCGGCCTATTTTGTTGTGTTGTAAGCATATTATTGAATTATTGTGCTTTGTTGGATTATGATGAAATTATTGTGCATTGCCGGTCTATTTGTGGATTGTTGATAGATTGTCATTTTGTTTATTTTTTTTAGAATTTACAAATAGAAGGTCAAGCTTCCGCCAAGAGAAAAAAAACATTGTTTTCATTTTTTAAAAAGACTCGCCAATCTAGTAAAAGTACACCTTCTGATGGATTAACTGAAGATCAACCCTCAATTCCTTCCATGCAACTTCCTCCAATTTCATCTCCAGAAACCGTGCATCCTTCAACTTCAAATCCTGAATTACAACCGACTACTAGTATTGAACAAAATCCAGGAAAAAGAAATCAAATATTTGAACATGATGTTAGTATGTAAGATGAGATTAGAGTGGCATATCTAAAAGTTGGGCCTTATCAACCAGCACTTTCAGAATATCCAAAGACTACAGAGAAAACTCAGTCTCGTCGATTTCAAAAGAAATTGTTTAGTCAGTTTCCTTGGTTGGAGTATTTGCCTACAACGAATAAGACATATTGTTTTTACTGCTTTCTTTTTCAGAATGATAGTAATTCATCCAATTGTTCAGCATTGGTGAGACATGGATATGATAAGTGGAAGAGAGTTAATGACGGAGCAAAATGTGCATTCCTTACTCATTTTCGTACACCACATCATAATATGTATGAGACAAGAGCTAAAGATTTAATGAAACCGTCTCAACATATTGATAAGGTAATGCATGCAGTATCGAGAGACGAAGTGCAGAGACGTCGTTTACGTTCAAAAACTTCAATCATAAGTGTTCGATGGTTAGCACTTCAAGGTTGTGCCTTCAGAGGTCATAACGAATCTTCATCTTCACTGAATCGAGATAATTTTCTTCAAATGGTAAAGTTGTTGGCAGAAATGAATATTGAAATTGATAAAGTTGTACTGGATAATGCTCCAAAAAATGCTCAATACATTGCTCCAAGTATTCAAAAAGAAATTTTGCACATTATGGCCAATAGAGTGCGACGAATGATTTGTGAGGAAATTGGGAATGAAGGCTTATGTATTCTTGTCGATGAAGCACAAGATGCATCTAAACGAGAGCAAATGGCCATTATCCTAAGGTTTGTGAACGATCGTGGTATGTTGAGAGAACGATTCTTTGCGATCAAAAGCGTAAGTGACACCACGACATTGAATCTAAAAAATAAAATATCCGATGTTCTTGCTCAACACGATCTTCAGGTAGAAAAAATGAAAGGCCAAGGGTATGATGGTGCAAGTAACATGCGCGGTGCTTGGAATGGACTTCAGGCATTATTTCTTCGCGATTTTCCATATGCATTCTACGTTCATTGTTTTGCCCACCGATTACAGTTGACATTGGTTTCTGCAGCTAAAGATGTTGGTGCTATTTGGGAATTCTTTTCTCATTTAGATAATGTTGTCAATATTATTACTTCTTCTCCTAAGCACATTAATGAGTTACAAACTGCTCAAACAATAGAAATTGAGCGTATGTTGGCTACTGTAGAGTGTAAGTCTGTAAGTGGGATTAATCAAATGGGTAATTTGCAACGATCGGGAGCTACTCGACTCCATAAAGAGTTTGATAGATATGTACGCTGCAACTTGCAATGTACTTGAATATCTTACTCACCATTCTCCAAACGCAAGATCTCGAGTTGAAGCTTGTGGCACTTACAAAAACTTGACAAGTTATGAATTTGTGTTCATCTTGCATTTAATGCATGACATTATGAATATCTCTGATGTTCTTTCTCAAACCCTTCAAAAAAAAATCTCTAGACATCATATCTGCTATAAGATTTGTATCAACTACAAAAGAACTTCTTCAGAAATTGAGAGATATTGATTGGGAAGAATTTCTCCAAAGAGTGGATAGTTTTTGCTCAAGAAACGATATTGTCATACCTGATCTAGATGGTTTGTATAGAATTGGTCGTTCTCGAGATCAAACTACAATCAAGCATCATTATCACTTCGATGTTTTCAATGAAGTGATAAATTTTGTACTGATGGAGTTAGATACAAGATTTAACGAGACGGCAATTGAACTCCTTTCTTTCAGTGTCGCTTTGGATCCTAAAGATTCATATAAATCATTTAACAGTTTTGATATTTGCTCACTTGCAGAGAAGTTTTATCCTTAAGATTTTTCGGTGCAAGATATTCGTAGTTTGGAATATGAGTTGCGACATTATGAGTTAGATATGAAGCGCGATCCTCAATTTCAAGTATCTACACTTGTTGATTTATGTCAACTGAGAGTGGAAGGTCAGATAGTTACATTATGGTGACTAGATTGATTCGTCTTGTGTTGACATTACCTGTTTCTACCGCGACAACTGAGCGAGCATTTTCTGCAATGAAACATGTGAAGACTAATCTTCGAAACAAAATGGAGGATGACTTTCTAACTAATTGCATGACACTATTTATCGAACGAGAATTTACTGAAAAAATTGATGATTCTATCATAGATAAATTTTATATTTCAAAACCTTGTCGTGAACAACTTCAATAAATAAAATCATTTTAGTGACTTTTATGTTATCATTATATTGACTTTTATATATTTCAGCCTCTGCAAACTAAATTCCTGAATTCGCCCCTGCACAAATCGAGGAATCTATTTGTGAATAGTAAAAAAGAAAGGCATTTTGTTTCCTAACCTTTTACCAATATTGACTCTTATTATATGATCAATGAAATGAATCTACTTTTAGCTTCCAGTTGTGCCTCTTGTAATGAATACTTTGTTGCATTTATTCAGATATTTGTTATGGGACATGATTACAGGCAACGGGGGGCTTCGATAGAAGTGATGAGAATTTTACTTGCCACAGAATGCCTCTCTCAAGTATCTTACAATGGGCGCCCTACAAAACATGGTAGGTTGTGTCGTGCCTACATTATTAGGCTCATGGTCTATGCGCCCTATCTCATGTTGTACCGTCATTAAAAATGTTAATTATAAAACTATGTACAAGTATCCCTTCCATTGACATTAACTTTTCATTATTTTATTCTGCCACATAAGCAAGTGTAAGTGGGAAAGTACAAACAGCAAAATAAAATAATAAAAAAAAAATTGAAAATAATGTTTTGGTCAAATATTTTAGCCCAAAATCCTACTGCCACACAAGCAAGCATAAGTGAAGATGTACAAGTAGCAAAATCCTTTCACATTGGATGGACTGCAAGTATCCCCCACTTCATCAAAAATCATTTCATTTAGTATTTTTGACTGGAATGTAGTTCTATCACGTTTGTGTTGTTCCTCTCTTGCGCCAGCCCATGTCATGTGGATGCACACATTGTAGCTCTAGGATCTTCCAAACCTTCAACATGATTTGGAAATTGACACAGTCTCGTGCTTCAAAACCGTCCTGATAAGATAAGGAAAGGAAGCCACTAGTCCTTTTCAAAACGGGATTTCATGCAAATCCGCGAGCCACCACCAGTCCTCTTGTTTGTCATAAAGATCCTAATGTCTACTGTGTTTGGTATATCTAATCTACTCAACTAGGACTATTACTACTATCTGAATAACATTGACCATGTCAATCCAATAAAACCACTCACCAGGGCGAGTGTACATGGAACACTCTGATACATGTCATAAAATGCCCCCACTCCAGTGTCACACATTCTAGCGAAGAATAGTTCAGAATAAATATTTGAAATCTATAGGTTAAAAGTCTTTCTCAATTGCACCTCGTTGCAAAAATCACAGTGCTATGAACACAAGAATAAATATAAATCATTGTAAAGACAAAAAAATCAGCAACATCGTATATATTCAAATCAGATCAATCACTAAAAAGAAAGAAAATACCCGGGCTACAAGCCAAATAGCCTGAATCAAAAAATATTTGAGCAAATGCATCAAAGACTCCTAATATTTAAACGAACTCTTCGAGCTCCAATTTTCAACCCAAGAAACACAGAATCTAACATTAAAAATGCTAAAACATTCAAAAAATCCACAAAACAAGAGAGGAAAAAGATAAACTTCAAACAAGTCCACTTATTCAAGTCTTCCTAACCCTTCTAACCCCAAATTTTCTCTCTGTATACCTAACAGAATTCTCAACATTTATAGGCAGAGGAGGCTTCTTATTCTCCTTTCTACTACAGCTCCTCAGCGAATACCTCGGTGTCGAGGCCTCTATCTGAACCATCATCGGCGTTGCAGCCACAGCCATTTTTCTCGCGCTGTCAAACTTCTTTGCAGATTCAATTCTGACTCCAAGATTACTCGTTGGCTTCTTCTTATGACCCTCCATTTCACCCTTCTTTCTCTTCAGCCTCTCATTTCTTCTTGCAGAGTACTCTTCATAAAACCTGCCCCTCTCGAACAAAGGACTCCGATTAGCGCTCAAAACACCGTTATCAAATTCAACATCAATGTTTTCATTACTGGTTCCAAATTCTTGGCGCACCATTTTAGCAAGAGCCCTTAATTCACAGGATATGGTGCCGTATTCAGGGCGAAGCTCGAGTTCTTCCACGTCCCAAGAGAGTTTAGGTAACTGGGATTTCGCCAAAGAACCTGTTCTCCCCGGAAAATTCAAGAAGAAAACACTATTGAATATTGATCTAAAAACTGTTACACATTTTTATCCATAGTTTTATATTGAATCTCGAAATAAATGGAAGTGGTGGATAGATATTACAGATAAATTAAACAAAATCAAGAAAATTAAATTTTTAACCTTGATTTTTATACACAGAAGCATAAAATTTACATAGAAATTTTTATTTTTCTGCCAGGAATCTTGAAAATACCTGGTGGGATCTGGACGGTGTTGCTTGCAGTGGGCAGAAGAGCACGGCGAGGGCGAAGCCTAATGGGAGATCTGGCAAGTGGGGGTTTGCCATTTGATCTTAGCATCATCTTGGACATGTATAATATGATTTAAATCGATTAATTACAATAAGATTGTATCAGAAAAGAAGAAGAACAAGAAGAAGAGAAAAGGGATTTATAGTAGAAATACTATTCAAGAAGTGAGTGTTTAATTATTTGTAGAGTTTGAATTTGTGAAAAGTTTCTTTGAGAGCGTTTTGTTCAAGTTCTTGTAACAGTTATATTGTGTTTTTGTCCTGTTCTAGGGTTCTTATTGCATATTATTACGAAAATTTCCGTTTGAATTTTATTGGGGAGCGTCTGTTAACGGTCATATTCTTGACCTGACGGCTTAGAATTGAAGTTGAATTAAAATGAGGAATTGACAGCGATATGAGATATCCGAAATTGTTATAATTTGAAAACATAGAATATTTCACAATAATAAAAGGACAAAATTTATGTGAAAAATTGATGTAGACAGATTTCGAAGTGATAAATTATATTTTTTTGGTAAGCAATAATTTATGTTTAAAATTGGAACTTTAATTTTATGAGGAAATTATAGAAAATGCTTATTGACGTTATCACATTTTGAAATATGGTAGCTTTTGAAAATAATTTTAAAAAATAGTTATTTTAGACAAAAATATTCACAATCAACTACTTAAAATTCTAACATATTATTTTGGTTTGATATTGCTGTACTTTTAAGTGAATTGATTTTTGCTATGCTGTAGAAATATTCAGATACAGGAAGAATCAGATAAGTATTTGGTAAATTATTGTTTCAAAATTATTGTATGTTTCAAAATCATCATTTGAACTTTTGGTAAACAAAAGTGATTTATTTACAGTATAAAATCACTGTTCTAAAAAGCTCGCATAAGCCTCGCCTAGGCTCTGCTTAGACTTGAAGCTTAACCTCCATGCCTAACCACGCATCACACATCACCATCGTCTTATCCTTATCTCGCTATCAAGCCTAGGCTTGAAAAGCTTGAAGCTCGGCCTCCACGCCTAGCCACACTTTACACTTTTTAGAACATTGTATAAAATTACTAAAATGGACAATGATTATAATAATTTTCTTTTGTATTTAATATTTTTTTAAGACAATGCATTCACCATCATTATTTTAAGGGAAATTGGAGCAAATGATCTCTAACGTATGACATTAGTGTATAAATGATCCCTAACCTTTCATTTTTTGCAGAATGGTCCATAACCTATCCATTTAGGTGCACAATTGGTCTTTCTTGACGGATTCCGTTAAAAATTCGTTAAAAACCTATCCATTAGGTGCGCAGATGGTCTCTCTCACTTTTTTTGTCTTTATTAGTGGGGGTAAAATTGTCAAATTACATTTTTTCTTTCTTTCAATTGGCGCAAATGGTCCATAACCTTTACCTTTGTGTGGAAATGGTCCATAACTTTTGTTTTTTTGGCGCAACAGTTCCTAACCTATATGTTTTGGTATGCAATTGATCCTTATTTAATGAAAAAGACAAAAATATCCTTAGTTTTAATTAAAAAAAAATTTCAATTGGATTCCTAACCTTTGTAAAAAATAAAAATGGGTCCGATACTTTAATTTTTTTATTAAAAATTAAAAAAAAAAACTAACAAATTGATAATATACTAAATTATTTTGTATATTTTATGAACTATTATTTTGTATATACACACAATTGGTTCGATACTTTAATTTTGTATTTTATGATCTATTATTTTGTATTTTGAACTATTATTTTGTATATAGCAATTGGTCCGATACTTTAATTTTTTTAATAAATTATTTTGTGTGTATATATATATATATATATAGAGGCAACCGAATGAAAGAGAATATTTGTATAGTTATTTTGTTGTTGTATATTCTTAATGTCTTTGATTGTTGGATTTTCATTTTCTCTTTTATCCGAAATTTGTTTGAGAGGAGAAGCAATGACTTTGATATCTCCTTTTGGGATAATGATTTCCTCAAAAGGGGGATGAATAGATTGAAAAGTATTTCCAGAGGGAGTTTTCCAAAGCTTGGATTTATATTGGGCAGTATTAATAGCTGGTTTTTTTGTTAAAGGTTTTGATATAAGCCCATTCAAAGAAACTAATATCTTATGGATAAGAATAAAATTCTTCCCAGAATTTATTCATTTTCCTCTTTTGAAAAAAGTCTTATAGTAAAAGAAGTCTTTTGTTCAGGTTTCAAGAAGATCTTTGTTCATTTGAATTGGTCTTGCTTTAATTGGTATTTGCTTTTCATTGAAATTGGGGATATAAGGAAGGGTAACAATATGTTTCTTCTTATTCCAAAAGGCCAAAAGGCATTAAGGATCGTAGAACAAACTTCTGTCCTAATGGCCTTATCAATTTTTTCAATTTGTTTTTTAAAGCTTTTGTTCTCTAATTGTTCTTGAAGCCTTGAAAACCTAATATCTTCTTTTAAATATTTGATATGTTGTTTTTTGAGATTAATATTGTTAATAATATTTTCAATTGAATGTTCTTTGATTAGATTAATATCCCTAATTGAGGGTGGATTAATAAATTCAAAAAATATTATTTGATCGAGATATTTTAATTTTAATCCTCTTTCGGTAACCGAGATTGGGTATAATTGAACTAAAAAATGAGTACCAAGAATAACTTCTTGGTCGAGATCTTTGACAAGATAGAAGCTACTTTTGAAGCAAATATTTCAGTTACAAATGTGGGCTTTTGATAATTTGTAATTGAAAGATTGGATTCTTTTTCCAAAGGTAAAAAAGGTAACATTTCCTGGAGAATATGTCAAAAGCAAATAGTTCTTTGGCCGATAAAGATTTCAAAAAGAAAATCCCTTACCAAGCATCCAAGGAAGTTCTTTGGTCTATATAAGAAGATGTTACTTCTCTGTATAAGGAGAGCGTTTTCAAGTTTATTTTCCAATATTTTGTAACAACCATATTTTTATCGTACTTTGATAGCTTTCATATCTTGTAAGTATGAATTCTATTTCAATTATGTCAAAAATGTATGTTTTCAATTAAAGTTTTTCAAATGAGTAATACAATTGATGTTTCAAATTTGTTTTGGTGTTCAATCGAATTCTTTCATCAATTTATATTTCAAACTGAAAATCTAAAATTCTTAGATCAATTATTTGTTTATTTGTTCACATCATCCCCACAAAGTATTGAGAATTTTCCATCAAAAAAAGATAGAAATCTCAAAATGAAAATTATGAACAATCGTATGGAATACCTCCGTTGCCAACATTTCCTCTCTCTCTCTCTCTCTCTCTCTCTCTCTCTCTCTATATATATATATATATATATATATATATATATATATATATATATATATACACTAGTTTTTGCTACGTGCGTTGCACGCCTGTGAAAAATATAGGGATCAATTTTATGTTGCATATTTAATTGAAATAAAAAATTTGTGGTATTTGTGATTTTGATGCAGAAATTTGTCTCTCACAAATTGTTTTATATTGTATCATTCAAAAATTGTGGGACAAGTGATTTTAAGAAAATGTGAAAAAAAAAAATTGTTTCCACCGCTTATTTGACCCGACCCCACCCCACGCCACGCCACTCCACCTCCATGTACCTCAATTTTAATTAGAGTCCACCCACCACCTACCTCAACTCACCAACCTCATCAAGCTTACCACTTACTTTCATTTTTATTCATTTCATATTCACAGTTCATTTCAGGGATTTTGGCGCAAATGGTCCCTAACGTATGCCCTTAGTGCGTTTTTGGTCCTTAACCTTTTAATTTTGGCTAGGAGGTCCCTAACCTATCCAATTGGTTGCAAAAGTGGTCCCTATGGACGGAATCCATCCAAAAGTGCCGTTAGTTTGGAGCGTGCAATGCAACCTCTATTAATTTCTTTTTATTTGCAGGGGTAAAGTTGTCAGTTCAATTTTACCCTTTTATTTGTTGGCTTCAGATGTCAATATATTACGCGCCATCTATGCTCTCTAGTTGAATCACCAAAAGCAGAAGAAATTATATCTACATGACTTGGGAAGAGATAATGGAAGCCAATACTTGCCGCTGTGGGCTACCGTTGGAGATGAAGACCTCCTGGACAGATCTAAACCCCGGAAGACGTTTTGTTGCTTGCCAACGACGACGGGTGAGCTACTGGTTTTATTTTGTTTCCGGTAATAAGTAATATTCAAAAGTTCGTAATGTTTGAAGTTATTTTTTGTAAACTGAACAGGAATTAGGTGGTTGTGGTCTGTTTGTTTGGTGCGACCCCCCCACTTGCCAGAGATGTAAAGATACAAAACCCGAATTGATGAACTCCAACAGCAGGCTGCGAGAAGAAAACATGCAACTTAGGATTGAGGAAAAAGAATTTCCTTGGAAGATTTGGATATTTGGTTTTATTTCTGGAATAGTTGTAATGTGGATTAAGGGTTAACATGTTGTAATGTACTGTGACTATGAACTGTGAATGTGAAATCTGAAATTAATGGTGCGTGTTAATGGTGTACCGTAGACCAATTTTCAACCTTTGTTAATGGTGCGCAAATGGTCCCAAACGTTTGTAAAGAGGTGCTTGGTCCCAAACCTATGTATTTTGGTGCGAAAAAGGTCCCAAACGTTTGTCATTTGGTGCGAATATGATCCCCAACGTATGTAACTTGATGCGAAAATGGTCCCTAACGTATTAAAAAAAAGGCAATACTGTGAACTCTGATTGAATGATCCCTGATATTAACCTGCATTCTACCTAAGACCAAGTGTTTAATACTGAACGTCATATACAATTGCAAATCTCAGAAATTCAATACCACAACATTCTACATAAAAGACGAAGTATTTAATAGGTTCCACAAAGCATGAATTCCAATAATGTTCATACACCATTGACAAATGTAAGCAACTGAAAACATTATATGCATACAACTTCAGCCAGCAAAACAGGTAATTTACAATGAAGATGAGCCATAAAAAAAAGGTAAGCATCAAAAAATGTTCGGCCAGTAGTGACGAAATCCAACCCAGCAAAATCTGAACAAAAAATTGTAGCAGCTACAATATACGACTATGGAACATTAGTGGACTGTCCCGTTTGGGGTTCTTTGCACGTTCTTTTGTTGTGCCCTTCCTTCCCGCACCGTCTGCACTTCATTATCATTCCGGTCCTTCCCGATTTGCTAGATGAAGTCTGATGTTCATCTGCCTCTCTTCTTCTTGCTTTCTTTGGACGTCCAGGCATTTTCTTAATTGGAGGTGGTGTCAATGGGTGTTGGCCAGGATTCGGCCATAATTCGGGACCTGTCATAGGGTATATGACCGAAGAGTACGTCCTCAACACGGCCTCCTTCTTGTAGCAATCACTAACGTATAACATAATGTCGTTAGACATTCCTCGTGAATCAAGACTGGAAATGACATGTCCACACGGCTACCCCGACAATTGCCAACTCCTACATGAACATGTTCTTGCAACTAGATCCACTGCATTGATATGACCCGAATGAATATGCCTCACTTCAAACCTTTTGTCGCCTGAATATGTTGCATGAAGATACCTAATTTTACACGCCAATAAAAATGTACACAATTAAATTCATATCAACAAGTACTGAAATTAATAAATTAGAAGCGATGGCAGAATAACATACCTGAGTGCCTTTCTATTTTTCTCGAGAATCTTGAATATTCGGGGGCCAACTTCTTTGGACCATTTCTCTACATCTTCTTTCTTGCTCACCATACGTGTCATAAGATGGAATCGTATGTGTTCCAACATACTTAATAATGGCTTCTCCCTCGCATTTAAAATTGAACTGTTGAATGCCTCACAGAGGTTATTTAGTAGCATATCAGACTTGCTGGAATCTCTAAAATGCGATCTCGACCATTGTCCAGCAGGCTTTGCATCAAGCCAATCGTATGCCTCCTTGTCCATTTCTTTCAATGCATCCATCTCTTTCTGCCACATTGCAACTGTTGTAGCTTGGGCCGCATTCCACAAAGCATGTTTCAATGCTACTCCTTTGTGTGTCATTTTGAAGTTGTTATATAAATGACGTACACATGTCCTGTGTTCACTGTTCTCATACAACGTGCTTATGGCTTGAATCAAACCTTTCTGCTTGTCGAAAATAAATGTCCATTCAAACGAGTTGTTAATTTTTAAGTCGTATCCTAACAAACTCAAAAACCAACTCCAATTTTCACCATTTTCAGTGTCGACGACTGCATATGCAACGGGGAACATTGCATTGTTCCCGTCAACTCCAACAGCAGCCAATAGCTGCCCCCCATACTCGGTCTTCAAGAAACACCCATCCAACCCAATCAAATTTCTACAACCATCCAAAAACCCAGGTCTACACGCTGCTAAACAAACATATAATCTTCTAAATTCATTTCCACTCGATTGCAGAATAACTGTACTGCCAACATTTGAGACCTTCAGCTGCTCACAGTAATCATGCAATAATTTGTACTGATCATGTATGTTGCCTCTTATTTGTTCCATGCACTTGTGTCTTGTCCGATAAAATGTCCACTTTGATATGTCAATATTACAATCTTGCTTGACGGCATCTCTAAAAGATCGCAATCGTAAATCTGGATCTGACCTAAACGAGGATGCATACTTCTTTGCCATGTACTTTGAACTGACCCTCTTGTTGTTGAATCCCAAACTACAATTGTGTTCTTCGTTGAATGTTTTAACCTGGAAGCTTGTTTTATCACTCATAGCAGCGGCATACAACACAAACGGACAATCAGCGTTTTTGCAAATTGCTCTAAAGCGTTTCTTGTCATTTTTCTTCCATTTCAGCTCTCTATTAGTGATCACTGAGTACTGATTAACAGCCTCGATCAGTGTTTGTTTGGTTTCGAAAACAAGTCCTGCAATGTAGGTTCAAACTGTTAAGTAGAAGCTGTACATGTAAACAAGAGAAAATTTCAAAAGAGGCTTGACTGTTAGAAACTAAAACAAATAAAAATTTTATTGCAGTAATGATACATGTTTTGAATTGTGGATTTACCATGTCCACTCTTGGATTAAAATCATCCCGTGTCGTCCTTCTCTTTGGAAGTTCTCCTTCACTGTCAAGACTTTCTAACTCTTCCGAGTCTCCATAATCAGATTCACTGTTGCGGCCAGAACCATCAACAAATTCACCGAAACCTATATCGATGTTGACATTGTTGTCATTTGTAGGCTCAACCTGAGGTTCATCCATCTCATAGTCCGATTCAATAAGAATACCATCCTCATCGGGCATACTATCTTCACCTAAATCTGTATGTTGATCACCATCAACTTCACCTTCACCTTGCTGCCTCAATTCTTCACTCCCTGACCGTCGAACAAATGACTCAATGAAATTCGATTCCCAGTCTTGAGACACATCCACTCCTACCCCCATCAAATAAATCTCCCCACTCTACATTGTCCCATTGATGCGATCCTTTTTCCAGCACATAACATCCATCATCTTGAGTTGGAATTTCAACTTGAGGTTCATCACCTCATAGGGGCTGACTTTCAGGCTCCATGACTGTCTCCGATATAGACTCACTATTCATGTCAGTCTCTAAGATCTCCGTTATTATGACATTGCTCCTCCATTTGACATTTGGTGAATCCCAAGGCAAAGAAAATGCTATGGTTGGAGTAACCATGTACACTTCCACCACTTTCGAGGCACCTATCGCACTTACCATTCCCTTCAAATCATGACGACTCTTCATCCTAACCAACCCAACTAACAACAACATCTTATACCTCCTATAAAAACATTCCACTGGGAATTTATATCCAAAACCTTTCAAAAACCTATCTAACCTACGAACTGTCAACTTTAAAACTTCATCTGGGTCAACAAAGTCAACGTAATCAAGGACTCCGTGCTCATAAGCCAAATTATTCGGCTTCAAATAAAATCTACCACCGTGATGCCAGGCAATCGTGAAGCATTTGGAGTTTTCACCTACAACACCAAAGAAATTATTGTCAACATCATATTCATTGACAATATGCAGTGCATGCAACAATTCAAAAAAGTTGGCCAAACAAACATTCACTTTTTCATGTTTCCCCTGGTCCCCCACATCCAGTGCCTACATATTCCGCAGACCAAACTGTCCCCACAAAATCATCTTCTTAACTCTCCAATCATACAAAGAACAACAAATTCAAAACAAACAACTGATGATCTTCTATTGCGCATACTTACCATACACAGGCGGTGGATTTTTTCCTCTGATGCGTGTACCCATTTCATAGACTATTCACTCACTCCCCTTCAATTTCGAGTCGTTCCAAACTACTCAAGATCTTTTTTCTGTTGATTTTCGACAAAAAAATTTGTTAATAAAACATTTGAAGCAAAAAACCCATCACATTGAAGATAACAGTGCTTGGATTTACACTTACCCTTACCTATAACCGACGGCAGTTGTGACGACGGCAGTTGTGACGACGGTAGTTGTCAATGCAATTTTTGGAAGGAAGAATTTTCGATTCTCTTTTCAACTTCTTTGCGTAGCGTTTTTTTTTTTTTTTAAACATTGAATGGTAGTGAAGAAGGAAATGAAACGTCTGAAGCCAACAAATAAAAGGGTAAAAGTGAACTGACAACTTTACCCCTGCAAATAAAAAGAAATTAATAGAGGTTGCACTGCACGCTCCAAACTAACGGCACTTTTGGATGGATTCCGTCCATAGGGACCACTTTTGCAACCAATTGGATAGGTTAGGGACCTCCTAGCCAAAATTGAAAGGTTAGGCACCAAAAACGTACTAAGGGCATACGTTAGGGACCATTTGCGCCAAAATCCCGTTCATTTTATATATTTATTTTAGAGATAGAGAGAAACTAAGAAGAGAAGAGAAGAGAAAGAAGAGAAGAGTTTAGAGGTTTGAAAGTTTATTATCTTAAATCTTAAACTCTTCAAAAATTTTATTACAATAATACAATCCATTCATCTAAATATATGTTTTTTTTATTAAGCTAATTATTTTGGATGAATTTAAATGTGAATTTTTTGTAAATATTTTTATCTGTACAGAATTAATCTGTTTTTATTTTTTTGTGTTTTTTTTTGGCATATATAATAGATAGTTGGATTTTTTTTGTGTGCAGATATGGATGTTGAAAATCAGATATTTATGGAAATTGGGGATGAAATAGAGCGAGCAAACCAAGAAGATATCATCCAACAATCTATACAATCTGTCCGAGGAAAAGTTAAAAATGTTGGTGATTATCAAAGTTGGTCCCCATATATATCTAATGAATTACCAACAAATAATTGGCATGCACAAGGTGTTACTAATTTAGATTATTCTAAAGAAAAAAGCATTCCTGAAGGCCCTTATGAGTATGTTACTAATGAGCATTTGAATTCGCTTTTTGTTGAGCAACAATGTTATCTTGATGATCAATTTGGTAGGAATTGTTATCTACTTGCTAAGACAAGAGAGGAGTTATTGGAACAGTTTGATAATTTAGAATCTAGCAGAGACATGGGTAATAAATACAATGAAATGCAGCAGCATATTGATATAAAATTTAACTCATTAAAAGTTGAACGAAATGCTCAGTTTGATAGTTTGCGTGATGATTTGCATAAACAGATGCAAAGATGTGTAGTAATGTTTAAGGGGAATAGTGGAGAAAATTGGTGGTGATGATTACGTGGAGCGTGAAATGGAACGTGAAGTTGCTTTAATTAACCCTAAACATGGGAAGCATAATGTAGTTTCTTCTTCTACCTTTGCTGAGATTCGAGATATTCCTATATTATGTGATATCAATAAAGTTAGAGAAAGTGATTTTGTTAGTTGGGCGTATCGTGCTAATGCTGGGTAAGTTGTAATATTTGATATGGTTATTTATCTTATCTATTTGTGTTATTTAGTTAATGTATAATAATTTCTAATGTTACAATGTTACATAGATGTTGTAGAAATACCATGGGAAATGATCTCTAAATTGACTAAAAGAATGTTACAAGATATCAGTAAGCCTGAATTTGCATTGGAGTAATGGGTAAAGAATATTTATATTTTTTATTTTATGAATTGTATTGTATGTGAATGATTTGTGTATTTATATTATATTGTTATATTTGTGTATTTATATTATATTGTTATATTTGTGTATATGATTTAGACAATGTAACGACTTTGATAAGAGTAAGAACTCTTAAATATCCAAACATATTTTCAACAAGGTATGGAGTATTGGACTGTTTTTTTGGAGTACTTATTCGTTCTTATTGGGTCGAAGTGTTGGATTGTGAAGGACATACAGTACAACATGCTCAGATTGATTACCACAGGTTAATACAATCATATATATATATGGTGCTCTTCTTAGATATTATGGCAAAAAATAGGAGGAATGTGAGCATTTGTTGTGGCCACATTTGATCTATGATAAATATTAGGTTATCTTCCATGTTGATTTAAATGCTTGGAAATTGACACTAATTGACAATTATCGGATATTTTATACTGAAAATCAGAGGTATACTTATGCTCTTCCAGGCCTTAAGGTCATTCCAAAAATGATTCAGAAGTATGTGCCATATCTTGCTAAGAAGAATAAGTCATTTGAATATAGGAAAAAATCATGTCGTCAAATACTACAGCTTCAACGATATAGGTAATAAAATAAAATTAGTATAAATACATATTTTAAGTATACTTATGTATTTGTACTGATATTTTATTTACTCACATTTGTAGTGACAGCGGACTATTCGTGATTAAATATGTGGAGTGTCTTTTAGATGGATTACCTTTAGATGCTCTTGTAGAGGATAAAATAAATATTTATAGGCGTAAACTTGTGCAAGATTTTTTTCATAGTGAATTCTTTTTTTTCCCAATTCGAAGTGAACAAAGTTAGAGTTAAATATTTGTATTGATTTGTTTAATAAATAATTAGTGTATTATTATTTGAAATTAGTTGACCAAAAAAAAATTAACAATGACTACAAAATTTATGTTTATATTTTTGACAAAAAAAATTTTCCTTGACATAAATGAAAATGAAAAAAAAAAAGGTAGGGTTATCGAGTAACTCGACAATCGAGTACTTAACAACCAAATGGTTGTCAAGTTGTTATTTATTACACATAAACATTTTTTTGTTCAATTAATTTTTTAAATTGTCACATAAATAATATATTTATTTTTTGTTTCCACATTTTTTTAATTATAATGATAAATAGAATTTAACAGAAAGAAAAGAAATAAAGAATAATTTATTTTTGAAAAGCAAATGTATACACAGAGGTTTTTAAAATTAGACAACATTGGTTTTTAAACTTTTTGTTAATTTATTGATTTATTTATTTATTACTGTACAAACATATACACATCTTTTTTTCTCTTATTTTCAAAACTTTGATTTTAACCCTCTTCAATCTCACAAATAATATATATTATTTTTCTACAGTTATTAAGTTATAATAAATAAAATTTAACAAAAAGAAAACAAATATTTTTTTTCATTAATAAAAGTTTACTCCACCCATCCACCAACTCTGACCAATTTAAACCTCTACCATAAGCCTTGACCCCTCCACCCAACCCTCCCCCCGGAATTTTGTTTTTTGTAGGCAGTGTGAATCCGTGACCAACCACCACCAGTATACTTTGAATACACTTTGACTCATCTCTCTCATTTTGCATCTCCATCTCAATCTCCATTATCACTGAATCTCCATTCTCACCTTTCTATTTCAATCTACAAAAATCAAAATAACCAGGTATATTTATTTTTAACGTTTGTGTCTTAGGGATGATTTATTTTAGAATATGTTAGTACTTATTTTTAGTTTTATACTTTTAGGCTGGAAATTTATGAAATATGTTTTCATTTGAAATTGGAATTTGAAACCTGTGGTTAGTGACATATGTGTATTATGGTTGTATTATCTAATGATTCATGATGGTTTGTATTTGATGATTGCTATTTTTTAATTGAAATTATTGTAATGGTTAAAATTACTCATAATTATTTTTTAATTAGTTTTTGATAACCGAGATAAAATACACATGAATATATAATATGATTATTAATAGTATCTATTATGAACTTATGTTAGATACGTGAAATATTTGAAAAAAAAATTGGGCTTTTTTTGCAGATATGGATAAACAATATGTTGTTGCTGATAATGTTAGATTTGGTGGACAAATTACACAGATTAGTAATTTAAGATATGTAGACATTGTAATTGGAAATTATAATCAGAAACAGTTGTTTTTCTTATTTAGAAGAATTGCCGGGTAGGAGATTGCGATTTAGTGGTAAATTAGTACATGAATTTCTTTTAAATATAGTACATACAAATAAAGCAAATGAAATTTGGTTTAAAGTAGATAATTAATTACTTAGATTTGGGCTTCAAGAGTATTGTTTGATAATGGATTGTTAAGTCATAATAATTCTGATACTATGTCCATATATAATACCGTGGAAAAACATAAACTTAGAAAGAGGTATTTTAATAATGCCTCACATATATCTTTGAATGAATTAGAAAATACTTTTATTAATTGTCACCCTCAAAATGATAAGTATAAGCAAGGATTAGCTTTACTTATAGAAAAAGTTCTAAAGCCCGTGGAGAGGACAAAAATAAATATACAAACACTATCATTGGTTGACAATTTAGAGGTTTGTTATGAGTATCCATGGGGAAGACATTCTTTTTTTACACTCCTTCGTTCTTTACTAACATCATGGGAGCCCCGTGCAACAAGAGCGGTGGATGGTGAGATTATGAAGTATACCATAAATGGTTGTCCCCTTGTATTTTAGGTTAGTAATTGTATTTAATAACTACATTTTTTTAGGATTCTATTATTTTATAAATTTTGATTTTATTTATATTATTTATAGATATGGATATATGAGGCATGCCCTCGAATAAGTGAAAACTTTGGTGTCAAATTACAAAATAGGTTTCCACGTATTTTGAATTGGGAAATACGTCAAAAAATACAAGAAAGTGATATTTCCAAGTTTTTCAACTCTACTTAGGTTTGTTTGTGAATATATGTTGTAATTATTGTGTATAAGTATAGTTGTGTATATTATTGTAACAATTGTTGTAATTTGAACTATATTTTTGTGTAGATTCATGTTGTACCAATACTTCTACCGATTGAAAAAGAATTAGAACAACCATATGTGTATACAATAGTTTTATCAGACGATGCAGTAGATGCTCGTTTTCATCCCATTGTACACCAATTTGAATATGGCGAACAACATTTTGATGAAGTTGGAGAAGAAATGGATGAGGAAAATATAGCAGAACCAGTCGTGCAACTTGCTGAACCAGTTGTACAGTTAGATGGAAATGTTGATCATAGTTGGTCCCCTTATATATGTAATGAGTTGCCTACGGATAACTAGCCTCCAAGAAATGTTACTTATATGGACTACTACAGTGAACAAAATATCCCTGATCCTCGAGGGCCTTCAAGTTCAGGTTATGAGTACTCTGATTATGTTACTAATGAAAACTTGAGTTCGAGCAACGAGCCTATTTTGATAATCGATTAGATGAACAAAGATCTTACATTAATAGTACAAGAGATGAGTTATTGCAGCGCTTTGATAAGCTACAACCACACAAAGATGTAAATGAATTGCAGCAATACATAGATACAAAATTTGAATTATTTCAGGCTAAACAGAGTAGTTATTTTGGTGGTTTGCGTGATGATTTGCAAAGTTCTCTTGTACATATTCAGAGAATGTTTGATGCGATGAAGGTTGATAAACCTAACACTGGTGGTGATGAAATGGAATGTGAGGCCACTCCTGTTATTCCCGATGATGAAGGTGGGACATCGTCTGGTTCTGTTGTCATTCCAATTTTGTGCGACATTGACAAAAAAATAGAAAGTGATTTTTCTAGTTGGATGCACCGTGCAAGAACTAAGTAAGTTATAATATTTGATATAATTATTTAACTTATAAATTTTATATATTTATCTGATTGTTTGTAATGTTATAGAGATGTTATACGATTGCATGGTGGTTACACCTTGTCTAAAGAAAAGCTTACAAATCTTGGCGTTCCCGGTTTTGCATTGCAGTGTGAGGTAAAGATTAATTATATTTTTAATGTTATAATGTAAAAGAAGGAAATGTGCTTATTATATTTGTTGCATTTGTGTGCAAAGGACATGGACAATGCAATGATGTTGATAAGAGCAAGAAGTATAAATTTTTCAGATATATTTTCAGATAAGTATGCAGTTTTGGACTCTGGTTTTGGATCGCTTATTCTACATGTTCGGGCAAAAATCTTGGATCCCAGAGGCCAATTTGTACAACTTGCTGCTTCTTATTCTTCTCTTGATAACACTGTGATGAGATATGTAAATGGTTATAATCCTAAAAAATTTGCTAAAAAATGGAATGATTGTAATTATTTATTGTGGCCTCATTTGATTGACAACAAATATTAAGTCCTCTTCCATGTGTATTTCAAAAATTGGAAGCTCACACTAATTGACAATTATCATAAATCATCTGATCATGCATCCATATATCCCTATGTTCTTCCATCTATTAATGTTCTTCCAGAGATAATTCACAAGTATATATCTTGTGAAAGGCCAGAACTTGGGAAAAAGAATGAGCCATTAGGATACTAGAGGAAGCCATCTTATGATATACCTCAACTTCAAAGAAATAATTTATTTGATTTTTAATGATATTTATGTATACTCACTACATTCTTAAAATTATTTTTTGAAGTGACGGCGGGATATTTGTAATCAAATATGTAGAGTGTTTATTAGCTGGATTATCTTTGGATGTTGTTACAGTGGACAAAATATGTATCTATAGGTATAAACTTATGCTTGATTATTTTCATAAGGATTTTATTTTCATTTCATATGAACAAAATGATGAACAAAGTTAAATCATTTGTTGATTTGTAGATTTGTAGTTGATGATATAAAGTTGTTATAAAATGTTACAATTTTTAATAATTTGTTTGATTTGATAAATGGTGTTTTGTTTAGTTAATTTGTTAGTTGTATTTGATTGGTTTGTTTAGTTAATTTGTTAGTTCTATTTAATTAGTTAGGTTGATGTTGAATTAGGTTGATGTTGAATGTGATTGATTATGAGTATAAACTTTTGCCTTGGAACAAATGTCATGGAGTTCAAAGCACTGTATCTTGAACACAAGTAGAATACATTGTAGGAGTTTGGATTAGAAGAATATTGAAAGATTTAAATTCTAGCTTTTTGTGACAACATGTCTGCAACAAAAGAATCTAGTCCTTAGCATATCAAGCTTCAACATCATTACATCAGACATTTGGTAAATGAAGGAGAAATTTACTTGATCAACACGAATGATTAACCAGTAAATATTTTGACAAAAGCACTCACACTTGACAAGTTTGAGAAAGTTGAAGAAATAGTTGAAGATTATAAATTAAGAGAGTGTGTTAAAAGTAATGATTATTTAATTTGTAATCTTCAAAGTATATTTAAAAGTATTGAAGACCACAATATTAAGGCTATTAAGGCTCGGTAAATTGAAGTCTACACAATGGAATGGAAGAAGAAGTCATACCCAAATGGCTGCACAATGTTTAAATGTTAATTTAATTATTTTTGATGTCTTGTAATCTTCCTAGCATCTCTACAATTCTCCATTGTGCACTATAAATAGATGGCAACTTGCAATTTCATATCATATCATGAGTAGTGTGAGGAAAACAAATACAAAAAAAGTTTCAATAAAAGCACGTTCCGCTCCTCCAGAGCTCCTTTAGTAAACAACAGACCGACTCAAGCACTTACCCATAGCCTCACCTTAATCCAAACAAATGTAACCATGCCACATGAAAAAAAAATGTAGCAGCTCGTCTGAGGCACCTACCGGCTGTATTTTTTTTTCGTCATAAACTAAGTTTAAGGAATATGGAAAAAAAAAAAAGAATTAGGGTTGTAGAGTGGTTGTCGAGTTACCTAGTAACTCGACAACCAGTGGTTGCCGAGGCAACCACCACCCATTGGTTACTCGACAACCATGGGTGGTTGTCGAGTTACTTAATGTTAAGAGAATGGGTAAGTTGGATTTGCGAATACATGGTGATTGTTGGAATAATAAGTAATGTATGTAATGAAAATGTAATACATGTAAATAAATGACATATATAACAAATATTATATAATATAATTATAAACATTAAGATAATAAAAAGATGTCTTACAAGAATGTCAAGAAAATACATTCAAAAATACATCTTAACTCAAACTTGACCATTCTTTTTCTTTCATTTTTCAAAAAGGTTTAAAAATTCATTGATTTTTTGTTGTTGCTCTCAATTCCAGACTTGTCAAATTTTTTATTAGCAATCTGTGCATCATCTGAATCTGAATGGAACAAAGATCTTTTTGCTGTTGGTTCCAGTAGGGTATTAGCTAGGCCTATATCCTCAACCGGAGCTTTTCCTTTCTCTTTATCTTCTATTTGTGATGGATTCACAATAAAAAGTATTTCAAATTTGCACTGAGGAGATTATTGTTGTGGTATAGCCTTCACATAAAAGACCTCATCTTCATCCATTGATAAACGCATCGAATCAGCACTTGGTGTATATGTCTGTTGATATAAAATTTTGTAAGTTGTGATATTTGTCAAATAAATAAGTGTAAAAGTTAAGTAGAAGAATAAAAAATACCAATGCTTGCTCCATCAAATTTTGAGCACTTGATTACAAGAAATATTCTGCTAGATTTCCAATAGCTGAAGCATTAATGTATCCAGTAGGATCCATTAATTGCATGTACACCTTGGCTCTATAAGTAAATGTCATAATTAAATAATTTTATGTTATTAAATGTAAATAAAATATATCCAAATAAAAGTTTAAAAAAATTTAATTTGGTAACTAAATAAAGTGTTATTACCTTGGAATTACTTTTGCGTCAACACAATTACAAAAAACACACTAGTATATATCACCATAATTTTCACTTGAAATTTTGTTGCAATTATTACAACTCATATACCAGTATATTTGGTTCAGAACTTTAACAGATGCTCTCCCTTAGATCCAGAATAATTGTTTCTGACAACACAACAATATATAAATCATTATATTGAGCATTGAACAATTTCATAAATTAGTTTAAAGTATCAAGCATTGCACCACAGTTTTCAGCCCTTGAATGCTCCTGATTTCTATGAAGTCTTTTTCATCTGTTGGAACAGAGATCTTGGAAGATAGCTTTGATGGTGTCAAACTTAAATAATATTTCTCACATACAATATCATCAAATCATTTCAGAATTTGTGTGTCCCCTAGTTGTACAAAAATAATAGATAAGTTTTAATTTAAATATAATAACTGAAAGTATAATAGATAAACAAATAATTAATATATATTTACCAAGATTTAAACTCTTCCACAATTTCGAATTCTCCATCTAGGAAGAAAGAACTATCTGTCTTTGTTGACAGTGATAAACCTGAAGATGCAAATGCAAATGGGAGATATCAATATATCTATTGGTTATGCAAAGATTAAAATGATAAGTTTATTGAAGATGATGGATTACCATTGAATGACGTTACTTTGAGATGCTTTCCAATAAGAACTGTTTTTTTTTTAAGATTCTGAGATATGTATTTGCATTCGTTATCCACAAATGCCTCCCACATGGTTAAGAGAATAGTGTCAAACCTATTATTTATATATTTTGGGTGTAGGTAAGACAAATTCCACATAGTATTAAAAGTATATACAAAATTAAAATATGTGTATGAACTGTAATAAATATAGAACTAAATATAGTCATACTTTTTGTTTATGAGCACCAAATCTTGTACTTGACATTCTTTTCTAAATCGTGTTTGAATAACCCTTCGAAGTTTGATATCAATTATCATTGCAGCAACACCTATAAAAAAAAGTCAGTATATTAGCCTTAGCAGCTTTAGTGTAATCAGTCCCATTCTCCTGTTCACGGTGGGCAGGAGAAATTGTGCCCACCGCTAATGTGGCACTACCGCATCAGCAGTGAATTAGACAAAATTAAATGCCAAAAATTAATTAAATGTGTATATACATTCTCTCTCATCTCCCACCAATACCCAGCCCCCCACACCTCACCACATTCCCCCTTCCTCTCCCAAATCTCTCACGTGCCCAATTTCTCTCCTCCCCAAACTCACAGCCCCCATTCCACACTCTCATTTCTCTTTCTCCCATTTGTGCCCAAAATTTCTTCCCATTTCTGCCTTAAATTTAAGCAGCTGAAGAATAGGTGGGTTTGCCGGCGTTGGTTCACCGTGAGGATGGTGGTGGGTTCGCCGGCGTTGGAAGATAAGCAGAGGAAAATGGGTAGGTTCGCCGGCGTTGGTTCACTGTGTGGGTTAACTGTGAGGATGGCAGTGGGTTGTTTGTGTCACAGCGGAGGAGGAGACACCAGAAGTGATGGAAGATAAGCAATTGGTGGTCGGACATTGATAAATTTGGAAGATAAGCAGAGGAAAATGGGTGGGTTCACTGGCGTTGGTTCACTGCGTGGGTTCGCCGTGAGGATGGCGGTAGGTTATGTGTGTCGCAAAGGAGGATGAGACAACTACAGATCTAATAGGAGGGGTTGGGAAAGCTGTGGTGGTGGAGGAGAGACCGGCAAAGCTAGAAGTAGAAATGAAAGGGAGAAACTGAAGCGGCAGCCAGCGGTGGATTTAAAAAAACCAGCACCTGTAAATGGGAAAAAAACCAACTTGCGGAGTGTCGGGAGGCCACTGAGGTTTGTAGCCAAGTACTTTGCGTTTGTTGTGGTGGCGGTGGTGACAGCACCATGAGGAGTGGTGGTGCATCGGCAGTTGTGGGAGTAGAGGAGAATGGGATTAAGACGATAGATGAGATCTGACAGTGGGGGTAGGGTAGGGTGGGGTGGGGTGTTGGGAGAGATGAGAGAGAATGTATATACACATTTAATTAATTCTTGGCATTTAATTTTGTCTGATTCACTGATGATGTAGCAGTGCCACATCAGCAGTGGACACAATTTCTCCTGCCCACCATGGGCAGGAGAACGGGACTGTTAGTGTAATATGTTCAAAAGTGTATTATTTACTTACTTATGTCTATGTTAGAATCCATATACTTTGGAAGATCTTTGAAATCAGTAAAGCTATATGTAGAAATTAACAGGTTGCTATTGTTTTCTTCAACATGGCGTATTCTAGTTCGTCCTGAGATTGTCCATTGCACTTCTCCAGATTTTGCTTTGTACACTGCACTTGTTACTTTAATCAGTGTATTTGATATTAAATAAGTTTTTCCTAATATCAATTCATCTTGAAAAGCTGTAATGTTCTGACCATACAATGTTGCCTGAACTGTTGATCCCTGGTAAATAAAGAAATTTCAGAAATTAATAATTTTGATAAAGTTTTCGATATAAAGAAAGTGAAGTGCATGTCTGTAAAATTTACCTCTGAGTCCATAAGTATCAAATTTTGATCTTTTGTTGGACTTTTTTGAACAATTCTGGGTGAAAATTCTCAGCAACTACAACCTTAACTGTCTATCCAGTGGTTCTGGAGAAACTTCACGAATTAATTGAAACTCATTACTCATGTTGTGAGATTGTGGGAGATTGACAAGTTAAAATTTTATTATATTTATAGAGAAGATGAAGACAAGTATGAAGAAGATGAAGACAAGTATTAAAATTTCTCTAGCTAGCTGAGTGAATGAGATGATATTTTAATTTATTGTAGGGATATAAATAGATAGATGTGTACAGTACACAAACGTGAGAAACTTGATTTATTTTCGTAAGTACCATATTTGTAAGCACCATACAAAGTACTGTAGTATGACAATTTAGCAGTATGGCTGCTGGAGAAATCAAATACAGAGTAAACGTGTGAAACTTGATTAATTTTCTTAAGAACCATACTTTAAAGTACTATATTAGCACACTACGTATGGCTGCTGGAGAAATCAAATACTATGGCTAGTTGCAGCACGACAATTTAGCAGAAGTATGGCTTGGAGATATCAAATACCTAATTTGAGTAAAAAGTAGGAAAAAATGTAGATTTTATTCAAAAAAATATTATAGAAAAAGAAGTTTCAGTAGTATCAATCAATGATGATGGTTACTGACACAATGATAATAATTATATATTACATTAGTAAAATAAAAAATATTCAATAAAAAATATTAGAATCAAAATATTCGTGAAAATATAAAAAAATAGAAAATAGATACTGCACATTTTCCCTATTTGTTCCATGAGAAATTAGTTGTAATTATATTATTAGTTCTAATTAAATTAAATTATATTATTATAGAATACTTTGTATCAATTTTCAATTTTCAATTTCCATTAGTAAAAAAAAATTATTTGTAAATTCTAGAAAAAAAATACAAAATCTAAATAAAAAAAAATGAAATAGAGTTTGGAGTTTGTCGAGAGCCTCCATAGTTTGGTGAAAATTTTTGTTGCACAAGCATGATTGAAATAGCGCTTAATTTTTGAGAAACAAATTAGAAAACAAAATACCTACCAAATCATTTCACGAATATGATTGTGATTTCAAAAATATCTTGTAAACTAAATAAATTCTATAAGTATACAAATGCACCAAAGCTACAAACAAATCTTAAATGTTTAAATGTAATTTTGAATTTTGAATTGGTTTGATCAAAACTTTAATACAACACAGTGTTTTAGCTCTAAGATAAGGCTACATATACTGTCCATGTGAACTGGAAGATATAAATCAACAGAGTTTGTCCTTAAGTTATTGTTAAAGCAACTTGATGAAGAATCACAAGACTTGTGGGATGCTCAATATCTAGTAGCAACAGATGATTTCAGTCATGCTTGTTGGATTAAGGGCTCTGTGTATCTTGGTAGTATTAATGAAGATTTTCCTACCATCAAGAAAATGAATGAAGATATATTGAAAGAGATCAATTTACTCAACAAAATCAATCATTTCAATCTAATGCCTATTGGTTTCAATCAGGACAACTCACACCTTGTTTATGAACATGCTGTCAATGGACCACTGTGGATTCGAATAACTGTAACGTTCTTCTTGATGACGATTTTAGAGCGTGGTCTAGCAATGTCAACAGACAAGCAAGAAAGTCAATTTGCCTTGACAAGGCACACTGTATGGACAAAAGGTTACATGGCTCCTGAGTATTTGGAGAATGGACTAATCACTCCAAAGCTTGATGTGTATACATTTGGGATTGTAGATTCTAACAGGAAAAAGTAGCCACATTCAAAATTGCATCGACAAAGCCAGTAATAGGTTGTCTTACAAACTGATTCCTTGAAATGTTTACAGTTCACAATAGAGCTTTATGAGCTCATTTTTATCTATTAATTCAAATGAGAACCTGGACCTCGCAAGACCGCCTCTCAGCATTGTAGATTAAAAATGAGAGAAAAAAGCAGTAACGTATACATGCTTTCTTTGTCTCATCATCGATCCATATCATATATAATCAGTTTTTATGCCTGTATATTTTAAAAGAACAAATATGGAAACTGGAATACTATAAATATAAATATGCAATATAGCTTCACAGGACTCTAATTTGTATACATTGTTGATTTGTTTACATTGTTTATATCAACCTATTACCATAGTACCAGAGCATTGATCTAAAGAAATAATGTGATTCAATTAGAGGTGTCAATCCAGGACCCAGCCAGCCTCCGATGAAGCCCGGTGACAGCCCACATTAGAAAAAGCCCGTGCTATGGCAGGCTGCGGTCCGGGTCAACCCATCCCACAAAAATTGAATACAAGTCCGGCCCACCCGTCGGCCCATCCGGGTCGAGCCCATGTGGGCCGCGGTTCAACTGGGTTCGGCCCGTATGAATAAAAAATTAATTTATTTTGAAATTACTAAAAAAATTTAGTTACGTAGTGTAATTATAAAAAAAATGTTTACATATATAGCAAAAAATGTGTTAAATTACTAAATAAAAAATAAATAACAATGATAAATTCACATTTTTTAATTTTTTTAATTCAATTTCTATTTTTTTTATATATTTAAAGACTAAAACAACACGCCTCTGTTATATCTTTCACTTTAAACGGCTCTCTGCTATTTATTAAAAAAAATCAAAATAGACCAACGGTTAAAGGCCGAACCTCCCGGGCAGTAAACAGCCCGCCCGGTTCACGGGCCGGCCCGCGGTTCGGCCTCTTCGACCCGTGAACAGTCCGTCCAGTTCACGGGCCAGCCCGCGGTTCCGGGTCGAGACAGGTGGGCCGATGCGGGTTCAGCCGGCCGCCCGTCTTGACACCTCTAGATCCAATCAAAAGAAGAAAAAAAAATTAAATCTTGAAACCGAATTGTATACAAACATGATTTAAATAGAATGCTTCATATTTGTAATTTTGTGAAACAAATTAGAAAATAAAATACTTACAAAATTATCTTGACCAGAGTTCCAGGAGTGGCAAGAATAACAAGAATCGCAATATATAATTGTGATTTCAAAAATATCTTGTAAACTACATAATTCTATAAGTATACTACAAATGCATCAAAGCTAAAATTTCTTTGTAGACAACATTTTTGGTATATCTTAAATGTAAATTTGAATTTTGAATTGGTTTTATCAACACTTTAATACAACTAACTGTTTTAGCTTTAGATAATGCTACATATAACTGTCCATGTGAAAATACAGATTCTGGAAGATATAAACCAACAAAATTTAGAGTTTGTCCTTGAGATTTATTTATTGTCATCGCAAAGTATGGACGGATAGGAAATTGTGTTCTTTTAAAAGGAAATGAATTTTTATCATTTTGAAGAGGTATAAATGGTATTCTTGGTAAAAAAAAAAAAACACATGTTTTCCTTTATATTCTCCAACACAAATTTAAGCATGAATAACATTACGTTCAAATGATCGATAGATTAATCTCGTGCCATTACATAATCCTTCTGAAGGGTTAATATTTTTAAGTAATATAACATGACAGTTTATTTTTAACACAAGTTCATGTGGTGGAATACCATTTGGAGTTAAAGTATTTAAAAAATCTTCATGGATTGTTTGATCTATTTTTTCCAATGTTTCATCATAACTATAATATGTACATGTTTTTCCTGGTATTTATTTAAGTAAAATATTGTTTATTAAATCAACACATTCATTTTTAGGAGTTAAAATTACTCTATTAATCATTGTATCTAAATTTGTAACATAATCTTTTAAATTTGGAAATACGATGTTAATTAAATTTTTTAAAGACTTGTATTCTTCTTCAAATGGTATAGTTATTTCATTAAGAAGCTTAATCATGCCACAAGTATGTTCCATCTCAATTCCATCACCAATATCAAGTAGCATTTAGGAAAATAATGGATCTAATTGTGCTCTCATATTTTGGACTAATTGAAATTTTCTAAAATATGGCCATAGGCTAAAATAAACTAAACTTGCTAACATTATCTTCTCTTTGTTTCCTTTTTGAATAACTAGTAAAACTTGTCTAAAATCTCCACCTAGAACAACAACCTTCCCACCAAATGGTAAATCACATTCATTAATATATTTTAACATTTTATCCACAACTTCAATAGCATAGCGATGCACCATTGGTGCCTCATCCCAAATAATGAAATTTGTCATTACGAAATAGATCTGCTAATGCAGATTGTTTACTAACGGAACAGCTAATATCACTATTCATTTCTAAAGAAATTTTAAATCTTGAATATGCAGTTCGTGCTCCAGACAATAAAGAAGCTGCGACTCCTGAAGAAGCAGTAGCTAATGCTATAAGATTTTTGGATCTAACTGTTGTAGGTAAGGCTTTATATAAAAATGTTTTACCTGTTCCACCTAGTCCATCTATAAAAAACATTCCAGGGTTCCTGTTCAATACATATTCCAAAATTTCATCATAAGCTATTTGTTGTTCTTTATTTAACATGTTTGTATACAACATAACACAAGCTCCAGTTACAGTGTTTGCCATTTCTTCAGTAATTATATTAGCCAATCTTTATTCTTCTTCCATAGTTATTTGAAAGGGTACAAGGGAATTTTCATTTATATTTTTACCACTTTGTTCTAATATATGATTAATATCATGTAGAGCTTTAATTTCAGCATATATAATAGATAAACCTTCATTTACATAATCTTCGTACATGAAGTTACGAAATGTAATCCACAATGACTTTGGATCATCAGGTCCACACAAAGTTAATATTGTAGCAAATAAACATCGTAAACAAGAAGGCATTTGATAAGCAACAGTTTCTTCTAAACACATCTCACAATAATTGTCACCATTCAGTAAGCCATGTGCAACAACTGCTTCACGAAAAGATAGCATAGAAACATCATTTACTATTTTTAAACTTTCATAGGATGTTGGTTTCCTAATATGATTGAGCAAAATTCGTAAGTAATATCTTTCACTTTCAACTATATTAGCTGCAACTAATCTTCGAATTATATTTTCACGTTTTTTTTTGTCCATACCTTACTTTGTCCATCCCACGAAAAATATTAGAGAAATTCTCTATACAACAATGTTTTTGCTAACTCATTGCATGTATTCATTTTAAAAAATTCAGTTAGCGTTGTTATTCTTCTATAATCTGTATCAACAATATTTGACAAATTTTCAGAATGTTTATACGTCACTAAATGATTATTTTCAAGATGTAATTGTAACGATATAACTGATGGAGAAATTTCTGACAAAATAAATCCATATATTCTCCACATTACTTCAGGTGGAGAAATCCACCTAGCAGATTGATATCTTTCAATTTCATCAGTAATATCATTTGTATCATTATTTACACAAAAACTTACCCTATCATGTCATTTGTATACATATTTATATAAATATTTTACTGCTTTTACGGTTGAGCATATTTCAATATTGATTTGACAATCATATTTGGCAGATAAATATGGATTATAAGGAACAACCCATCTATTATCTAATAAACTACCTCTAACAGTAATTGTTTCATAAGTATTGCAACGTCTATAGTTTGGGTAAGAATTTTCTCCAAGAAAAGTTTTTATAACAAATTCCTTTGGATATTTATTTTTACACTTTCTATTTTTATTCATACAAACATTGTTTGGATTTAATATACCACAAGGACCATGCATCATATGTTTAACTACAACAAAATATAAATGAGAGTTTTTATTTTTATTAGGTATTTCAGTGGAAACAATTTGATCAATTAAATCAACGTTATTAATTTTAAAACTTGGTTTCAAAATTAATAAAAAATGTGCATGTGGAATGCCTCTTTTTTGGAATTCTATTACATAAATATAAGCAGCAACTTCTCCAAAGATTTGTCTTTCTAATAAATCAATTTTTAATTCTTCCAATTTAGCTCTAAATAAACGAGCAATTAAATCAGGTCTATTTTGACTAATATCATTATATTTTAACTTATTTTTTATTTCATCCCAATTAGGGTTACAAGTTATTGTTAAAAATATATCTGGTTTATCAAATCTTTGAACCAAAGCCATTGCATCCATATATCTTTTTTTATATCTCTAGGACCACCAACAAAAGAAGAAGGTAAAATAATCTTTCGACCTACTTTATAACCTCTATTTTCACCATTTTCTACACTATTTACAATTCCTTGATACAGTTCAACACGTATTTCATTTTAATTTTTCCAAAATTAATCTAATCTACTTGTTTCAATTTTAACATACATATCAACCACATATTGTTGAAAAAGTCTTCTAGCATGAAGTAAAATGCATTTATTAGTAGCTCTTACCTGTAACTTGTAACAATAATATTCTCGGCAAGACACTTGCAATCTCTTTTTGGTCTTTTTCATAACTACAAAGAAAGAAAGAAAGTTAATAAATTTTCAATAAAGAATAATAATAAAATATAATGGATTATGTTTAGAATAATAACTTGTATTCTCATTTTCAATTAATTCATTTGCAGAATTTATAACATTTACATCTAACAAATTATCCACAACATTATAAGTATCAACAGTGTTTGGTTTGCACTTTTGGATACCTTCATGCCATCCAGATTCACCGTAAGGAAATAATAATGGATATTGAAGTAGATCATAACAATCAAAATAGTAATGTATTTTATGTAAAGTATTAGAATGACAATGTATTGATATATCTCGTGATCTAGTGGTAACAGATGGATCTTCATCAACCCATATAGCAGCAACTTGTGATACTGAATGTGTATTGTACACTCTTTGATCAAGATATGCATCACATCTAATTTGTATTTTACATAATTCTAAAGAATTCATAGTACTTAATGAGCGAATTTTTTTTGAATATGGATCAATCTTTAATATATTTATTGATCTATGCAACATATATTCACAAAAATTATCTAATTTTTGTAACATATGTTGTATTTCATTTTTAGTATCATAAAAGTATAATTGTAAAAAAGGACTGTCATCAACGGGTATAATTGGATTTGTATAATGATAAACCTGTCATTGAACTCTAAATGTATATATACCTTTATATGATTTCCCCATATTTTGAAAAGTGGTTATTATAATTGTGTACATTAATGCTTCATTGGAATTGATAGTAATTAGCTCATACAATTTATCAGGTACAGAATTTATTTTTAATTTCACTTTACCATTACAACAACAAAAACTTTTACTTTCTTTCTTAAATTTTGTAACTTGACAATGCTTACATATTGTTGGTATTCGTATTATATGAGTTTTTGTGGGAATATTTTTTATGTAAAAATATTTACCATATTGATTGATATTAGAATTCTTATTTAATATATCATGAACAACTATATCAAGTGCATGAACAACTATATCACCTTCATCAACTATTCTTTGATCATCAACTACAAAAATAAAAACCCAATCTATTATAATTTATATAGAAAAAAATTGCTGATATAATATATAAATTTAATTAATACTTGCATGTTATACTTGAACTACCATGCAATGTATTTAATTTCTTCCTTGGTTCAAATTTTTTACGTTCCGCATACAATTCTCTTCTACGTTTATTGCGCAACTCTTTTTTGCTTGTGCGTCCATCTATCTGCAACACCTACATAAAAGAAAAAAGAAAACTAAATGAATAAAATACGTTAATAAAGGAAAAACTAAAAATAAACAATAAAATAGAAAAATAGAAAAAGAACAAAAGGAAAAGTTATCCACATCAACTAAAATATGTATAATTAATGGACAAAAGCCTATAAAAATACGAAAATCATGTAGATTTCAAGTAGCCACTCACAAACACATACAAAAATGCAATGGACCACATAGCATGATACAATTTATGTAGTTCTACAATGTTTTGCTAAGCTTAAAACATTTACTTAACAGTGATCCCTATGAATTTATTCTCCAATTTTGATAAAGACGTAGATAAATTTTATTGGCATGCAAAATGTGACTTCTTTCTATTCAATATAACTAAAACAAAATACACAAGTAGTGGATAGTGGATAGTGGATAGTGGATAGAGTAAGGTTGTCGAGTTAGCTAACTCGACAACCAATACGATTGTCGAGAACAACCTTGTCGAGTTAGTTTGACGACTTCTTGGTCAGTTATGGTAATCAAATTTCAATCAGGACCTCAATGAAATTTCAATTGGCCCTCAACATTGCTTAAGAATTAAGTTTCAGACAAATATAACATAGTTGTCGAGTCACCGAATGTATTACTGAGAACTCGGGAGAAATTTAAGCTTCAGACAAACTTACACATAAATATTTGATTTGAAATTTTCTAAAAATATGTAAAAATTAACATATTTGTTGTATAAATAAGAATGAAGTTCTGCTTAAAAAATTTTACATTGTCATACAAATAATATACACTTACAGAGAACTTGCTTGACGACTGAATTCTAAGCTCCAATGGAACAACTATGGAAAGACGAGTTCGAACAGTCCGGCTGAATTATAAGCTCCAATGGAACAACTATGGAAACAAGTATGGAAAATGAAGATAAATTTAGCTGTGAAAAAGTAGAAAGTAGGTGAGTGAAGTAAGTAATACAATTAAATGATAGTTGAAAAACGACGACGTATTCGACGAAAATTGTACAGTGACAAATTTCAGATACTTACATTTATTTTTTCATAATACTAAATTAAATTTAAAAAAAAAAAACCAAACAAACGTTCTCCACCCCCACCCCCACGAAATGGACCAAATCGGAGGGTGGAGAGGGGAGGATTTCTCCCAGGTCGCCTGGGGGAGAAATTCCCCCCTGATTTGGCAGAACCATGGTGGGAATTTTTCTCCCCATGTTTACCGGTGCCTGTGCCGATTAAAAGGAGGGGAAATTCTCCCACTGTTTCTGGCATAGGGGGTGGGGGTAGGGGTGTGGGGGTTAGGTAGATGAATGGAGTGGGTGATTTGGGTTAAAATATTTTTTATCGGGCCAGCTCAGTTTTAGCCCGATTGGCTTCTAGGCCAAATAAGCCAGATTTTTATTTAAATTTTTTTATTGGGCTCACCCACGGGCCAGCCCATTTTTACTACCTCTAGTTGTAATGATAAAATTAAAGTTTGAATTTTAAATAATATGATTACTTAATAATAATAAAATAATTTAAATTAACACATTTGTTAATAATTATGAGTTTAAATTTTAGTTATTTTATAATAGTTCATAAAATATACAAAATAATTTAGTATATTATCAATTTGTTATTTTTTTTATTTTTAAATAAAAAATTAAAGTATCGGACCCATTTTCACTTTTTGCAAAAGTTGGGAATTCAATTACAAATTTCTTTAATTAAAACTAAGGATATTTTTATCTTTTTTATTAAATAAGGACCAATTGCGCACCAAAATATATAGGTTAGAGATTGTTGTGCCAAAAAACAACGGTTAGGGACCATTTCCACTCTAAGGTAAAAGTTAGGGACTATTTGTGCCAATTGAAAAAAAGAAAACAATGTAACTTGACAATTTTTCTCCCACTAATAAAGACAAAAAAAGTGAGATTGACCATTTGTGCACCTAATGGATAGGTTTTTAACAGAATCCATAAAAAATGACCAATTGTGCACCCAAATGGATAGGTTAAGGACCATTCCGCCAAAAATGATAGGTTGGGGACCATTTGCACACTAATGTCATACGTTATGGACCATTTGCGCTAATTTCCTTTATTTTAAAATAAAAATAATATACATCTATTAAATCTCAAATTTTATACAAATTATATAAAAAAAATATAGTTATATTGTACAAAAATTAATTAATTTTAAATCATTCGTGGGGATACATTACAATTAGAATCCTGACAAACCTAGGACATAAAATGAAGGAATTTTGGCACAAATGGTCCCTAACCTTTGTTCTTAGTGTGGAATTGGTCCCTAACATTTATTTTTTGGCATGCAAGTCCTTAACTTATGTGTTTTAGTGTGAAATTGGTCCTTATGGGATGAAAAAGATAAATATGCCCTTAGTTTTAATTACAAGAAATTGTATGTGGATTCCTAATCATTACAAAATGTGCTAATAGGTCCAATACTTTTATTCTTTATAAAAAATTAAAGAAAACTAATGATTTTTTTTTTGAATTAACACTTTAGTAATAAACATCTCAAATAAAATTATTATTTTTATTATTAAGTAATTATATTATTTAAAATTTAAACTTTTATTTTATTGTTGTATAAAAAAATAACTTTTTCACAAACTTGATGTTCAAATACTTTTATTTAATTGAGTTATATGTTTATTAACTACTAATATTAGAGATCCAACTATATTCTTCATATTTTAATTTATCGTTTTATTTTCGTTCAAAAATAAAACACATAATGTGTAAATTAATTTTTATTAGTATTTTTATGTTAGATAAAATTTTGATTACATTTTTATTTAAATAAAAAATTATTACACAACTTGAACTAATCTTATTTCATTTTTATTTAAGTTATGGAATTAATAAATGGGGCAGAATATAGAAAAAGTTCAAAACAGCAATCGTTGAAATTGAAAATGCTTGACCAAAAACTCTAATAACCTATGACCAATGAACTCGAACTTTCACAATTTTAACATGAAAACATGGATAATTAAACTTACATATAACGTGTTTGATCATCTCAACACCGATTAACAAGATTTACATAAAATTTCAGTCACTACCACCTACTATCATGCCGTTGCCAAACTATTAAATCTGATAAATAATATAATTTAGAACGTGAGCATTCAAAAAAAAAATGTAATAGTATGTACACACTCCATTGAGAAAATTATATACCCACAATCACACGACACGTGAAATAAAAAATATATACAACATGTCAAATAAAAAAAAATTATTACATTTTGGTTAAATAAAAATTATTACACAACTTGAACTAATCTTATTACATTTTTATTTAACATAAAAATACTAATAAAAATTAATTTACACATTATGTGTTTTATTTTTGAACGAAAATAAAACGATAAATTAAAATATGAGGAATATAGTTGGATCTCTAATATTTGTAGTTAATAAACATATAATTCAATTAAATAAAAGTATTTGAACATCATGTTTGTGACAACGTTATTTTTTTATACAACAATAAAATAAAATTTTAAATTTTAAATTTTAAATAATATAATTATTTAATAATAAAAATAATAATTTTATTTGACATGTTTATTACTGAAGTGTTAATTCCAAAAAAAAAAAAAAACTACTTAGTTTTCTTTAATTTTTTATAAAAAATAAAAGTATTGGATATATTTGCACATTTTGTAATGATTATGAATCCACATACAATTTCTTCTAATTAAAACTAAAGGTATATTTGTCTTTTTCATCCCATAAGAACCAATTTCGCACCAAAACACATAGGTTAGAGACTTGTATGTTAAAAAATAAACATTAGGGACCAATTCCACACTAAGGGCAAAGGTTATGGACCATTTGCACCAAAATCCCTAAAATGAACTACTTTAATTAATTAGAGTTAAAATTGGTATTTTAATTCTAGATAAGTGAAAAAACTAAAAGCGGAATACCATTTTGTTACTTCTCAAAATCTGCGGCAAATAATTAAGATTCTTTTATAATAATTTTTTTAAAATTTACCAAATGCCTAAAATATTTTTTTATTGTCTAAGAATCAGAAGTTAGGCTATAAAATCAATTCCAAACGGGCCCTAGATCTACAACAAGATTCTACCAAAAAAATTTCAACTCTAGCCTCACACCACCTAGCCACCATTCAACCTAAGTTAATTTTTTGATAGATTAATTTTTATTATAAAAGAATAAAACTTCTATGTATGTTGTAAATTGGTCTAGCTGAATTTTTTTTGAATATGTTTGCAAAACATTTGTTGAAGGAAGTTGGATTGATGGTTGAAAACGACTATGGATAAGGACAGATCTAGGAATTTAATTTGTGGGGCTGAAATATAAAAAAATCAATATAATAAAATTCATGTATAACATAAAAAAAATTACTAATATGATATTATTTATTGAAGTTGTTCCCGACGAAATTTTGAAACATAAAATTCATCTATTTTCTCTTAGCAGAAGTTTAACCTTCTATTTGTAGATTCTGAAAATGGGGAAAAAATATCTATCAATAATCCAACAATTTCATTTCAAATAGATAGACAAGACACAATAATCCAATAATAATCAGCCTTTGCTTTTAACTAATTTTCTAAATTCCCCAAATTTTATTAATACCTTCATTCTCTTACTTTCCGATCCTTGTTCCCTACTTTCCTTCCTCCTATCTACCTCCTTTAAACAAAATACATTAAATTTGAGATCTAAAATTGTTCCAAACAAGTCAATTTTACAAATGCTTCCTTTTCTATGCCTTCTTTCGCCACATTCTTCATGAGACTCCTTTACCTGCTCCCTTCCACTCTTTCCATATTTCCCATCCCTTTCTCCAAATACGCCCTTCTCCCCATATTTCTCGAAAGTTCAAAAGGCTCTTCAATGACATTGGAGATGAAGGTTTATGGCTAATGATAAAACGTTTTCTCCTCTTCCGAGCGCGGTAGCGACAGTAGTGGAGAGCTGCAAAAAATGGCGGGGCTCTCTATCCTTCGTGTCCACTCTGGTGTGATAATCAATACGTGATTAAAACCAGATATACAGAATAACAATATGGAGTATATGAGAATTAGTTTTTACCTGAGGAGTTGACCTTTATTTACAGGGGTGGCTTGTAGTTATGGCATTTAATAGTATTTATTAGGAGTTAATAAAGGACATTACATCTTCCCAATCGCCAGTGGTAACTGTCATTATGTGGGTCGCCTATCTAGTTAACACATCGACAATTGAGTTATTGTTGTCTAACTGTAGGAGGTGAGCTTATGAGATCAATGGGACGTGCGAGCCAATGAGACAAGCGGATTATTGAGGAAGGCGTTCCAAGGAGTGTCATTATCATCCACCAGAGTATAGTCATATCTATCATTAGTGGCTAAGTAAAGAATAAAAGTGATGAAGAAAATAAATAAATTTTAATATAAGTACACTAAAAATTTAGTATGTTGCAACGAAAAAGTATACAAAATGAAGAACTTTTTGATAGTAAAAGGGAACTATTTAAACAAATTCTCATTCAAAAATTCAAATAAGAGAACTACATTTGACAAACATTTAAAATATGTTTCAAGATATTTTAACAATAAATAGGCTCTTCACTTTGAGCATAACTATCATGAGCTGATTTAGTCGAGGACTTTCTTGGTTTTTTTTTTTTTTTACAAGAGCTTTTTTTAAGTATTAAATACTCTATTTGACGGAAATCACTAAACACTTGTCAATTGGAGAATCCATTATGCGTAGAATTGACATGGGAGTATTTTGAAATACCTTACGAGGTGTTAGTGTCATTTTTCATGAAAATATCATATCATATCGGGTAATTAACACAAAACGTCCTTACCTTTTGAACTCATTATGCAAATTGTCTCTACTTTTGAAATTTTAGCATTTTCACCTACACTTTTTCTTGCACACAACGTTCTTTTCGTCCATTGCCATACAAAAATTATCATTAACTCTCTTCCACAACACGACTCGTATCATAAAAGAAGGGTAATTTAGTCCATTTTCCGTCAGTATAACATCTAGAGACCTTGCAGTCACTTTTGCCCATGCAAATAGTTCATTTGCTTATGTTAATGCCTCGAAAGTTTCAGTTGTGGAAGGTACTTGTTGTCAAGAGGGCTTTTCAACAAGTTTTGAAGTTGCAGCTTTCTGAGCATCGGGTTCCAACTTTGCAACATTTTCAACTGAATTTATCAATCGCATGGATCTATCAGCTTGTTTAGGGTTGTCCAAAGATGGTTTCGAATTAGCCTTTGACTCGGAATTTTGCGGAGCAGTAGAAGGAATGCTTTTGGAAGGGCTCTTGGGAGGGGAAGACATTAGACCTATTGTCTTTTCCATGGAGGACACTTCAACATTAGCCCCATATTTGGCACTAATCATTTTTTACACTGAAATAACTTCTTCCTCCTATGATAATAAGGTAACAATTCATCAATCTATGATATCTAACTACGAAAAAAAAAATTCTCAAAGAGGGGAAAAAAATTCAGTGCAGGGGACAAATCTGGCAGCAAAGGTGCCGAATGAGAAGAATCTTGTACGGGATGGGAGATCGACGGACTGGCAAGAGATGGGGAGAGGTCATTAGCGGGTCGTTGGGAAGAAGGATAAGGGGTATATTTCGGCGGATCTACAGAAACTACTGGTTGTACAGTGAAATGATTGTGAAGAGAAGAGTAATATATAAAATTTGAGTATGGGTTCTGAATGAAGCTGCCATTAGAATGAATTTCAAAGATCCAAAACCAAATTATCAGTGAATAAATGAGATATCTGGGTGTAGATTATGATAAAGTGTGATTAAATCGAAGAGAAAATGATTTATTTCTTTGTGGACAAAATGGACGAAATTACCCTTTCGTTGTGGTACAAGTCGTATTGTAGAAGAGGGTTAACGGCAATTTTTGGATGACAATAGACGAAAATGATGTTTTGCACAAGAAAAGGAGTAGGCGATGGTGACAATACCAAAATTTCAAAGGTATGGATGATTTGTACAATGACTTCAAAAAGTAGAGGCGTTTTGTGCTAATTACCCTATAAAAACCAAATGCAACAAAATCCATAATGCAAACCAAATCCGTAGATGCTCATGACATTATTGATAACTTGGAACATATTTGTTAGTGTTTATAAATACTTATAAATTGATTAAACATTATTGTTATTTACAATGTGTGACTCACAACTTTTATCTATTTTTTATTCACACATTTCATAAGATCCACTTCTAATAACTTACAAAAATCTTTACCAAATAGAGTTAATTTCAACAACAGTCACTAAAGTTTGTTGAAAATTTCAAAATAGTCATTGAAATAATTTTCTTGTAGTATTAGTAACTCAAATTTCTAATACTTACACTAATGGTCACTCAGTTAGAATCGTTAACATAAAACACTATGTGTCACTATTAAATTCCAACATATATACAATCAACGTTAATTAGCACGTTAGTCGAACAAATACATATTGAGTGCAGCTAAAAGCGTAATTGACAAACACATTTTTCTCACATTTGTTCGACTTTAATAAGCAATCAGTTGGTGAAAACTTTGTATTTTTGTTGATGATTTTTTGAAGGAAGGGCATTTTTGTTTCATGTAGCATACTAGTTAATGACATTTGTGTCCACATTAGAATTTAACATTGACACATATAATTTTATGTTAATTTTTCTAGCCAAGTGACCAACAGTCTAACTATTGAAAACTTGAGTGACTATTACTATAAAAAAAATTATTTCAATGACCATTTTGAATTTTTTAACACTTCAGTTACCATTGCTGAAATTAACCCTTGCCAAATATAATATTGGATTGAGCCATTGAGGAATAGCACAATGCACCAAAGCAATTCCAGTACTTTTGAAAGCCTTTATCGTATGTCAACTCGTTATCAATGATGACACCCTTCAGTTATTGGTAATCAACATGATTTGACGACTCATAGAACTAAATGTGGAAGACAGCCATAAGTATACAATTCTTCAATGACCAGATATTAAGATAATAAACTCTTGAAAAGCTCTCCAAAACCTTTCAACTCCATCTAATCGACTCAATCCTCGTCATTTACCGGACTTGAGACCAACTATGTCGAGCAAACACAGGCTGAATTACATAATTCACCTGCATTTTACAAAAAACTCCCAAAATTCCAGCAACTCAGAAATTCAAAGCACACGCGATGTTGCCACAACACCTCACCAAAACCGGACAAGGATAAACAATTTCACACCTTGAAAGTCGAGCAACATGAGCCAAACTCAGAAGTCGAATACACGATTAAACCGTTTATATCAAACCGTTTAAAAGAGAACATCATCTAGACACATCCAAATCATACTGCTGTAAGCAGATGGAGGAACTTATATAAGTACAGAGCATCACTATTGAAACTTAATCAAATGCACCTTTTACATACATAATTATAGAAGAGATGAGCACTGTGACCTATAATAGATTCTACTGATCTTTTTCACCATCAAGCATTCACAAGGTTGGGAAAATAATCACCACAGTATCAAAAAGTCTGGAATCATCGACCAGATTATCTATTCAGTAATGCAGCAAGACAGGTGAATGTTCATACTCCTGGTTTATATATTATCTTCTATATATCTCCTCCTCATTGATCTTATCTTTCTCAGAAGCTTCTTCATTTCAATCTACTTCATTTATTTTTCTACTGTTACTAAACATTACATATACCTTGACTTACAACATTGGACCGTTATAATCATTCATCTCAATCCATCACGGCAGGACATCTAAGGTACAAGTGACACATTCATAGATATATACCTCAGTCATGTCAGATTCATGGCATATAATGAAGAGGAAGAAAATTGAATCTATATACAAAATAGAAGGATATATTAGCAAAATGGGCTCATCTAAAATGTTGCTCAATCCAGTTTCAATTGGTTTCCCAAGCAAAATTACTCACCTAGTCCACAGATTAGGGAAAACTTTTCTTTTTTTCTTTCTTGATTAGTATCACAAATGTAGCTGTAGATTCTACAATTCCAGATACTCGATAATACGGCAACAAAAACCACACAACATACTTGAAAACCAACTGTAAAAATCTTAGTTGAATTAAGTTAATACATCAATATCCAATAATACACAAATTATAACCTTCAACCAATAAACATATTCTAATTACAATGGGACACAGGCTGCAAGGGTTATACTTGGGAATGGTTTCACATATCTTCGATGGATAGTGCTTAGTGAACCAAGATTCAAAATATGAAATGTCAATTGTTTAGATAAACTAGGAAACTGAAGAGTGACAGGAAAAAGTAGTGTGATCACCAGTAAAATAATAATGTGTACGCAGCAAGACACCAGGATAATTGGTAAACAGGTGTTAGATTCAAAGATAATCCTAACTTGACAGGTGTCAAATTCTCTACATGGTAACTGCCCCTGCTTGTTCAGGACCTGAATCATAAGTTAGAATCAATACAACAAGGAGGGGAAGATAAATATAAAAAAAATTAATAGCCAGATGTAACCAGTTGACATATTCGATTAGTACAGAAGGAGATAACTAAAACAAATATGAAGATCATAAAATCAGAAGGGCCTAAATATACACCATAGAAAGTGTTTATGATAAATCTACAGAAGGATCATACAGATGCATAAAAAGAAGTAACTTAGCTGTTAAACAATGGTCAGTGCAGTTACACAGGATGATGTAAATGACATAAACAAATAATCAATCATGTTCACACTTTAAGTCTTTAATTAGTTTTTGTTGAAATGTAATGATTATCATTATGAATTACATCCACAATATATAGATCACTCAAAAAGGAGGAACACGCTCAAAAATACAATCCAAACACATTTCAGCCTTCAAACATGTAGAAGAATAATGCACCCAGTGCAATTAGATTTGTCTGGCAACCAACAGGAGAAATCTAACAATGCCCTGAACAAGGAAGGAAATCTTAAATGAAATAGAAAACCAATGACTAATATTTAATCATCAGTACTCCCGATTACGGAAGTTAGAAATAGTTATATGACACCTTAGTGTCAGTGTAATTTATGTTTTACAAGCTTCACTTCCCCTGCAGAATTCATCAAGAAGCTGAATGTCGCTTATTGTCTGAGTGATATTCCTTGTGAGTACCAAACTTCTAATATTTATAAAACATCACCATGGATGATCATCAAGGTAGTCTAGGAAGTATCCCTTTGCTGTTGGCAACAACCAGGTTACATGACCAGCACATGGATGCGCATGTAGTCCTCATTACTATATTGAAGCTTTAAATTGCATATGATCAAACGATAAGATTTTTACATATCATTAAGCAGAGTGCAAATCCATGGACACTTGGTCACCCAGAGGAAAGTACAGTATTGAAGAGAGATAGCACATTCAATAACTCAATTGTGAAATACAAAAGAGAATTGAGGAATCAGAGCGAAAGAGAGAGGCTTTTAACCAGAAACATTACCAAAGGTGAAGAAACATCTATGACTCAACCCTCCTCCTTTCCCGGGCTTGGGACCGGCTGTGTCAAGCAAACATGCAACACAGGCGGAGTTACACGAGTCACCTACATTTTCACAAACAAAACTCCCAAATCTAGCAACTCAGAAAGGTGCACGAACCCCTCACCAGACATGGACAAGATTTTACCCCGTGAAAGTTGACCAACAGGCGGCAAAACCAGAAATTGAATACACGATCAAATAAACATGTCTCATCATCTAATGTGCATCATCCATACATGGAAACCATACCACTGTAAGCACATGAGGAGCAAGCAGAAGTCAAATATACACTTCAAACTTAAGCCAACCAAATTCAGCATACCTGGTAATAAAAGAGATGGGCTTCATGTCCAACAACAGATTCTACTAATCTTTTTCACCAGAGAGCATTCACCTAATTATGAAATTACCATATCCAAATTATCTATCCTAATGCAGCAAGAGAAATGAATGTTCATAAATCCTAGTTGATATATTCTCCTGTAATTTTCCTTTTATTTCATTTAACAGACGAAAGCTTCCTGATTTCAATCTACTTCATTTACTTTTTTAAACATCATTTAAACAAAACATTGCAACAGTAGACAGCCATAATCATTTCTCTCAATCCATCTCGGCAAGCTCTCTAAGTTACAAGTTGCACATCCCTATTAGTCCTACCAGCAATACACAAAGTTTTCTTGACAATGAAGGGAAAGAAAATAGAATCGCTAAACAAATTAGAGGAGATATATTAGTACAGTGGGCTTTGTATATAATGTTCACCAATTAAGTTCACTTAGTTGCTAAACTAAATTACTTCATTTGTCCACAGATTCACTTAGTTGCTGAACTAAATTACTTCATTTGTCCACAGATACGGAGATACACCATTCAACACTTCTTTCGGTAAATCATACACCAACCTTTATGATCTAGATCCATCCAGAGGGATAGGGAATTTTATTTTCTTACTTTTTCACAGAATTGATAAATATCACAAAAGTAGCTATCTATTTCCAAATAATAGATAAATATTAACTATACTTGGCACTTAAATACAAGCATCTCCTCGACACGTACTATAATGGGCATACATGTTGAGTTCTGGCAAGAAAGACAATAGGGGTTAAGAAACAAACTACAATACGAAAAATAAGGACATTTGCCACCAAAAAATCATCATTTACATGCAAACCAAACAGTAAAATCTTAGTTCAATTAATAAACATGCATAAATATCCAAATAACACAAAATCTATGCAACCGTTAACCAGTAAACATATTTAAATTACAACTAATTACACTTTAGAGTAGTTTTACAAATCTCCGATGAATGTGCTAGGTGAACCAAAATTTAAAATATGAAAGGGCAATTGGTAAGACAAACTAAGAAATTTAGAGTAACCACCTGTACAAGGACAATGAGTATGCTCGATAGACCTGGATGATAGGCAAATGAGTTTTGGCGTTTGATTCAAATATTGTCCTAACTTAACCGATCTCAAATCCTCTATACGGTAACAGCAGTTGATCAAGACCTGAATCACAAGTTAGAATCAATATAAAAACAGGGAGGGCAAGAGGAATTTATAATAAGAAAATTAATAGCCAGATGTCATCAATTGTTAGTGATGAAGTTGGTAAAAAAGAAGAAAATGACAACAAAATCTGAGAATCTTAAAAACAGAAAAAGGGGCTCAAATATACACCACAGAACAAAGCGCTTATGATGAAGAGACAACATCTTCTATAGAGACATCTAGATGCAAAAAATGGTCAAACTTGGTTGTAAAGAAATTGTCAATTCAGTTACAAGAAAGGATATAAATGACACAAACAAATAATGATGCTGACAACTCTTGAATTAATCTTTGGACTGACATGTACTGTTCTGGGACAGAGAAAAGAAGAAAAATAATTTTTATCATGAAGCAAAAGAAGACAAAATTTGTTGCATGAATCTAAACACCTACAGATGATATCAAAGCACACAAAGAAGGAGAAACACACTAAAACATGCAATCAATATCAAGTCTGAGCCTGCAAATATGTATTTGTACCCAGCACAAGAAGAAATGTTTCCAACCAACAGGAAAATCTACCAACACCCTAAACAAGAAACTGAAATTTTAAACGAAATGGAAAACTAATGACTAATATTTAATCATCAGCACTCCAAATTATAAGAGCTCACCTTAGTATCACGTAATATCTTTTTTTTTACAATCTTCACTCCCCTTGCAGAGTTCATCCAGAAGCATAAACAACTCCCTGTAGTTTATTGTCTATGTGATACGCTTTTTGCATAACTCCTACATCAGACTTCTATTGAAAAAGTCTGTTCTTTACATCCTGAAGTCACCAGTCCTTGTTATTGCGGTGAAACACTAAATAATCAGGTCAGACAGGCATTTGAGGAGCTGGCATTATATAATATTTAGTAAAACATCAGTGTGGATATCCAAATGAGTGTAGACAAACTTCACCCTCCTCTTGACATGAAGAACATATCCAAATGATAAAAATCAAGCTTTTGGATAACATGTTCAAGAATTTCAATCAAAGAAAAATCCCAGTCCACTCCTTAATATACTCTCCATCCAGGAGCAAAGAATGTGGCGACAAATTTGACTGCACAGGAATTTGTACCTACACATGTTAAATGAGCGTAGACAAACTTCAACATATTCCTGATATCAAATCAAATCCAACTGAGACAGATATCCAAATGATAAATACGAAGCTTATGGAAAGCATGTTCAAGAATCTCAACCAAAGAAATCTAGCTAAATTCATATACTCAGCACCCAGTCGAGAAAATATCTTGACGAACCACTGCATCAGGATACGAACATGGAAAGTAGCAGCAGAAAAAAGATGTTGAGTGAAATTTGGCTCCACAAATCATAAATTTCTAGCAATATTTGCTCTTGCCAAACTGTGAAACAAAATCCATTTCATCCCGCTGAAAAGGGACATCTTTGGCTAACTGAGCTTTGATCTATCTAGAAAATTGAAGTGATAGGATACAGAAACCACATGACCTCAAACAACAAGTTTTGTGTTCAACTTCAGAACTTATCACCAAAACGTCTTCCCCTGCGCATATCTAAGTTCATATCTAAGTTCAGTATTGAAGTTTTTAATGGCTGACATACCATGATGATGAACATTATTCATAATCATGAAAGTGTAGGTCAAAGTCCATTATTCATCCAAATATCTTTCTCGCAAATGTCCAATTAAAATGAATGCCTTGATCAATTCTATATTACCTTAAATTTATCAGAACTACTGTTCAATGGAAAACTTAGCTGTCTCGATTCCAGACATCAAACCAGCGAACCAACTTTTAAACATAATTCTCCTTCACTAATAACTATGACATAGTAAGTGAACTGCATCTTCACATCTGAACTGAGAGCATAGCAGAAAAAAATAACATATTTTATTTGAACCAACTTAAAAGGAAGATAAGTAGAAAATCATCTGATCAGTTACCAATGTTTCAAAACTTACAAGCTAAGGAGGACTGAATGACAAACATAAATGCTTCAATTAAAATTTCTGCAGAAATAACAGAGAAATGTAAAAACAAAACTAGAAAATGTGCATTGCACCAGCATATGGTGTAAACAAAAGCAACATAGAACTAGAGATGGCAACGAGGCGGGGTGGCCCTCACCGTCCCCTCCAGGGATTTTCGGATGGGGGGTGATCCCTGTTACCGCCCCCATTTACTTACTTTTTATTTATTTATTTATTTTTTAAATACGATTTAAATTTAACACATTAAAAGCTAATAAAGAAAATAAAAAATAAGAGCCAGAGAGGGTTCGGGGCAGGGACCACATTCCCCATCCCAGCCCCCCCTCCCCCGCCCATTGGGAAATTTGCCATTCCTACCTAGATCAAACAAAATGAAACAAAAAAATGAACAGAGTTTGAAGATGAGTAACACGGAGCAGGATGTAGAATGCAAACTTGTACCCCCACCCCCAATGAGTATAGACAAATTTCAATCTACTCTTGATATCAAGAACATAACCAACAGAAACAGATATCCAAATATGCTTTCTAATATCAAACTTTTAGAAAGCATGTTCAAGAATCTCATCAAACTCCTTATATACTCCCCATCCCAGTCGAGAAAATGTCTTGACGAACCACTGCATCAGGATATGAACGTGGAAAATAGCAGGCAGCATGAATAGGATCTTGCATTGAAATATAGCTCGGTAGATCATGCATTTCCATCAATATCTGCTCTTGCCAAAATGCGGAGCAAAATATATTACATCTAGCAGAAAAAAAGACGTCATTCTTAGCCAACTAAGCTCTTGGTAGCAAAAAGAAGTGATAGGGTACAGAAACACATGATCGAACAAGATTAGTCTGCAACATCAGAAATTACCACCATAACAACTTCCCCTGGAGCATAATATCTGAGTTCACTATCTAAGTTGTTAACGGGTGACGTACCATGATGATGAACATTATTCATATGTACCATCAATGTGTCTTTTGAACTAATTTTTTCTCAATATAATGCTTGTGTAAGAGTCCATGATTTATACATTTCTAATTCACTTTCTTGCAAATATCCCACTAGAATGAATGCCTTGATCAATTATGTATTACCTTGAAGCTTATCAGAACTATTGTTCAGTGGAAGACATGGCAGTGGAAGACATGGCTGTCTCGATTCCAGGCATTAAACCAGCGAACCTTCTTTTCTTAGACACAATTCTCCTTCACTAATAACTATAACATAGTAAGTCAGTCATAAGTGAATGCAGTATCTTCACATCTGAACTAAGAGCATAGCACAAAACAAAACATATTCTATCCGAACCAACTTCAAGGAAGGTAAGTTCATGTTTAGCAGTGGTGAAATTATTTTTTAAATACTTATAAGTTGTGGGTCTGTGGAATGTGTGGATAGTAAATTGTGGTTCTACGAAATGTGTGAATAAACAATATGTTTTTACCAATATGACTATTTAAGCTTTAGCCAAACATGCACTAAGTTAGAAAAACCACCTATTTAACTTCAAATAAAATTCTGCAGAAGAACAAAGGAGAAGTGGAAAAACAAAATTACTAGAATATATGCATAGCACCGACATATGTTGTAAACACAAAAGCAACATAGAAGGAACAAAATGAAACACACACACACACACACACACAAAGAGAGAATAGAGGATAGTAACCTGCAGTAGCATATAAATTATCTGCACAGCACACGTCAAATGAGCATAGACAAACTTCAACGTACTCCAGGTATCCAGAACAGATGCAACAGAATCATATATCCAAATGATAGATGACAAGCTATATTGAAAAGCATGTTCTTCAAGAATCTCAACCAAAGAAAATTTCCAGCTAACTCCTTATACAGTCACCATCCCAGTGGAAAAAAATGTCACCCAAACTTGACTTCATCAGGATATGAACATGGAAAATAGCAGCAGGAATAGGATGTTGCACGAAGTATATAGATAATAAAGTTTCAGAAACATTTGATCTTGCTAAAGTGTGAAACGATATCCATTACATCCAGCCGAAAATTGACATCCATCTCAGCCAACTAAGCTTGCTCTGCAACGATAACGTACAGAAACTACACCTCATACAACAAGATTTGTGTGCAGCATCAGAAATTACAGCCAGAACTTCATTTGGCACATATGACATCTGAGTTCACTAATGAAGTTGTTAACGGGTGACATACCATGATGATGAACATTATTTATATCATCAACCAACGTGTCTTTTTAACTAAATTTTCTCAATATGAATAATCAAAGATGCTTGTGTAGGTCGCAATCTAGGATTTATATATTTCCAAATCTTTTTCTCGCGAATATCCAATTGAATGAATGCCTTGATCAATACTGTATTATCTTGAAGCTTATCAGAACTACAGTGCAATAGACAGTTGTCTCAACTCCAGGCATCAAACCAAGCAAACCAACCTCTTTTAGACATAATTATCCTTCACTAATAACAATGGCATAGTAAGTGAATGCAGTATCGTCGTCACATCTGAATAGAAAGCATTGCAGAAAACAAAACATAATCTATCTGAACCAACTTCAAGGAAGGTAAGTGAAAAACTATCTGATTAGTTAGTTTTGTTTCAAGAAGTACAAGCAAAGAACGACTGAATGGCAAATGTAAATGCTTAAATAAATTTGATGTAGAAGAACAAGGGAGAATGGGGGAAAAAAACAACTAGAAAATATGCATTGTGAAAACAAATGGTGTAAACACAAAAGCAACATAGTCCAAACAAATGAAACCGGGGAAAAAAATTAGAGGATTGAGTAACACGGAGCAAAATGTAAAATGCAAACTTGTATCTGCACACGTCAAATGAGCGTAGACAACTTGAGTATACTCCTAATATCAAGAACACATCTAACTGAAACAAATATCCAAAATGCTAAATATCAAGCTATTGGAAAGCATGACCAAGAATCTCAACCAAAGAAAAATTCAAGATAACTCCTTATATACTCCCCATTCCAGTGGAAAAATTGTTGCAACAAACTTGACTGCATCAGTATATTAACATGGGAAATGGCCAACTAAGCTTGCTCTATGTAGAAAATTTAAGTGATAGGGATCAAGAACAACAAAACCTTAAAGAACAAGAATTGTAGGCAACAGCGAAAATTACGACCAGATCAACTTCCTCCAGCACACATCTGAGTTCACTATTAAAGTTGTTAACACACCTTATTTGTATCGAACATCAATGTGTCTTTTTAACAAAAGTTTTCTAAATATGAATCATCAAAGATGCTTTGTAAGTCACAGCCCTTGATACATATTCCAAATCTCATTCTTCCAAATATCCCTTTAAGATGATTCGTGATTGTGTATTTACCTTGAAGTTTCTCAGAACTACTGTTCTCTGGAAAACTTAGTTGTCCCAATTCCAGGAATCAAACCAAGCAAACCAACTTCTCGAATAATAAGTGAATGTAGTATCTTCACATCTGAATTGAGAGCATAGCAGGAAACAAAAATATTTTCCATCTGAACCAACTTCAAGCAAGGTAAGTAAAAAATATGATCATTCACCAAAGTTTCAAATCTACAAGCCAAGGAGAACTGAATGGCTGACGGAGATGCTTCAAATAAATTTCTGCAGCAGAACAAAGTAGGAAATGGAAGAAAAAAAAGGATCACCTAGAAAATAGCATAGTACCAACATATGGTGTACAAAGTAAAGCAACATAGAACAAATAAAATGAAACACAACACCCAAAAAAAAATTGAGGATGAGTAACACAGAGCAGGATGTAAAATGCAAACGTGCAACTGCACATGTCAAATGAGCATAGACAACTTCAATGTACTCCTAATATCAACAACACGTCTAACTGAAACAAATATCCAAATGATAAATATCAAGCTACTGGAAAGCACGACCAAGAATATCAACAAAAGAAAAATTCCAGCTAACTCCTTATATACTCCCCATCCCGTGGAAAATAGAAGCAGCAGTTTGCATGAAATATAGCTCCATAGATCATTTTTTTCCAGTAACATTTGCTCTTGCCAAATTGTGAAACGAATTCTATTACAACCACCTGAAAACATGCGACCATCTTAGCCAATAAGCTTGTTCTACATAGTGATAGGGTACAAGAACAACATGACCTTAAAGAACAAGTTTTTGGGCAACATCGAAAATTACCACCAGATTGACTTCCTCCAACACGTATCTGAATTCACTATTAAAGTTGTTAACAAACCTTATTCATATATACTGTCAATGTGTTTTTTTAACTAATTTTTTCTCAATATGAATTATTAAAGATGCTTGTAAGTCACGGTCCATGATACATATATTTTCAAATCTCGTTCTTCAAAATATCCCATTAAATTGAATGCATACCTTAAAGGTTCTCAGCTGTCCTATGGAAAACTTAGCTGTCTCAATTCCAGGCATCAACCAAGCGTACTTTCTTCTCCATCATAATAACTGAGACATATTAAGTGAATGTAGTATCTTCACATCTGAATTGAGAGCATAGCAGAAAACAAAAACATTTTCCAACCGAACCAACTTCAAGGAAGGAAGTCAAAAACCATATGATCAGTCGCCGGAGTTTCAAAACTACATGCTAAGGAGGACTGAATGGATGACAGAGATGCTTCAAACAAAATCTCCGCAGAACAAGGTAGGATATGGGAAAAAAAAAAATCAACTAGAAAATAGCATTGTATCAACATATGGTGTACACAGTAAAGCCACCCAGAACAAATAAAATGAAACAAAACACCCAAAAAAAAAATTTGAGATGAGTACCATGGAGCAGGATGTAAAATGCAAACTCGTATCTGCACACGTCAAATGAGCTTAAGCAACTTCAACGTACTCCTAATATGAAGAACACATATAACTGAAACAAATATCCCAATGGTAAATATCAAGCTATTGGAAAGCATGATCAAGAATCTCAATCAAAGAAAAAATCCAGTTAACTCCTCATATACTCCCTATCCCAGTTTGTGGTGACAAACTTGACTGCATCAGGAAATGACGTAGAAAATAGCAGCAGCAGTAATAGGATGTTTATCAAGAATCCATATAACTGAAACAAATATCCAAATGATAAATATCAAGCTATTGGAAATCATGATCAAGAATCTCAACCAAAGAAATATTCAAGCTAACTCCTTATATATTCCCTATCGCAGTGGAACGCGACAAACTTGACTGCATCAGGGAATGATGGTGGAAAATAGCAGCAGTAGTAGGATGTTGCACGAACTATTGCTCCAAAATTCATAAATTTCCAGTAACATTTGCTCTTGCCAAAAGGTGAAGCAAATCTGTTATATCCAGCTGATAATAGGCACCCATATTGGCCAACTAACCTTGCTCTACATAGAAAAATGAAGTGAGGGTACAGAAATAACATGACATTAAAGAGACTTGTTGGCAACATCGGAAACTACCACCAATAAGGACACACATCTGAGTTCACTATTAAAGTTGTTGACGTACCATTATTCATATCTATTATCAACTTGTCTTTTTAACTAAATTTTTCTCAATATGAATCATCAAAGATGCTTTCTAAGTCACAGTCCATGATGCATATATCTCCAAATCTCGTTCTTCCAAATATCCCATTAAAATGAATTGACTCTCTCCTGTGCAAATCTGAAATAACTATTAATGGTGTTACCGCCTGGCATACCATGATGATTAACATTATTCTTATTTTCCTACCAAATGTGTATTTAACTAAAATATTCCCAATACGAATCATCAAAGTTGCCTGTGCAAGTCCCAGTCCATGTCTCGTATTCCCATAACTATTTCTTGCAAATGTCCCATTAAAATGAATACCTTGATGAGTTCTGAATTAACTTGAAGGTTATTAGAACGACTATTCTACGGATAACTTAGCTGTCTCAATTAGTCAACTCCGAGCATCAAACTCCGGAATCAGTTCCATGTATACATAATTCTTGATCACTAACAACAATGACAAAGTGAATGAAGTATCTTCACATCAGAACTGAAAGCATAACCGGAAATGAGAAAATTTTCAATCCAAACCAACTTCGAGAAAGGCAAATGTCAAAAGCCACCTGATGAGTCACCACATTTTTTCAGAATGTACAAGCTAAAGAGGACTGGATGGCTGACAAAGGTGCTTCAAATAAATTTCTGCAGAAGAACAAATCAGGAAATTGAAAACGCAAAACAGAAAAATACTCATTGAACCAAGATATGGTGTAATAATTAAAGCAACACAGAAAAAAAAAAGGAATATGCCACAGGATATAACATGCTAACTTGTACCTGCATGTTAAATGAGCATACGCAAACTTCAATATACTCAACAAATCCAACTGAAACAAATATACATATGCTAAACATCAAGCTATTGAAAGCATGTCCATGAATTTCAATGACTGAAATTCATGGACATGCCTATTCCCACTCAGATTGAAAAAATGGCATGCCAACGTGCCTACATCATGATAGAAACATGGAAAATAACATCAGAAATAGAAAGTTGCAGGAAATGTGGCTCTACAAAAACCACATGACCTTAATGAAATAACATCATAAATTTGTAAAAATGAAGTGATGAGAGTATTATCTTCCCACAGAGAAGTAACTAGTCTTTCCTATTGGGGATAGAGGTACGATTCCGTCGGAGGTGGGAAGTTACCAAAAGGAATTGAACTCTTTCTAAGCTACAAAGTAAGAAAGCAGCAAATCCTTATCAGAAAACAGACTTTTTGCGATTCAATGTCTTTCTTATGTAATACTTTAGAAGGTGCCTGATGACCATCCTCACCTCATATTCTTTTTATTATGAAAGCCAAAAATACCCCGTTCTAAAAGAAGAGAGTAATACTTTATCTTATAAAGGATTTACGTTCCTTAAGGTGAGAAAATACCCTGATTCGGGTGTTATTTCTTAGCCTTGGGAGGAAAAATGCCCATTTTCGAATAAGTGGTTCAAATCATTTTATCGAGATGAGTGTTCTATATCGATAAAATATTCATTTGAAAACCATCTCTATATTAACATAAGAACCACACTATCTTAAAGAACAACAAATATATTACCACCATAATGACTTTCTCCTGCGCATATCAGAGTTCAAGTTCACAGATAAAGTTGTTACCAGATAACATACCACGATGATAAGTTTTATCTTCTTTTTTGTTCTCAATAAGAATCATCAAAGATGCTTGTGTTGGTCACACTATTACTCTCATATGTTTCCATATATATTTCTTGCAAATATCCTGATAAAACCAATATCTCGATCAATTTTATAATAATTCGAATCTTATAAAAATTACTATTTGAGAGAGAGAACTTAGTTAGGGTTCGGGCAATTTTCTTTCGTTACATCGAAGTAAATTAACCTAAGATTAAGATAAGTACGGGTTTGAACCGGATTTTCTCCCATTTATGTATATCAAGGGATATTTTCATATTCTTTCCAGGATTTTTACTACTTTCTAGTTACTATTTTCACTTATGCTATAGTGTCACGGCAATTAGGAATAGAGAATCTATATAATGAAAGGTCTAACAAGTGGAATAAAGGTCTCCGTTGCTATTTGATCCACGATCAGATCTCTAAACCAAATATCAAACCAAACCAAACCAAATCCTCTTGGATATAATTCTCAATGATATGGCGTAATAAGAGAATGTTATTCCTCACAGCAGAATTGACAGCATAGTAGGAACCAAAAAACTTATCTATCCATAAAACTTCGAGAAGGGTAAAGGTCAAATGACCACCTTATATGTCGAGCCACCTAAGTTTTAAAATTAAAAGTTTAGGAGGATTGAATGACTTACAGGGGTACTGTAAAGAAAATTCTGCAGCAGAACAAAGGAGGAATTGAGAAAAAAACAGAACAGGAAAATATGCATTGCACCAACATAGAACAAATGAAATGAAAGTAACATGTAACATGCAGATGGGTGCAACATGAACTTGTACCTCCACACATTAAACGAGTGCAGACACACACATCTAAACGAGTGCAGACACACACATCTAAATGATTAATATCAAGTCACTCAAAAGCATGTTCAAGAATTTCAATGAAAGAAAAATTCCAAAAATTCCAGTAACTCTACCCTACCCCACTGGAAGAATTTGTCATGAGAAACTTGATTGCATCGTGATATGAACCTTCAAAATAACTACATGAACAAGACAGCATAGGAAATATAGCTCCATACACCATCAATTTCTAGCAATATTTTCTCTTGCCAAAATGCAAACAGACACCAGTTACATCCATCTTCAAAATGACATCCATCTTATCCAACTACATTTGCTCTTTGTCACACAATGAAGTGATAGTGTACAGAAACCACATGAACTTAAAGAACAAAATTTGCGTGCAACATTGGACGTACCACCAGAATTTGTCTCCTGTGCATATCCGGGTCCACTATAGAAGTTGTTATCTGGTGACATACCAGGTGATTAACATTATTCTAATCTCCAACCAAACATGTTTCTTTACTAATTTTTTTTTTCCTCAATATCAATTATCAAAAAATGCTTATATAAATCATGGACTGACTGATAAATTTCGAAATCTATTTTAAATATCATTCAGCAGACTTGGTTATTGGCAAGAAGTTTAAGCTCTGTATTTCCTTGAATCTTATAAAAACTACTGTTTTAGGGAAAACTTAGTTATCTCAAATTTGGGAATCAAACCAAGTCATTTAGATATAATTCTCGATCACTAACTGTGGGATAGTAAGAAAATGATCTTTACAACTCAATTAAGAGCATAGCAAGAAACAACAAAATTTTCTAAACAAACATACTATGAGAAAGGTAAATGTCAAAAACTACCTGATCAGCCGAGCCACCAAAGTTTCAGAACTACAAAGAGGATTGAATGAGTAATAAAAATACTGTAAAGAAATTTTTTGCAGGAGAACAAAGTAGGAAATGGAAACACACAACAAGAAAATATGCATTGCACCAACATATGGTGTAAAGGCAAAACCAACATAGGCCAAACAAAATAAAACTAAAAAATGAAACAGTAACTCATCTATTGCTTGCTCACATCCCAATTCAATTAAAGATATTGATCCATTCTACATTACCTATAAAACTACTGTCAAGTCCCGATCAGTAAAACTGACATAGTAGCATCTGAATTGATGGCTTCATAGAAACAAATATTTTTCTGTTAAAACTGACTTCAAGAAAGGAAAGTAAAATGTATTACTAACCCCCACATGTCCCATTTTCCACAATGCAATTTAAACACTACAGGCTATAGAAAAAGATTAAATGGCCCCTAGTAATACTGAAAAGGAATTTGTGAAAAACTGGGAAGAAACGACATACCAAAAAAAAAAAAAATTAAACCCAACAATCTGAACAAATAGGAAGATGAAACAAAATACAAAATGACGGTTAAGGAAAAGAAGTACCAGCAGATAACAGTCTCTGAGATCCAATAACAGCAAGAATACAATTCATCAATTCTTTACAATATCTTCATCAAATACCACTGTGCATAACAAGTAAAAAAATATTGTAGCATCTGTAAAGCGGGATTTGCAAGAAACAATATATTTTTTCTATTAAAACTGACTTCCACAGAAGAAAAGTAGAACACCACATGTCACTAAACCCTACAAATTTTCATTTCACGTCCTGAGCTTGAACACTGCAAGCTATAGATAAAGATTAAGTGATTTAAGTAATATAGTACAGGAATTTATGCAAAATGGGGGAAGAAACAAATAGTACAGGATAAAAAGAAGAAAAAACTTTACTAACTAAATAAAAATGACGCAAAACGAAAAAAAAAAGGGTACCATGGACCGATTGAGCCTAAAAAGACAGAACAGACACTATTGACAAACAGCATTCTCTCAGAAGAAACAGACAAAGTTTCGGGGAAATTGAACAAAAAGCCACCGAATTGGCCTATTATCTTTTCCCTATCATGAATTATATCCTCTTCACAACAATCTCCAAACTTAAAAGGAACTGATTTCTTTCAAAATGTTAATGTCCATGACAAAAAATCGACGTTTCTGATATCCTTTTGGGGTGAGTAGCAACACCATAACACATTTTCAAAATCTGGAGTGACGAGATAATGAAAAGTAAAATGCATGTGGAACAAAATAAAATTCAAGAAATGCAAAACTACATGAAACTGAGAAATCTTATAACAATGAATGAAGGTGACGAGAGATTGAATAGGCCATAAGTAATTACATCAAGTAAATTTTTAAACAGAAAGAAGAACGGTAGAACTAAGGGAAACAGAGAACGGAGGTCTTAACGGATTACAATGAGAAGTGGAAAACACACAGAAGAAACAGAGTATCTTAGATAAACCACAGGAAAAAAATAAACATATTTTGATTCACATCTGTCACTTAAACACTACTATCTATACACAGCTATTCCTGGATCGAGAGGGTTCACTTGAATAATTTCCAAGTTCACATTACTAAAGGATGAAGAAACTATTAAAGTAAAGGTCAAAGTCTATTTTAAGGTTAGTCAAGGATACTACAGCAAACAACTATGAACTTTTCAGGCAACATTCTTAATTCCTTTACCACCAGAAACAACATAAGCAAACTGTAGAGTTGTCACAATAATCGTGTAAGTTGTTTATGAGATTGTACAGCGAGTCTTAATCTATTTCTTACAGATAACCCATTACACAAACCTTAAACCTATATTACATTACCTTGAAAGGTGATGACGAAGAATTTAGGGAGAACTCCAATTATCTCAAGTTCCAATCACACCAAATATTTGGGTCCTTTTATTCTTCATCAATATCGGCTGTCATGGTAATGAAGTCACCATGTAAACACTATAAATTTTGCATGTCTGAATTGAATAAGTGACATGATAAATCTAAGCATGTTTGAATTGAATGAGGTTAATTAAAAAGAGCTTTGCAATAAAGCAAATTCAACGAAGAGAAAATTCTGAATAAAGTGAGAAAATAATAGCAAAGAGATTGAGCATAAACAGTTAGAAGGATCTCAAAATTGAATTGCCCAAACAGACACTAAACAAAAATAAGAAGAAAAAAATCTTTTAGAGTGAGGAAAGAAAACAATCAAAAGTTTTTTTTTGTTACGAACGTTCCCCCTATCACTTGTTATCTAACTCGAAGAATCTTTATATGCCCATGGACACCGGACCAAGGCTTTTTACAAATTCATAATAGGAAATTGCCAACACGGTGAACAAAAGCTGCTAACAAAGAATTTTAAAAAAAGAAATCCAAGGAAAGAGAAAACAAAAAGGATTTTATGTCCTCTCTCTTTTTCCCTACGAGGCTAGAAGGTTGAACAGTTATTAGATCTCTTATACTTTATAGTGCTGAAATGATAATACTAGCCAACAAGTGGAGGTGGCACCGATATGGGATAAATTAAGAGAATGGTGATTTAAGTATTTGGGACAGGGAAATGTTCTGAGTACAATTGAGAAGGCTCGTGTCCATATGCTTAACACAATCATACTAATCTAGTCACTTTAAATCTTCAAGTAGATCTAGTAATGAACGTAACGGAACAGAGTGGTTTAGCTTACCTTAAATCTATTTGGAAGTAATGCTTAATTTGTTGTTGTTGTGGTTCAGAACAGAAAATACTAAACCTAATCACCAATGAAGATATAACTACAAACAAACATCAATGTCAGCTCTTTCCAGTTAAATTCTATGATCAATTTGAAATATTGCCTAGCATAAATTATATCCCGCGAGGGGTCAAGATTCTTTCTTGAAAAGACTGAAGCCACATTAAGCTGGAATGATTGAACCTACATCAAGAAGCCAAATTACTGCAGTCTAGCACCAAACATTCAGCATATCTAAAATCTTAACAACTATAGAATTACCAATATCGAATAGAGGTCCTTCCTAATATCCTTCTTGATCACTGAAAAAACTGCAGGATATCATAAATACAGGCAAAGACAACTATTTCCTCCATCTAATGTCAGGTTATAGAGAAAGTGAGAAACCAAATATTTTAAGATCGAAATGAAAGAGGGTGACAAACTAATCAGAATTACTAGCAATCCTGTAGATCAGTTCTCTATGCAGAACAGGACAACGATTAACATACTGTAAAAGGGAAGAAGACGGTGATGTTGGAACAGAAATTAGAAGGAACACTAAACAACTTTTACGACCTTTTCCAAACAGATTAACATTGTATCATCCCAACCAAAAATCTCCATCTAGTACAAAAAATCTCCAGAAAAAAAAGGAAAAGAAAAAAAGAAAAAAGAAAACTGTGAGAATCCTAAATATAGCTCTAGAATCAACTATCAGTTTTCGCTTCTCTGACGCCTGATCGTATTATTAACACCAAGAAAATCAGTCAAGAGCCTCAATCAGATTTCTATACCTTTGAATTAGGAATTAAATTAAAAATTCACCAACACAAGATTATTCACCTAGTCTCAATATACACTGCAAAGGAAACAGAATCACGTCCATAAGAAAAAAAAAAAAAAGCATCCTATTATCCAATATTCAAACAATCACACAACCAAAGAAGATCAATAGAACCAAAAGTAAAAACCTAACGGAAGAATGTCAGATCACACAAAAAGATTGGGTAATGAATGATCTAATGTAGAGATTGTGGGTATTATTTATACAGATCCAGATTCCAGCCGAAGAATAAACGGCTGTGATTAATCTGTGAAACTTGATCTAATAGGATCCTTATCCCTTTAGGAACCGAAATTATATTTTTCAATTGGATTCGATCAGTTATGGTCGGTTGAATTTGGTGGGCCCGGTGGCCACACGCGTAGACGTCATTTGGTGGGCTATTCTATTACTTTCCACACGTTTTATATAAGGAAAATGGGCACAAATGGTCTCTAATGTATGTCAATAGTGTGCAAATAGTCCCTAACTTTTCATTTTTGGTGGAGTGATCCCTAACTATCTATTTAGATGCGCAATTGGTCCTTATTTGATAAAAAGACAAAAATACATTTAATTTTACTTAAAAAAATTACAATTGATTTTCTAACATTTGTAAAATATGCAAATAAGTCATATACATTTATTAAACAATATTTAATTTAGCATATTAAATATAACAATATGGTCGTGTCACATAGATTTTTCATAAGAGAAAAATATAAAATTATTGCGCTTTAAGTATATGTAATTGTTATGTGATGTGAAAAACTTGAATAAAAATTAAGTTAAATAAATAACAAAATGACATATATAATTTTATGACATTGAATCAATCTTATTATGTTTTTTTTAACATAAAAATACTAACATAAATTAATTTACACATTTTATGTTCTTTATTTTTGAACGATAATAAAACGATAAATTAAAATATGAATAATACAATTTGAGCTCTAATATTTGTAGTTAATAAACGAATAGTTCAACGAAATAATAATAATATTTGGTTATTAAGTTGGTGACAAAGTTATTTTTTTTATGATGTAATGATAAAATTAAAGTTTAAATTTTAATGATTACTTAATAATAATAAAATAATTTTAATTAACACGTTAGTTAATACTATGAACTTAAATTTTAGTTATTTTATAATAGTTCGTAAATTATATAAAATAATTTAGTATATTATCAATTTGTTAGTTTCTTTTAATTTTTTTAAAATGAAAGTACGGACTCATTTGTACTTTTTACAAATGTTAGGAATCCAATTGACAATTTTTCTAAATAATAAAAACAAGGGCATATTTTTCTTTTTTTATCAAATAAGGACCAATTGTGCACCTAAATAGATAGGTTAAGGACCACTCTACCAAAAATGAAAGATTATGAACCATTTGCACAATAAGAGCAAAGCTGAAGAACCATTTGCGTCAATTTTCCTTTATATTATGAAAATTACATACACTACTTATCTATATAAAAAAAATTCTAACTTTATCAACTTAATAAATTTATTTTAAAAATACTGTCATAATTAATATTATATTAATTAATAAATTAATAAATTAATTAATAAAATATGAACCTCAACTTGTCAATCTTCACGTGAATTGTGATGAATTTTGACATAAATTTGCTGCTTGAGTCCTTGATTATTTTCACAGTAATTCTTCATCTTTATAATATTTCTACTTTAGTTCTCGTACTTCTTCTTTTATTTTAATTTTGTTCTCTTTTATTTGCAATCCAAGTCCTTCCAACTTATGGATTTTTACAAGTTGATTCCCATATTTATACTTTTATGTCAATTTAGTCATTTATAATATCATTATTTGATACAGATGTTACAAATGATATTGTATATCAATGTTTGATACAAATGTTAGAAATGATATTTTGTATCACTGAATATGTTACAGATTATATTTTATTATTTTACATAGAACATGTTACATGAATTGATATTTTATACCACTGATGTTATATATGTTACAAATGATGAAATCATGAGTTTTATTTGTTAAATTTGACATTGTGTTACATATTTATTATCATACTGATGTTATATAGTCTCAATAGTTTTTTAGTGTTCAATGTGTATATTAATACGAACTTATTGAAGTTTAGATATAATATAAAAGGTTTAAATACTATTGTTCCTTTTTCAACCAATACGACGTCGTTTGGCTAATGTCACGGTGATTTCATTTTTTTAATCTTTGCTTTTTAATTGTTTTGTCAGACACAGCCATACCTCTAGTTTTCTCTCCCCCGAGCCTATTGACAAACTCCACACACATCCTACATGCTCATCTCTTTCCTTATCTCTTTTCTCTCTTGTAACACTCTTCCTCTCTCTCTTTCTTCATTGTCTCTTCTTCAATAGAGTTCCATTTTAAGATTTTTGTCTTCATCACTATAGCAGAGTTTCTCTCAGTCCAATGAAGTCATTGATTCAAAGATTTTCACGTTTTTTACTGTGCGTGCTGGGGAAAGTCTTTGGTTCTACAGTTGTTCAAAGAAAAGTGCGCGTGATTTAGTTCGTTATTTTGTATTGAATAGATTTGTTTCCTAGGGTTTAGTTCGACTGATTTCGAGGTAATTTTTAACGAGCGGGGACATGTCAGAAATTGCGTTCTTTGATGTGGAGACAACGGTGCTGACCCGATCTGGCCAGGGTTTCATCATATTGGAATTCAGAGCCATTTTGGTTTGTCCCAAGAAGCTGGTGGAGCTCCTGAGCTTCTCTACCCTGGTCCGACCCGCTGACCTCTCCCACACTCTCTGTTTGCTACAATGGCATTACGAAGGACGCTGTTATTTCTGCCCCCTGTTTCGTGGATATTGCTGATAATGTCTACGACCTTCTTAATGGTAAAATGCTTATTTCAATTTCATGTAAGGAGAATTAATGGTGTGGATGGGGAATGTATATTGGAGGGCGGAGGTGTATGATTTCTACTCAATGCGAGGATGCTTCATTTTGATTCACTTAATTTGCCTTTACATTTTCTGTTGCTGAAATTTATATGCTAAAACCATACAGGATTCATGCGTTGGGGGCATGTGAATCAATTTCTAATAGAACTATGTTAAAAGGAAGTCGAAAAGTTAATTTGGAAGGAAACGTTGTGTGGAATTGGAACTCTACAATCATTTTTTGTGGCTCATATATCAATTCCTTGTGTTTATTATCACATTGGATCCAGTTTCCTAATTTGACTGTTTTGATCAAATTCCGTTTTTTAGCATACTCGTTAAACATTTTTTGATTAGAGAATAAAACCATGTAGTTCTAAAGGCAAAATGTGGAAATACTATAAACTTCAATTTTGTCATGTTGGAACATGAAATAGATCGTTATGCTTGAGTACACATAATTGAGCTAGATAGAAAAAGTAAAACTAGGCTATCCAAAGTACAAAGCATGGAACATTTCTAGGTTTACATAAGAGGTTTATGAATATTTGAGTGGAATGCATTAGATTCTTCCATTTTAATTGAAGGTTTAGCTTTCTTATTATTTTGTGGTTGGAGAGATCCTCGACTTCTGGGTATTGATAAACCTTGTGAATTTATTTTTACACGCCTTTGATTTTGTAATAATGGAAAGATAAATAGGTAGAAAAATAAATAGGATATTATGATAATCATCAAGAAGGGAATTACTTCATTACAAGGTAATGTTTGGATTTTATTACTGTTATTGTTTTTCTTGAGATTATCCTCAACTAGATATGCTCTAGGTATGTGTAGGTTCTTTTAGAAACCTAAAATACTGAGGTTTCTAAAGTTTTTGATTGGTTCTTTTTATCTATTTTTATTTCGATTTCATGTCTCAGGAGGAGATTTTGTTTTGTGGGTGTTTGGGATTTTGAACACCAATTTGGTTTTGCTTGTTATCTTGTGTGTGTAGGGAGGATATGGGCAGGTCATAATATATTGAGATTTGATTGTGCTCGCATAAGGGAGGCATTTGATGAGATTAACAGGCCTTCTCCTGAGCCAAAGGGAACTATTGATTCATTGGCATTATTGACACAAAATTTTGGAATGAGAGCTGGTGACATGAAGGTAGAATCCTTCTCCATTATGCACATTAGTTAAAATTGTTGGAACATTTTCAATATAACAAGAAAGAGAATAAGGCATCAACTTCGTGGGACATGATATTTTTCAAGAGTTATGATTTGGAAAAATATAACGTAGAAATTTGGTGTTATCGAATAACAAATTATTTTTCATTTCTTTTGTAGTTATACCCACTTTGGAGATCTCTGGCCTTTTTTATGATAAAATGGATGAAATTTGCTGAAGAACTTCACAGTTTTTAAGCAGTTTGAAGTTAACGAAAAAATTTATGAATTATCAAGACATGATGTAAGAACGAGGTCAAATTTGACTTCTATTGTGCTTATACAAGTCTCACTTAGAGTTACAATTTAGATATTAAGTAATTGAATGTGTGCATAAGCTTAGCCTAGGACCTAAACATCAAATGGATTAAGCAATATTTAGGTGGTCACACTATACTTAAAACTTCTATTTAAACTTATTATGTCAAGTTCATCTCTGCATGAAGCACTTCTTTGGAGCGTGACACTAGTGAAGGCAAAACGTTGCACAAGTTTTTTTCTATTACATTTTTAGATGGTCTATAATCTCGTTTAGGATTTTCTCGTTTTGTTTATCTTTCTATTTGATAAGGGAAACAAGAATGGTATGTTCTGTTTTGCTTGAAGCTTCTCTCAATATTACTAACATCTTGAATTGTGGAGCCATGTAGAATGTGTATCACTAGAAGTAGTTTGTGTAATTAGCTTTTATTGGGCAAGGTCATTTATAACTGATTTTAAGGTATTCTTTCATCACCCAGATGGCCACTCTTGCAACTTATTTTGGGATTGGCCAGCAAACACATAGGCAAGTGTACCTTTGAATAATTCTAATAGGCACTTTCAGCCAATAGTATTTCGCTCTTATTAATATTTCCTATTATTACATTCAGGAGCTTAGATGATGTTCGGATGAATCTTGAAGTTCTCAAACACTGTGCAACTGTTTTATTCTTGCTAATTTCATGATTTCTTTATGTTTGCCATTTATTTTACTGGATAGTGGGCTCCTGAAATCTACTCTTTCTTATTATGATGATCCTCAAATTTGGCAAATTAACTCTTAATTCATCTATCCAGGCCAAGTTAAGAGACATATTTTTCCTTTCAATTCTATTGTATTCTTAGGACCTCTTATTAATGTCGTTGAACCAGATTCTCTTCTTTCCTTTTCAGTAATTGTTCTGATCTAAGAATGTTGTACTATAACTCTTTAATTGTTCTTTACGATCTCATGCTATGTACACATCCTAGCTATACATTATGCATAACATTGAGGAAAATATTTTACAAATCAAATATAAAAATAAAATTTTTGTATATCATGATTCTGTAAAATATATAAATAATAATGCAAAGAGAGGCTACATAACATTAAGAGACAACAACCATTTCAAAAATAAGTGGTTCAGCACACCAAAAAAAAAAAAAAAGCACCAAAGATCACGATTAAAAATGATGTTGCATGCTACAATATGACATCATTACAAATCATCAATTGGTCTCTAAAGCACATAAAAAAGGAATAAAAATGAAGTTTCATAAGTTCCATCCAGCTTCATCTATACGGATTATTTTGTGCAGCTTTTGTTGGACTATGCTGCCTTGTATGGAGATCCTTTGTTCGAGTTTATCTGTCTATCAACTTTTCAGCAGACCTTTATCCCGTATGCAATAATCAGTATATTTTGTGGTATCTTGTAGTTTTCAATTTACCTTGGGAACCCTCATTTGAAGAAAACCCATGAAGGTAAATTATTTATATTCTTGCAAAATATTTGGGCATAAATTGTATGAAATTTGTTCTTTTTTGCATGGATTTGTTATTATATTATATTATTACGATTTTTAATGTTGAAATTTTTGTTCGTTTCTTCCATTTTTCTTGACAATGTGTTCTTTGGGTTATAGCCTATTTTTGTTTGGATTATTTAATTTTCAATTATGATGTTGTTAGTAATGGCTTATAACAATGAGATATGGTATTGATGGAGCTGACTAGATCCAATGAATGGATAGACTCCAATGTTGCATATCAAGATTAATATTTGAATTTCCTGTTTTAGTTTGTAGTGATTGCCTTGAATTCATCTTTTTTTTTTTTGAATTAATATTAAAAGGCATGGTTATGATTAATTTGATCATTCTATGGACATATATGCACACGAGTTACATCAATTACTTATAAAATTTTGAGCCTCATAACTATTGTTGGTGTTTGGTGGATCTTGTTTTGGTAATTTTCTTTAATGATTTTAATCTAATGTTAAATGGACATCATTTGTAACCGATATTATACGATTTCTATTACAGTTGTTACCTTATCTTGGTGGCCATTTGTAGACTTCGTGGGTAATGAGATGCGAGCATTTTACTCTAATAACCATTATGGATTTAGTTTAAGCAATGAGACTTGCTCTGGTCCTAATTCTTCATATACCATCATGAATAATATTCTTATGTAACAAGTAAAATTAATATTGTTATTTGACTCTCATGTTCTTTATTTTTGATTGGACAAGTGTAGGTTGTTATGTTAGACGAGCATGGAATTTTCAATCCAATGTTGGTAATTTTACTTCAAAATTTCACAATGTTTTATTAGTTTCTTATGAGTAGGTTTTCTTTTATACAATCTCAAATGGGCGTGAGTTTGTAAGACATACTCTTTAGTATTGTACTACTTTCTTATGTTGATTCTTATAGTTTGCTGTTTAATATGTTATTGTATCAAACCTATATATCTATGCATATATAATTTTTTATTCATCATGTGTAAATTAATTTGGTCATTACTCCTGATAATATATGTTTACCACAATATGTAGTGTTTATTTGTGTTGCTTGCAATGATGTCCATCTAGGACTTTTGTTTATTTTCCTTAAATATATAGTTGTATAATGTTCTGTGCGATTTTAGGGTTTATTGTGCTATTTTATTTGTTAATTTGTTTAAACACATAAACATAAAGATGAAATTTGACTTTACAATATTGTATGTGATTTTGGGTTTATTATGCAATTTAGTCTGTTTTTTTTTTTTGGCTTCTTCTTTGTTTAAACAGAGATAAAATCTGATATTGGATTGTTGTTTGCGATTTTTGGGTTCATTGTGCTATTTAATTTATTTTTCGGCACATGTTTAACATGTATTTTGGACAATGATTAAAACAGAAAATAAATTCTCGTCTCTCATCAAATTGTATGCAACAACAAAGATTTTACACTAACCATTAATTGAACAATAGCATGTGACTATTAAGATTAATCTTGAAAAAGTTGTTGATTGACAATCGCCTATTTGATGTGTATGTCTTGACATCTCATTCTTAGTTTTCGAATTTGCGTTTGTGTTTACTATTGTTAGAAATTCTTTGTGATTGTTTTGCAGCTCGTAGTCGGATTTGGAAGCTAATTTATTTAAGGAATATTGCTCGTACTGTTCTTTGATTTTAATCTCTCTTATCATTTTGTATTTCAAACAAAACGTGTCTAATGAACAAAACGAAACTAGTAGAGCATGCAATGTTCTCTTTAATGTTTTTTGTGAAAGGACAATAAAATGCAGTAGCTCTACTTTTGTTATTCTCGAGCATTTAAAGAACTGTAGTAGGTGAGAGAGAACATTCCAAAGAAGCTTTGTCTGGTTCTGAAGAAAGCAATAAAAGATGTGAAGCCAATTATAATTGAGTTACAAAGTGTATGGTGTGTGTTGGAAAATGATGGTAGATGAAGGAATTCAACAAAGGAAAAAGCAATGGCTTTATCGGACAACAATGTATGCATAACCAGGAGTTGTGCAAAATATTTGAAATTGACTTAACCCATCTTGACAACTTTGTTTCCTTTTTTTTTTTTAATTTAACCGAATCAATAAGGAACCAAAATTTGCACAATGCAAGAGTTTAAGGCTGATGCTTTATGAATACTATATTTCGTTTTCATTTTTTCAGCAAATTAAAATTTCAAATTCATCACAGCGAATAGCATTGTTATTCTTTTGAACTATGTGTATTGCTTACCACATAAGAGCAAGACCAATGAGTCGTTGAGATGACGTCGGTAATACATGGTTCTTTCCTATTGAATTTAGTGATATTAAAAGTTATCTGGTATAAGTTTATGAGTGTTAATCTTACTATAAGTTCCCCTTAAATAAACATTCTCAATAAAACAAAGAATTTTAATGACACCGTATTGGTTTCAGTATAAGTGTATCACAATGAGTTTTGTTTTTTTTTTTAGACTTTGATGACAATTCTTCAGCTAATTTTGGTTTGGTGGAAGGAAAAGTCACTCTACTTATAATGATGCTATCTACCTTGAATAATCTGGAATGTTATTTTCCATTTCATTGTTTTGCTCGGTAGCAGTACTCATGCATCATATGTTATGAATTTTAGGGTCGAAAATAAGGAAGAAAGATGTTGGCAATGTTTTGGATGTTATAACATAAATTGTGTTTGTTGCATCTAACTTATAAAGCCACCTCGTGGGCCGGCATGCACGAGAAACATAATTTATTTCTACTTTTTTGTTTGCACATCTAACTTATATGACATGAGAAACATAATTTATTTTGCATGGACGGTTATAATATGGTCGATTTACTCATATTATTTTTGTTAAGAATATTTATATTAATATAATATTTTAAGTGCACCATATTAATATTGAATCATAACGAGATAACACATAGATTTATTACTTGTTGATGTCTTTAAACATATGTAATGTTTTTGCATTGTAGATCAAATAATCAGTTAGGAAAATTTGATTAAAAAAGAAAAATTGGTAACTATAAATAATTAAAGTAACATGTTGAAAAATAACAAAATATTGTAAAATTAGACTCCAGCAACACAAAATCAGAGGTAAAAATTCACCGGAACTTCTATTTCAATAAAGTAATTGAGAACTTACCTGAGAATATTTGAATCGGATATATAAAAGTGAAATAGCGGGAAACAGTTATAATATATAGTGTCTTGATCTCCTACTCACTTATGTTGCCCACTTATAAACTACCAATCATGTGATGCCACATCAACTTGGTCATTATAAGTAGGCAAGATAAGTGATTAGAATATAAAGACCCATAATATATACACACACACAGAGGTGAGCATTTGGGAAAAATTGGCCTCAAAGTTGTAGAAAATTTTCAAGTTGGTCCTTAAATTTTAATTTCTTCCAAATCAGTCAGTAAAGTTTCTCCAACAGTTCCAACTTAGTCACTCCATTAGTAAGATTAATGTCAAACCGTGTGTATGATAATGCCATGAAGTATTAATCTCATTGACATGCAAGTCTTAATTTGTTAAAAATGGGATGATGAAACGCGAAGTTCCTTCTAGTCAACTTCGAATATTAAAATAGATTTGAATAAGGTGTGAAATCAATTTAAAAATAAAACGGATTACATGGCATCGTCAATCATTATTAGCAAGATTTAGGCTTACATGGAAATGGAATTAAATGTTCAGTTTTAGTACACAATGACGTTAACATCGTACACGTAGGATTGGACGTAAATTTCACTCTCAGATTGACTAGACTAGAATCGTATGGAAACTTTAGTGATTGATTTAAAACAAAATAAACTTTAAAGACCATCTTGAAATTCTGTTTCATCTTTGGGAATCAAATTTGTATTTAACCCTTTCTTTGTGTGTGTGTGTGTGTGTGTGTATATATATATACATATACATAGTTTTAGCACATGCGATGCACGTATTGCAACTGTAGTTAGGTATATATTGAAGACAAAATTCAGGAAACAAAAAAAAAATTAAAAAACTAAAGTGCCTATTAAATCTAACAAATATACATTAATAGCATATATAGCTTATCCTAGTGCTTAATGCGGTGAACAGTATGCAAGCATTAACAGCGATGTTGCTAACTGATAAAATTCAAAGGTTGCAACCAACACATTCCTAATTAAAACAGGAAAATATGTTGATCACATACTGAAAATTGTAACAACTAAAAATGCAATCTAATCATCCCTAATATCCAAAAGAAATTTCAAGACACTTCTCAGACTCAGGAGCCCTTGCACTGCCTGCTCCCACTAAATGCACCAAAAAGAGATAAATAACTGATAATGACATTGATAATGATAAGTATCTACATAAATAAAGAAAGCAAAAAATTATAGAATATATAAGCACCAAGTGTTGACCATACCGATCTCAATAGTAAGGATGACAAAAAAAATCCGTCGTCCCGAACCCGTCGCGTTTCGCTTATTCGGGTAATTGGGGGCGGGTCCAGAGCAACTCCACCCCTTCAAAAAAAAAAAAATTTTTGGAAAAAATCATAAAATAGAATACAAATTACAATTTTCGCTAGAAATAGACTAAAAAATAATCGATTCCGAGTTGAAGTTATAAATTAAAAATCTCAACCACTACAACACAACCCTAATCTTGTATTTTTTTTTTTTTTTTTGCTACAAATATTTTCAAATTTTCTATTTTTTAATTATTTTTTCAGTTTACAAAAAAAAATTATTCGAGGAGGTTGGCACGTCTAAGCCCCGCCCCGCCCCGCCCCGCCCCACCCCGTGAATTCGCAGGTCGCGGGTTGGCGTCCCCGCCTCAGACCCGTCCCATTGCCATCATTGCCCAATACAGACGTTGTGACGGGCAAGAAACACGCCTAGAAGAGAGCCAACAACAAAAAAAAGTATGAACTTGACATAAAAAGAACAAAAAATTAAACAAACAAAATCTCGCATGAAATGCAAATGTAGATAGAAATAAAGGGGGTGGAGATGTAAGGAAAGGTGTCTAATGCAAGTATATAACAAAGAAAAATTTAGCCATTCCTAGAAGAGTTAATCCATTTAAATAGGAATTACCACATAAAAAGAAAATAAATAAAGTGAGATTTGATAGCAAGGTTGGAGTAAATACATATTACATTATATTATTTATTCCTATTTGTAGACGATACTCAAATTCCAAACGAGCATATTAGAACATGGCATTCCATGATTGTTCATGAATCAACAAGAGTCCTTAAGGGTAATATCACACAATGGAGAAAAATTACTTTGAATTCTAATTTTGTATATCTTATTCAAAGGATATTATTCACGTCATTTCTAGATTTGTATTCTTTAATTTTGGCTTTTTAGCAATTCAATCTAAAACACAATTGTATTTGTGAGAAGATAAAGTAAATATCACGAGAAACCAAAAAAATTAAATAAATTGTAGAAAACTACCTCTAACCTCTTTGCTCAATGATTTAATTATCTTGTCGTTATTAATATCATATGAGTCCTTGTCAATGTTATTTTCACTATAACTCTACAACATTGCTCATCATGCTTGTTGGTTCATTCATCACATTGCTTTTGTGGAAAACTGACTCATTCCAATCAATAGAAGGTTCAATATTTCCATCTGTTGATGAGGCATCATTTGGTTGCTGGGAGCCAACATCAATTGTAGTAGATATATCCGACTCTAAAATTAACCTTCAAAACCATCAAGATAATGATATTGTCTATTGCCAAGAATTTTTTTATACTACATTCAATACCATATGGCACTCATGTTCCTTATAATAATGTTCTTTCTTGCCTTTCATTTATCTATCCTTTATCTATTATCTTCCCTCCATTCTCCTCCTCCCCTCCCATCCCACAACTACTATGATGAATCATATTAGTTTGAAATTACATAGAGTCATTGTCCTTAACTACATGTGATCGTCAACATAGAACTCCATATAAATGCAAGAGTTGACGAACATTTTATCTCCTAAAAAATCACAAAGAACATGGGTCTAGAAGATAAATCCTTGCATGACGATCACCAAGAAGAAAAACCACAGTCATCTAGCCTCTCTAGTCCAGTCAAAGTTTTATTGCTCTTTTACATTCTACAATGAATCAATTGTTCATTACCTGCTACAATTCAATATGCACCTTAATATCCATATAATCACCTTAGACTTCTCATCTAGAACTAACTAAAAGACTAAATCACAAGAATACAAGCAAGCACTTGAAACAACAATCCACTTAATACAAAGTACAAGTCACAACTGAGAATCAAATCTCCTTATTCTCTATCAAAATTAAGCAACCACGATACAAAGAAACAAATAATAAGAGAGCATTTTCATTACCTATGTTGAAATTCCAAATTCTCAGCAAGCTTATCCCCATTCTTATCAAACCACTGAAATCTCCTCCTAGGTTTTCCTTATTTTTTGGACAGTCCACATTTCTTGGATGGCAAAAATGTCCGTGATTCGTCCTCTCCCTCACTTTCTCAATTGAAACCAAGCTTTGGGAACTCCACACCATTTACAAAGTTAGTATTAATTTTATGGCTCTTAACATCCTTTCATTCATATCCATTGAGAGAAACTATGCTGTCAAAGATCTATATTCAGCTATCAATATCAAGAAAGATGGTTAATGTTTTGTCAATATTTATCACGCAAAACAAGAACCCATTTATTAAAATCGATAATTTAGCATCCCAAAATGAAAATGAAAATTGAAGTTTCGATCTTTGATAGTGAATTGTAAGAACTCGATGCAATCAAGAAAGCCAACTCATGGTTTGACCAAGAAAGCAATTAATCTGAATCTTTTTTTAACAGAAATTCAAGAATATGTGGTTAAACTTCCATTTGAATGGATTGTTGGGGTAAAAAAAAAGGAAAAATACATTGAAAATTTCAAAAAAAAAACTAACATTATGATTCTTTACATCAAAGAACAAAAAATTGAACCAAAATCGTGCGATTCTACAGTCTAGATCTTCGGCATCCCAATTAAGTTGGATGGTCTTCTCTCTTATGATCAAGTAGATCACTCTGCGTCTCGTACAATGATCCACACCTCTGGCATTGCACTCCACCTTTTTCAAAAAAAAAAAAATTGTGAGTACACTGATTGTGTGATTCCATTCCATTCTTGTAGTGAAAAACCCTATTGCATGGGTAGCAATAGTTTTGAGTTCTCTTTTCATTAGCCATTAGAAGCTTGAAAATTAAAATATACAGACATGCACAAAACGAATGCATTTTTCACAAAGCAAGTTGATTATAGGAACTCTCAAGGTATGTATATTTCTATGAACAAATTCTATGAAATGATTTATATGAAGGAAATGTATGCATTCAAATAGTCTAGACTTTGGCAGAAAAGTTGGGATGTACGAAATTTAAGTAGAAATGCTTGTCTCAGGATTCCAATTAACCAAATAACATTAAAGATGGAAACAAAAAAGACATATGAAGTAGAAGAACAAAAAAAACAGGGACTAAATTTTTGGTAACATGATAACTACAAAACACAACCAATTTTCAATTCACCAAAAGAATAAACATGTTCTGGTGCTAAAGAAAGATTAAATGAAGTATCAACATGATTGCTTAGTTAAAAATTGAAATACAAGCATCTAAATAGACCGAATAAGCTTTAGACGAAGAATGTACAGATATGCATAAAACAAAGAAGGACCCAAAAAACAATCTTGACTATAGTTCACATCTAGATTTAACATCAGACTAGAAATTCATTAATGTTCTCGAACATAAAAGTGACCGTATGAACAAAATTAGTCGATTCTTTCAGGACTATAGCACAATAGATTGATAAACAAAACAAAGTTTTCTCGAAGTTGAAAAATCTTCAAGATTCTACCAATATAGGAAATGCTATACGGGAAACTCACAACTCTAAGGAGTAGGGCATCATTTGGACCTAACTCAAATCCACTAAGAATTTCAGAATACTTTATGATGAAGTTAAATTTGGAAACCTCTTCATTCGTAACTAGTATTTGACAACTTTGAAAATTTACAGTTACTAATCCATTGTCAAACTCTTTTGTCATCCAAAAATAGATTTTAGAATGTATAAATCAATCCAAAAGCAACATAGGAATCAAAACAACCTCGAGGGGGTAGCTCCTTTTATGTGATTTTATGAAGTAATAGATAAAGTAAGCTATTGAATGAAGTGTTGAGGGAAAGAAGCAAAACCAACTTTGAAGGTCTGTGGTAAAATGCACTTGCACACAGACTGGAAACATAAAAACACATTGCTTAAATGCTTCATCAATAATTTGTGTTTTCTTCTTCTTTAATATAAAAAAGAGCGCAATATCTTAAATTGACAAAGAACAAATAAAGGATATGACCTATAGTCACATATACAACGATGAAATGACTAAGAAAGTAAAGGTTATCACCAACTTTTTTGAAGGTTCTAGATTTTTTCTTTAAAATACGTTCTCTAGAACTTTTTCTTGTGCCATATAGATCAAGAAGGATCTAGAACAATGAGGGTGCTTTCATTATTAACACAAGAATTTTCTAGTTTTTGTTAACCTCCATTATAGATCTTTCTAGAAATATTGTAATCAAATATAAATAGGGCATGTGTGTGTGAGAGAATGGTAATAAGTGATGAGTGAGATCAACTAAAGTAGGGTGCTGTAAAATAATATTTAGTGGTGTGTCCAAATTGTGTAAGTAAGTTATATAATAAAATAAGTTTTTTTTATGTTCCAAATTCTACAAGTGGTATCAGAGTGAGTTGATTGAGGGCCACGTGTTTCCAGAGCAAGACAGTCGAGTAGAGATCATTTTCAAGCTTCTATAGATTGTGTACAAATTGAGATTGTGAAGCTTCAATAAAGCTTACTTGGTAACGAGGAGGTAATTCAAGTCACGATGGATGACCTACAAGTGATAGGCAGAGTGAAGAAGCTCAACAACCAAAACTACACCATATGGTAGACATGCATGGAGTCTTATCTCCAAGGCCAAGACATGTGGGACGTAGTTGGCGGTAGTGAAGTGACACCACCTGAGGATGCCGGGGATCTAAAGAAATGGAAGATTAAAGAAGGTAAGGCCATGTTTGTGATAAAGACAACAATTGATGAGGAATTATTGGAGTACATAAGGAAAAAAAATACGCCGAATGAAGCATAGGATACATTTACAGCACTGCTTTCAAAGAAAAATGATCTAAGATTGTAGCTTCTGGAGAACGAGCTACTGTCCATCACTCAAGGGGAGATGACAATAAATCAATACTTTAACAAGATAAAATCTCTCTATCGCGAAATCTCTAAATTAGATTCTTCGAGTAAAATTTCAGAGTCTAAGATGAGAATAATAATCATACACGGATTGAGACTCGAATTTAGAGGCTTTATTGTTGCAATACAATGTTGGCCAGAGCAACCTTAACTGCTCAACCTAGAAAAATTGCTAGCCTACCAAGAAGCGTTGACTAAGTAAATGTTAGGGTCTCACTAAAGAAAGAAGATGAAGTACTTTTTAGCTATAAGAAAAAAGGTCGATCCCTTTGACAAAATAATAAAGGAAAAAAAAGAAGAAAAATGCATAGAAGGTTTTCAAACAAGGAGAGCTCAAGAAAATTGCGATGAGAGATGTCAGTTGTCCAAAAAATATAGACGACCTAATGGTTCGTGCTTTGTATGGGGCAAACGAGGCCGTTATGCCAAAGATTGCCGATTAAGGAAATAGCGAGAAAAATATAATAGTGAAGAAGAGTGGGATGCGGAAGCATCGCTCGCAGTAACTGAGCAAACTCATAAGGGGGTGAGCAGTTCAAGACTTGAGGAAGAATCGGCACTGGTGGTGGTCGTCCCTGGACGAATAGATTATGAAAATAATTGGATTGTCGACTCAAGATGTTCCAATCACATGACAGGCGATAAGGAGAAGCTGTAAAACACAACAGAGAATAAGGAAGGCCAGATGGTGGTAACTGCTAACAACTCGAGATTGCCAATAACCCATATCGGTAAGACAGTTATCACGCCCCGTTTTAGTCTTAGTCAGGTGCAGCTACAAGACATCTATCACGTGCCAGGAATGAAGAAAAATCTCATATCAGTAGCACAGCTGACATCCTTAGGTAATTATGTTTTGTTTGGACCGAAAGATGTTAAGGTGTATCAAAATGTCAAAATTTCAGTTACACCAGTAGTAGAAGGACGAAGACTATAGTCCATCTATGTAATGTCAGCAGAGTCTGCATACGTAGATAAGACTTGAAAGAACGAGACGACAGATTTATGGCATGCGAGACTATGACACGTAAGCTATCACAAGCTGAAGGTGATGATGAAGAAGTCGATGCTCAAGGGCCTTCCTCAGTTCATGATCAGAGACGACATGGTGTATACTTTCTGTCAATATGGTAAAGCACATTAGCTACCATATCAGGAGTCAAACTATAGAGCAAAACAACCATTGGAGTTGATACACTCTGATGTGTTTGGACCTATCAAGCAACCATCAATTCGAGGCATGCGCTATATGGTGACATTCATCGACGATTTCTCAACATACATTTGGGTTTTCTTTATGAAAGAAAAATTTGAGACGTGTATTAAATTTAAGGAGTTCAAAGTTGGAGATAAGATTTAGTGTTTACGCACGGATAATGGGAGAGAGTACACATCAAGAAAATTTTTCCAATATCTACAAGAACATAAGATACACAATCAGTTGAAATATCCAAACACTCCACAGCAGAACGGTGTAGCAGAAAGGAAGAATCGACATCTTGCTGAAACATGTCAAAGTATGCTACACGCAAAGAATGTACCAGGAAGGTTTTGGGCAGAGTGTATGAGAACAGCAGCACATGTGATAAACAAGCTTCAGCAACCGAAGCTAGGCGGCAAGCAAGTCTTGGATGTTATGGTAGATAGACGTGAAAAATGTGTTTCTCCATGGTGAACTTGACAAAGACATTTACATGGAGCAACCTAAAGGGTTCGAAAATAAAGAAAATCTAGGCCGCATGTGCAAGTTAAAAAAGGCCCTCTATGGATTAAAGCAGGCACCACGAGCATGGTACGGTAAAATAGCAGAATTTTTAGTTCAGAGCGGATACTCAGTGGCACCAGCAAATTCAAGTCTCTTTGTCAAAGCACAACATGGAATACTAGCAATAGTGCTAGTGTATGTAGATGATCTTATCATTACTGGAGATGACGAAAACAAAATTTAAAGAACAAGGACGAACTTGTCAGTCAGATTTCAATGAAAGAGCTTGGAGAGCTAAATAATTTTCTGGGGCTCGAGATAGAAAGAACAAAATAAGGAATATTCTTATGCCAACAAAAGTATGCTAGAGATCTCCTACATAAGTTTGGGATGATCGACTGCAAGTCAATATCAACCCCGATCGAGATTAACTCCAAGCTATGTACAGATGAAGGCAAGGATTTGGAAAATACAACCATGTATCGACAGCTAGTAGGTAGTTTAATTTACTTGATGCTGACACGACCTGACATCGCATATGCAGTCTGAATAACAAGTCGCTCTATGGAAAAGCTGAAGAAGCCACTCCTTGAAGTAGTTCGATGGATACTAAGGTATGTAAAGAAAACAATCGACTATGGACTCTTTTACAAGAAAAATAAAGATTGCAAGGTCGTTGATGCGGACTATGCTGGATGTCGAGATACACGAAGATCGACAATTGGGTATGTGTTCAGTCTTAGGTCAGCTGCAGTATCATGGTGCAGTAAGAGACAACCAATAGTGTCCTTGTCAACAGTAGGGGCTAAATATAGAGCAGAAGTAATGGCAGCACAAGAAAGTACATGGCGAATCTACATCAACCGGTAAGCTATGCAACACAACTATATTGTGATAACCAATCAGCTATTCGCATAGCGAAGAACCCAGTGTGTCATGCAAGAACTAAGCACGTCAAAGTGCACTATCACTTCGTCAGAGAAAATGTGCTTAAAGGAGAGATCGACTTGAAGCATATCAATACTGAAGAACAAGTGGCAGATGTATTGACAAAAGGACTTAGCACTTCAAAATTCGAAGAGTTTCGGACACTGCTGGGAATTATGAGAAGAAAAGAGTTAAATCAAATAGTTAGTGCTAAATGGGAGAATTGAAGGTTATCATAAACTTATTTGAATGTTCTAGATTTTTCTTTTAAAATACGTTCTCTAAAACTTTTCTTTGTACCATATAGATCAAGAAGGATCTAGAACAATGAGGATGCTTTCATTATTAATACTATAATTTTATAGTTTTTGTTAACCTCCACTATAGATCTTTCTAGAAACATTGTAATCAAATATAAATAGGGTATGAGTGTATGTGAGAGAGTAGTAATGAGTGATGAGTAAGATCAACTAAAGTGAGGTGCTGTAAAATAATATTTAGTGGTATGTTCAAATTGTGTGAGTAAGTTATATAATAAAATAATTTTCTTTTGTGTTCCAAATTCAATAGGAAGATGGTATGTTCATATTAGCTTGGGCCAAACAACTATTGTACATTAACCAAACTTACTATATAATCATCAAATTAACCTTGAATTCACTATCTCATCAGGTTTCCCAGACTAATTGATTAGAATAGTACTTCTGCCTTATGATTTGTTAGTGTATATGTAGGTATTTCATAATTATATTACGAATAGAAGAAACAATATTCTTTTGAATGGCGTGACCGAATTACTGATAAATCATATCAACAATCGCAAAAATGAGGTAAAAAGTATTCAGGTATTGGTACTAAATTGATAAATATTGAAGAAAAAATCAAAAATTGATAAATATTAGAGAATTTGTTTAGGGAGTTGACCAAATTTGTTTATGAAATTGATTTCTTACCTGGAGCGTGTTCGTAAGCACAACTGGAGAGATGAAGAACAAACTTGGCCATGAAGATAGTATTAAGGCGGTATATGTATGCTATTGTATGTATGTATGTCTTTGGCACCAAAATGAGCTGGCATTTTGCGCAGAGCCTGCTGCATTTCAAATGGAGAAAATGTTGCTTGAGAGAGAGAGAGAGAGAGAGAAAGAGGGGTGTTTTAATTGTAATTTTAAAGATTAAAATTCCAAGCAGTCCCTGAACGTAAAAAAAAAATTCTAATCCATCCCTAAAATTCTAATCGATCACTAATATTACGATTTTGTATCCCATGGATCCTACCTTTCAACTTCCAAAAACCCCATTGCTACCTTCGCATTTTTTGAACGTTAAGGTATATGTTCTAAGGGATGAACGGGATACACAGTGTTTGATCGTAATCAATTTAAAGTTCACAAATAAATTTAATTTTCACTTGGATACTATTTTTCATTTGAATAAATCAATTAATAATTATTCAATATTTTATACATCAAATAAATAAATAAATAAAAATGAAATAAAACCAATTTTAAAAAATAAATAACATTTTTTTCTTTCGACCCTTCTCCTTACTCCCCCGCCTCCAATCCTAGTAACCCCCTTCCATGAATTCATTCATGTGATCGTAACGTCTCACCTCTCTATTCCATTATTGAAAGTGAGGTATCGTAAGTACACAATATTTAAATTGTAAGTTTCATAAAAATAATAAATTTGTCATTTTGAAACACCACAAGTTTGATTATGTAATCTGGCTTTAATCTTACGATTATATATGAACACTTTGTATCCTATTTGAGATTATAAGTTTCTATAAGAAGTATTTGAAATATCTGTCTTTGAGAAAATAATTAGCTAAAAAACATCACATCACATTAAGTTTTGAAAATTTATACACACATGACACATATATAGATTGAACAAGAGAATTTTGAAAACAGAACTATGATGTAATGCAGATGCTTTTGATAAATAATTTAAATATAGATATTAGATATAATTTTTTGAAAAGAGATAATTTGAGAATTTATAATATTACCATTACTAAATGCCTAAATTGGTGTTAAAGAAACCATTACAAATGACTTTTTCTCCATCAAAACATTCGCAGGTTTGATAAAGGGCTTTCAACCCATGGGCTTTAGAGGCCCAGGACTTAAATCAAACCCAACAACAAAGGAAATTCCCTAACAATAGTCGCATATGGAACCCAATTTTGAGCCCATAAGCAGACCAGATGATGAACCTATTTGAGAAAAGCCCGATACAGTTCATCCCAAAATAATTCAAAAAAGATTCACAAGCTGGGCTTTAATTAAGAATTTCTCTCTCAATTTACTTTGAAGTAAGTGGATATTACACTCACTACTTAGAAATACTAAAATAATTCTAAATTTAACAACTTAGCCTATTTTTTCAAAAATACTACATTCTTTAAAATAAATTAATTATTTTAATATTCAATTAATAATGGATGAAAAACAGTTTTAAAACTATAAATTACATATTATCAAATTAACATTCCTAGATTTACGCACTTTCTACAGTGAAAATACCCCAGCCGTGAAGAAACACCCACATTATCAAACATGTACAAGTTTTTTCAAAATCTTTGCAAATCTTCAACCAAAAGTCCTAAATCGTAGTTCATTTTTCATCTCCTTTGAACAATAGAGACTCCAAGCCGCAGATTGACAAGGTCGAAAGGAGCGTCGCTTAGTGGAGAAAATAAACCAGAATCCAATATTTACAGTCTTCGACGAAAAACCTTCTCTACACCCACTAAAGATTTCAAAACGAAAGAGACAATAAAGATGAAGGACAATCTAAAATCAATTAAGCGAGGAGAAAATCTGTATGAAACATTTTTTATTACATAATATATATTTATAGGTATGTTACAGTACATTGTATATATTAATAAGAATTTGCTAAAGTTTAGATTTGGTTTTGCCTATTGTAACAGTTGTAACAGATTCTCTTTAATATCAATGTTTGATGTTGTTGTTACAAATAATATTGTGTATGAATGTTTGATACAAATGTTAGGAATGATGTTGTGAATCAATTTCTGATACAAATGTTACAATTGATATTTTGTAGCAGTTAATATGTTACAGATTAAGTTATGTTACAGATTGGGTCATATTATTAAATCACGAGTTAAATTTGTTATCACTTACATTCTGATGTTAAAATGTGTCAGTTTGTTTTAGAGTCCAGTATGTATGTAAATACGAAATTTGTTGAAGTTTATAGTTGGTTTTGCGGTTGTAACATTTGTAACAGATTCTTTTTAATACAGATGTTACAAATGTTATAGTATATCACTGTTTAATATTTATGTTACAAACGACATTCTGTATCACCAAATATATTACAGATGATATCATTTTATTTTACCCAGCACATGTTACATGTATTGGTATTTTCTACCATTGACGTTACAAATGTTACAATTGATAAAATCATGAGTTTTAATATGTATCATACTGAAATGTAACACACGCAGATGTTTTAAATGTAATAAACATCTGCGCAAACAAGAAACTTTCAAATGTTACAAGATCATAACAGAAATATAATATAACATATGCAAATGCTCTTGCTGTAACATAAACACAAAATATCATGAATTCTGATATTTTTTTGTAACATTTGTTTTAGAGTGATGATAACATAAAATTATATGTTACCAACATCTAAATGTAACTTATGTAAGTGTAACACACGCAAACGTAACACAAGCAAATGTAACATACGAAAATGTAACATGTGCGATTGTAACATATACAAATGTTCTAAATGTAATAGACGTCTCTGCAAACCAGAAACTTTCAAATGTTACAAGATCATGAATGAAAAATAATGTAACATGTGCAAATGTTCTTACTGTAACATAAACATAAAATATCATGAATTTCAGAAATTGTTTGTAACATATGTATTCAACTAAAGAATTTTTTGGACTGCTACATATAATCATATTTATTCAAAATCAGATTACATATATTTGGATTGATGAACAAGTCACAATAATTAACATTATGTAATTATTTTGATAACAAAAAACGTTATATTCTTCACGTTCCGATTTTTTTCACCGCATCTTCTTAACGGACGAAAGTTTTTCACGAACTGATATTCTTCGCCGAATGATGTTATTCACAGATGTTTGCTTGATGTTCTGCAATTTTTTGTTATCTATTTGGACAAAGAATCAATTGGGATAACTAATTTAATGAAAAAAAATAGAAAATTCCCCTTTTTTAGCTTACCGTTACCGCTGGTAATTAATATATGAAAATAGAATAAATATATTTAAAAAACAGTATTTCTGGAATTTCTGCAATAGAAAAAACTTTTTGGAATTATTTTCAAAATGTAGCTCATTTATGAAAAAATCCCTTGAAGTAATGACCAAGTATTGTTAGCTACAAATAAAAAAGAAGAAGAATCTCTTTCATTATATGCGAAATAGGGGGTTATAACTCGTTCTCACTGTTGGGTGGAAATCATCTCATCTCTTTTTATACAATATTTTAAATTACTTTTCTTCATGTTCCCATTCATCCAAAACCAGGACTCGAAATCAGAGAGGAAAAAAAATTTAAGTACAAAATAATTTTCAAAAATAAAATATAATAATAAAAAAATAAATTTTAAAAAATGTCTTATAAAAAAAAATTAGATTTCAGTGGGGGCAGTGGCCTCTGTCCGTCACTGCCCATGGCTAATGCATTGCACTATCCATTGAAGTTGAGAAGATGCTTATAACGAGCTTTGACACAATGAATTAAGAGGTTGATCTTCTGTAAAATAGAATATCGATTAATAGGTAAAATTTTTGAACTCATGTCAATCAAGAATATTTGTACTAAAATTTGAACCATTTATGTGTTCAACAGGGTTTAGAGGGTGATGTATAATAATTATATGGTTTATCATAATTGGAAAACCAAAAGGTCAAAATAGGGTTTGATGCCATAAAAAAAACACGAATTTGGGATATATGCTCCGAGGGAAAATAAGCTTGTCATAGATATTCAAGTAAGAGGATAGTTTTTCCCTTCTCTTGTTTACAAATTCATATCCACTTGATTTATTTACCTTGCACTAATCCATTAGTGTTGTGCGATTTCAATCCCGCAAGTATACGGTTCGTTTACAAGTAATATACTGATGTGTAGAGTGTCGAACCCACGAGGAGTAGATATCAATTTGATCAATTAATTTGTAATTCAAATGCTAACAATATGAAAAACGAAGATTTTTCTTTTGGTTTGTGATTCTAAAACTAGATTAACTATTTTAATTAAATTTAAAATATCAATAAGCAAATTTAAATGATGAGAACGAATTCGAGTTTTTGTTAACGCTCGGATTTGCGAATCCACCTACACGTTCTATAATCAATTATTCATTAATCGCTTTAGCGGTTAATTACCCTAGATTGAAAATCGGTGTTCCTATAATAATCAAAAGCCTTTCTCGATAGTCGATCAATTCTATATCGATATAAGAACCTAATTATCTCTAATCAGATTCGAACATAACAATATACATTTAAATCTCAAGAACACCTAACCGGATTTCACATAGCATAATAGTAATCTCTATCTATTATTGGACCATATGTTATTCAATACCACGTGCTAAGTCTATATTAAATCTCTCGACTTCAATATAGATCATAGAATATTCTAATAGTGATCAAGCATTAAAACATTAAATATACTGAATAAATAATAATCAATCAAGAAGCAATTACCTACTAAAATGAAAAACTTGTAATTAATTAAAAACATGAGGTTTCATCGTTCATCCTAGAAAAAATAAATTTAGCTGGATATGATTTCGTTAATTATTACAATAATTGAGTTCATCATGATTCGGAGAAACAAAAACAAAAAGTAAATAAAATCCGTGATCCCGGCTAAAGAATCTTAAGATCCGTGCCTTGATCTTCGGTTCTTCGTTTGTATCTTCTTCTCCCAAAATTCGTCCTCCGTGATATGTCTATTCTCTGGCTTTTACACTCGTCTCTCAACTCTTCAAAATGTGTGCTAGGTGGTTGTTTTCGATTTGGAGTTTTAGAATTGTAATCCAATCAGGAAACTGTCAAACTACTGCTCGTTTGACCCATGCGATCGCATGGTTATCAAAAATAAAGTTCTGCAGAAATTTTGGCCATCTTGCGATCGTAACCTTGGACAACCATGCGATCGCATGGTTATCTGGGATGCTTTCTTTGGTTCTTTTTCTTGATATTTGCATGTCAAGTCCCTAAAGTCTCTCTGTCTGTTCAATTGAATCCATTTTTCTTCTATTTGCTCTCTTTTCGTCCTTTCGTCAGAATGATACTTGAATTCGATTATTTCCTAAAATAATAAGAAAACAATGTGCCATTAAACTGAAAATAATTAATATAACTCATAATCGTCTTTTTTTGTGAGCTCCAATAAGTACAAAATTGTACTTATCAAACACCTCCAAACTTGAACTTTTATTCGTCCTCGAATAAACTAGCTAAAGATAATCTTGCACTAATAAAATAAGCAATAACACAATTCACACTATAAATAGCTTGCCGTTCTTGCTTCAGCTTTTGCAAAAAGAAAAACTTATAATTCATGATGAGTAATACAGTTGCAAACGTGATTCCACTTAAACCATACTTGATATGTGTGTGATAATTGTTAATCCGATCCCCGTAAGTTTTATGGTGGTGATAGCCCAACAACTTAGTCAACTTTTCATTTTCCTCTCGTAAGGCACACTTCCCCAAAATAATTGTTTTCTCTCAAATCCTGAGATTTTCGGTTAAAAGGATACAGTTCACTCATTATTTTCTTGTTCGAAGCTGGTTAAAAGTTAGTAATCGTGACAACCTATGTTTGTGAAGATTCTTTAATTTCTGAGCACTCTCGACCAGAAAGTTTCTACTAAGTAAGTCAAACCCATTATTCATCCAATCCTCAAATTTACTTTACAAATGATTTTTCACTGGCTTTAACAGAAATAAAAATTAAATTAAATTTTTATTTTATTTTTTACTTATATAAATCTTATGTGCAAAACTCAATCCATTAAGCTTTCTAAATGACTCATGTAACGAGCTTGAGGTCGAAGACTCCCAGGTCTTTCGAACCTTAGGGCATCGAGTTTTGAGAAATCCATACGGGCCTTTTCACTCAAGTCAAATAGGTTACGAAAAGAGTTATAAGATATTAATAGGGTGCAAAACCTAGTCCATTAAGCTTTCTAAATGACTCATGTAACGAGCTTGAGGTCGATGACTCCCAGGTCTTTCGAAGACTCCCAGGTCTTTCGAACCTTAAGGCATCGAGTTTTGAGAAACTCCTATGGACCTTTTCACTCAAGTCAAATAGGCTACGAAAAGAGTTAAACAATAATAATAATAATTTTGTTCCTTGCGTGCAATAAGTTCATCCTAGGGGACTAGATTCCTAACATTCAGTCAATACCTAGCTTTCTCTAATTGGTCTAAAGTGCTCCACACAATTTTTCAGCATACATGGAATCCATCACAACCTAGATAGCCACCATCACTGCTGGTCTACCACACTTTCTCACTATATTGGTTACTGGTTTGAAATACAGATGATTCTAAGTTCTAAAAAGTATCCTATTATTTTTAATTTAGGTGTACCAACATAGTTGAAAATCATCATAATCAACCAACACATCACTATATCAAACATGGTTAAAGAGTCTCACATTTAAACAAAGTAATTATCTGTCCACAAGTCATGATTAAAGCAAAACGTAAATAATAAAAAATTACATCATTAGCCGGCAAGGCTATTCATATTTAAATAGAATAAATTAAAAATCAAACTAACTTAAAAATCAACTATCAAATATCATTTATCAAGTCAAGCACATTTTTCAAGTCGAGCAAATTTTTCATAAATCTCTCCCAAACTTCAAACATACATTGTCTCCAATGTAATTCAAAAGAAATAAACACATAAAAATTTAGAGACTTCCCAGAAGTGGGTCTAATAGTGTCGGTAGAAGTAGTGTGGAAGGATCAACCGGTGGAGGTGCTGGCATGGGTGTCGGCTGGTAAATCTGGTCATGGATATCATCCAGCTTGCCCGCACATTTGTTTAGCCGTCTCTTGACCTGGTCGCAGTCAGCTCGAATCTGACTCTGCTCCAGGGCAGACTGGCGCTGATTGATCTCCATAGTCATCTGAGTGTGTCGGACTGCATCCACTCGAGATCGCAGCGTCGTCAACTCCTATTGTATCGTGCGCAACTCAATCCGCGTAGCGACAATGAGCTGTGTCTGCTCAGCCTGACCCTCAAATAGGCGATGTAGCATATGTCTCCAAGAGGTGCGGCTGGCTGGAGTACGGCCGGCTGCTTTTCTTGAGGTTGTTCGTCTACGGCTGGGGCTGCCCCCACAGTGCGTGCAGTATACTTTCTTGCATTTTCTAAGGCAAAGCGGTTGATAGGTCCCTTTGTCTTCAATACCGGCTCTGCTGGTAAGATCTGGACCTCCACTGCCTCGTAGATACCCCTGATCAGAGATGGAAAGATGGCTGTGTACCTCTTGTCTGTCTGGAAGTCCAGCATGCTAATCAGGGTTTAGATATAATTCTCCAAGTCCATCTTCATCCCGTGAGCGAGATGGTATAATAGTCGAGCCCTAGCATTATTGATAGTAGTACGATGCGTGGTCGGGTCGATGTTGTGGCTCACAAACACATTCAGGATAATGAGAGAGTCTGTTAATTTGTTGTGCTCAAAGTCCCTCCCGGATAATAGCCATGCATCATTTCAGCCATATAGAAACTGGGCCACCTCACCCATATCCTGAATAGAGGGCAGAAGGTGAATATCTTTGGTGGTTATACCATAATAGTCGTTGATGACCATCAGGGTAAACATGAACCATTTACCCCGTACCCAAGTCTGCCTATAGTGCTCCGTCCCTTGAATGTCAATTTTTTGGTTGAAGTTGGTGTAGAATTCATGGACGAGCTATGAGTAAATTTTGTGAGGTGTATCAGCTATCTTGGACCAACCGCATACGTCAATGAGGTTATAAAGTTCAGAGTGAGAAAAGTCGTCCAATTGTAATCTCCGCTCCCTCCTTATGGTCCACTGGCTGATGAACTTTTTGAATCTTTCCTCGTGCTCCTCAGAAAGATAATGGCGGGAGTCGGTGTTTTCAACCGGGGTCTTTTTGACGTGCTGCCGTTTGCCTTTTTCTTTTCTTTTTCAGCAGCGGTTGGGGGTCGTTTTAGAGCCATGATCTGTAAAATGAACAAAAATAAGTTAGATACATATATGGTTTAAGACTTTATCCCCAAACTATTTTAAACTTTAGGTAAAATTTCTCGAAAAATTGTGTTCGACTAGGTTACTTCGTGCTCCCAAAAATTTACCTAAGAATGTGCAAAAGTGAGACGGAAGAGGGTGGTATGAAAGTGCATGCTTTGGTCTACCACATATTCAAATTTCATAACATTTCGATGCCATTTAGGCCAAACGGACGGGGGACGAAAATGCTAACAGAAGCAGGCTGAAGTGGCCTGATGTGGATGCCATGGCAGGCCAAATTTTTTGTTTTTGGTCCCGGCTTGAATTTGACGATAACTGTGTGTTCAAGCCAAATTGAATGACCCTAAGTGATGGCATTAGTCTAATGGATTAGCCTAAGGTCTGGTTTCCACCAATTTTGGCAAAAAATTTGGATAGGGCATTTCATCAAACACGTTGGATGCAAGAATTTATCTTCAAGGTTTTGAAAAAAATTGGGGATTCAATCAAAACCTAAATTTTTCCACAACCTAATCATCTAAACCCAATCCAATTCATTTACACCCTTCAATTCAAGCCGATTCTACAACACACTTTACTCCATATTGATCTAAATGCAAAATTTACGCACATTTATATCAAAAATCCAAAAATCAACAACAAAAAATGTGAATTTACCTTTTAGTTCGTGTAGTTTGATGTTAATGGAAGCTTGAATGTGTGTAATTGGAAGCCCAAAGTGCTCGTTTAGTGTTTGGAGATTGAGGAGTGAAGAGAGTTGGTTGGAAATCAAAGTTTGTGTTTTTGAAAATAAGTGATCAAAATCTTGGTTTTAAGTTTTCTGGTATTCCTTGCGATTGCAGGAAAACAAAAATCTGGGCAGAATGTCTTCTGCCAAGTCTATGAGATCACAATGGGTTTAACCATGCGATCGCATAGTTATGCACCTAGTTTCAAATTTTTTTTTAATAATTTTAAATATATCTTTAAAATAATTGAAAACGTACTTATACAAGATGGCGATGATCATAACCTCTTTGCCTAAGAATTGAAAGTCTACTTAAAATCCTATAAACCTAAAACGTGCAAAATGTCAATTGAAATCCTAAAACTGAAAAAATACGAAAATTTAAATAAAAGGGTAGAAAAATGGGTGCCTCCCATTGAGCGTTTGTTTACAGTCTTTAGCTCGACTTTGTCGTGGTGATCACTCCGGATTGCTTAAAGTGGTAAAAGACTTTTCTTTCGAAAAATCACCCACCAAGTATTGTTTTAGCCTTTGTCCGTTTATTTTGAATCTGTCCTTTGTGTCATGAGCTACTTCTACCGCTCCATGTGGATAGAATTTCACTACCGTGAATGGTCCGGACCATCTTGAACGTAGTTTCTCAGGAAAGAGCTTGAGTCGTGAGTTGAATAAGAGAACTTTTTGTCCCACCTCAAACTGCATTTTTTGAATGTTTTTGTCATGCCAATTTTTTGTTTTTTCTTTGTACAGTTTGGCATTTTCATAAGCCTCGAACCTGAATTCTTCCATTTCATTCAATTGAAGCAGTCTTTTCTCACCGGCTTCTTTCAAGTCAAAGTTCAACTTCTTCAATACCCAGTAGGCTCGGTGCTCCAATTCAACCGGTAAATGGCACGCCTTACCAAAACTAGGCGATATGGTGACATTCCAATTGGTGTTTTAAATGCAGTTCGATATGCCCAAAGAGCATCATCTAGTTTTCTCGACCAATCTTTTCTCGAGATACTCACTGTAAGCTCTAAGATCTTTTTCAACTCCCCGTTGGGGCCACTAGTTTGTGGATGGTACGGAGTAGCCATACAGTGCTTCACACCGTATTTTGCTAAGAGAGTTTCAAACTGCCGGTTACAAAAATATTTACCTCCCTCACTTATGATTGCTCGATGAGTCCCAAAACGCGTGAAAATATTCTTTTTGAAGAAATTCACCACCACCCTGCCATCATTGGTCGGTAAGGTCACCTATTTATAATTAATTAAAAACATAAGGTTTGATCGTTCATCATAGAAAAAGTAAATTTAGCCGGACATGATTTCGTTAATTATTACAATAATTGAGTTCATCATGATCCGGAGAAAGAAAAACAAAAAGTAAATAAAACCCGTGATCCCGGCTCAAGAATTTTCAATCCCATGCATTGATCTTCGATTCTTCGTTTGTATCTTCTTCTTCCAAAATTCGTCCTCCGCAATATGTCTATTCTCTGGCTTTTATACTCGTCTCCCAACTCTTCAAAACGTGTGCTAGGTGGTTGTTTTTTATTTGGAGTTGTAGAATTCTAATCCAATCAGGAAACTGCCAAACTACTGCTCATTTGACACATGCGATCGCATGGTGTAACACCTTGTGATCGCATGGTTATCAACAATAAAGTTCTACAGAAATTTTGGCCATCTTGCGATCGCAGCCTTGGACAACCATGCGATCACATGGTTATCTGGGATGCTTTCTTTGGTTCTTTTCCTTAATATTTGCATGTCAAGTCCCTCAAGTCTCTTTGTCTGTTCAATTGAACCCATTTTTTTCTATTTGCTCTCTTTTCGTCCTTTCGTCAGAATGATACTTGAATTCGATTATTTCCTAAAATAATAAGAAAACAATGTGCCATTAAACTGAAAACAATTAATATAACTCATAATCGTCCTTTTTTGTGAGCTCAAATAAGTACAAAATTGTACTTATCAATTAGCAAGGAGTTTATAGGATTTATTAGTGTGAATTTCTAAATCTATCTTAAGCATTATCATTAGGAATCTTATATTTGCAGTTTAGATTAGCTAAACCGGATTTACGAACTTATGGTATGAGATATTAAGATAAGAGGATCAGCCGACAATACTCAAAACATTTTTTAGTTCATCCCAACATTCTCTAGTTGTCCAACAATTGCATATTATTAGCATAAAAATAATCTTTGGCATTTTGTAAAATGACGATTGCAGTAGTATTTCTTATTCCCGTATTTATGAAAAAATCCCTTTTATATTCTCGCCTTTTATTTTATTGTAAGTTTCATTATTCCTTTAAATGTGTTATTTTTTACTTTTAAATTAAAAAAATTAGTTAGTAAAATTTATTTTATTTAGTTCAAAAATAAGTATAGTACTTATTTTTAACTTTAATTAATTAAAAATCTAATTATTTTAAAACTTTTCTAAAGTTTAACTAGTATACCGCTTCCTTGAGGTGGGATCCGACCGTAGGATCTATTATGATGATGAATTGAGGCAGTGAACAGATTTTAGACATAATCAGTGGAGGGAGATGATCGATTGAGGGAGATAGATTGAGAATGTGAGTAGATTTTAAAGATGATCGGTTTAGAGAGATTGATTGATGTGGTTAGCAAATTTTAGAGGAGATGATTTTGTGAGAAGAAAATTGAAGACGTAGTGGCACACGGACGTCTAAGTATTTTTTTTTCTTTCTATAGCGAAGAAAACTTCATACGTTTATGATTATTTCCTTACAAACAAAGGCACAAAGCATGGTAAGTTGGCAATGTCAACCCTAAAGCCTTACGAGCCTAAGCGTGTCTAGGCGAAGCCTAAGCGTAATATTGTGTTTTCTTCTCTTTAGTATTATTTCAATAATTTTAAGACTATTAATAATTATTTTAGGGATAACTGCATCAAAGGTCTCCAACGTTTCAAAATCGTTGAAGATATGCCTCTAACCTAAAAAAATAGCACAACACATCTCCAACGTATGAAAACCTTGGCGTGGTAGGTCCTTTATGACCAAATTGCCATTCTCTTTAAATAAACAAAAAAAGAAAAACAAGATTGAAAACTAACCAAATGTACCAAAAAAAATTAAAAGTAAAAAATATACCCAAAAAAATAAAAAGTAAGAAAATGTCATTTCTTCCAAAAACCCAAAATCCATTTGTAGGTACCAAAATCTTTCTCCAATCTTACATTGAATTCAGCATACATTTTTAACAAGTTAAATTATTTTAGAACAAGTGAACAACTTGCAATAAAGAAAGAAACCCTCAAAATATTTCTAATTAACTCAAGTTCCACAATTAATTAAGAGAAACAACAAGTAATTAAAAGGGTTTATCACAAATCAGAAGGGCCAAAACAATAATAGAGAAATGGATCAATGTACAAGATGGAGAATTTATTATAATGATGATACACTGATTATCTCACCTTAATTTTGACCTAATATTGTGATCGGCCGGCCGAGTTTTCGGCCCATGCACCATCCATTGGCAGCTGCCCATTAGGCATATTCAGTGGCAAATTCAAGAAAGGAAGTCCCAATAATGGATCAGGAAATTGGCTACTCATACCGCCAACACCTCCGCCGCTACCTGAAGGATGCGACACCAGTGGCTCTATCTGAAGTGTTTCTTCTTCGTCCAAAGGTAGCCTCTCATAAGCCACGTTGGTGAAGGAAGCTGCGATGATGATAACTGGTCCGGAGGCAATCAAGGCACCCACAACATTTCCTCCGACAACTTGGCCATGTCCATCCGCTAAATATATTGTCAAACTGGTAGCGCCTGGTGGCGGCAGGAAGGAACCAGAAAGGGATAAAATTTCAAACCGGTCGTGAAGGGTCACCACAGAGCCGGCTGCAGCGGGCTGTCGGAGAAAGATTTTGGTACCTACAAATGGATTTTGGATTTTTGGAAGAAATGACATTTTCTTACTTTTTATTTTTTTGGGGTATATTTTTTACTTTTTATTTTTTTTTTTGGGTACATTTGGTTAGTTTTTAATCTTGTTTTTTTTTCTTGTTTTTGTTTTTTTGTTTATTTAAAGAGAATGGCAATTTGGTCATAAAGGACCTACCACGCCAAGATTTTCATACGTTGGAGACGTGTGGTGCTATTTTTTTAGGTTATGGGTATATCCCCAACGATTTTGAAACGTTGGAGATCTTTGATGCAATTATCCAATTATTTTAACAAGACTGTTGACCTTAAAATTTGGCGCAATCATGATGCCAATAGATTGTAGTCATTTATTATTCGCATGTTATGTAACATGCACACTTAATACCATTAGCTTGCAAAAATAACCGTCCAAATGGGTTGTCAAGTAGTCATTTGCACTCTGATAATCAAGTTAGTTGTCGAAAATAAGAATAATTATGTAACATGAACAAAGTGAACAAAGATTTGATTAGCGTTGGATTTCATTTTTTTTCACAATACATGGGAGTATTTATAGGAAAACTAAAGTCAAGGATACTTCGAACATTTTAACTTATCTAGATACGTGTCGTTTCATCATTGGCAATGTTGTCAATATCCCATTCTTGTTTGATTTTGTTTTAAACTTTTTGGCGGTTTCATTCGACCTCTTGCCACGTAGCAGAAAGAATATTATGTTGTTCTCTTGTTTGATATAGAAAACATGATGCCACATGATCTACGATTCTTCAACTCTCCTTTGGCTCAGTATGAGATTTAGAGGATTTTTACAAAACAAGTAGGTTCATCATTCAAATTGGGCGGGAATAAAGATCGCTTTCTTTCACCTAGCTAGAAGGCTCGTTTTAATGGAAAGCACCATGGCGAACCTTTTCCGATTAGTGAATTAGATTATTAGCTTTACCTCGATATAGCGACTTTGACGAAGCATATCAAAGTTTGCAGAGTTTCCTCAGTGACATGGCTCATATGTAAAACATGGCTTTTAAGCATAATATTTATGTTAGACTTAGTACTTCAATGATTTTCATGAGCTCAGATAAATGCTGAGTGGGTAGCTTCCCATGGGTGCTGCAGTTATTGGCGTATGGAGGTGAAGGAATGCTGCCATCATTGCACTGCAATCGTTGCAACGGTCACCTCATCTTCCTATATTCAATGTCACGCGATCCCCATGTACGCGTGAGACGTTTGGTTAATCTGGACCCTCTATTTCAATTCAACTATTGGCTCTTTTTTAGTTTCAAGGGCTTGGATTGAAAAAATCATGAATGGTTCAGATCCCCTCTTGAGATCTAACGGTTGGGGATCCGACAAAATCCTATTAAAATCCATTTTTGACAACTCTTGCATTCCTCAAATTCTCATAAACTTTCCAAACTTCAATGATTCTATGTTTGAAATTTTAGTTTTTCAAACCTTTAGGTACTTTTATAAGTTTCTCTCTCTTTTTTTAGAAGCTTTTCTTCATCTTTTCTCTTATTTTCCTCTGCAGATTTTAGAATTCAGTTGAATTTTTCTGTGGGTTACTTAGGTTTTCCGCTGAATCCCTAGACCTCCAATGACTTTTTTCTCCATTTTTTACCTAAAAAACATGTCTAAGAACAAAGATTCCAAAAACCAGGGATCTAAAAGGATTGCGACCGACCCTAGATTTTGTGATAAGGCTTCGGAGGCATCGTCATCATCTGTAGTGATAACTGGTATAATTGTTTGGCCTAGAACCGTTGTCCATTCTTCTAGAGTTGTACTTACCTCCATAGTGAATTGGAAGAATCTGATGGAGATGTTGAGAATGGGGGTGAATTTGGAGCTTCAAATCGTCAGTTGAACGTGATCAGGGAAACTTACCAGATCCCATTAACTCATCCAGCCCTCCACTTATCAAACAGCGAATAGCGCTCATAAGAGTTGCATCGCTATACACATTAAATCTATGGAGGTTGGTTGTCCCTCCACCATTTCTTTACAGAGATCTTTAGTCACCACAACCTCGCTATTACCCAGATAACTCCAAATGGCTAGCTCAAATGGTGGGGGCATTTATATTATGGCTAAAGGCAGGACTGGAGGGTGAGATGTTTTTCGATGCGTTTTTGTCAATATACCGGCCCATTAGGTCATAGAATAAGCCGAATCAGATGGGGTTGTATTACATGAGCCCTAGGTCATCGCGATTCACTCCTTTAGTTGACAGTCCCAATAAAGTAAATGATTGAAAGTAGTACTTCTTTTGTTCTAAAGGCGATTGAAAGTTTTTTTCCCCCTAGCACAAATGTTTGGGTGCCTCGGAGATACGGCAGCCTTAGTGAGTATGAGTCTTTTTGGGCATCTAACTGTTTATTATGTTGGTAATGTCTTGACCATATAAATTTTTTGACTTTGTAGTTTGTGGAAAGCCTCCATATACCAAACAAAATATTACTCACCTTCGTGGGCTTGTCTAGAAGGTTTACGACCTTTCTTCAACGACCAGGACATCTAAAAATCTTCTTTTAGCGAGGCAGTTCAGATTTTATCAATTCAGGACTAATGACATCTTCCCAAAGTGATCGAATCTCTCTTCTTAGTTTATCTGTTCAATTTCAAAGTCGTGCCTATTTTCTCAAGGAGTTTTAATTTTCAAAGAAGTGGAAGCAATCATCTTAAGAGGGGGTATAGTCGTATAGACCCTTCCACTGTGGTTCATTAGCCCCCAACGACCTTTCGTTCTTTTGGCTGGGGTTACTATAGTTTCTGATGAGCATCGCCAGTAACTCGGCCTATTGAGAGGTAAGATAAGGGCAAGAACAAGCAAACAAAGGCCTCGCTAAATAAATATATTTCTCTTCCCCTTCCAGCGGCTGACGAGTTGGTGGCTTCTTCTGCAGTGCCCAAACACAAAACATTAGGGCCTTTAAGAAGGAGAATGACGACCATTAAGGAGGTAAGCCCAAAGGCAAAGGGTTAACCCAACCTCAGAGCTTCAGAAAGAGGAGCTGGATCTGAAGCTTCTCTCTTCCATCCCATCATTAGTCACCAGCGCAACTGCTGCGGTGTATACATTTTTTTTTAAAAAAAAGGACAAGCTTGCCAAAAAAAGGAGGTCAGATCACGATGGGTTCACCATTGAGAAACATTTAGCTAAGGCCTTTGTGCTTCTACAAGATCATAACCATGAATATGAAGACTGCATTACTAAGATGGACAAACTGCGAAAGGAGGTAGGCAAGTTCGTCACTCTTCGAATACCATATATTAGCTGAAAGAAAATGTCAATAGGTTGGCACATCAGCTAGAGGCTGCCCCCATACAATGAAAGTGTAAGGAATTGACGTATACATGTACACAGAAAATTAAATATGTAATTTCTATAAGTCGAATAAACTTTGTATTTAAATAGAATTCGTGATAGAGATTTATCTTGATGAACACTGTGAAATCTGATTATCTGATTAATTGGAGATACGATCTTCAATACCACATCTGTCCAATTGTCCAGACTCGAATGGTAATCTACACAGCAAGAATAGATCTGAATTTTCACGATCAAGAATAGATAAAAGTAGAACTTTTGTGAATAATTGTATTGGATTATTTTTTGCTTGTACTAGCAAGTAATGAAGACCAACTTTTTTTTAATCTCTTGTGGCTTTTGTATTTATAGGCGGCGCTAATCTTAGCCCTAGTTCTAGTCCAACTAGAAGCCAACAACAAACGGGCTCAATTAATTAATCTAATTAATTAATTTGGTCCATAAGTAATTAAGTTCGACCCAACTAATTGAACATTGAACATTAATTCTTATAATCTCTCACTTAGACTAGGTCCAACTCCAGATGCTCAATTCTCACCTTATGTATGTGACCCATTAGGTTCTCATTCACGATGGCAAACACAGTGATATTCTCATCGATTCACCTAGATGGATCAATTCATGTCACCGTCCAATATTGACATCTAGCAATGTGTCAAGACAATCCATATGAAGAGAAATGTCATGTGGTATGACAAAACTAATATATGTGCGGTTATCATTGAAACATAATCCCTTCATTAGTATAACTCAATTGGTTAAGATATATGGATTAGTGTCAATCTCATTTTAACCAATTATGTTATTTACCTCAACTCTTCGTTGATCTAATCTAGTTATGATTGAAATATTTTCAAATCATAACTAAATCTCGACTGAGAAAATTTATATCAACTTAAGTGGACAAAATCAGGTTATAATCTCTTACTTTCCAAGACTGGCGAATCTTCATATTGGACATTCACAACCTTCATATAATTCTCACTATACCCGTACGACGTCTTCCTGGTGACTCATAATCTACGAGTCCTATTAAAAGCTCGCCAAAGTATAGCGGTCATCACATAAGATTCTATGATGTCCTCAAGTTAAAAGATCAAATCCACTACTGCACATTAGAGATTTACCACAAGGATAGTTATCCATGTGGAATCTCTTCTCATAACAATGCATTTACGTGCTCATTCAGATGTACCTCTACATCTTAACTCATAAGATCAGCTACTTTCTTCAAAAGAAATGCAACACATGCTAGTCTATTCACAATAATAATATATGTATTTCATTATTACTATGACTAGGGATATTTTAAGAATAAGTTATTTATAACTTGTATCTCACAATCACAATACCTTGTGATTAACAAGTTACTATGAACTTTTCTTCGAACTCTATTATTTAAAATAATAAAATTTAAAAAATAACAGATCTGCCATTAAAATATAGACAAGCATTTAGTTTATCAATTTGTTCATATACATCAATGTCTAAAAAAGAGTATATCACAAAATGTCCCATATAAACTAGATCCAATCACTTAGGTATCTTAATACCATCAGATGACCATAATGCTTGTGGTGGGATAACAACTTTGTCAAAGGATCTGCTTATGTTAGGACCCGTTCAATCTTTATGTCATTTATTAAGATTATCTCCCTGATGAGATGATACTGCATCAATATATATCTGAATCATTGATGAGACCTGGATTCTTTCGCTTGTGCGATGGCTCCATTGTTATCACAATATAAGTTATTGGATCAACAATGCTAGGAACTATTCCAAGTTCAGCAATAAATTTCTTGATCCAGACCACTTCCTTTGCTAATTCTGAAGCAGCTATATATTCGACTTCTGTAATTAAATCAGCGGTCGTTTCTTATTTGGAACTTTTTCAACTGACCGCACCACTATTTAGAGTAAATACATATTCGCACCACTATTTAGAGTAAGGATGTTTTTGATTGCGATCTAATGTTTCTCGCCAGGGTTCGCTTGGAACATGCTTGTGACACTCAAAGCATATGAAATATCAGGTCAAGTACATAGCATTGCATACATGATAGATTATATTGCTGATGCATAAGAAATTCTATCCATGCGATTTCTTTCAATTTGTGTCTTTGGACTCATCACTTTTGAGATATAGATCCCATGCCCGATGGAACAGAGTCGTCTCTTGGACTCTTCCATGCTAAATCTTCTCAAAATTTTATCTATGTACGTAGATTGAGATAGGCCAAATATTCTATTAGATCTATCTCTATAGATCTTTATACCGAGAATTTACGTTGCCATTCCCATATCCTTTATGGAGATTTTTTTATTGGATAACCACAATTTTACTGATTTTAGCATCGGGACATCGTTTCCTAACAATTGTATATCATCCACATACAAAATTAAAAACACGACTTTACTTCCACTAACCTTTTATACACACATGGTTTATCTTCATTCTTGATAAAATCAAATATTTTGATAGTCTCATCAAAACGAAAATTTCAGCTCCGAGAGGCTTGCTTTAATCCATATATAGATTTCTATATTTTGCATCCCTTGTTTGGTTCTATGAATTCAAAACCTTCGGGTTGTGTCATGTACACATTCTCACTAAGATTCTCGTTAAGGAGTGTAGTTTTGACATCTATTTTCTAGATCTCATAGCCATGGTATGTTGCTATCGCAAGCAGAATCTAAATTGATTTAGTTATGGCAACTGGTGAGAAAATTACGTCAAAGTCAATTCATTGTCTTTGTTTGTAACCCTTCGCAACCAATCTTGCCTAGTAAATATGAACATTACCATCCATGTCGACATTTTTCTTGTAAACCCATTTACTGCCTATAAGTTTTACTCCTTCAGGCGGGTCAACCAATGTCTAAACCTTGTTTTCGTACATGGAGTTCATCTTAGATTCCATGGCTTACTGCCATCTCTTTGAGTCAACATTTGACTTCAATTCTGCATAAGTAGTAGGTTCATCTTTCTCGATTAGTAATACATTACTACTAACCGGGAGATCATATATCTGAGGAGAACGAATGACTCTACTCGACCTACTTGTAACTGGTGTGTCATTTGGAACTGGCAGTTCTCCTTTCCCAATCTGCACCTCATCAGATGCAAGCTCAGCCATTAGATCATCTAATTGGTCAATTCTATTTGTGGTTTCTTGAACCTCTTCAAGATCTAATTTGCTCCCACTGTCTTCTCTAAGAATACAGTTGTTTCGATACGATGACCTTTATCTCGATAGGATTGTAGAAATAATATCCTGCGATTTTCTTTGGATACTCTACATATAAACATTTATCCGATTTAGCTCATAGCTTATCCAATTCAACCCGCTTCACATAAGCGTCGCATCTCCAAACTTTCATGTATGAAAGATCGGGTCTCTTTCTATTTTCATAACTTTATGGAGTTTATTGACCGATTTATATATAACACAGTTTAGTGTATAATATGCAACGTTAAGTGCATATCTCCAAAACGATTTTAGAAGAACTACGCGACTCACCATTGATCGCACCATATCAAATAAAGTGTAGTTTTTTCTTTTAGATACACTATTTTGTTATGGTGTATATGGTGGAGTCCACTGTGAGAGAACCTCATTCTCTCTTAGATAGTCTAAAAACTCACCCCTTAAATATTCGTCACCTCGATTAGATCTAAGTGATAGAATATTTTTCTTGCATTTCTACTTCTTGCTTGAATTTCTTAAACCTTTCCAGGGCTTCGCAGTTGAATTTTATCAAGTAGATAAAACCATATCATGAATGGTCATCTGTAAATGTGATGAAGTAAGAAAAGCCAGATCTAGCATCTTTATACATTTGTCCATATACATCATTATGTATGAGACCAAAAATATCTGCAACTCTAACTTCCTTTCCAAAAAGGGGGTCTAGGTCATTTTGTCCAACGGGCATGATCCACACTTATCAAATTATTCATAATCATTTGAATCCAAGTATCTATCTTTATGTAACTTGGTGATGCGTTTTCATTTATATGACTTAGTGTAATACCAAATATATGAGTTTTTGGTTTTATCTCTTTTATGTCTTGTAGTTCATCTTCTAATGTCATTTGTTTCTACATTGAAAACATGGATCATCAGACTTGGATTTGTCTTTGTCTGCTTTAATTGTTTTCCAATATATTTGACATTCTTGGATCCTTTCTGAAAGTTCTTTTTAGATTTCTTTTTAGTGTCTTTAGAGGTATCAATGGCAAAAGTTTATCCATTTCCTTGGGCACAACAGTTTTCAACATGTTTAGCAGTTTGAGTAGGGTACATTGAATCTTATTAATGTTGAAGTTCATAATGAACTACGAAAGGCTATTAGGAAGGGATTGCAAAACTAAGTCAACACTCAGCTCGTGGTCCATGGTTTAATTTTTCAATATAACCAATCATCTTCAATACATGAGCACTGACTGAAGATATTTTTTCTATCATACCTCTGAATAACATTTTGAATGTTTCATACCATTCAGTCCGTGACTGTACATCATTCAACTCCTTACAGTGATATTGGTATACACATCCATACCCTTATGCTGCTTTTCTAACTCACGTGACATACTGCAAGCATCACATGTTGCAGTGTTATTGTTATCATTGTGTTTTTGTATGCCTGCACGTTCTCCGGCATAGCCTCCTCAGTAAGAGCTTCTGGAATTGGCTGCTCAATGACATATCAAATTTTTTTCACGCTTGAGAACAATTCTTAGATTGCGCTGCCATGTCCAAAAATTTGGTCTGGTATGTTTGTTGGCATCTAATATACCTCTCAAACTCATATGATTACTTATGATTCAATAATTAAATAACAAGATAGAACAATTAATTTAATATATAAAATTAATTTAATTATGAATTTATATTAAATTAATTATACTCCCACTGTTTAAATTGAATCAATGATCCTTAAACATTAATCAATAGAACCAGTTGGATTTCCAGTGGACTAGGATCCCTTTTATTTTATTAGAACATTGAGCGACTCAACAATCCCTAATAAAACATCTAAGTAGATACTCTATCAATCATATCTCTATGTGACTCCTAGATTATAAGTAGACAACTTATTGTCGCACACATCTTATGTGTTTACTTGATTGTGCCCCTAAAATTTTATTTCCTTGAGTAACTCAACAAAAAATAAAACAAAAAATAAAATTCTAATTAAATTCAACTCACTGTTCAGAAATATCGAATATTTCATAGTGATAAACATATCTATGAGTGAGCAGCCTTGAGCGACTCAACAAACTGACATCGATAATAGACTCTAATTTTTTACTATAACAATAGAAGGCACGTTGTATTAACCATTTAATACGAATTTAATATTTTGATAAAGGGGGGTTTATCTCATCACATTTATGTATATTAACTAACATCCAACATGCAATCAATCATACATAATAATAACTGTGGACAATTATAGACTTTATCTATTTAGTCTTCCTGAGCCAAAAGAAAGACTAGTTGGTCAATTCCTAATAGACGTTGCATTTGTTCATCGAATGCTAAATACAATCGTCTCCATCTCCTGTTGCAATTTGTATCATATACTTGTTGATTTCTTGTGGTCTAACTGCAACTTGTATCGTATACTAGTTGGCACGCAGACCTAAATAAATGAACACGCAAGTCCATATTAAATCAATATTCAAAAAATTGCCATCAACCCAGAAAAGATGGGAGGCAAATTGATAATAGGTTCGGGATTTTATACTCTTTGGTGTCAGACAATGGGAGACAATTTGATAACAGGAAAATCGGGACCCTATGCGAAGAGCTGGGGATTGCGAAACACTTTTCTAGCTCCCATCACCCGTAGGCTAACGGTCAAGTGGAGGACGTTAACAAAATCATCAAGTATACTCTCAAGTGGAAGCTAGATGCGTCAAAAGGGGCTTAGGTCGAAGAACTTCCCCACGTACTCTGGGCGATCCGGACCACCGCCCGGACACCAATGGAAAAACCTCATTTTCTATGACTTACGATTTCGAGGCTATGAGCCCAGTAGAGGTTGGCATTCCATAGCCTCGCCGTTTGTTCTTCAGTGCGAGCGACGACGACGACCTCATAAGAGCTAGTCTGGACCTCTTGGGAGAACGAAGGGATAACTCCCAATCAAAGCTAGCCTCATACCATAGAAAAATGGCTTGATACTTCAACAAGAAAGTAAAGAAGAGATCCTTATGCTTTGGCAACCTGGTCCTAAGAAGTGTCTTCCTATCCTCTAAAGAGCTAGGGGTCGAAAACCTATGCCCCAATTGGGAGGGGTCTTATCGAGTCACCAAAGAAGTGCACGTAGGCACGTACCAGATCGAGGACCTAGACGCTAGGCCGCAACCTCTGGTACTATCAATGAACGAGGTTGAAGAGCCTCTTTTATTATCTGCTCAAGTCTTTCATTATTCAATTATCAGCATTAGAAGGAGCCTCTTTCATTTTATTTAGGCGAAAAGCCTCTTTAATTATGCTAAAAAGTGTTTCTCTAATGAAAGAGCATCTTTTAATTTTGTTTAGGCAAAGAGCCTCTTTAATTATATTAAAGCATTCTTCAATTCGGTTGTTAGTATTAAGAAGAGACTATCTCTCTGTGAGAGAAGCCTGTTTTGTAGTCTGTTCTTGTTAACTTTGTTTGAAAGAGCCTCTTGCGAAGTTTGTCGTATTTGGCAAAAGGAGAGCATGGTTCGAAATAAGTAATTTAAATAACTAGTCAAATGAGTGCAAGGATTTCATTAAGTACAAAAAATGAGAAGTTACAAGCGGGCCTGAGCCTGAGAAATCAGTACATTTACAAAATTGAATACTACTAAAAACCACCCTCATCGCACTCAACATCGGCTGGAGGAAATTTGGCTTCTAATGAGGCAGTGTCAAAATTTAGGTACTCAGACTGGAGGGCTGCCAAGACCTCTTGATGTCCGACCTTGGCAAAGGAGTCGGAGAAGTTGGTATAGGCCTTGGTATTGTGAAAGTTGGCCACGAATTTTGCCTCAGCATTCTCCAACTTTCCTTCCAACTCTTTTTTCTCGTCGAGGAGTTTGGCGACCTCAGTCTCAACCTATTTTCACCCATTTTCAGAAGTTTCTAAGTTTCTCCTCAAATTCACATCCTCGACCTTGCCAGCCTCAGTCTCCTCTCACAGCTAGGCCACCTTGAGCATATGAGAGGCGGAGTTCTCCTTTAACTGCCTATTCTCTTCATTTGCCGCCTCGAGGGCTTTAGCAGTAACTTTCTTGGCAACGTTGGCGTCATCCAGTTTCTTAGTCAAGTGTAGAACGTTGGCCTCAGATTCTTTCAAGTTTTCCTGAAGCTGCTCATATGCTGTGCGTATATTATCCACAGCAACCTGCAGTCCTTCCAGAGCATGCCTATGCTCTTTTGACTTTGAAGCTTCAACCATAAGTTTTTTCTGCTGCTGCCTAAACTCTCCCAGGGCCTTCAGCTGCATCCTGGCCACCCTTATAGCCGCGGCCAAGTTGGCCTCCATCATGTCATCCACCTCCCCATGGGAGGCAAAGTCCTCCCACTTGGGGCTGAAATACTTCTTGAAGGCCTGTGCCCCCAAGGCTGGATACAGTGGAAGGTTGTGAACAGCGTCTTCGGGAAGCCTTGCCCCTAGGGCCTGATCAACTCCCTTAGTTTTTTCTTTGAATCCCAAGCTACCTCGTCAGAAGCCCCGGCTGACTGAGGCCTATGAGGGGAGCATCCAAAACCACCACCCAAGTTGGTGTGACCGAGAGTGTCCTCTGTAGAGGAGGTGGATTACAAAGGACATAGTTCTCCACATTCTTGATCACCTTTTTTCTGGTGGATAACCCACTCCCACCCAGCTTCTTCAGCACGACCTGGGGCGTTCTTGGGGTTAGCTATCCTCTTCTTTACTAGGGGCAACTATCCTTCGGAGGCCTTCAACTGATCGGCTTTGTCAGCCTCTTCCCTAGTTACCTCGCGACTGATATCTTATATTGATTTTTTCTTCATTACACCTTCTAAGGAGCCCGACAAAAGTTACCTCAGTTTCGTGACAGACATATGCGCTAAAGATGGCCTGGGATGCTTACCTTGCTTGGCATTAGCTGTACAAGAAAAACACATCATTAGAGGCCGTCTCAACAGTCAAACACTTCGATAAAACACGAACTCGTACAAGGGTTGTTCATTTCACGGCCATCAGACCCAGTTCAATCAAACAATGATGCCTATTCAAAATAAACTCGTACCGCCTATTCTCTGGAGCCCTCTGATTAATCGACCGAAGAACCTCAAGTTAGTTGCCAGATAACTCGTACCAAGGAAGAGTGTCTGCAATAATAAAAAAACAATTAGGAAACGCATAAACAACAATATCAAAAGGAACCAGTTCTCTATTCTCCACTCACTAGCTATTCTATAAACACTTGGGACATCCAAGTCTGGTTCGATGTCATCATCCACCCTCTGCCAGTTTCCTATCAGCCAGAACCATTACTCTTGCCATTGTTTGATGGAGGAAAGGCAATTAGTCACCAAAGGCTTATGAGCCCCCCATGGACCGAATTAGTACCAGCCAGGCTCCTCATCTTTGCCCTTTTTCTTCAGCAGTTTCTTTGGAAAATATAAGGAGTTCCCAGCCATTTGGCTCCACCCATTCGAAGCCACCTACATCAGAGCTAAGCCGTACGCCCGTAGGATTCTTTGGAAAAAGGAGTGCATTCACAACCTCATCCCAACCACGAACGAATAAAGGTGTAAATCAGTACACCTCTCCTCGAGAAGTAGGCCCATTCGTGACTCATTGGGATTATGAGTTCAATGTCACTGGGGACCCTGTACGACTTCTTCAACAAAACCAAGTCCACCTCTACCATTATTGATTGGACATCCATAGTGGCCCATCTAACAGGGACGACGCTAGAGGGATCCTCGTCCCCAATCAGCCTTTGTATGGAAGTTATGGCCAGCTCCTCGCCCGTAGAGGTATCTATGCCTTGGATAGGCAACATGTTGGCCATAGATGGAGACACAGGAGAGGATGCCCCGTTCTCAACACATCCAGAAGCCTCTCCCTCGATGAGGTTTACGGACATTGCTAACAATACTTAAGAAATTGAATAAATAAAGGTGCTTGGGGAAAAATGTTTACCTAAATCTAGGTCTTCGACGAAACTTCAGTCGGAGAAATGAACGCTGGAGGATTCTTCCCGGAATGCAATGAACATAGTGATTTTCTCGAAATTTGTCTCTCAATATCACGCAAGGAAGGTGTGGAAATGAACCTATCCCTTATATATAGGCGAGTGACAATTAAGTGTGACCATCGGGTCTAATTAAGGCTAATATGCACCGTTCAAAGCTAAAGGCCATCTCGACCGTTAAACACCAAAGGTTACCCAACGGCCATCTCTCTGAATGGCCATGATGCAGACATGCCTAGCACGCGCGCGTGGGCGTGTTATTTTCTTTGGAAAAATCAAAGCGTACAAAATTTAATGCCATCATTACATACAACTCTTTTCAGTACGTCCGAAGAGACGTACAACACTACACCCAATCATTGCGTGCCTCGTGGGCTCAGCCATTAATGCTTGCACAACACACCTCAACTGTAAAGTAGACCACTTGGGACCAGACTTTTCTGCAGCAAGCCTCTCCCACTTGGGACTAGGCTCTTCTACAGCCAGCCAGCATCTCCCATTTAGAGACTCGCCTATGCTGCCAAGCCTCTCCCACTTGGAACTAGACTCTTCTATATGAAGCATCTCCCATTTGGAGACTCACCTCTGCTGTAAAGCCTCTCCCACTTGAGACCAGGCCCTAATGCAGCAAACCTCTTCCAATTGAGACTATGCTCTTCCGCAGTTAGCATCTCCTATTTGGAGACTTGCCTCTGCTGCAAAGCCCCTCCCACTAGGGACCAGGCTCTTCTACAGCAAGCATCCCCCACTTGGGACTAGGCTCTTCCACAGCCAGCATCTCTCATTTTGAGACTCGCCTCTGCTGCCAAGCCTCTCCCACTAGGGACCAGGCTTTTCTGCAGCAAGCCTCTCTCACTTGTGACAAAGCTCTTCCGTAGCCATCATCTCCTATTTGGAAACGCCTCTTCTTCGTTCGCCACTACAGCCAGGCATCCCTCTTAGGACTCACTTCTGCAGTATGCCTCTCCCACTTGGGACTCGCATCTATTGCAAAGCCTCTCCAACATAGACTTGGCCTCTATAGCTATGCCTCTCCCACATGGGACTTGGCCTCTACAGTAATACCTCTCCCATCTGCGATAGTCTATGCCGCACTGCCTCTCCTAGTTGGGACTTCGCCCACACGTCAAGCTCAGCACCTCACATAAATGACGGAGGTCCTGAACTTGTAGGACTATTATTATTGTACGCACAATGTACAGATGAACCTACGTCCCTTTTGTATCACCACCAACCCCACGTTGCGTACCTTTGTCAACACCTCAACAGCTCTATACTCTGCCATGTAGCCTCTTCTCTTACAAATGGGGACTTGTCATTTGCCGAACTCATGTCGGCACGCAGATGCCTTATTACCAAGTCCAGCACCTCTCATAAATGATGGAGGTCCTAATTTTAGAGGACTATTGTTACGCCCCAATCCCACGTAGCACTCCACTCGGACAGGATCAAAGTCAAACCTACCTAGTAGATTGTCACCTCTTTCTCCAAGGCTGTTTTGCGTTGTACCGATGAGGTTTTGGAAGATGAGAATAAAAGGAAGATGTTGTTCTTTTACGCCAATGAGGTTTGAAAAAAGGATATTGGACAGGCGAGGCAGCCAAAGACCGACCTTGATTACGTGTTGATAAAGTCTCTCCTGAGAAGACTAATGAGACAGCCTACCAAGGCGGCTTCTCACAGTCATAGCCCCTTAGCATGCAGCTGAAAAGGACCTCTTCATTAAACTATTGACATGACACCCTGGATGCGACGATGAAACCCTTAAGATTAAGCCACGTGTCGTACATCATAAGGTGGTCGACCAAGTGGGATTTACCTATAAACACCAAACCCATTCCCACAAGAAAAGGGTGTTGAAATTGAAACCCTCACACACACAAAACACAAGTCCTCTAAGCTACTTGAATCTCAAGTGTCCATAACCACATGTGAAGTTGTTAGTTAGGGGTGCTCAAGCCACTCCTTCTACCACGGTGTGTCTCTCTCTCACATTAATATCACACCCACCCAGTTCCAAGTGTTCTAGGTAAATCTACGTGTTTGATTGAAACCACGTGACAATCCAAGTGTATGAAATTTACTCGTAGGAAGAGGAGGCATGGGGTTCATGTTGGCAGCTATTTTTAGACGTCAACATATTTATTTATTAATTTTTTTGTTGGTATAGAACTTCATGTGGGATGTAATGGTAGAGGGAACTAGTTCTCTAAATAAGATTTAATTTAATGTACGATTTCATGCAGTGAAGTTGAGAAGTTTGAAGTGCAATAACTCATTGTTTGTTAATAAGATTATACGATCCCACTGCTTATAACATTTTCCTTCTATTGCCCTTAGTCTATGCTCATTAGCAGTTGCTTTTCATTGTTCAAAAGCTGGGGGACAAGGCAATGGAAGAACTAGGTGAAGGCTCTGCATTATTGAGTGATTTAGTGCTATGTTGTACACAAATAACACACGTAGGTCTCAGCTACATAGCAAGAAAATGCACATTGCTGGAATCTTGCTACATGTCTTCTTGCCATGGCATTACACAAGCTGGAGTTGCAACTTGATTATAAGTTGCACGAAAATAAAAAAGGTAGGGTTGAGCTACTCCCCATAAAACCTATTAACGAAACCTAGTGTTGGAGATTGATTTGTTCTATTTCTTTCAATTCTTTTTTTATAATTTTCCATGCAATGCTTTCAATATGGCTGTTGCTGCTATGACATATGGCCTACGACGCATTGCTGCTATAAGTGCTACGAAATATATAAATAAAAAATATGCTTAATTAATTAATCAACTTAAACTATAATTTAAGCTAAAACAAACAATCACCAAATAAATGACAGCCAACGGAGTGACTGATCCCATTTTTCATCCCAATACTTGCAATACCAAAAGCTCAATTCTCATTTATCTTACCATTTTCAAAATTGTAATCGTCCACACAAAACTTAGCAATGTTCATTGTCGGGCCAGGCTACATTACGCCTAAAATGTTTGATATACTTGTGTGCATCCCACGAACCAATGAGAAGAAGCTTGTGGATTATCATGTTCATTTCCTCCAACCTATAAACACTACTATTTCCGTTTTGTACTGTTATTTTTAGGCGCAGAAACACACATAAGCAAAATTTACACAGAGAGAAGACGGATGGAAATTAGGGGCAAATATGTATTTTATTGTTATTTAAAAATACGATGAGCAAATTAGTTTTATTATGATCTCTTAATGATTTTTTTAGATGAAAATGTCATTAGAAATAAAATATGGTAATTAATTGAAAGATGAAACAAGAATGAGACCAAAAAAAAAGTTGAGGACCTTAAGTGAAATTAAAAAATAATGAAACACAAGTACAAAATTAGGATGATATTCGACGTGGACTGGGGGTGGACAAATTTTACTTTTGTCCAAAAAAGTAGACTAATTTAAAAAAAAAATTCTATTTAGCTATATGTAAGTAAGTGTCAAACTAGTTGAAATTTGGAACATACATAAACACTTGTGCACTCAAGGGAAATTTCAAGAAGAAGCAGTGTCCTCAAAATGGCATAAAGCAAGTAAGATGAAAGGGCCAACAGTTGTAACGAATCTCAAAATTTCACACAAACAGTTGTAACGAATCTCAAGAAGAAGTTGTGCCCTCAAAATGGCATAAAGCAAGTCAGATGAAAGGGCTAACAACCTATGGCAGAGGCACAACCACATGTCATCATCCAGTGAATACAACCCATTTGCAAAGTTGTTACTTTAAAAATAGGGTAACTTGCAATTTTGATCTCCGACCTTTTAAATCTGTAACAAATTTATCCCTAATCTTTTTTTAGCACCATACATCCCCAATCTTTGAAGTAATTGCAAATCAGGCCCCCAATCACAGTTTCCATTAAAATCTTCCGTTATGTCACTAGCTTGTATCCCACGCATTTTTATCCATCAACCAATGTGTCTGACTTTAATACACATACATTCCTAGCTTATATAGATTTTATTTCCTCACAAATTTACTTCTGTATTTTCCCAAAATTTAAGAAGTATTTTTTTTTTACATGAGAAAGATTTATTACTTTGTGTTGACGTTGGAACCTGCACTGTCCACGTATCAACAAATCTCCAGTCATTCATCTGTCAATCGTTAGGCACCAAGATATCCGATAAAAAAGGGTCCAGTGATTGTTGATACTCCGACGATCAAGTCAACTACTGGTATATAGAGTAATATACAGGGGATGAAAACAATTGGATGTGGAAGGGACAAGCAGGCAGAGGTTTGAACAGAGTTTAGGGGTGAAATTGATGCATAAAAAGAGTGTACCTTAGAATAACCGAAGATGTTGTATTTATAGAACAAGAGTTCTAATTGATTTTAGAAAACAATCAATTAGATATCAAATCTGATCTTTCTTACTTATGGGATAGGGATGATCGGTTGTCAAGGCAATCTCTTAGATTACAGTCCCTATTTGAATTAATCACGTTTCTCAATCTTTAGGAGATTGAGATTTGGTTTCCTTATGAGGATCCGTGCGTCAATCAAACACAATCTTTCTTTAAGCATATCTCTAGTCATTATGGGACACTGGGTTGCCTGCAGATTACGAGGGATTCGAAGCTCGATGAAGCCCACTGGATTAGTTACCATACTCGAGGCCTGTCATGGGCTTCGCTGTATTTCGATTTGTGGGTGCTAACATGTTGCTGGGTCTTAAGAATATTCATGAGGCCTTTGCTGGACGTCTAAAGCCTTTATGAATCTGGAAGGCTTTTATTGGACTTTTGCTGACGTGGAGGCCTTATCAAAATCTGGTGGTAACAATAGTCCTCCAAGTCCAAGCCTATTATTTGTGGTAGGCATGGGACTTTGAAGTAAGAGAAGAAAAAAGTTTTGCCGAATCCCGCGAGTGTGGTTTTTGTGGATGCACTACTGAATTACATACTCAGTATAATCCGTTGAATTACTTACTTAGTATAGTTCCCCAAGGCCGAAGCCGAACATTCATGACGGGTGAGGGCTTTAATTGGTTAAACCCCTGGTGACGTGTCCCTGGTTGGTGTGATTTAGTCCAAGCTATCAATCATAGTTGTCAATATGTTGGTTAGGCAATCATGGGTGAGAGAATGTGTGTATTTAATGCTTATGGTGTGTGACGGGTACATGGGCGCGCGCGTGAGGCACGTCTTTGTATTTCAATAAATGCTTAGGGTTTTGTTTCCCGACTGTTGCCCTACTTTGAACACGCGTCCTCTGAGCGACGATTTAGATGCCATGTTTCAAATTTGGACGGTGGGGATTGAGGTGCCCCAATCTATATAACTCCATGTCCCATCCATATTTGATTTCTTCCTGCTTCTGCGCATACTATAGGTTTTGTGGAATACTCCTTCGATAATCAAGAAAATTCAAGGCGTGTGCATTGTGTTGACTGCAATTTCGAGGTAAGCGCTGCGAGAGTTGTTGTGCTTTGTTTTATAGACTACCTTCGTTTTTATTTCTTGATTTCTTAGTTTGGACGCCGTTCTCTGCCATACCTTTCGGCGATAGTAGAGGTATCTTCTTCTAGAATTGAGAGGAGTAGCGATGTAGTCTGGACATGATGATTCGCAGAACCGGTCGGATGCCCGGACCAACCCTAGTATCCAGGAAGAGTCATCGTCCTCTTCTTCATCTTGTCCATCGACCGAGGGCATGGGTGAAGTTAATCAAGCACCCACTGTCGCTCGCCTGTCCACCGCGTCCACAAGCAGGAAAGGGACACGCCCAATCGGGTCGCCAAAAGAAACTGTAGGAAAAGGGCGGTGTGACGTCGGGGTACTCGAGATGAGAAGATCACTGGATAAAAGGGATGCCTTGGTGGCCCGGGCACTCGATGAGGAGCTCAAGCATTCAGCCACCAAAGCGTCCATGGCTCGCTAGAAGATCAATGAAGCGGAGTTAGAAGACATACGGTTATCCTATGATATTCCCACCTCTGTGAGGCTCAGGGCTCCTGGTCCCGAAGAGCATGCCGACGACCCACCTGAGGGATTCATCGTGATTTACAAACCCACGATATAGTAAGGTCTTAGCCTACCCATGCATCACTTCTTCTGCGAGGTTCTGAGAGATTAGAATCTGACCCCTTTCCATATAACTCTGAACGGCTGGGGCCAAATGGTGACCTCGTTCCTACTGTGGGATATTGCCGAGGCTGGTAGAGACTTAACCTCAAGAGAATTTGAATCTATTTACCGATCCTTCCAGTCTGCGGATTGGTTTAATATCTCTCCTCGGCCAGGCCAGAAATGAGGAACGGCCACCAACAGCCCTAACAAAGTGTATAACTGAAAGAAGAAGTTTATCTTCGTCGAAGGGGACTGGAGTTTATGCCGGAGGACCCTATTCTCCACGTGTCTATTCCCCGTCAATTTGGGAAAGTTGGTACATATTGTTGTCTTTGTGCGGATTTTTGATCATTGTTCCTGACTTAATGTTTCGCTTATTTTTGCAGACTGCGAGAAGCCGCCCATTCCAATGAGGGATCAAGGGGAGTTAAGGTCGAAGTGGAATAAGGCGCGAGCGCTTGATAACGACTTCAGGAGTCTCAGCAATTTGTTGAAAGACGACAACTTACTAATTTGCTACGGACTGATGGATAAATCTCTTAAGCTGCAATGTATTGGCTTCGCTATAAAAAGCTGCCTTAATGACTTGTATCTTGGTATTTGTGTCAGTAACTTTCAGGTTTAAGAGTATTCATTCGCTCTGCCTTGCTCGTCCTGCCAACAGGGAGGGCTCCTCGGTCCAGGCTCTTCCGTGCGAGACACCTTGTCTGTCGCAAGAAGTCTAGGATGCCATGCCATTAAGGACAATCCACCCTCCGGCCTTCGATGTCCAGGTTTCAGGCCAGGCTACTCTTCCTCCACCCCCGTCTTCGTCCTCCCATCATTCTCCTTACTCCATTCCCCCAAAGGACAAGGAGAAAGGAATCACCGAAGACACGGGTGAGGCGGCCGTACAAAAGAGGAAGGCTCCTGCAGAGGGGCCGAGGATGCTGGGAATTCTACTTTTTCAACCAGTCAAAGAAGCCGTATCTGCATTTCTCAATGCCATGGCGAATTGGTAACCTCCATGATGGAATTGCTCCCCGCCCATCCTACGATAATGGCGACAAGCATCTACTAGTACTGGACCCAAAATGGGAGAAAGCGGCCGAGGAAGCCACAATGTGCGAGCGGCTGCAATTGGCTGAGATGAACCTGATACAAGGGTTGGTCATGACCAAAGAATTATTCAGCACCCTTGAGAGTTTCGATGGCCAATGCAGCGAAGAAGAGGCCAAATCTAGGAAGCTGTCAGAGGACCTGAAGGCCATGAGTCTCGAGAAGGTGCAGATGGAGTCAGATAAGAGGGCTCTCCAGTTCAAGCTGGATTTGGTTGTAACAAAGGAGGCCGACATGAAGGGCAAGTATGAAATCGAGCTGAAGGCTGCGAAGGAGAGCTTGAAACAAGCTCGAGATCAGAAAAAGGCTGCCGAGGCCTCCTAGAAATGTGTCGAAGAGGTTCAGAAGTTGGCCCAGGATCGGACACTCATAGTTGAGACCATTGTAGCCACCGCGAACAGCAATTTAGAGGCCGTCGCTGTGAAAAAGAAAAAGCTGCTGGCCGCGGCTAGGGAGGAGAGAGAGAGGGTCAGGGCTGAGTGTGTGGATGCCAAAGCACACGCTCAGCCAATACACGCTCAGCCAAGACGGTGGAGGCGTATCAGGATGCGTTTGTAGATACGCTTGAGTACCAGGACTTCGCCCACCGTTTGATGACCATAGGTGGGGAGCAATTGGTGGAGCGGATCGTAGAAACTCATCCAAAGTGGGATATCTCCTTTTTCCAGCATGCCCTACCGAGGTCTCCGTGCCCGAGGTTGTTCCAGATGATGGCCGTGATGCAGGCGAGGATCAAATCACCCCTCTTGTTATGAGGAAAGGCCCGCATTGTGCCGACCCTTAGAGAGGCGGCGGGGCATCTAGACTTTGAATTTGTTTCCCCATTTTTTATATATGTTCCAGCATCATCAATCGAATTTATTTTCGACCATATCATCTTTGTATGAAAACTCATTGCATCCCTCAAGGGTGGTAACTTCATGAATGATTATGTCTACTGGGCATGTTTGAGGAATCATTAATCCAGACATTAATGGCGCAGACTTCTTTGTTGAATTTGAAGAGTTAGCGTCTTTAATGTCCCAATAAATGGGAAGGCACCACATGCGTGTGGCGTTCCAAATACCCATTTAATGGCCGTACATTAATTGTCTCATTTATCGCCCTGCTTTCCCATGCGGCCAACTGTTGAGTTCTCCATGTAGTTTCTATAAAAACATCAATGGTCCTTCATTGCGTTTCTCATGCGTCCATAACTCTGGTAAATCCCATGAGTTAATCCCCATGGATGTAACTTCTCCTGGTAGAATAAGCGCATGCACCTCTATTAGTATTTGCCTATGTGATTCCAACGCTCGTATCAAATGTACTACGAAAGCGCAAATAAAGATCCAGCGTCTAGAGGACCAAAAAATTGGAGAACCAACATTCAGAGGACCAAATACCTAGCGAATCAACGTTCAGAGGACCAAACGTGTGAGAGGGTTGGGCCTAGTAGCCTTAGCTAGAAGGTCCCGAATGGTGCTTCCACAATGGACATCGATGACCAACCCATCGATGATCCTGATTCGGATGACGGGGCTGAAAGTCATCTGCCAAAGGTGTCAACAACATTTTTTACGCAGTATGGCCTAATTAGTCACCAAAATCAACTCGTATTGATTTTGGGAGACTCCATATCATGGTGATGTCAGATTTTTGCCCATGACGAAGCTTAGGATGACGAAGACCAGAGTATCGATTTAGTATATCATAGATCCCGATATGTGCCGACCCGAAAAGGCAGATGGGTAGTAGGATAATAGCCATGTTTGTTCATTTTTACCTTGTAATTCGGATTGTGATGAGCAAAATAAGAATGTACCAGATTATCCATGTTTGTTGCACAATTGAAGTTGAGATAAGTTATTCGGTGAAGAAATATCTGAATGGATATAATTTCTTGACCAGATAGCCTTTGCCGACGATTGAGGAACAGCCGCTATAGACGCGAGTTTCTGTAGTCAAGGCGTTCGCCTCCACCATCGCCTTCACGCAATTGCGAGGCTTATGGGTTAACATGCCATCGCGACCCGGGCGGGGCTCTCGTACTTTGCTTAACGTTTCTATGTGGAATATGCATTGGTGGTGCAACTTACAAGGCGCGTGTAATCGACGCAGCCTGTATATCTTCCTAGGGTTTACTGAGGTGCATCTCTTCCCACACACGTGTCAGTTCATCTGACCGTCCACATTCTCCTGTGCTTATATATATGCTTGCAGACCTTCCTCTCATTTCTCTCACCTTTACTTACTTATCGCAATATTTGGACTTCAACCATTGTTGGTCATGACAGGCTTTTATTTTTCCAGCGTGCCAAAGGTCAAGATAGGGCGTGGTGGGGTTATGGATGATATTCTCCCTCTGTATTCGGTATCACGTACGGCGTCTATTCCAGAGATTGTCGTCCTGCATGCAATAGTGAGCATCTCCTCCTCTGTTACATTGGAGCCGATAATAACAGTGGGGGTGCCTTTCGTTCTGCTCCCTACGGGACCTTTATCTTCGTAAAAAAAATTTAGACGATCAGGTAAAAGGAAGGTAGTTGTTGATAGCAAGGGAGAGACGACCGTGCCAGGGAGGAGGATGCGGGAGATTCTTGGAGGGCTAGGCAAGGTCGGGTGAATCCGTCTTCGGGGGTTGAGGACCGCGTTCTCCACGATCGAGGAGAGTCCTTAACCTCTATTCCTCATTCTCTTGGTAAGTCCGAATATATTAACATTGGGTCTCGTTAGGACGAATTAGACCCAATCGTTTTGGGAAAATTGTCAGCTCCAACCACCATAGTAGCGGCTTTAGTTCATATGTATTGGACTTTTGCTTTTGTGAAGGCCGCAGATAACACAGAATTGATGGAGTTGTTAAAATTGGCAGAAATGTATACCTTCCGAAGTCACGTGCTTAACTATGAGTTGTACAAGATGCTAGCGATGAAGTTTGGTGATGAGGATATTGACGCAATGCATTTACAGAACAAGGACCTTCGGGAACAACTCGTCTTTTCTGAAGATGCGAGGGCACGTGCCATATACGACATCACCATACGACATCACCAAAGCTGGAATGATTCAAATGGCCTGTGTACAGGCTCAGAGAACGGCTAAATCGCAGCTGAGGGCTTGTCAAAACATGATCCATGCCAAAGATAAAGAATTGACCGAGGCTTTGACAGAGTTTTCAAGAACCAATGATGTGCTGGCTAATCTTGGGGTCCCTGGCTATGCTGATCCCAAGGGTCCGACTAGGACTTAGGGGTCATGTTTGTTCTTATCAGCGTTGTTTTCCTGATTCGTAAATGTAAAAATTTTTGCGAAATATATTTTTATTAAGAACGCCTTATTCTGTGACATAGGCTAATGAAAATGCATTAGCTGTCTATCCAGTGAGTCAAAAGGGGCTATCTACGAACCATACTCCATCGCTGCCAAATTCTCTTTACTTACTCGAATGTGCGTTGAATGTTTATCCACCGAGTTGACAGAGTTGGCCGTGAACCACACTCCATCGCTACCAATTTTTCTTTACTTATTTGAATGCACGTTGAATGTTTATCCAGCGAGTTGACAGAGTTGGCCACGAACACACTTCCTCGCTGCCAATTTATCTTTACTTATTTGAATATGCGTTGAATGTTTATCCAGCGAGTTGACAGAGTTGGCCGTGAACCACACTCACTCGCTGTCGATTTCTCTTTACTTATTTGAATGCACGTTGAATTTTTATCTGGGAGACAGAGTTGGCCACAAACCGCACTCTCTCGCTGCCAATTTCTCTTTTATCGGTAGAGTATGGTAGAGAATACTTCAGTTCGGAAAATAATGAACTTTATTAAAAGAGCGCGGCGTCTAGCGATGCCGAAAACAATGCTGGAAAACTGAGAAATGGAAAATGAAAACTACTGATAATACGATCGTAGATGAGTGATGTTCTAGGGGTGCTCATCTCTCTTCCTTCCTAATCTTCCAATCTGTAAGTTTCAGGCCGGATTTCCTCAACGATCTTGTAAGGTCCTTCCTAGGTGGGCCCAATGGTTCTGGCTCCCACCTCTTTATTAGCCTGGAACAATTTTTTCAGGACGAAGTCGTTGATGTGAAAATTCCTGCCTTTAACCTTGGAGTTATAGTATCTGGCCATTTTTCTTCGATAGACCTCGAGGCGAAGTTGCAAGTTTGCATGTCTTTCATCTTGCAAGTCCAGGTTCGCCCTGCGTAAGTCCTCATTGGTCACTTCGTCGATGTGTAAGTGCCTAGGAGAGGGTATCGCTGCTTCGACGGAAATCATTACTTCCGCCCCATATGCCATGGCAAAAGGAGTTTCGCCAGTTGCCATCTGAGAAGTGGTCCGATATGACCATAGAGTCTCGGGTAATTCTTCGGTCCATCCTCCTTTGGCAGATTCTAATTTTCTTTTCAGGATGTGCTTGATGATCTTGTTGACGGCCTCCACCTGGCCATTAGACTGAGGATAGTAGGGGGTGGAAAAATCCCTCTGAATGCCTAGATCCTCGTAGTTTGAGTTAAACTTCTTCCCAGTGAACTGTGTACTATTGTTGGAAACAAGGGAATAGGAGATCCCAAAGCGACAGACAATGTTATTCCAAATGAACTTCCATGTGTTCTCCTCCGTCATTTTGACCAAAGGTTCAGCTTCGCACCACTTGGTGAAATAATCCACCGCTACAACTGCAAATTTGACCCCACCCATTTTATGAAAGGCCAAGGACAGGTGACCAATATGAGGTTTTGAGCTGGGAGCTTTGGTACAACAACGAATTTTTGGCACCTGTCGCACTTCCTTTTCGAGTGGTGCAGCGGGGCCTTTCCGATAAGGACCTTGAGCTTCTGGAAGGCCTTCTCGCATTCTTTGGTCCACTCAAATCTATTTCTTCCTTTGATGGTCTAGAAGAAGGGCTGGCAACGGTCGGTCGCCTTCGATATGAATTGGTTCAGGGCCGCCAATCTTCCTGTCAGGCTCTGGACTTCTTTGGGAGAAGATGGTGACCGCATCTCAACGAGTACCCTGATCTTCTAGGGATTAGCCTCTATCCTACGCTGGTTTACCATGTAGTCGATGAACTTTCTCGATGTGACTCTGAAGACGCACTTTAAGGGGTTAAGCTTCATGCGATATTTACAGATGATTTCGAACATCTTCCTTAAGTGCTCGATCTGGTCCTCGATGTTCACGCTCTTTACGAGCATGTCATCGACGTAGACTTCCATAGTGTTTCCAATTTGTCCCGAGAACATGTGGTTTACTAGTCGCTGGTATGTGGCTCTCGCGTTCTTTAGACTGAAGGGCCTCATCTTATAGCAATATAATCCTCGGTCCATAATGAATGAGGTGTGTTCCTCATCTTCCGCAAACATCGGGATCTGGTTGTAGCTTGAGTAGGCATCCATGAAACTAAGTAGCTTATGGCCGGCAGTCGCATCGACCAATTGGTCGATGCGTGGCAATGGGAAGCTATCTTTGGGGCATGCTTGGTTGAAGTCTGAAAAGTCTGTGCATACCCTCTATTTCTTGGTGCTCTTCCTTACCAGTACGGGGTTGGACACCCATTAGGGGTAGACTGCCTCTCTAATGAACCCGTTAGCTAATAGCTTGTCAACCTCTTCCTTCAAAGCGCCATACCTAGGATCCACCTTTAAGGCGTGGCAAGCCACGGATGGATCAATCCCCACCATGTCACCATGTTTCCATGCGAATATATCAATACTCTATTGCAGGAACTGCTTTAATTCTTCATTCACCTTTTTCTCGAGCCTCTGCTCTACCTGCAACTTCTGGGTTAGGTCTGAGGAGTTTACTGAGAATGCTTCCAGCTCCTTGGCCAGATAAGACAGAGAGTTCGAGCCTATAATTTGAGGATCCAGGCCTTCGTCCAGTATCATTTCCTCGTCCATCTTTTCGAGGTCGACGTCCATCGACTCTGAATGTATAGTCATCACCACCGGGGTAACATCCTCTCACTTTGCTGCCTTTCGTAATGCATTCATAAAACAAGCCCTTGCCTCTGTCTCATTGCCGCGAATCTTAGCGACCCCTCCCGGGGTCGGGAACTTCATTGCCAAGTGATGGATGGATGTAACCGCTTGTAAATCCTTGAGCACGGGCCTACCAAGGACTCCATGGTAGGCAGAGCGAGTATCAACTACCAAGAATTCCATGAATTTCCTAAGATGACGCGGGGGCTCTCCGAGGTCCACTACGAGGGTGATCTTTCCTCGTGGGATGAGGCTATCTCCTGTACCAAATAGCGGCTCTGAGATGGCTGTCAGTTCATTATCCACATCCATCTGATCAAAAGTACTGTCGAACAAGATGTTCACGGTGCTTTTATCATCGATCAACATCCGTCCCAGTCCGTTTCTGGCAACGACAGCATGGACCACCAAGGCATCGCAGTGGAGATAGTGTATGCTGGCCTCGTCTTCCTCAGTGAATAAGATTTGTGGGGCTCTTGGTCGGTGTCCGTGGACCTGCCAACTCTCCACGGGTTCTTCTCTCGCTGCCTTCGCGTAGTTTCACCACGAGTTTATTATGTGCTCTCCGACATAAGGCCCTCCTATGATCGTATTAATTTCTCAGACTGGGGGGCTCTCACGAATCCTTCCGCCCTCGACGGGTCCCTACTTCTGTCATTTCTTCCGTCATTACAGCGAGGTCCATCGTCCTGACTCTGAGGCGGAGGTCTTCGCTCTTGATTGGACGGCCCTCGATGTCCTCGCGTGGGTCGATTCTCTTCTCCTTGCCCATGGTTTCTACGGTTGACCAGCTCCCTTACGTCTGGGCAATCTTATGTGTTATGCACCCTAGTCCAATGTATGTGGTAGAACTTAGGTGGAGTGGCCGCTGGCAAAGGAGCCACGGTGGGTGTCCTGGGATAGAGGGCAGAGACTACCTCTGTCTGGTTAAATCTCTTGTAGTGGTTGTTCTGTGGTCTGGAGGAGCATTTTCTCTAAAAGCGGTTGAAACGAGGTTTGGAAGAGCGTCGTCCTTCCCTTCGATTGCAGTCTCTCCTGTCCCTTTCAGCTTTCTTCCTATTATCAATCGTCTCTTCTGACCAGATTTCACACTGGATCAAGTCTACCAACGGACTGTAAGTCTTAGGTTGACTGTTCTGGACGTCTCTCCAGAAAGGGGTGCGCATGTAAAGCCCGGTCACCAGTTCATCCAGGGCTTTGTCATCAATTACAGTCTCAATCTTGTTGATGACGTTGCTGAACCTCTTGAAATAGATTTTGACCGTTTCTCCTTCCTTCTGTCGAATATCATGGAGTTGGGCGATATTGACTATCATTGTTCGGTTGCTAATGAAAGCGTTGACGAACTCTCTTTTAAGCTGAGGCTAACTTCTGATGCTTCCTGGTTTCAGATTGTTGTACTACCTTTTCGCATCGGATGTGAGTGTGGTGTGAAAATTTTGACACTTCACTGCGGGAGAGTGGCCCTGGAGCTTCGTCTTATATATGTTGATATGATCTGTGGGGTTGCCTCTCCCGTTGTATTTATCCATAAGAGGCATTCAGAAATTCGCGGGTATCTCCATGGCTTTCATGTAATTGGTGAACGAGAGGTTCTCATCGTCATCATCCTTATAGCATTCCAACCTTTCCTTTTCTTCCTCGAGCCTCGCGTGACTGAGTTTCGAGTCCTTTCTCCATTCCATGTGGGCTTCGCTGTGCTCACTGCGCCTACTGTGCGCTGGTAGGGGTGGCGCTATGGAGGATGCCACCCCCAACCTATCAAACACGCTAGTAGCAAGAGCTGGCTGGTTTTCCGGCGGCGGAAGAGGTCTCTCCTTCTGATCATCCTGCGAGGGCTTCAGAACGATGTTCCGAAGGTTCCGGCCGTTTGAAATGGGTAGGTCATCCTGAGATCGACAACTTTCTATTGAGCCGAACCTTGAAGGACTTCTCCGGGCACGACTACGCTTGGGTCCATGTTGGAGGGATTGGTTCTCAAACAGTTCAAGTGCTGCCTTCATCCGGACATTGTCCAATTTCAGGTCCTGGTTCTCCTGATCTACCGTCCGCTTCTGTCGTTGTCTTCTCCTCTTACGACGAGTTACGTTCTGGAGATCTTGAACACTTTCCTGCCGCAAGTCATTGTGGTGGGATTCAACTTCTTTTTCTATAGAGTGTTCAGTTGCCATGCTCTTCCTAGTAGAAAATATGTTTTTACCACAAGTTTTAAGTTGTGTAATGTTTTTGGTTCCTACAGACGACGCCAATCTGTTGACGTCAGAACCTGCACTATCCACGTGTCAACAGATCTCCAGTCACTCCTCTGCCAACCTGTATGTTACCTGCACACTCAGATAATCGTTAGGCACCAAGATCTCTAGGAAAAAAGGGTCCGGCGATCGTTGGTTCTCCGACGATCAAGTCAACTGTCGGTATATAGAGTAATATACAAGGGATGAAAACAATTGGGTGTGAGAGGGACAAGCAGACAGATGTTTGAACAGAGTTTAAGGGTGAAATTGATGCATAAAAAGAGCGTACGTTAGAATAACCAGAGACATTGTATTTATAGCACAAGAGTTCTAATTGATTTTAGAAAACAATCAATTAGATATCTAATCGGATCCTTCTTCCTTATGGGACATGGATGATCGGTTGTTAAGGCAATCTCCTAGATTACTAGATTACAGTCTCTATTTGAATTAATCACGTTTCCTAATCTTTAGGAGATTGAGATTTGGTTTCCTTATGAGGATCCATACGTCAATCAAAAACGATCTTTTCTTAAGCATATCTCTGGTCATTCTGGAACACTGTGTTGCCTGCGGATTATTAGGGATTCGAAGCTCGGCAAAGCCCACTGGATCAGTTACGGTACTCGATGCCTGTCATGGGCTTTGCTGTATTTTGATTTGTGGGTGCTAACATACTGCTGGGTCTTAAGAATATTCATGAGTCCTTCGCTTGACGTCTGAAGCCTTTATGAATCTGGAGGGCCTTCGCTGGGCCTATATGGCCTTAGCGAAGGCCGACTTAGGCCTTTATTGAGCTTTTGCTGACGTGGAGGCCTTATCAAAATCTGTGGTAACACTTTGGGTTCTTAATTATATGTGGTGTGGATGATTTTGACGTATAAGAAATTGTCCAAATTAATATTACATTATAGAATAATTTAGCTTAACATTTAAAAAAATAAAAAGAAAGTTGTAATGAAAGTCTATTAGAAATCTATAAAATATTTTAATAAAAGTCTACAAAATTTTATAAAACACTTATATTAATTCTTAACAAATTCATAAAATCAAAGGTCACCCACTTTCAAAAGTATATAAAAAGATTTAAAAATTCCAATTGAATACACAGGATAATACATTCGTCCCACAAGCTCGACTAAATGCAAACCACTTGGGACGAGCCAAATAGAAATATGGCAAGCCTGGCTTGCCGAAGAACTGGGTCGGCTCAGGCACGTAGCATAGGAGTTGTGGAAGATAAAATTTAGGAATTTGTTTAATTTTTTTATGAGAGCAATTTAAGTATTGAATATGTTGTCTCAAAACAATGAAAGGAGATGTACGATTTAACCTCCAATCATTAAGAAACAAAAATAAATTTAATCAATTCAATTATTGTGAGTTAAAGAAATAAAATTACTACTTTATAATACTCATTTGATCCCATTTATATAGACTGATTTCATTTTTCACATAGATTAAAAAATTCTAAATAATATTATTGAAAAAACAAATTTTACGAAGAATTTTCTTAGTTTACCTTTATTTAAGTATTATTAATTCTCACTACACTTGAAAGAGTACAATTAATTCTCATTTTTCACATAGATTAAAAAATTCTAAATAATATTATTGAAAAAACAAATTTTACGAAGAATTTTCTTAGTTTACCTTTATTTAAGTATTATTAATTCTCACTACATTTGAAAGAGTACAAGTTTATTTGCGTTGATAACAAAGTACATTCAATATGGATATATTAAGAAATGAAAAAATTACATACACCCTCAACAAGGTAAGTGGACTATAATTTAGGACGGACAGATACGAAAAATCAATCTATATAAATGGGACGGATGAAGTATTTGAATCCCGGCCTATTAATTGATTAAGGTGCTGTATTACAAAACTTTTGCTATTTTTAGCAAATTTTGATAGCAATTGATAAAATGTGTAGTTGAAAAATTGATAAAAATTGTGGGTCTTGTATTAAATATGTAGTTGAAATTAATTGTTGACTTTGAACTCAATTTGTAAACTATCCCAAACAATGGCTAAACTTAATCGAAATTGTCTTAAAAATTAGTGATATTAATTATATACATCTATATGTTGTAAAATTATAGGATAATTATGGATGATTATTTAGTTTTATCAGGATACTTAGATAAGTCTTACTTAGATCTACAATTCTGTATCTAAATCAGTTTGTAACTCTCTTCAAAATCCTATAAATATGGGTCTATAGTTATAATAAAATTACACAATTTATTTTTCTCTCTTATATTTTTCTATATTCTCCATTTAATTTCATAACACGTTATCAGCATGATTCTTTAACTTTCTTTTCTAGATCATAGTATAAATCAAATAAGTTGAATAACGAGATCTTACTCTCTACGAACGAATTAGAGATGAGGTTTCGATGTTCCAAAAGAAAGAAAAGATTTTAACTCTATTAAGACCAGGCTTATAATTTATGGTGTGTAATTCCTTTTCTTTTTAAATCAGCCAATCGGATGTTTTTTCTGTGTATGCCCGTATCTACGTATGTACTTCAATTGATTTGCTCATTTAACAAATGGTTCTAATTCATTCATATTAGAAATTGATCTTGGCAAAAATAATCATTCTCTTTAAAAATATACGTGCTCATTTAACTTCTGGACCAGTGGCTTTCTTTAAAAATTAAATATGATTCAATTATGATGATAGCTCTCAGATTGTATAATATTTTCCTAACTTTCTTGTCTATGAGGATTTTAATTTCTTTGTTGATTAATATAGAATGGTAAATTTATTTGTAATATCACAATATTCGAAAAGAATATTACATTCTAGATTTTCTTTTTTAAAAACAAAATCACCACTTAAGATATTTTGTTGCTTCGAAAGAAGCACAAATTTACATTATAATAATATTTCAGTAGAATGTTAATTACTTCCAAAGAGTCTAATTTTATAAAATTTTATATTCTATAAGAATATTATAATATTACTTTTGAAGAGCAAATCTTAACTTCAGAATAAAATTTAACATTTTGGAATAATTTTTTTTTGCTCCAGAAGATGCATAACATTATATTAATATTGTGGTAAAATATTACTTGTTCCCAAAAAACGTAATTTATTAGATTTAATTTTAAACTATTTGTTTCTGAAGAACAAATTTTTATAAAGTTTAATATTTTAAAATAATTTGTTGTTGCTCATGAAGAAACACAACGTCATATTAATATTCTGACTGAATATTACTTGCTCCCGAATAGCGTAATTTATAGTTTTTTTTTTATTTTTTCATCAATGCTGGCCAGTCGAAGTTTTTTAATCTTGATGGACAAACCTTCGATTTGCCTCTAGAGCTATTTGAGAGTTATCCAACTTAAGTTATGAGTACGAATGGTTTCTTTTTCTTTTTCATTTTCAGGAATGAAGAAGAACAAAAAGACTAGTTCAAATTCTTTCAGAAGCGAATGCTTTAGAATATTCCATTCTTGTAGCAGCCACCGCTTCGGATCCTGCTCTTCTTTAATATTAAGCTATTGTTTATAAAGAGCAAATCTTTATACCGCTTAATATTTTAAAATAATTTGTTGTCACTCATGAAGAAACATAATGTTATATTAATATTTTAAGAGAATATCACCTGCTCCCAAAAAGCATAATTGTATAAGATTTAACATTTATTATATTTTTACTCATGACGAGTAAATTCTTACATAATTTAATATTTCTAAATAATAATATGGGTGACAAATGGGCCGAACGGCTCGTGGGCTCGCCGTCTCGTACCATCAAAGCTCAGCTCATAATGGCCTAGACGAGCCTAAAAAAGAGAGGGTCAAGCCTGTTCGACTTGACAAAAATACGAGCCGACTCGTGGCTCGTGCCCAACGGTCACAGTTATGACCGTTGAGTAGTTGCACGTCGTTTTTTAAATTTTTTTTTTTAAATTCAGATTGTTTTTCTATAAATACTCAATTCTAAACTCATTTTTCACACTTCAATCTCTCAATCTATTATATACTCAATTCAACAACAATTCTCAAATTTCATTCTCTTAATATTAATTTATAATTAGTATCTTAAATCTCATTATCTAGATATTAGTCTATACTTTTAAGTTTTAAGTTTTTTACTTCTTCTTAATCTCTACATTTCTAATATATCTTCATCTTCTATTATTTTCTTTATTATTTTATTCTAAATGGCCTACAATCGAAGTGATGATGATTTCAGTGGTCTTAATAACATTCCCAACTCCAAATGATATTGTTGATAAGTTTGGAGGTAGCATTGATCCAATTGAATCGAATGACATTCAAGAAGATGTCGACACACATACAACCATCGGTTCTAATAATAAACGAAAAGCCACCAAATAAAAGGCTAGTGCTGGCAGCATGTAGAGTTGGTGCCGACTGGTAAACTAATAGACGGAGTCTCTGAGCACAAAGCATAGTGTAAACACTTTAAAGAGAAGTTAGCCTAGCAAAAGGGATTAGGTACAACCCATCTAAACAGACACTTCAAAAAATGTCAAATCAAACACGGAGGTTTGGAATCAAATCAGGCACAAATCTAATTTGGATCTCCCGAATTCAGCTCCAGTAATAATCTCAATCTAAACAATTGGGTCTATTTACAAGATAACATGCATCGCGAAGGACTGTCGGAATTGGTGGCAAATGTCGAGTTTCCACTTAGCTTGGTGGAAAATTCTCATTTCACGAACTTCATCCAAAAATATTTCCAACCAAGGTACGTTTCTATTTCTAAAAATACTCTTCATAAATACACTATTATTTTGTTTAATAAAAAGAAAAACCCTATTATAAATTATATTAATAATTATAAGGGTTTTTTTTCTTTTTCTTCAAACTTACAGACATGTAATAAATAAAAAGGATACAAGGCTGCAACTGCACTATATTGATAGTAATTGGATAATGTATAAAAGTAATAGTGTTTACTCAAATTGACTATCCTCATAATCGAGTTAATATTTTTCAAGTTTTATTGAGAGTGTTGCGTAAATTTAATTGTGATACGAAGATTCGTAGTTTTATATTTGACAATGCAGGCCCAATAATATAGTAATTGAAAAATTAATTCAACATTTTAATCCAGAATTTGATGGTATTTTATTTCACATTTGTTATGTATGTCATGTGTTTAATTTAATTGTAAAAGATGGATTAAAATTTATAGAAGAACAATTAGAAAAAAAATTAGATATGCTATTAATTTTATTATGGTCTCACAAGCAATAATTTTTTTTTTTTTTTGCTCTATGTATTGAAAATGGGCTGCAAGAAAAATATTTTTGCACTGATGTTGGCCGTAGGTGGAATTCAACATATTTCATACTTGAATCTTGTGAAGGTTACGAAGATTGCATTACTGCATATTATAATGACTGACACTCACACGGCCCACATATGATTTACAAACATATGACTGGAAAATATGTGCTCATATTAGAAAATTTTTAAAAGTTTTTTCGACGCAACAAATGCATGTTCAGGTGTAAATTATCCTACTACTCAACTAGTTTTAAATCATTTCTATTATATTGCTAACAATTTTATTAGGTATAAGGATTTTGCTCTTTTTTTTATAATATTATACATTTCATGGAAGCTAAATTTAGAAAATATTGGGAATAGTTAGTTTGCCTATGTTATTTCTATTAATATGTATTATAGATCCTAGACTTAACTTAGAGGGTAAAAAAGTAACAATAATGATAAATTCACAAAAATTAACTTATGGGAATCCACTAACGTGTGGTAATTTAGAACAAATTTTATGTCAAATGTATGAGGTCTATGTTAAAAAGGCCGGTAGAATGGTCATACAACTCCCTGTTCGAACATATACTTCGTCATCGACTGATGGCATTAGCTTATGGAGTTACGTTAGTTCACATTGGAGTGGTCCACATGCTAGTGGTAGTAGTTCTTCTTCTGCTTCTTCCATTTCCCGTTCTAGTGATACACCTATAGATTTAGTTAGGAATTTCGCGCACGACATACTTAGTATTTTAGATGAAGAAGAGAGAATTTTTTTTATATACTACGATGGTGGAGACAACATCAATGTCAATATTCAATTCTTTAAAAAATAGCACGTGATCTATTAACACCTTCGGTATCAGCTGTAGCATCAGAGTCTACTTTTAGTACAGGTGGCAATGTTCTGTCTGATTTCAGGTCAAGATTAAAAGTCAACATATTAGAAAGCTTACTGTGTCTGAATGATTGTGATGACACCGAACTTCGAATCCAAGACAAAGTGGACAGAATAAGGTCTGAAGAACTTGAAGATTTGAATATGGAATACTTAAATTTGTAGTAAGTATTATTTGCGTACGTATTTGATATTTTATTTGTCTTAGTTAAACAAAAAAGTGTACACGTAACAACTTGTTCGTGTACAATTTTAACACCACCTACGTTTAAAGTAGTCGGTCCCAAAAAAAGTAGGACGGTTTTCAATTTTGAATTTTTAACATAAAACATTTTTGAAACTTTCTTTCTTTTTTTATTTTAAAATTATCAAAAAAAAAAATCGAGCCGAGCTAGTGGGCAGCTCGGATCAGCTCGTTCGGCCCACGAGCTCATGGGCTGAACCGAGCCCACATTTTTAGGACGAGCCGAGCTCTTTTTCAATGGGCCAATCCAACTCGGCTCGACCCATTGCTGCCCCTATGTTGTTGCTCTCTAAATAACAAAACATTAAATTAATATTTTAGAAGAATATTATTTGCTCCTGAAAAGTATGACGTTATAATTATAATAATTCAGAAGAATATTAAATAGTAGTCTAAATAATATTTTATTGTGCTCTAGAAAAAGCACGTGTCTCGAAGAATACTATATCACATAATTGAATGAAAAAAAAATGTGACATATATGCGTAATTTATGAACTAATGATTATTCCCGAAGGAAAATATACAACCCATGTCATTTGGATATTGATTATTGTGATTCATTGATCTGTCGCTAAACTATTTAATAGTTCATTAAAGTATTGATTTATATTTAACTCCTTTTAGTTAGAAACTTATTTTTTAAAATATCTATTACGTCGTATTTATAGATTCATAATGAAGTGTCATGATATTTGTTTAGCTGATAGTGCAACTATTCATTCAATTCTTCAAGGCAAAGTATTTTATGAACTTAACATTATCAGAAAATAATGTTAATACGATATCCAGTACATCGAATATCGTTAAAGGCTTCGGAAGAGCTAGTATTATTTTACCAAATAATACAAAATTGCATATAAACGATGCACTTTATTCTATCAAATCCAGAAGAAATTTGTTTAGTTTTAAAGATATCCATTACAATAGATACCACATTGAGATGATACAAGAAAATAATAATGAATATCTTTGCATAACTTCTTTTGTATCTGGCCAGAAACAGATAAAAAAAACTCACGGAACTCTCATCTGGCATGTATTATACATTCATAAAAATAATTAAATCAAACAATGTCACGAAATTGAAGTTCATTGAACAAAAAAGCTTTATACTTTGACATGATTGACTTGTACACTCAAGAACAATAATGATGCGCCGAATAATTAATAACTCACATGGACATCATCTAAAGAACTAGAAAATTCTTTTACCTAATGATTATCCATGTACTGCTTGTTCATAAGGCAAGTTAATCATTATACCTTCTACTATGAAGGTTCATATTGAATCTCCAACTTTCTTAGAAAGAATTCATGGAGATATATGTGGGCTGATACACCCACCATGTGGACTATTTTGTTATTTTATGGTATTAGTTGATTCTTCTACTAGATGGACACATGTCTGCTTACTTTCTATTAGAAATACATCTTTTGCTAAACTACTTGATCAAATCATACAATTATGAGCTCAACTTCCTCATTACTCAATCAATACAATACGTCTTGATAATGCTGGTGAGTTTGGATCACAAGCGTTCGATGATTATTGTATGTCAATTGAGATTGTCATCGACCATTTCGTTGTCCATGTCCATAAACAAAAAAGTTTAGCAAAGTCGTTTATCAAACATCTTCAATTGATTGCTAGACCATTACTTATGAAAACAAAACTCTCAACTTCTATTTGGGGTCATGCTATATTATATGGTGCATCATTTGTTCATATAAGACCAACTGCTTATCATGAATACTTACTTTTACAACTTGCATTTGGCCACAAATCCAAAATTTTTCATCTACGAGTTTTTAGTTGTGCTGTCCAAGTCCCAATTTCACCCTCACAATGTACCAAAATGGGTCTCCAACTAAGACTTGGAATTTATGTTGGTTTTGATTCACCTTCTATTATTAGGTACCTTGAACCTTTAATGGGTGATTTGTTTATTGCACATTTTGTAGATTGTCATTTTGATGAAAAAACTTTCTCAAATTTGGGAGTGGAAAAATTATATTCTAGAAAATAAGGTAAAATATATTGCAATGAAACAAATCTATCTCATTTTGATTCATGCAAAAATCAATGTAAGCAAGAGGTTGAGAAAATCATTCACTTGCAAAGAGTTGCAAGCCAATTACCTGATGTATTCATTGATACAAGGAAAGTGGCAAAGTCATATATACCAGTAGAAAATACTTCTGCAAAAATTGATGGTCATGTAAGAGCGTGGTCGACCAGTTGGTGCCAAAGACGGTGCCAAATACTCTGTACCTCGAAGAAAAATGTATAAGATAAAAATCAACTAAATTTTTTTAATGAAATAGTGGTAGAAAAGATTGATCAATCAAATACTGTAATTCATGCCGAACCACAAGTGTCAAAAGTAATGAGATTTCAATAAATTACTCCCTCCGTCCCACAAAGATAAACCCACTTTTTTTTTCACATAGATTAAGAAAACTCATTTAATGTAATTGAAATTATAAAACTTTTACACAATTTTCCTATTATACCCCTATTTAAGTTAAATAGAAATAAAAAAAATAGATATATATATATATATATATATATATATATATATATATATATATATATATATATATATATATATATATATATATATATATATATAGAGAGAGAGAGAGAGAGAGAGAGAGAGAGAGAGAGAGAGAGAGAGAGAGAGTGTGTGTGTTACACGAAAAAAAAAAACATAAATGAAGGTTTAGAGAGAGAAAGTTATATAGATAGAGAGAGAATTACGTTGGGAAAAAGAAAAAAATAAATGAAAGTTTAGAGAGAGTGATATTTTGATTGATAACAATGTAAATTAAATAAGGGTATATTAGGAAAAATAAAATTTTAATATATCTTGTATAAAGTAAGTAGCCTATAATTTGAGACAGATAAATAAGGAAAACGGGTCTATCTTTGTGGGACAGAGGGAATATTTGTTATCTCAAAAATTATAGAGACAAAATAATATTGTCATGGAAAATATTTTTGCCTGTAATGTGGCACTTGATATCATGAAAAATGAGGATCCTGAATCACAATATAATAAAGATTGTCAAAATAGAAATAATTGGCCAAAATAGAAAAAAGCCATACAGGTGGAGTTGAATTTTTTAGAAAAACGTGAAGTATTTGGATCTGTAGTTCGAACTCCTAAAAATATAATTTTCGTAGGATACAAATGGGTCTTTGTAAAAAAAATGAATGAAAACAGTGAAATTACAAGATTGAAAGCCTGAATGTTACCCAAGACTTCTCACAAAGACCTGAGATTTATTATGAGGAAACATATTCTCCCGTAATGAACACCATCACATTTAGATTTTTAATAAATTTGAATGTGTCACAAATGCTGGATATGCGCCTTATGGATTTAGTAACTGCATATCTGTATGGTTAATTTTATAGTGATATATACATGAACTTCCCTGAAGGATTTAGAGTGCCTGAAGCAAATGATTCGTTCTTCATAACTATGTTCTCAATTAAATTGCAAAGATCATTATGGATTAAAACAATATATTTGTTGAAAGAAAGTTATAAAAATGACGATGTATGCCCATGTGTTTTCAAAAAGAAAACATATATTGGATTCATTATTATGGTAGTTTACGTTGATGATTTAAATTTTATAGGAACTCCTAAAGAGCTAAACAAAACTGTTGATTATTTGAAAAATGAATTTGAGATGAAAAATTTGGGAAAAACAAAATTTTGTATTGGATTGCAAATTGAACATTTGTCAAAAGGATTATTTATTCATCAATATTCTTATACATAAAAAGTCTTTAATCAATTTTATATGGATAGAGCACACTTATTGACTTCGTCTATGGTTGTTCGATCACTTGATGTAAAAAAAGAACCATTTCGCCCACTTGAAGATGGGGAAAAAACTTTTGGACCTGAAATACAATACTTAAGTGTAATTGGTGCATTAACATATCTTATAAATTACACTCGATCGGATATAGTTTTTTCTGTAAATCTCCTTGCAAGATATAACTATGCACCTACTCAAAGACATTGAAATGGTGTTAAACACATTCTTCGTTACATAAAAGGTACTATTGACTTGGGATTATTTTAATCACAAAAATTAAGATCTTCTTTAGTAGGATATGCAGATGTAGGTTATCTCTCCGATCTACATAAAGCTAAATCAAAAACAGGATATGTGTATACATGTAGATGAACAGTTATATCATAGAGATCTATGAAACAAATCTTGACAGCAACATCTTTAAATCATTCTGAAATTTTAACAATCTACCAAGCAAGTTGAGAATATGCATGGTTGATGAACGCAACACTTCATATCTAAGCATCATACGAATTAGTTTCAACAAAGAATAGTCCATCAATATTGTATGAAGACAATGCAGCTTGAATTGCACAACTCAAAGGAGGCTACATTAATGGGGACATGACAAAGTATTTTTCTCCAAAATTCTTCTATACACACGAGTTTTAGAAGAATGGTGACATCGATGTTCAATAAATTAGCTCAAGTAACAATTTGGCTGACTTATTCACAAAAGCATTGCCGACATCCACATTTAAGAAATTGGTGCATAAAATTGGGATGCATCGACTCAAAGATCTTCAGTGATTAATATCAAGGAGTGTAGATGTACTCTTTTTTTTTAGTCTAGGTTTTGTCCTATTAGATTTTCGTGGCAATGTTTTAATAAGGGAGCATTTTCTTAATACTCTAAAACTTTAACAATTAACTGTACTTTTTTTTTCGTTCATTTGATATTTTGTCCCAGTGAGTTTTTGTCAAACAAAATTTTTAACGAGACAATTATTGTAGAAATAATTATCAAAGGGAGAGTGTTGTAAAATTATGGGATAATTATTGATGATTATTTAATCTTAATAGGATACTTAGATAAGTCCTACTTGATCTACAATTATGTATTTAAATCAGTTTTAACTCTCTTCGAAACCCTATAAATATGAGCCCATAGTTATAATAAAATTCCATAATTCATTTTTTTTCTTATATTTTATCCATTCTCCCTTTAATTTCATAACACTATAATAATTTGTTCCAATGATTAATTAAACAAGATTCGTGCTTTTTAAAATTTTGTTTAACATTTTGATAAAAAATTGAAGTTAAAATTAACAATTAATTTAAGATAATTTGTACTTTTGGTCCCCAACTTTTACAATTTGTTACTAATCTACCATCAACTAATTTTTATAGCAATAGACATCTACTGCCTTTCATTTAATTACAAATTACACCACCATTTTCAGATTTTGATAGATTTGCCATCCGTTTTAAATAAACAAAAATAAAAAAGCTAAAAACAACAAAAATAAATAAAATAAATAAAAGAAAATTACAAATGAAGTCCCATGACTTTTAAAAAGTACAAAATAACTTCTTCATCCAAACCACAACCTCTACATGGAGAGTAGTGACTGAGCAGTAATTGTGTAGCCTATGATTGCTGCCCATCATGCTGAAACTCATCAAATATTTTTTTATCATCCCAGATTTTGAGTCTTTCAATGTTGGATGCCATCGGTAGGCTGGCAACTACGTGAACCTCCCGAAGCATCTCCACGTTGCCGTCGCCGATCATGTAGCAGCTCTTGAAGAAGTGCTTGTAGTCCTGTGCATTGTCGAAGCGGCGGACGATAGACCACACGGTTGCGATTAGTGTATCAATAGCCTATACAATCAATGAACATTACTGGTTGGGAGGCACTACATGTGTGCGGTGGTGTAACACGTTATCTGGACTATCAAAAGTAGACGATTGTAAGTACTCTTAAATAAATTTCTACTTCATTGTGTGTTGATTTGATTGCTTTAGGTGAAAACTCAAGTTCGGATGGAATTGGAGAAAAACAAAGCAAAATAGAAGAAAAATAATTGAAAGTGCACGAAGACTTGGGAATGGGGACCAACTTGTAAACATCCAAAAGATAAAGGACTTATCGTGTAAATAATCAGAGACTTAACCACAATTCGTGACCAAAATTTTAGTTTTCTTATTTTAGTCAAATTCTAGTTTGGTAATTCTTGGGGGACAAGATTTCTACATTATATTAGGATTTTGAGACATATAAATAAGGAGCAGATTCCATATACCATATTCAAGAATCGAAAGAGAGAAAATTGAGAGCAAAAATGAGAAAAAGAGGAAGAACGACCAAGATCTTGAAGATTGGAACGTGAACACAAATAATTCTTGGTGCAAGATATTCAACTCCTTTTCATATTTTATTCAAGATTCGGTTATGTATTCCAAACTTTTCATGTTTTATTTCTTCCGAATTATGAGTAGCTAGATCTTAATTTTGGATGAACGATTTTAAATTCTTTAATTTAAATTCTCAAGTTATGCTTATAAATTTAATTACGTATTGATTTTACTTCTTCTCTTAATGCTTGAAATAATCGGTCATTATTTGTCAATGAATTGTGGATCGTAACAAACCGATAGGTAAGTTATTAATGTAGACCACATAGTAAAATCGAACAATTAGATAAAATGTAGAGATACACTTTTATTATTGTTGCAGTCTTGAATTGAATTCTTAGGAGATTTAATGCATCTAATTAAGGACTATTCTGACTTCATAAGTTGACTTAATTAGATATGACTGATTTGAACTTGAGAGAGGAAAAATAGGTTAAATTCGTGAATTCGACCGAATACAACATTACGAATAAATCTTGAGAGGAGAAATTAGAGATGACATCTTTGGTGAACTTGTGAATCCAAATCCTTTAATAATTATACTTGATAAAATCTTGACTTTTGCATTCACATAATCTATTACATTGTTGTTCTAAAATTTATAATTATAGTTTGAATATTCAAATCAAGTTAATTCAACGAGTTTTAAATAAATTAGGATTGAGATTAATTGAACTAGTATCTAAATATGATAGTCTTCGTGGGAACGATAATCCGAACTCAATATGTCTACTTTATTACTTGTTTGCGATATTTTGCATTTATAATTATATAATTTTCACAACACGGTGTAATCAGTGGAGACGGTGGCCGTATGAGTGATTGGATTGATTCTATGAAGCTGAAGAGAAGAAGGCATTTCAATGTTTCACTATTCTTGGATATGCTCTAATGGGAAAGAATTTTGAATTGGTGGTGGCGGTGGCGGTGGTTGTTGTGGTTGTGGTGTGGTGGCGATAGTGTAGAGGTTGTGGCTATGATATGATGAGTTGTGGTGGGTGGAGGAAAAAGTTACTTCATACTTTTTAAAATTATGGAACTTCATTTACATTTTTTTTATTTTTTTTGTTTTTAGCTTTTTTTATTTTTATTTATTTAAATAAGAGGACAAATTCGTCGAAATCTTTTAATATAGACGTGATTTACAATTAAATGAAAGGTTGAAGATGTTTGATGCTATACAAATTGATTGATGGTAAATTAGTAACAAATTGTAAAAATTAGGGATCAAAAGTGCAAATTTTTCTTAATTTTAAGTAAATATTTTATGAGATTACAATTTTTATCAAAATTTATAAAAAATTTAATTTTCTACAAAATCAAACTAACACTTGGTGAAACTACGAGTTCTCATTTCCCAAATGATTGATGTTAATTTAAATATTGTGATGTATATGAAAACTGATTTTGAACTAATGAATTGTTTAAGAAAAAAGAAAAAAAAAAAGAAGAAGAAGAAGAGATATTATAAGGCACGGCTCTCTTTCAGCCGTCCGGACATTTTCGAACAACACATCTTTATCTAGTTGACAATACTTAAGGGACAAAAAAACTCAATTCCATAAGATGGGACCCTATTAGAACTGCTTTGAAATTAACGTCGACTTAGTTAAAGATCCAATTTTAAATATAATATTATAGCAGATAAAGATATTTGTCACTATTTGATCAAGAAAATTAATTTGATTTGCGTAAAATGTAATTTATAACGTGTTTGGTGTAGTTATAAACTAGTTTATTTGATTAAAAAATTTGCTTTCGTAACATGACATTTTTTACTATTAAATATATGCTTACTTTTATTTTATACGTCATTCGTCTTATAAATATATGCTTATTTTTATTTTCATACTAAGAAAATTTAGTTATTATAGTTAGAACATTAAATTTTACTTACGTTTTTTTTACTTACGTTTTTTTTATAGATCATTATATTAATATGATGATAGTTCATATTTGTTGATAACAAGGCACACTAAATAAGAGCATATTAGAAAAGGACGAATTAACTATATTATCGATAAAGAATGTCAAATTTATCTCTCAATTAGACGTGTTAGTATATTAGCTAATTGCATTTATTATTATAACTAGTTTGCTAATTTTTTAGTTAGCACTTTAACTCGTTGGTGTATCATTTTTTTCTTCTTGAGAATGACAAATAAAAAAATTGAACAGCTAAATTTTAATTATTTCAATATGATAGTTAAACACTAGCTAAACTTAACATGTAGATGTATCAATTAACAATTACTTTATTGTCTATGCGACATGGTGTAACTAACTAAAATTAAAACATTCAATGTAGATGTTCTTAGCTAACAAATGTAATGAATCACGTAACTATGAAACATGTTCGATATTTTGAATATTGAACATGCAAGAGAGCGCACTTAACACAAAATGCAAATACGTAAATTTTTCTCTTTAACAATTTAATATTTTAATCGAAAGAATAATGCTATTCATAGTCACTTAATACCGTTAGTCATTTTACGTGATAATACTCAATTAGAAGAATTATTTACTTAAATTGAGTAATTATATTTATAGTCATTAATTATAAACAATTATTCAATTAAATAATACCACATATGATGACTATCAATAGTGAACGACTATAAATACTATTACTCTAAACAAAATAGTTCAACTACACCATGAGTCACGAAAATTGGAAAAAGGACTACTCTTCTAGAAAATATAAATATTCAATTTTGTCTTTAAGTAGATTACCAGCTAAAAGCACAATCTATTAAAGCATCTTTTCTTGATCTTATCTTTGGAGGACCACCGGACACGTGTCCGGTGGCCATTGGATGAGTAGATCATTCCTACTTATCTTTAATCCTGTGTGGTTTATAAGTGTGTGTGTGTGTTTGTCTGCCCTTGAAATCTCCAAAGCAAAAGAGCAAATAACAATGAATATTGAAATCATTTCCAAAGAAAAAATTAAACCATCTTCATCAACGCCAAATCACCTTAGAAATTTCAGGCTTTGCCTTTTAGATCAGCTTATTCCTGCTCCTTATGCTCCCATTCTCCTCTTCTATCCAAATTCTGATTCTTCTACAAATTCTCAAGTCCTCAAAAGGCTTCTTGTTCTTAAAAAATCACTATCAGAAATCTTAGCCCGATTTTATCCGCTTGCTGGTACAATCAAAGATGATATCTCTATTGATTGTGATGATCAAGGAGCATACTATATCACAGCAAGGATCAAATCCCATCTCTTCGAATTTCTTGAACACCCTGAAATTTGTTTGATCAATCGGTTTCTTCCCCTGGAAGGGACTAGTGTGACTAATATCCAAATCAACGTGTTCGAATGTGGTGGAATCGCCATTGGCATTTGCATTTCACATAAAATTCTTGATGGAACTGCACTAAGCATGTTCCTTAAAGGTTGGGCCGATGCAGCTTTTGCTTCGTCCAAAGAAGTTGTGTATCCCGATTTTTCAGCATCTTCCCTCTTCCCTGCCAATGATTTAAGGCTTAAAAATGATTCAATGGCCATGTGGGGGGCATTGTTCAAGAAAGGCCAGTTCATTACAAAGAGATTTGTATTTGATGGTTTGGCTATAGCAAAACTCAAAGAAATGGCACTTTCCAGCTCATTAGGGAGGCACCCTACTCGAGTTGAGACGATTTCTGCATTCATATGGAAATGTACAATGGCTGCATCAGAACAAAAACATGGTTCCAAGAAGCCTTCTTTGATCACACACATCGTAAACCTGCGAAAACGAGCAGCCCCAAAATTTTCAGAACATTCTCTTGGAAACCTGATTTGGATGGCAAGTGCAAAATGCAGCAGTGTCAATAATAAAGAAACCATTCAACTCCCCGGATTGGTGCATCAATTAACGAAATCCATATCGAAAATCGATGCTGATTATGTGAAGAAACTAAGGAGCGAAGAAGCTCCCCTCATGATGTATAAGCATTTCAAAGAGATTGGAGAATTTGTCTCCAATGGATCAGCAGATTGTTTTGGTTTCACCAGTTGGTGCAAATTAGGGTTCTATGATGCTGATTTTGGGTGGGGAAAGCCTGTTTGGGTTAGCAGTATGGATTCAAGCATCCCCTTTTTCATGAATCTAATCATTCTTATGGACACAAGATGCGGTACTGGAATAGAAGCCTGGATTACATTGGATGAACAAGAAATGAGTATATTACAAAATAATCAAGAATTCCAGGCATTTACTTCATTGAATCCCAGCCCTTTAAACTTTGGACATGCAGCCATGAAGTTTTCAATATGATGGAAGTTATTTGATCAATGAGTTGTGCATGTTTGTATACGCACAACACTTTAAAATATAACGAATAAGAATCAAACTTATTTTGTCACCTTTAATTTCATTTAGTCTTTGTTTGATTTTGCTTAAAACGTGGATGAAAAATTGAGTCAAAGTCAATAGTTAATTTTATGTACCCATTTTATAACACTCATAACTTTTACTAATTTTTTAAACACGCATTTCATTAACTTTTATCAAAATCTGCTTAAAAATTGAATTTAAGGACACTAAACTGACACTATCGTCTATGCAAAAAGTCAAAATATAAGAAAAATACAAATTTGAAAAACTTTTGAGGATCAAGCCTTGACTTGTCTCCATGAAAGACTCTTGATTTGGATGGTTGTGGAGGTTTATATTTTCTTATTTAAGTTTATAATTAGTTAGTCAAACATTATTTTTATTAATATTTTTTATAAAATTTATAATTTTTATCTATTTTTTATTTACAATGTTGAGAAAGATTGGCTACTTATATCCTACACAAATGCCAAACACACACTAACTGTCTAAGGACCCTCAATTCTATCAAGATAACTTGTGAAAGTCTTGTCAAAGTCTACTGGATAATATATAAACCACACTTGTCCACGTTTTTCGCCTTATCACGAGTTTTGAAGAGTCTTTAATTAAATCTAATCAAGACTAATATCTTACCATTATCACAGAAAATCTCGTAGTCAAATATTGACCGATACACTACAAGAAAAAGGGAACTACAGGGGTGACGACACCAACCAAATTCGTCTCTATATATAACATTTATAGGAATGACAAGTTAATTGTGATAGTTATATCAAGGACAAAAGTCGTCTCAACACACAGTAGTCGTCCCTATAGAGTACAGACCTATAGAGACAATACGGAATATCGTCTCTACAAAAATAAAGTCGACTAATATCGTCTTTATAGCCTAAAAAATTCGTCCTCGTAGGTCATAGGAAATGGTGCCATTTTTTCCCGCTTTGTTATCGTCCTAATAGCATTAAAATTCGTTCTTACAGGTCAGTATCTATAGGGACGATTTGTTTTTCGTCTCATTAGATTACAGACCAATAGAGACGACATAAAATGTCGTCCCTACAGAATCCGAAAAAATTGAAATTCGCGCTTTTATTGTTCAACTTCCTGTTAGGTCTTATTTCATTTAATCTTTCTGTACTGGAGTATTTGCAGGATAAGAAAATTTCCTGGACAAATTGAACCAACATTGAGTGCTGAGGTGGAGTTAATTTCCACAATTACACAGAAGAAGTCTTGGACTCGCCCACCAATCTAGATGGAATTTCAGGTGCTTAATCATTTTATTTGCTAGTACATCTGAATGGTTTAATTCCACATAATTGCCCCATCTTCAAAGGAAAAAATATCACGCAAAAAGCAAAATTGGATATAAAAGATCGTTCACTTGGTTTTGTGACGTATAATTTTGGTTTAGCCCTTTTGTGTATTAATTATACATCAAGAAAGAGTTTTGGAAGATGGTGGATTATGGTGGGATTTGCTTCCTAGTGTTTTTTCCGTGAGGATGGAGGGTAGAATATGACTCCTTATTTGAAGATTCAATATGATGCCAAGCGTCACTTGAGATATATTTTATAGCATAATCTTTTTCTTATTTGTTGTACTTACAAACGACCCATTTTTGGAGCAGGTTCCTATGTTCACAGCATCTGGATTGCGTGTTCGTTTCCTCAAGGTATTTACTTCATGTGACACGGAGAAGATTATTTGATACTTGCATACAATATGAATGCAACTTCACTTACCGTCTGCAGGTATGGGAAAAGAGTGGGTACAACACGGTTGAGTGGGTTCGCTACATTACAAAAGCTGGTTCATATGAGGTCAGATGCTAGGATTAATGGAGTAGCAGCTATTGAAGGGAGGATAATATCAGTTCATTTTTCCTCCAAACTCAAAGCAGCTCCCGTTCCATATCCCGTGTCATTTGAGGTAAATGTTATTCACAAGAGAATCATAAAAATATAATTTTGATTTCAAATTTGTGTTGTGATTCTTTAGTAGCACTGTAAGAAAGAGCATTTGATTAAACATTATGGTCTGCTACAATATGCCAGTGGACTTGTGGGTTTGATATAACAAATTGTTGAGTGAAAATTTATGTAATTTGTCTGGCCTGCATCAAGCTCTCTTGACTCTTTATTCCGTACTCTTCACCTTCTTTTCTTGTGCTTCTTATGTTAAAGATCAAAATGGCATTTTGCTGCCCAAGGCAGCAGATCTTTTGAAATTAGTTACACTGTTATGCTGCCATTTTTCTTTATTTATAAACAAGAAAGTGAGAATAGTCATGTGATTCCGTAATAAGTTTCTGGGGAAAAAAATATTAAGATGATTGTGGAATCTTTTATTTGTAAAATGTTATGTATGTGTGTTCATAAGCCATTAAAATTAACTTGGCTGTAGGTTTCTTGTGTTGAACACAATTGATTTTATATAATTCATTTTGGATCTTTATCTTAATATTTGGTATTCATTTTTTCTTTTCAGATCCCTGTTATACTCAATGCCATTGGTGAGATTCTTGTTGGTCTGGTGACAACTTATGCTGGTGGTGTTCGTAAGATAAGTCTAAATATGGACTGATGAATAGCATTTTGTAGTTGCGGATACACTTTTTTTTTTTTAGTTGCGGATACTTTTGTTTTTGTATATTATGGTTATTTTGTGTTGAAAGTTTTTGTTTTTGTATATGGTTTTTTAGGTTGTTTTGATACAATTTATTTTTGTGCACAAATATGATAATATAATTAATATTATTTAAGTTTTTTTAAACATTTTTTTGTTTTGGTACACTTTTATTTAATATTTCTATTAAGTCATTATTATTAAATAATTTTAATTAGTATTCAAAGTGTAATAATTACTAGAATCAATAAATTTAAAAAAAATTAATTAAGACGACAAAAATCGTCCCTATAGATATTTGTTCTATTGGGACGACTATTATTGTCCCAGTAGTTGTTCTATTGGGACGACTATTATCGTCTCAATAGGTGAAACTATTGGGACGACGAATTCGTCCCAATAGTTTTTTCGAGACCAAATACGTGCCAATATTCAAATTGGAAGTGGGACATAAAGAGACGACAAATGTCGTCTCTATAGATTCAACATATATTGGGACGACAGTTTGTCGTCTCAACAGATTTTTTGAAACGAATATTTGGATGAAAGTAAAAGACGAAAATAAGGGCTATAGGGACGATAATGTTGTTCCTATAAATCATGAATATATTTGGACGACTATTGTCGTCTCTGTTGACTTACTAGGACGGGCTTATTGGGACGATCTTTAGTAACGATTATGTCGTCCCTTTAGCCCTTTAGCTCTTTAGCGACGACAATGCTATCTATAGGGACGACAAAAGTCGTCCCTATAACTCTCTTTTCTTGTAGTGATATTATTGGTCTTCAATTTTTTAAAAACGTAATAGATATACTACTAACTTTTAGAAATAGTACCAGATATTCTCCAATGTTTGAAAAAATAAGTATGGTAGGTCCCTGATAACAGAATTTGTCCATTTTAACTATTAAGGTCAAATAAAAAGACAAAACTTTCCTATTCCTTAAATAAGCAAAAAACAAAAAGACGAAAAAAAAAGAGAAATAAAAATATAACCAATTATATACTTAAAAAATAAAGAATAACAAATAAGTCATCTTCTTCATTCTTCCTCAACTACCAAAAACAACCTAATTTCATAAAGAATTAGACATTTCTCAAACATTCTTCATCATTCAATCATCCATTCACTTTCCATTTTTACAAAGAAACCAAGCCTAGGTTGTTTATTTTTCGTTTCCCGTTTTGTTCACCTAATTTCACTGTCTCACAAGGTAACTTTTCTTTAATTTTTTGATGTAATTTTTTTTTGTTTCATTTTTTGTTCTGATTTTGATGCGAACCCACGAAGATTGAGTCTCAGAACTCACAACAAAGATTGATAATGAACTCTAAAAAAGCTAAAATCAAGCTGCAAGACCTTAACCCGATGATTACATAAATCAAATAACCAAGTTAGAATGAACGTCACAAAGATTTGTAAAGTCTTTGATAAATTCGATTAGTTCAATTAAGAACAAAGAAGAAAAGTGAATCTCACTTTAATGTAAACTCTCAATAAATCAATTGTATTTTGTTTACAATGAGAAGTGTTTATATATGCAAATATCAATCAAAACCTAGTCTAATTTGGAAAAATAACTAAAAACTTAACAAAATAAAGTTCTAAATGGAAAAGGAAACAAAATCCCGAAAATTCTCGAATTTCTATAATTTGGCCTAGATGATCGCACAGTACAATTCCGGGCGACCAGGCTAAAGATTTAGCCACTATTTTGTTTTTATAGTGTGGACATTTTTTCTGGGAGATCGCCCAGGCATAAATGCCACCCCTCCCCGTTTTGGTCTCCAATTTTTGAATCATGTTCATTTTGGTCCTACAATTTTTCACTAGCCTCCAATATGCCTATAATGTGGTCTTTAGTTTAAATCAAATGTATTAAAGTTGGCTCTTCCTTTGTCATACTCATTTTGAAAGTTTGTGTCTTGCTTGTTGTACTTTAGGTGTCGGTTTCGGTCCACGTAGCTTGGACAAGACCTTGTATAGCATTCTTTATTTTTTTGGCTCTTGATCTCGTTATTTGTCTCACCGGAATATGTAACGAGTCATTGCTAGCCGGTCCATGGATCACATCATCCCATCCCTCCTCAAAAAGATTCAACCTCAAATCATCACCTGCATAAAATGGAGAAAGATCAGAAACATTAAAAGTAGCAGACACATTATACTCACCTGGAAGGTCAAACTTATAAGCATTATCATTTATCCTCTCAAAGCCTTAAAATGGCTCATCTTCTCTAGGATGTAGCTTAGACCGTCTGCACGAAGGAAATCTTTTCTTCCTCATATGAACCCAAACCCAATCACCAAGCTCAAAAATAAGTCTACGGCCTTTGTTGACTTTAGCTGTATATTGTTTATTCTTCTTTCAATTTGTTGCCTTTGAAGCTCATTTGTCTCATTTGGATTACTTCTATAGGCTGGTTGGTTTGGAATAACAGCTCTAGGTACAAAGTCAATTTGATGTTCAATGTCTCTAATAAGTGGTAACCTACTAGACATCTTTTCAAGAAATACGTCCTCAAATTCCTGCAGTAAAGAAATAGTCAAGAGGGATTGGTTAGTTTTGCCATGTATAAGGTAGGGTTCCTTGTAAACTAGCAAATGTTGATTTTCCATGAGAGGCCTCTTAATCTCACTTTCTTTTACAAAAAAACTCACTTTTGTCTTTCTTTTTTTTCTCTGTAGGCTCTCTATCTTTTTTCTCTCGTGTATCTACTTTATTTTCAGCTTTAATCTCATTTTTTTCCTCCATCATTTTCTTTTCTTGTACTTCTACATTTTTTTTTTTTTCTGCTGCTCCAAATCATCTACCTTAATTTGTGCATTTATAGCATGCCTCGCAACTAGGGCTTCACCTTCTACAGAGTACTCTACACCATTATCCTCCAACTCAGGCATCTCATCACTATCACTCTCATCTTCAGTTTTCACTTCTCTATTGTCACTCAAAATCATTGTCCTTCTGTTGGGTATTGTGACGCAATGTGCCCGACACCCAAACATTTAAAACATTTGATATCCCTATTCCTAGAAGACTGAAAATTTGATTTGAGTTTATTGTTGCTAGTTACCTTATCTTTTCCCTTAGGCGGTTCGGTCATCCCCTTTGAAACATCCATATCACTCTTATCATTATTATCCCACTTTGGTTTCCAATGAGGGTTAGATCTCGAAGAATACCTTGCTGCCTCTTTCCTTTTCAATTGTCTCTCCACCTTTATAGCCATGTGCACCATGTCCTCTAACTCCACATAATGCTGTAATTCAACTACATTGGATATATCCCTATTTAATCCATTCAAAAACCTGGCTAATGTGGCCTTCTTATCCTCCTCAACATTAGCCCTAATCATAGCCACCTCCATCTCCTTATGGTAATCATCCACACTCTTTGAACCTTGAGTAAGGCTTTACAATTTTTGATAGAGGTCCCTATAGTAATGACTAGGTACAAATATCCTCCTCATGAGAGCTTTTAAATTACCCCAAGTTTCTACGGACCTCTCGTGATTTCTTCTCCTATTTGTCACCAATTGATTCCACCACATTATAGCATAGTCAGTGAACTCAATTATTGCTAATTTCACCTTCTTCTCTTCTGAATAGCTATGGCAATCAAATATTAATTCCAACCTTATTTCACACTCTAAATAGGCTTTAGGATTATTCATACCTTGAAAGGAATGTATTTTCATTTTTATATTTCCAAAGTTTTGATCTACCCCATCTTGGCCTCTATAGTCTCCTCATCTAGGTGCCCTTTCACGCATATATCTTCTACGCCTCATCCTACCCATCTTAGCCACATAATTCTAGTCATCCTCACCCTCACTACCCACTACATTCTCATCCTCAAATTTAGCCATAGGATGATTACGCCTATCATGTCTCATATCATTAGAGATTTCGGGTTGTTGCTCCTTTAGTAAAGTTGTAATCACGGTATCATGCATATCTATCCTATCCCTCGTCGCTTTATTGCTATCCCTTATCTCGCCAAATACCATGTTCACCCGCTCAAATTGTTATTGCGTGACTTTTAACAAAAAAAAATTGGTTGTTCTCTTCCTTAGGTGTTGTTTCTTCATTATTAGACATTTTGAGATGAAAAAAATAGAAACAAAATTTAACCTCACGTGTTTATACTCGTATTTCACACTATTTGGCATTTTTTCGATAATAATTTCACCACTCTTGCCTTTTACATCTATTTGTTTTTCTTGCCAAGTTATCTAAGGTACTAACTAAACTCAATCAAGAATTCAGTCTCCGTAACGTTCAAAAACAAGAATTAAGATGGACATAAAAGACAACGAGAATGACTCAAGAAGAAAAATCACAAAAAGAATAAGAATTGAAGACTTAAGCACCAGATGACAATATGAAGTGTGTATTTCTTGCCAAAATTAACACAGGAATCTCAAATGAATGTGTTTCTTGACTTTCTTGAATTTTGTTTTTTATATTTGTTGATCCAACGTAAGAAACTAATAAAAAAATATAATAAGGCAAGAACTAGAAAAGAATTAGCTTTGGTGCCTTAATGGATTGTACTCAAACAATTCTTGAAAGTTTTTTGTGCAAGAAAATATAAATATATATATATATATATATATATATATATATATATATATATATATATATATATATATATATTGGAATGATTCTAAGATGTGATGAATCCAAACAAGAAAAAAAAAGACTCTTATGAAATATGATGAATAACGAAAGAGAATTTTATTTTAATTTTGTTTTTTGGATATGATTCAAGATGAAATTGATGAAAACAAAAAAGAAAAGATAGAACATGATTTTAGAGCCAAATCTCTGATACCAATTGATGCGAACTCACAAAGATTTAATTTCGGAACCCACAACAAAGATTGATAATGAACCCCAAGAAAGCTAAAATCAAGCTGCAAGACCTTGATCCGATGATTTCTTGAATCAATGAACCAAGTTAGAATGAACGTCACAAAGATTTGCGAAGTCTTTAATAAGTTCGATTAGTTCAATTAAGAACAAAGAAGAAAAGTGAATCTCACTTTAATATAAACTCTCAATAAATCAATTGTGTTTTGTTTACAATGAGAAGTGTTTATATATGTAAAAATCAATGAAAACCTATTCTAATTCGGAAAAATAACTAAAAACTTAACAAAATAGAGTTCTAAATGGAAAAGGAAATAAAATCCAAAAAATTCCTAGATTTCCATAATTTGGCTTGGGCAATCGCCCAGTACAATTCCGGGAGATCGCCCAGGCTAAAGATTTAGCCATTGTTTTATTTTTATGGTGTGGGGCGATCGCCTTACATTTTTTCAGGGAGATCGCTCAGGCATAATGCCACCCCTCCCTGTGGTCTCCAAACTTTGAATCATGCTCATTTTGGCTCTCCATTCTTCCACTAGCCTTCAAAATGACTTTAATATAGTCCTTAGTTTAAATCAAATGTACTAAAGTTGGCTCTTTTCTTGTCATACTCATTTTGAAGGTTGATGTCTTGCTTGTTGCACTTTGAGTGTTGGTTTCGGCCCATGTAGTTTAGACAAGACCTTGTATGGCGTCATTGATCTTCTTGGCTCTTAATCTCGTTATTGACTGATGTCAAATTTTAATTAACTCGCAAGTGTACGAATCTAGTGGAATATAGATAAGCAAAAACGAGGTCGATCCCACAGAGACTGCTATGAGGAAGGTGTAATTTAATCCAAATTAACTGTTATTCTAGGCTAGTTGAGTTAAAAAGGTTTTTGTTGAAATAGTTGAATTTAAAGAATAACTAATTATGCTAAAATAATTAAATTGAAGAATCAAGTTGTGTAAAACACCAAGGTTTCGGAATCCACCATTGTCTAACTTAGCAATCATCCAATTATTCATCAATTCTCACAAACACACGACAATACGAAATCAATCTATTGTCGTCCCTAAAGATTTGTCAATTAAGTCCAAAAGCAGAAAATCAAATATAGGCTCCCCTTATGCTTCAAACATAAATCACTTAAGCATTTTTCATATCAAATTCTATTGAAAGAAGACAAAGAATCAAAGATTACCTAAGCATTCCATGTATCCCAATACGAATAAAAGAAGATGAAAAATCAAAAGAAATTAATAGAATCTATTTAAGCATCAAGCATGGATTAATTAAACCAATATCTAACTATCAAAAATACATGATATTTAAGATGAAAGAAATTATATTTAATTAATCTAGTTAAGAACGAACCATGAACGTTAAAGCCCTAAAAAGGAATTAAACGAATAATGAAATAATTACTTAATTAAAACAAGATTTCATCGTCTACCTTGGCTAAAGAAAATTAGAAAAACATAATTAAATTAAAAATACAAGAATTGATAGAACCCGGCATGGATTGAAGGAGAAGAAATCTTCAAAAACTCTTGATTGTCAGTCAGTTGTCTTCTCTTATTTTCTTCCGTCTTCCCTTGATTCGGCTCCCAAAAATCCCCCCCTTTGTTATGAGAATATCTCATATTTATATTGCCTCTAATGTGCCACAAAAATCCCAAGAAGACCTAAAAAATTCGTTCAAAACGTTTCCTAGTTGAATTGGGACTCAAAAAAGGAAAGAAAATAAAGCACAAAATTTGCAGCCGGAATTGGCCTGGGAGATCGCCCAGGCTATTCCCGGGCGTTCGCCCAGGAGGTTTTTTTGGTCTCTGCTTGTTGATTCAAGTGTTGGGCGCTCGCCCAGATATAAGCCTGGGCGATCGCCCAGCTTATTTTTCCCGGCGGCTGATTTTCAAATGGCCATAACTTCTTGTAGGAAACTCCAAATTGAGATCCGTAAAAAGTGTTGGACTCGTAATTCAATTATCTTTCCAATGGTATATCATTTGCCTTGTGAAGATTTTAATATCAAAAGTTGTACTCTAATTTCTCCACATGCTTCGGTAGGTAGTTTCCCAATTTGGTTCTTTGGCTTTCCGGTGTTTGATGCATTGATTAAACTCTTTGTTGTCACTCCAAAACACCTTAAACTTATGATTTTCCCTTCTTCCTCATCCTCAAATGTTTGGCTCTTGATACTCACTTCAAAAACTCAACTTACTCGTCGATTTCGCCAAACTATTGCTCTTTTCGTCCATTCTTCTCCAATTGTTTACAAACGCGTCCAAAACTGAAATAGAACAATAATATACTAGATAAGTAGAAAATCAACTATATGACGACATAAAAGATTAATTCAAATGCCAAAATAAGTGCATAAAACGCACTTATCAAACACCCCCAAACTAAACCTTTGTTCGTCCTCGAACAAAAACAAAACTAAAATATACTTTAACTAAGCTAATTGAATCCACGAAAATTTGTCAATGTTAACTTCCTTACCATATGCCTCAGGTTCAATAATAAAGCAACATTATTAGAAGGATATCAAACAACAGCACAAAAATTTTCACTTATCCGATGTTCGACCTTGTGTGAGTGTGTGAATAGCCAAACATTGAACTTATGCATGTATTAGACCATGACCAATATTGTGTTGTTGATATTTTAGCAATCCCGAACCCTTTGTAGTCATTTATTCCTTACACCTCTCGTAAGTTATCACACTTCTAAAGCTTTTCTCTTGAGTCCCGAGGTGTTCTAGCGAAATTGGTTTCTATTGATCATTACAATGCTCTTTCTTTTCAACAAAAGTGGTAAAACTTAGCACTTGTATTCTGAGAATTAGGATGGTGAGAGATTTCTAAGTTCTCATCTTCAGTCTCCAAGGTTCTAATCTAGCAATCCTTTCTGAGCACTTCTACTCTTTTTATTTATTCAACTCCTGTTAACAGTCTTACATCCTGTGCAATACTTCTCTTTCACTAGCTTTCTGTGTGACCCTTGTAGCGAGCTTTGGGTCGATGACTCCTAAGTCAGATGACCATAGGGCACCAGGTTTGAAAATACCCTAGCAGACTTAATTGCTCGAGTCCCACAGGCTAATAGAGAAGTGAAGATGTAAATTTATAAATATCGCTCTTTTTTTTTTCTTTTTTCTTGTTTTATAAACAGGACTCATGTAGCGAGCTTTGGGCCGATGACTCCCAAGTCAGATGACCATAGGGCACCAGGTTTTAAGATACCCTTACAGGCTTAATTGCTCGAGTCAGATCTTTTCATTTACTTTTATCAGCTGCGAGTAGTGCTCAGTTTAGATTCCTTGACTATAACCCATTCAACCAAAGATGAGACCCAGAAAACCCAAACCATCAAAAGTCTTAGAACAAAAGTAGTAACTTTAACACCCCCAGACTGTTCTCAAAACAGTTTAGTCACTAGCTCTAAGAATGTAGGAACGGAATTTTTATCATGATACTCAGTCAATAATATCAACACAAACACTCAAGTCATGTCTCCAATAAATGATAAGTCAATAGTGGCTATGTGCTTCCTTAATCAGGTCTAACATGGATAAGTATTCAGATAAAAGAACGAGTGTTGTCTAATAGTCTCCTAAAAATGTGCTCGATTTTGAACAGATATCATCATTCGCGGTAGGATATTCAATAGTAACTAGACAACTAAACAAAAAAAAAAAAATTTTCAAAAAGTATTTCAGTTATAGAGACGAGAGTGATAAGCAAATCAAAAGTACTTGAGTAACATGATACTATAACCCACCCCCAAATAAAAACCTTACATTGTCCTCAATGTAAGAACAAAATAATGTAATGAAAAAGAGGGAAAAGATCAGTTACTCCCCAGAGATAGATGTGGAGAAGAAGGAGCTGCCTAGTAGGTAGTGGACTCAGATGTAGTGCTGGGACCTTTGGTCAAAAGATGATTGCCTAGATATTGTCCAAGTGGCTCGCACTAGTAGGACATCCTGCGCATGACATGGTGAGGCTAAAACAATGCAATAAAAAATAGAAACTAATGAATTATTAAACCTATCTAAAACTACGACATATAAAGCAAGTAAATAAAAGGGTAAGAAAATGGGTTGCCTCCCATTAAGCGCTTATTTATAGTCATTAGCTTGACTTATTGTCTGATTGCCTTACGGCACTCTGAATAATGCTTTGGAGGACCTGCTTTGCTTGCACCTATTGACTTTGGCACTTGTTGGAAGTGGCTCAATTGTCTGTTTCCATTCAGTTGTACCCATGACAGGTGCGGATCCAAACAAAATATTCACCTCTTCTATATCACTATCAACATCAAAATAAGAATCCAAACGAGTTAAGCACATGTTTAACGCATCATCACAATTAGTATAAGCAAGACAATCATCATCTAATGCTTCTATCATGTCCACATCAGCAACATCCTCATTATCATGTGGTAGCCTGTTGACATTAAAAATATTCAGTTCAACTGTCATGTTGCCAAAGGATAGTTGCATAACTCCATTCCTGCAATTAATGATAGCATTAGATGTTGCCAGAAAAGGACGACCAAAAATTACAGGAATATGTTTTGTAGAGTCTCGTACTGGTTGAGTGTCAAGTACAACAAAATCAACAGGAAAATAAAACTTGTCAACCTGTATCAAAACATCCTCTACAATTCCTCGAGGTACTTTCACAGATCTATCAGCAAGTTGTAAAATCATAGAAGTTGGTTTTAATTCGCCTAGTCCAAGTTGCATATACACAGAATAAGGAAGAAGATTAACACTAGCTCCTAAATCTAGCAAAGATTTCTCAATTTTATGGTTTCCTAAGATGCATGAGATAGTAGGACAACCTGGATCTTTAAATTTCGGAGGAGTGTTGCTTTGAATTATAGTGCTAACTTGTTCAGTTAAAAATGCCTTTTTGCGCATATGTAGTTGTCTCTTTGTTGTACATAGATCTTTCAAAAATTTAGCATAGGCAGGAACTTGCTTAATAGCATCAAGTAAAGGGATATTTATGCTTACCTGCTTGAAGATGTCCATCATGTCATTGATGGAATTACCTTGCTTTACCTTTGCGAGCCTCTGAGGATATGGGGCTTTTGGAATGTAAGATGGCTCATTGTCCTCTTTGGGAGCTTCTTGGATTGAATCATCAGTTGGAACAGTACCTGGAGAAAGTGGTTGAGAAGTGGTTTGCTTTGAGATGTCCACTTTGTTGTCAAACAATTTTCCACGTCGCAAAGTCATGATTGATTTAGCCTCTTCATGTTGCACTCCTTTAGGATTAGGAAATGGCTGACTGGGAAACTTTCTTTTCTCAATGGTTGTTGCCAACTGTTGGACTGATGAAGCAAGTTGTCCCATCATGTTTTCAAGATTGGAGATGGATTGTGCCTGAGAGTTCTGGCTAGCGCGTACTTCATTCTTAAACTCAGTAATTGTGTGATTCTGATGCTCTAATGCAGCTTGTGTAGCTTTTGTCAAGTTATGAATTGCTTCCTCCCATGGTTTTGGCTGTGAAAAATTGTGATTGAATTGTTGAGTAGCCTGCTGGGGGGCTTGACCTGCTGTATCATCCTGTTGAAACCCTTGTGACCAAGAGAAATTGGGGTGGTCCCTCCAACCTGGGTTATAGGTGTTGGAGTAAGGATTGGAAGGAGGTTTCCTCATCATGTAGAGGGCATTAGCTTGCTCAGCACCTGCTTCTGGTTCTGTAGGACTATTGGCTGTCAATGAGGTCAATTTGCGGGAGATGTCCTCTATCATGCATTTGACTTCCTTGATTTCTGAGCTAGGTTCACTGCTGCGAATTTCATAGATACCCCTTTTCTTTGGCTCAGTTCTAGACGATCTGCTCCGCTGTTGTGAATTGTCAGCCTGCTTTTGAAAGAAGGTCCAGATCTCTGTAGCATTTTTAGACATAAGCTCTCCCCCGCTTGTGGCCATCAACCATTCTTGAATATGTGGTAGCAGTCCCTCCAAAAAGTATTGGCATAAATGCCATTTTTCATAGCCGTGGTGTGGACATTTCATGAGAAGCCCGTTGAATCTCTCCCAAGTTTCATAGAATGGCTCATCGTCTCTTTGCACAAACTCTGAAATTTCCCTGCGAATAGCATTAGTTTTGTGAACAGGAAAGTACTTATTCAAAAATTTAGCAACCATTTGTTCCCAAGAAGTAATACTATTTGCAGGCAATGTATTAAACCAAGATCTAGATCTATCTTTCAGAGAAAAGGGAAATAGACGAAGTTTAACATTATCAGGAGACACATTCTCATATTTAAATGTTTCACATACAGCATAGAAATCAGTCAGATGATTATAAGGTTCTTCACTATCTAAACCATAGAAAGATGGGAGACAGTTAAGCATACTCGGTTTAAGCTCAAAATTCCTAGCTGTGACCTGAGGGTATTGTATGCATGAGGTGCTCAAATTAGCCAATGGACTGAAATAGTCCCTGAAAGGTCTCTCCTCAATTTCATCCCCCATAGCTACTATTGCTTCGGTTTCTTCAATTTTATCTAGATTAGTGGCTCGTTTTTGTTGGTGAAAAGTCCTTTCAATTTCACTATCTAGATGTTCTAGCTTAAGTTCTAGAGATCTACGACCAAGCATGCACAATGAAGATTTTTGATTTTTGAAATTTTTTTTTTTTTTTATATAAAAACGAAAATAATATAAATAAAATAAAATCCTAAATTATAACTAGTCAAGAATAAAATTAACTAAAATTAAATTAACCTTCAGACGCAGTCCCCGGCAACGGCGCCAAAAATTTGATGTCAAATTTTAATTAACTCGCAAGTGTACGAATCTATTGGAATATAGATAAGTAGTAACGAGGTCGATCCCACAGAGACTGCTATGAGGAAGGTGTAATTTAATCCAAATTAACTGTTATTCTAGGCTAGTTGAATTGAAGAGTTTTGTTGTTGAAATTGTTTAACTAAAAGACTAAAGAAATATGATAAAAAGATGAATTGATAATTCAAGTTGAGTAAAATACCAAGGTTTCGGAATCCACCATTGTCTAACTAAGCAATCATCTAATCATTCATTAATTCCCAAAAACACACACGACAATACGAAATCAATCTATTGCCGTCCCTGAAGATTTATCAATTAAGTTCAAAGAAGAAGATCTAATTTAGGCTCCCCTTATGCTTCAAACATAAATTACTCAAGCGTTTTTCGTATCAAGATCAATTAAAAGAAAACAAAGAATCAAAGAATCTCTAAGCATTCTATGTATCCCAATTCGAATAAAAGATAACGAAAAATCAAAAGCAATTAATAGAACATATTTAATCACCAAGCATGGATTAATTAAACCAATATCTAACTATCAAAAATACATGATATTTAAGATGAAAGAAATTATATTTAATTAATCTAATTAAGAACAAGTCATGAACGTTAAAGCTCTTAAGAAGGAATTAACCGAATACTTAAATAATCACTTAATCAAAACAAGGTTTCATCATCTACCTTGGCTAGAGAAACTTAGAAAAACATAATTAAATTAAAAATACAAGAATTGATAGAACCCGGCATGGATTGAAGGAGAAGAAATCTTCAAAAACTCTTGATTGTCAGTCAGTTGTCTTCTCTTGTTTTCTTCCGTCTTCCCTTGATTCGGCTCCCAAAAATCCCCCCCTTTGTTATGAGAATATCTCATATTTATATTGCCTCTAATGTGCCACAAAAATCCCAAGAAGACCTAAAAAATTCGTTCAAAACGTTTCCTAGTTGAATTGGGACTCAAAAAAGGAAAGAAAATAAAGCACAAAATTTGCAGCCGGAATTGGCCTGGGAGATCGCCCAGGCTATTCCCGGGCGTTCGCCCAGGAGGTTTTTTTGGTCTCTGCTTGTTGATTCAAGTGTTGGGCGCTCGCCCAGATATAAGCCTGGGCGCTCGCCCAGATATAAGCCTGGGCGATCGCCCAGCTTATTTTTCCCGGCGGCTGATTTTCAAATGGCCATAACTTCTTGTAGGAAACTCCAAATTGAGATCCGTAAAAAGTGTTGGACTCATAATTCAATTATCTTTCCAATGGTATATCATTTTCCTTGTGGAGATTTTAATATCAAAAGTTGTACTCTAATTTCTCCACATGCTTCGGTAGGTAGTTTCCCAATTTGGTTCTTTGGCTTTCCGGTGTTTGATGCATTGATTAAACTCTTTGTTGTCACTCCAAAACACCTTAAACTTATTGATTTTCCCTTCTTCCTCATCCTCAAATGTTTGGCTCTTGATACTCACTTCAAAAACTCAACTTACTCGTCGATTTCGCCAAACTATTGCTCTTTTCGTCCATTCTTCTCCAATTGTTTACAAACGCGTCCAAAATTGAAATAGAACAATAATATACTAGATAAGTAGAAAATCAACTATATGACGACATAAAAGATTAATTCAAATGCCAAAATAAGTGCATAAAACGCACTTATCATTGACCCCCGCCGAAATATGTAACGAGTCATTGCTAGTCGGTTCGTGGTTCACATCAGATATGAGGTGAGTTTCTCTTGTTTTTGTGAAATAAGTTGATTAATGAAATGCTTGTGCGAAACTTTTGCAGAGTAGTGAAATATAATTTGATAAAGTTAAAGAATGAAGAAGATGTTGACCTATGGTTAACTTTAAACCTTAATGTTTTGATTATTACAAACAAATTGGTTATGTTTTCTAACATTTTATTTTCAAGCAAAATTCAAAGTGCTACAAATCGAACTCTCATGCAATGACAAGTTCAAGGTCAAAATCAATTCAAGAGTTCAAGCATCTCAAGATCCGCCGAAATTCAAGATTCGAAGATCAAGATTGAAGAATAGATTTTTTAGATAAAATTGTAAAGGTATTAACTCTTTAATCCTTAGCAATTAAATGAATGAAAGCTCAAAATATTTTTATGCACAAAACACATGTCATTATTACTTGCATAAAATATTTGTATCAAAGTCAAAAATCATTTTTCAAAACTGTGGAAACGGTCATCCGTTTGGATCATCCGTTTGAATCGGTCATCCGTTTGAAATGAACCGGTCGACCGTTTGACTGTCACTGTCCAAAAAGTGTCCGTTCTGACTTTTTGCAGCTCAACGGCTAGTTCTGACCAATCTGACCGGTCGACCGTTTGGTCATCCGTTTGGTCATCCGTTTGGTCAGAAAGTGACGAAAATTCATCTCTATAAATACCACTTCATTTATTATCATTCAACAACACTTATAAGAGCATTTATAGAGAGAATCATATTGAAAAACTTTATCTTTCATCCAAAGCTTCATTGTATTTATATCTTCAATATCTCATATTGAAAAACTTTGTTTGATTAAATCAAACCTTTGATTCATCTTTCTCAACAAAGTTTTCTTCTAACACTTGAGCTTTCCTTATTCATTGCTATTCATTAAAGTGTTAGTCTCTCTAAGAACTAAACTTGTATCTATCATTCATCTAGAGAGAAATACTCAAATCAATTTCTTCATATATTTAGGTCATATTGAGGTCCCGTGAAAAGCTCAATATTGTATAAGGATCGGTGCTCCTTGTTTGTAAGTCACCGGATACATTGTAAGGGTTTGGATTGCACCATAAGTCAATCAAAATAGTGGAAAGGCCGTGCTCGTGTTGGAGAGCTTGGTAACGGGGGACGTAGATCATTGGTTGGATCGAACCTCCATAAAAATCGTTTGCACTCTCTCTTCTCTTTTATTTACTTATATTGTGCTTATATTTGAGTGAATCAATTTTTATTTCTTAAATTTCATTTTTAAGAATATTTTTCGAAAAAGTTTGAGAAAACCAATTCACCCCCCTCTTGGTTAGTTATTCTTGGGCTATCAATTGGTATCAGAGCAAGGTGCTCATTTTTTTTGATTTCACAATCTTGAGTAATGGCTAACCAAAATTTTCAAAACATTGAGGGTCATTCTACAAATCGTCCTCCCTTCTTTAATGGCTCCCACTACAATTATTAGAAAACTAGAATGATGATCTATATTCAATCAATTGATTATAACATTTGGGAAGTCATTGAGTTTGGTCCATATGTGCCTACAAAAATTATCAAAATTGATGATAAACCGGACCAAACTACTTCTAAGCCTAGAGAGGAATATGATGAAGAGGATAAAAGAAAGTTGTCTTTGAATGCTAGAGCCAAAAATTTACTTTATTGTGCTTTAGACAAAAATGAGTTTAATCGTATTAGCACATGTGATTCCGCATATGATATTTGGCATGCATTAGAGATAACTCACTTAGGTACCAACAAGGTTAAAGAAACCAAAATAAATCTTTTGACAAAAGATTTTGAAAATTTCTTTATGAAACAAGATGAACCTATTGTTGATATGATTACTCGTTTCACCGATATTATTAATGGCCTTAAGGGCTTTGATCGAAAGTTTACTAACGGTGAACTTGTGAGCAAAATGCTTAGGTCTTTATCGGAAGATTGGAACTCTTTGAGGATGTTGATAGAGAATACAAAAGATATCAACACTTATCCATTGGAGGAGCTATATGGAACATTGATGACGTATGAGCTCAACAATGCCGAAACAAAGGAGAAAACGAGGAGAAGCAAAGAAGAGATGAAGGAGCTTCCCAAGAAGCAAATTGCTTTGAAATCAACAAATGATGAAGGATCCTCCAATACAAACATGAGTGATGAAGAACTTGATGACTTAGTTCTTCTTGTCAAGAAATGGAGAGGATTTCGAAACAATAGGCGATTTCAAAAGAAAGAAGACAAAAGTGAAGAAAAGAATAAAAAGATCATATGTTACGATTGTGACAAACCCAGTCACAAGAGGACCGAATGCCCAAACAAGAAGAAGTTCATCAAAAAGAAAGTACTTCAAGCTACATGGGATGATAGTGATGAAGATGATCAAGAAGAAGATGAAATTCAAGAAGAAATCGCTAATATGTGCTTCATGGCTATTGAGGATGAGGTAAGTACAAATAACAATAACTCTTACATTGACTTATCTTCTTCTTATGATGAAATTCTTGAAGAGTTTGAGAAACTTATGTCAAAATACTCTATTCTCAACAATAAACACTCTTTGTTGAAAAATGTAGTCAAAAAGCTTTTTATTGCTCAAAAGGACTTTGAAAAAGAGAAAGATGATCATAAGTCCTTAATTAAAGAAAATGTTTTATTGAAAGAAAAAGTGGTTGATTTAACAAGCATTGTTCACAAATTTACCCAAGGAAAGAAAAATTTTGAATTAATGCTTGGTGAGCAAAAATGTGTGTTTAACAAAGGAGGGATTGGATATAAACCTCTCTTGAAACAAAAATCCCTTGAAACCATTTTTGTAAAATCATCCAAGTTTTCTCAACAAAACATCACATGTAGTTTTTGCAAGAAAGATGGTCATGTTGCTTATAATTGCTTAACTAAAAAGAAATTATTCTTTGAAAGGAAACACAAGTGGATAAAAGAATCCACAAGCTCTAACTATCAAGGACCCAAACTTATGTGGGTACCAAAAATCAAAAATTAAAATTATTTTTGTAGGTACCACAAAAAGTCAAGAGCAATTGGTTCTTGGATAGTGGGTGTTCGAAACATATGACGGGAGATCGATCCTTGCTATCAAATCTCAAAAGAAAAGATGGAGGTCATGTGACGTTTGGAGACAATGCCAAAGGAAAAATCATAGGCATTGGAAATATTGGTAATCGTTCTTCTCCATCTATTGAAAATGTTTTATTAGTTGATAACCTCAAACATAACTTGCTTAGCATAAGTCAATTATGTGATAAAGGTTATCTCATTAAATTTGATTCTTCCAATTGCCTCATTGAGGATGCTATATCTAAAGAGGTATTGTTCATGGGGAGCCGAAGTAAAAATGTTTACATCATATCTATTGAATTTGAACTTGAAAAGGAAATAAAATGTCTTTCAAGTATAAAGGATAATTCTTGGTTATGGCATAGGAGATTAGGTCATGTTAGCATGGACTTACTTTCAAAAATCTCCAAAAACAACTTTATAAAAGGGTTGCCAAATATAAAGTTTGAAAAAGATAAAATTTGTGATGCTTGTCAATTTGGAAAACAAGTAAAGAGTTCTTTCAAACTTAAACAACACTCTTCTACTTCAAGACCTTTACAACTTCTCCACATGGACCTATTTGGACCTTCTAGAACCGCTAGTTTAAGTGGAAAACATTATGCATTTGTTATTGTTGATGATTTTTCAAGATATACTTGGGTCATTTTCTTGAATTTAAAAGATGAAGCCTTAAATGCATTTAAACATTTTTGCAAAAGAGTCCAAAATGAAAAGGGATACACCATTACCACAATTAGGAGTGATCATGGTGGAGAATTTGAAAATATAGCCTTTGATAATTTTTGCAAATCCAATGGATATGAACATAATTTCTCGGCTCCTAGAACTCCTCAACAAAATGGTGTAGTAGAAAGAAAGAATCGAACATTGCAAGAAATGGCTCGGACCATGTTGAATGAAAACAATTTACCAAAGTACTTTTGGGCCGAAGCCGTAAACACTTCTTGTTATATCTTAAATCGAGTTTTGGTGAGTCGAAAGAAAACCAAAACTCCATATGAGCTTTGGAAAAATAGAATTCCCAATATTGGATATTTTAAAGTTTTTGGTTGCAAGTGCTTCATTTTAAACACAAAAAAAAACTTGGGAAAATTTGATCCAAAATCCGATATTGGAATTTTTCTTGGATATTCATCTACTAGCAAAGCTTTTAGAGTTTTCAACAAAAGAACTTTAGTAGTTGAAGAATCCATGCATGTTGTTTTTGATGAAACTAACTCAATTGGGCAAGAAAAAGTCATTGATGATGAAGATTTGGAAATCCCATTTGAGCAACTAAGCGTTCAAAATCAAGACAAAGGGAATCCAAAAAACATTGAAATTCAACATGAGGAGGAAACAACTATGCAACAAAATGAAGAAGAACCTCATGAAGATCTCAACACTTCATTACCAAAAGAATGGAGGTTTGTCCCTTCTCATCCAAAAGATCTCATCATTGGTGATCCATCAAAAGGGGTAAGTACAAGAAATACTTTTAGAAATTTTCATAACAATTGTGCATTTCTTTCACAAATCGAGCCAAAGAATTTTAAAGAAGCCGAGTTTGATGAATTTTGGATTCTAGCTATGCAAGAAGAACTAAATCAATTTGAAAGAAATCATGTTTGGGATTTAGTTGCTAGACCAAATTCACAAACCGTAATTGGCACAAAATGGGTTTTTCGAAACAAAAGAGATGAAAATGGTATAATTGTGCGTAACAAAGCTAGATTAGTGGCTCAAGGTTACAATCAAGAAGAAGGTATCGATTTCGAAGAAACTTTTGCTCCGATTGCTAGATTAGAGTCAATTCGTATGCTTCTTGCTTTTGCATGTCATAAGAATTTTACTCTATTTCAAATGGATGTCAAAAGTGCATTTTTGAATGGAGTCATTCAAGAAGAAGTTTTTGTTGAGCAACCACCCGATTTTAAAAATCATAAGTATCCGGACAAAGTTTTCAAACTTAGAAAAGCCCTTTATGGTTTAAAACAAGCTCCTAGAGCATGGTATGAGAGATTGAGTAAATTTCTCTTATCAAATGATTTTTTAATGGGTAAAGCGGATACAACATTATTTATAAAAACCAAAAAGAATGATATGATAGTTGTTCAAATTTATGTTGATGATATTATTTTTGGTGCTACTAACATTTCTCTATGTGAAGAATTTTCTAAGTGCATGAGTAGGGAATTTGAGATGAGTATGATGGGAGAACTCAAGTTCTTTCTTGGTCTCCAAATCAAACAAACCAATGATGGAATATTCATTAGTCAAACTAAGTATATCTTGGATATGCTCAAAAAGTTTGAAATGGAAGAGTTGAAGCCAATGAATACTCCAATGAGCTCATCAATCAAACTAGATAAAGACGAGCAAGGTACTTCCGTTGATGTAACCAAATATCGAGGTATGATCGGATCCCTTCTTTATTTAACCGCTAGTAGACCCGCTATTATGTTTAGTGTATGCTTATGTGCTAGATATCAATCTAATCCTAAGAATTCCCATCTTAGTGCCGTAAAACGCATTTTCCGTTATCTTAGTGGAACTAGATCTTTAGGTCTTTGGTATCCCAAAGAAACTCATTTTGATTTACTCAGTTTTTCGGATGCCGATTGGGCCGGTTGCACAATTGATCGTAAAAGCACTAGTGGAACGTGCCATTTTCTAGGCTTTGCTTTACTTTCATGGTTTAGTAAGAAACAAAATTCCGTTGCCTTGTCAACCGCCGAAGCCGAATATATCTCCGCCGCTAGTTGTTGTGCTCAAATCCTATGGATGAAGCAAACTCTAAATGATTATCACATTTCATTTGAAAAAGTTCCTATTATGTGTGATAATACTAGTGCGATCAACTTATCAAAAAATCCCGTTTTGCATTCTCGTACCAAACACATCGAGATTAGACATCACTTTTTACGAGACCATGCACAAAAGGGAGATATAACTTTGGAGTTTGTAAACACCGAAAAACAATTGGCCGATATTCTCACAAAACCATTAGCACTTGAAAGATTTTCTTACATTCGACGAAATTTAGGTATAATTGATGAATGTGAAATATGTGGCTAACTCCTTATATTTTCTATGATTGATTGCATTTTATGTGATAAATATGTTTCAAAATTATTTGACAAAAGATCAAATTCATGATTTTTATAAATTTTTGCAAAACTTGCCCAAACGGACGACCGTTTTATAAACCGGACGTCCGTTTCATGTCAAACGGATGAACAATTGTTCAAATCCGTTTGATCATCCGTCTAACCAGAGATTTTTGCAAAAAATTAAAAAGTTTTAACGGTCAACCGTTTCATTTTAACGGACGTCCGTATTATTTCAAACGGACGACCTTATGTCATCCGTCTAATCATCCGTCTGAACAGAGAATTTGAACTTCAAAAATTCAGTCAAAACGGTCGACCGTTTGAGTGTTCCGATCGTCCGTAATAGCGGAAATCAGGGTTTTAAGTTGGATATTTTTCAAATTTCTTCATTCCAACTTCGCACGAACTTACGGTTTTCACTCCCAATCTCTTCCCATTCACCAATCATCCTAAAATCTTTCCATTTTACACTCAAAATCAGAAAACCCATATCTTTTTTACACCAAAAACCGAAAAATCCCCAATTTTTATCCATCAATTTTACCCTTTCCACCCAAACGGACGATCTCTAAACCCTAGGCTCCAAATCCGTCTTCAAAATCATGCCTCGAGTGAAAATGGCAGCCAAACGACCTAGAAGGGATAGGCAACCTACTCCATCATCTGAAGAAGAGGATTCTCCCTCGGAAATTCGGATTGCCAAATGTCCCGTCCTCATCGGTAAGAACGTGGACCTTGCCTCTTTTACTTTTGAAGCCCCTTCCTTTCATATAGAGGATCTTTTCATAGGTATGGGTTGGGTTGGCATTCTCACGTTGAATGACAAAGTTTACCCTTCCATTGTCAAAGATTTCTATAAAAATATGTCTTCCTCTCCAAGGTCAGAAATTTCTTGTCTAGTTCGAAATAAACAAATAAGAATCACTCAAGACTTAATTCGATCACTTCTTCATCTTGAGGAAGGCGGTATTCGCATGTACACCACAAAAACAATTCCTCATACTCAAGATTACGACCCAATCGCGGCCTGTTGTCATGTCACCGGCAAGCAATTTGAGGCTGCCGTCCGTCTTCGCACGAACCAACTTACTCTTCCATGTCGAGTCCTCCATAACATCATCGCACATATTATTGTTCCTCGTAAAGGTCACTTAGATGAGGTTAATCACTATGATGTTTTTCTTCTCGACTCTATCCTCCGTGGGCGTAAACTTGATTTTCCATACATAATGATCCAACACATGTCATCCGTCCTTAACGGCACTAGGACTAAGGGGCTTCCCTACGGAATGTTTCTCACTAAGATTTTTCAACATTTTGAAGTTTCCTTCCGTAACTCGGTTGCCACTCTTCCCAAACCCACCGACACCATAAATATTCTTACCCTTCGCCGTATGAAAATTGTCAAAGAAAATGGGCAATGGGTAGCAAAATCCAAGGGATTTGACGATGAGTTCGGCCCCTCGACTTTGCCATTTGAGGATGAGGAAGAAATGGACGAAGGTGGCAATGCCGAAGATGCTCCGCCTCCGCGTCGACCCCGATCATCTCAAAGGCCGTCATCCTCCACCTCCGGTTTCAACGAGGACCAGTTTAATCTTCTTAATGGCCGGATCGATTCTCTTGCATCTACCGTCGATGGCCTACAACATGCCGTGAGTGATCTCAAACAAACGGCGGCTAGCATTCAAACTACGGTTGGTGGACTGCAAACTTCGGTAGACGGCATCACATCCTTGCTTCATGCTCTTCACTCCCGTCTCGGCACCGGATTTCCTCCGCCTCCGCCACCGGAGCCTTAGTCTATTTATTACTTTTGCTTTTGTCGCTATGTTTTGGAAACGAAGTTTATTTATTACTTTTGTTTTTGTAGCTATGTTTTGGAAACGAAGTCTATGTTCTATGTTTTTTTTAAGTTTATCAATGAACGGCATATTTTGTTTCATTTAGGGGGAAATTATTTTAAACCTTAATGTTTTATCTTTTTGCCTTTTTGTTTATGCCAAAAGGGGGAAAATAACTATGTGATGAAATATGATGAAATGTGTGATGTGATGGATTTGTGATCAAATGGAATTGATATCATGTAATGACATATATCATAAATTTGGCAAATCAAATGAAAACGATATAATGTGATACAAATTCATCAAATCATGTTTACTTGAAAAAGAAAGGGGGAATATATATGCTTTATTGTATATTATTATCATATATTCTCACATTGTTTGTCATAATAAAAAAGGGGGAAATTGTTGACCTATGGTTAACTTTAAACCTTAATGTTTTGATTATTACAAACAAATTGGTTATGTTTTCTAACATTTTATTTTCAAGCAAAATTCAAAGTGCTACAAATCGAACTCTCATGCAATGACAAGTTCAAGGTCAAAATCAATTCAAGAGTTCAAGCATCTCAAGATCCGCCGAAATTCAAGATTCGAAGATCAAGATTGAAGAATAGATTTTTTAGATAAAATTGTAAAGGTATTAACTCTTTAATCCTTAGCAATTAAATGAATGAAAGCTCAAAATATTTTTATGCACAAAACACATGTCATTATTACTTGCATAAAATATTTGTATCAAAGTCAAAAATCATTTTTCAAAACTGTGGAAACGGTCATCCGTTTGGATCATCCGTTTGAATCGGTCATCCGTTTGAAATGAACCGGTCGACCGTTTGACTGTCACTGTCCAAAAAGTGTCCGTTCTGACTTTTTGCAGCTCAACGGCTAGTTCTGACCAATCTGACCGGTCGACCGTTTGGTCATCCGTTTGGTCATCCGTTTGGTCAGAAAGTGACGAAAATTCATCTCTATAAATACCACTTCATTTATTATCATTCAACAACACTTATAAGAGCATTTATAGAGAGAATCATATTGAAAAACTTTATCTTTCATCCAAAGCTTCATTGTATTTATATCTTCAATATCTCATATTGAAAAACTTTGTTTGATTAAATCAAACCTTTGATTCATCTTTCTCAACAAAGTTTTCTTCTAACACTTGAGCTTTCCTTATTCATTGCTATTCATTAAAGTGTTAGTCTCTCTAAGAACTAAACTTGTATCTATCATTCATCTAGAGAGAAATACTCAAATCAATTTCTTCATATATTTAGGTCATATTGAGGTCCCGTGAAAAGCTCAATATTGTATAAGGATCGGTGCTCCTTGTTTGTAAGTCACCGGATACATTGTAAGGGTTTGGATTGCACCATAAGTCAATCAAAATAGTGGAAAGGCCGTGCTCGTGTTGGAGAGCTTGGTAACGGGGGACGTAGATCATTGGTTGGATCGAACCTCCATAAAAATCGTTTGCACTCTCTCTTCTCTTTTATTTACTTATATTGTGCTTATATTTGAGTGAATCAATTTTTATTTCTTAAATTTCATTTTTAAGAATATTTTTCGAAAAAGTTTGAGAAAACCAATTCACCCCCCTCTTGGTTAGTTATTCTTGGACTATCAGAAGAAGATGCCTTTTTGTGGTGGTTGCTTCTGCGAGGTTGGAGAGTACCCATACCCACCATTATAAATTCGTCATTTCTCAAGTATTCTTTATCATTCAATTATCCATTCACTTTCTATTTTCGCAAAGAAACCAAACCCAAATTCTTTGTTTCTCGTTTTTCGTTTTCTTCACACAAGTTCATTGTCTATTACAAGGTGATTTTTTTATATATTTTTTGATGGATATTTATTTATTTTTGATCATATTTTCGTTTTGATTTGAGGTGGGTTTCTTTTGTTTTTGTGAAATAAGTTGAATGATGAAATGTTTGTGCTAAACTTTTGTAGGGCAGTGAAGTAGAATTTGATAAAGATAAAAAAATGAAGAAGAATATGGCATTTGTTGGTTGGGGAAGAATAAAGAAGAGGATTTATTTGTTATTCTTCATTTTTGGGGGTATAATTGGGAGGGCTTATTTGTTATTCTTCATTTTTGGGAGTATAATTGGTTATATTTTTATTCTTTTTTCTTTTGCTTTATTGTTTTTTGCTTATTTAAATGAGGGGAAGTGGAGAATTTTATCTTTTTATTTGACCTTAACAACTAAATTGGATGGATTCTTTTATCAGGGACCTACCATACTTATTTCTTCAAACGTTGGAGATGTTCGATGTTATTTTTAAAGGTTAGGAGTATATCTCTTATGTTTTTGAATTGGGAACTAAATATGCTATTTTCCCTATTATTTACTATTTAGTGAATTATAACCAAAAAAAAAAAATACTTACTCATAAAGTTAAAAAAAAATTAGGATAAATTACAATTTTAGTCCCCACCCTTTGGCAAAAGTAGTGATATGTCCCCAACTAATTTTTTGTCTAATTATTGTCCCCAACCTTGGAGAAGTAAGCATGTAAAGAACCACTTCATATTTTCTGTCAATTTTTCTTTTAATTTATGCATGTACATTGCACCCGTCAAATTTATAAAGGGTAAAAATGTATAGTCACTACCCATTAAAATGGAATAATAAAAAATTAAGATAATTACCTTAACTCATCCTCTTGAGAAAATGCTTGAACTTTGAACATGCAGTTATGCGAATAAGAGCTTGATGTGCTAGTATCCGCTAAGTGCATGTTGAGGAAGAAAGTAATGAATGCATCTTCCAAAATGCTATTTGACCTCTGCTATCTAACTTCTCGGTTTCAATTCATCAAAAAAAAGTTGACTTTTTATAAAAAATGGGTTTCGAGAAAGATGAAGCAAGTACATCCTCCCATCTCCTCCATGTACACAGAGAAGACACTCCACTAATGTCCAATAATAAAAACAATCTATTTTCACGCCCTAAGACCTTTGCCGACGTTTTCATAGCCATAGTTGGAGTAGGGTCCTTAGCCTCATCTATACATTCAAGAAAACTAGTTGGGTCATGTGAAGTCTAATGATCTTCTCCATGAGCTTTCTCACTTACTACTGCATGATGCTTCTTGTCTGCACTCGTCGTCGGCTCGAAACCCATCTCAAATTTGCAACAATTTCTTCTTCTGGTGATCTGGGATTTGCAGTATGCAGCCCCATTGGTCACTTTGCTGACGCCATGATTTTACTCTCTCAAGATGATTTTTGCTTTAGCTCTTTTTCGTAGCCAACACTTAAAACTTTCATTTTGAACCATTCTTCCTCTACAAATTCGAACCCTACATTCGTGGGCTTTTATTGTTAGTTTTATTTGTTCAATTTACATGAACAATAACATGAACATAAATTCCAAGATCTTAATCTTCATGATTTTCACAGTCAATGCAGAGTAACAAGAACGTACCCTCATCTATAGGAAACGGTCTTTAATTATGTATCTTGAATCTCCCTTGAGCGATTTAATTGCATATCTCCAGTCTCCAATCTCCAAATACCATTTAATATATGTAGTTTAATCGTATGAAAATTGTGTTTCTCTCCCTTTGCCTCTCACATAATGACATGAATTAATCGATGGAATAACATATCCTTTTATAGGTAGAGAGATGACCAATTTCTTAGTTAGACTATAATTCTATTTTCCATCAAAATAGAGTTCTTAAGATAAATCAACTTCTCCAATAATTATCTAATTAATTAAATAATTAGATATATCCATAAGACATATTATCAAATCTAATAACTTATCATGTGGGCCACATAAAGTCTAACATTCTCCCACTTGGCCCATATGACAATATGACCTTTATGATTTAATAATATATTATCATTATATGTGCAGTCGTATGGTAATCATCATAATCACCAAAATTGAGTAAACTACCAATACGAGTCATAGCGGTTCTATATCATTAGATCGATATAGTTCCTTCCATGTACCACAATATTAGCAACTTACCCAACTTAGTCTATAAGTGAGAAGTATACGTGATGGTCCCGTAATGTATTTGTCAAAGACTATTCCTGTTGTCATCATTATCCAATCTCATACATGTATACAAATATTGGTAAACAGAAAATAAAGTAGAAACAATTCAATTATCATTAATGAGCTCAGAATGTCAATGAACCATCATAAGAAAAAACATTAATCACTACTACCAAGATTCATGCTTTTCACATGTCCATTAATAGCCTTTGGTAGTAGTTATTTCAATGATGAATCCCTAATCATAAGTTGGTGCTTGTTTGTTTATTTGACATTCTTTGTTTCTGAACTCCCTTCTTAATGACAAAGTATTAGCACAATTAGAATACTTGTCGTTCTTGGAGAAAATGACAATTGCAGAATTACAATAATTTTCAGAGACTTGGCATAAGAGTCGACAACTCCAAGTCCTAAAATAAAATTCTGCAACCATGATGTTTATTTGTAGTCTCAAAGCATGCTACAAATTCAACGTCCATAATAGATGAAGTAATGACAGATTGTTATCCACCTATACAAAAATTTATTCCTCCACATCATAGGAATAAATAGCCAAATGTAGGTAATCTACTGTCAAGCCATCCAACATAATAAATCTGATATAATATAAGTTTGATTACATATTAAGCTTCATACATACATAATGTTTCTCCATACATTTTCACTCAATTGCATGAGACTATATTTGTCCCCTATCTTTAATGGGATAAACTGAGATCACTACTAGCAAGCAAAATATCAACATACACAAGCAAAATAATTTGCTCCCACTGACCTTCAGATATATACACTGATACACAGTATTTTTTTTAAATCTAGAGAAAATTATACTATCATCGAAATTAAACTACTATTTTCTAGAAGCTTGTTTAAGCACGTACATTGATTTATTAAGGTTACACATCGTGCGGTCCTTTCCTTTACAAATCAATCCATATAAATTCTTTTATCTAAACTCTCATTTAAAAATTTATTTACACATTGATTTGATGTAGTTCCAAATCAAAATGTGCTACTAGGATCATAATAATTCTAAATGAGTCTTTCTTTGAAAATAAAGAGATGTCTTCTTTATAATCAATACCTTCCTTTTAAGTAAAACTTTTAGTAACAAGTTTAGCTTTATATTGTTCAATATTTCCATTAGAGTCACGTTTAGTCTTAAAGACTCATTTACAACTCTTTTTCATCATTGAGGCAATTCAATAATATTTTAGACTTTGTCTTGTTCTATAGATTTTAACTTATCTTTCATGGTATCAATTCATTTAGCAGAATCATTACATTCTATGTCTTGCGAAAATGAAATCGAATCCATAATTTGATTCTTGTAGATGTGCCACATAATCATTAAGAATAGCTTAACTTAATTTCTTGCTGGATTTTCTTAATGCTATTCTTTGTGATTGTTCTACATTAGGTTCAATATTTGTGATTTCTCCATGGAGTAGTTGATCACCATTGTTGGGTCATTCAACAACGGTATTTTAGGAACAACAATGTTAGAAGTTTTCGATAAAAGAATATCTATCCTGACTTCTTGGATATCCACATTTCGTGGTTCTGCACTACTACTAATATCACAATTTTTAATGAACTTGGCATTTCTGATTTCAACAATTATTGGACTATGGTTTGGACAATTAAAGCTATACCCTTTGGATTTGATCATGGTAACCAATAAAGTAACTATTGATCATTTTTAAATCCAATTTCATTCATGTTGATTATAAATCACATTTTCCACTTGGAATCTCCAAACATACAGGTTTCCTTTCTTTCCACAGTCCAAAATATATCTTTGGAACTGCCTTATTAGGAACTTGGTTCCATATATAAATAGCGATTTATAAAACATATATCCACAACAATAAGGGTAAAGATGAATTACATAACACACTCCTAACCATATTCATTAGTATACAATTATACCTTTCAGCTATTCTATTATGATGTGGCGTATATGTCATAGTATATTGAGGAGTTTAGCAAATTGACCCAAGTTTTACTTCCCATAATGTTCACCATTTCTATTAGATCGTATGATCACATTTCTATCTAGTTGCCTTTCTACTTCATTGATATATATCTCAAGTATGTCCATTACTTGAGATATATCATGCAACATACATAAATAACCATAACTTGATAATCATCAATAAATGTGATAAAATATTTTTGTCCACCAAAATTGCTTTCAAGATTCAATTCCTATAAACCATAACTTAAATCCAAGAACCAATTATTGCAAACTAAAATATCCTTTCTTAAATTTGAAATTATGTCCCAAAAATCAAGTTTTAGAAATGGACACAAAATTATGAGAATCATAAGGGACAGTGTCTATAATAAGTCTCAATGATGACCATTGTGTAAACTTAACGCTAAATCCCTTTAACTGAAACTCTAACTTAATTCCTCTTCACATAAGCAAAATACCATTATGTCTTTTTGATTTTGGTTGAGAAGAATCACTACATTATGTTGGAAACATAGATAGTAGTTCCATAATTCGTCCACCAAGTATTATAAGTAACTCCAATTAAATATGGTTCAAAACATTCAATAGCAACCAGGCTTACCATTGTTTTTGAACCATGCCTTACAATTATGGCAATCTTTAAAAATTAGTGTCCACATGTTTTTAAGAAACTTACACTTATCATTATTACGTTCCTTATTTTGAGTCTCAATAACTTTAAGAGACCCATTCTTTATCTTGAATGGTAATTTCTTTCTTTTGTCTATAAGCAAGTTTATTTTCAACTTCTTGAGTGATGAAGTTAACATAATTAATTCCTGGCCGCTTAAGTCATATCTCCTCTTAAGCATGTTAGTCAATTCACTTACATTTCACTTATTTCTTATAGTGTTATAGTGAATTTATAATGATGTGTGCTGAAAAGGCAAATAGCTCAGAATGAACTAAAGGGAATTATCAACTTTCATCCTTAAGGTTTCCAACTTTACTTTTATATTAGTCATCTCTGGGACATATTCATACATGCTACGTGTACCATCAAATTTCATGGCGGTAAAGTTAGCCATAAAGCGAGAGACTTATCAACAGTTTAGATTCTATACACTCAAAATATTCTTTTCATTTATAAAATGGTTATTTTAATATTGCTTGCTCGATATTTTTCAAAATTTATAGAAAATATTTTCTTTATTATTGCTTCTATCAATAATAGCAATAGATTTTTCAGATAGCAAGTCCAGACCAGGAACCATAATACTTAAATGAAATTAGACTTATTTACGCTAATCCGAGAATTTTTAATTCATTAATCATCAAAACAGATGAAGCATAATAATAAAGAGAAACTTGAATTGATACAATAAAGTAGATGCTTTATACGTCAATATTTTGAGATATGAGATAAATCAGATTCAAACAGACAATAAATAAATATCGAAGATCTCCTTTGGGTAGATACTACGATACACCATTAATAACTATTACGATGCTTTGTATTTATTTTTATTGGGCAACTACGTTATTTCTCAAGTGGTACATTCTATTATCTTTGGATATATAAAATGAACAATTAAGAAATATCAATTATCCCATCATGTTGATTAATCATATGATGGTTGATCTACCTTTGGGTGACAAAATATCTCTATGATTAACAAACGTGTTACCCATGTACTATGTATCTTTAATAAGCATCTATAGTAAATGGTACAACATACTAAACTTTATTAAACAATTTGACATTCTCGAAACATTCTAGTTTGGCCACTTTGGTGGCTAACAAACTATACATAAATGAATATCTTCAATTGAGTAATAAATATTTTATACACATTAATATTGATTTATTAAACAATTCAATATTTATGAACCATTCTAGTTTGGTCACTTTAGTGACTAACAAACTATATATACATAATATGAATATATTTGAACTGAGTAATAAATATTTCAAAAGCTACAACAATAATATTTCTTTATTAAACAATTAGATATCCATGAAACACTCTAGTTTTAATCACTTTAGTGACCCACAAACTATACATAATATAAATATCTTTAAATTGAATAATAAAAAATATACATTCATAAACTAACATGCAAATAATATTATTGATATAAACACTTAATTTAGTAATATGTATATATACATAAAATATAAATTTCATATACGGCAATCAAATTTATATATTTTTTCCGATACATAGCAACAAAATAATAAACCTAAACCGTATAGACCCGTCCAATTGGTTTTAGCCTCATCACAATCATACTATTAGGTTATCAACATGGCCAATGCTACGAAGCCCAGGCAATCAAGTTAGTAGATTTTCCATAATAGTCTTTCCAATCTAGCCCATTTAATATTATCAAATAATTGAATCTATAAAGATCCGAGTTTCGTAAAACAGAACAATGCTACGAAGCCCAGGCAATCAAGTTAGTAGATTTTCCATAATAGTCTTTCCAATCTGGCCCATTCAATATTATCAAATAATTGAATCTATAAAGATCCGAGTTTCATAAAACAAAACAATGTATAGTATTTGAGGCTCTTCATTATCTACAGCAATGATGCCAACATTTAAAATTGAATCTACAGCATTCAAAGTTGTCCAGTAATTAAGAGAATAAAATTATATCTGTGTCAAGCAATTATATTTATTTCATGTTTGAACAATAATTCTTGAAATAATGTCTTGATCCGTACGACATGAAAACCAAAATTATGAACACAAATCAATATTTATATTCTTAAACAACATATTAGTCATATTAGCAATGGGAACAGTAATTATTGATTAGCCAAATTAAGACCATTCTTAAATGGTATATTAAAACTCATTGAAAAACAAAAGGGCCCGTAAACTATGGAGATATGTTTTTAATGGAAAATCATGAGTTTATAAACCATAGCTCTGATACCACATGTTAATTTTATTTGTTCAATTTACATGAACAATAACATGAACATAAATTCCAAGATCTTAAACTTCCTAATTTTCACAGTCAATGCAGAGTAACAAGAACGTACCTTCATCTATAGGAAACGGTCTTTAATTATGTATCTTGAATATCTTGAATCTCCCTTGAGCGATTTAATTGCATATCTCCAGCCTCCAATCTCCAAATACCATTTAATATATGTAGTTTAATCGTATGAAAATTGTGTTTCTCTCCCTTTGCCTCTCACATAATGACATGAATCAATCGATGTAATAACATATCTTTTATAGGTAGAGAGATGACCAATTTTTTAGTTAGACTATAATTCTATTTCCCATCAAAATAGAGTTCTTAAGAGAAATCAACTTCTCCAATAATTATCTAATTAACTAAATAATTAAATATATCCATAAGACATATTATCAAATCTAATAACTTATCATGTGGGCCACATAAAGTCTAACATTTATCCCAAGGCTGTCTACATCTAGAGCTGCTTTCCATTTCAATTGGGATTGAATTCAATCCCAACATTGACCCATCTGCCCCGTTGAGTATTTCTGCAAATGCGGTTGATATTGGAGTCATGGAAATTGTTACGCACCAATCCTACCTGGCAGCCGTAGCGCCACGCAGGCATTAGCCATCCTACCTGGCACCCCGTAGCGCCACGCTGGCATTAGCCGGGCGTTTTGGGCTGACCCTGACCCTTCTCCGAGGCGGTCTGCACCGAGGAGGCAGGTCAGCGAGGCTATTGTTCGGAACAGCCTAATTGGCCGACCCTGGTTGCGTGACCAAGAAGCCTCCCTGTAACTCAACCTTGACAAGAGTGATGGGACAGCCTGCCAAGGCGGCTTGTCATGGTCATAGCCCCTTAGTTTGCGGCTGAAAGTGACTTTCCCATTAATGCTAATGACGTGACACCAAGGATGTGACTTGAGAACCCCTCAGATAGAGCCACGTGTCGCACATCAAGAGGGATCGTTCCCATAGAATTTGTCTATAAATACCAAACTCATTTCACAAGACAAGGATGTTGAAAATATTACTATCACCATACATATAACAAGTCCTCCTTTCTAATTACTTTCAAGTGCTACAACCATCTGGGAATTTGTTAGTAGGAGGCCCTCAGGCTTTCACTTTTGCTTTAAGAGTGTTTTTTTACCTTTTATCTTCCTTCCATCCAGACGGGAGGTGATCTACGTGGTTGAATAAACCACGTGGCAGTCTTAGTGAGAGGAAAGCACACGTGGGCATAGGTAGCGTGTGGATCCTGTTGGCAACCATTTTTGGGGGTCAACAGATTGGCGCCGTCTGTGGGAAACGTGACAAAAAGCTTCTTTTTCCTTGAACAAAGGAATTTTCCTGAACAAGGGATCAACCGACCCACAAAATGAGTGGAAGCAACGAAGAAGAGAACCCAAGAAGAACCAGGCCCGTAACAAACGACGGACTCAGGGCTGAAGAAGCTCCCCGGAGGAGGCGAGGTAGAACGCCTCCCACGAATCTTGAACGAGAAATGAGAACGATGGCCGCCAGCGTGAGGCAGCTGGCTCAGCACCACGCGCAAATGCAGGGGTATATCCAAATGATGCATGCCAAGGGTGAGAACCGCCCCCAAGAATCTGATCTAGACGAGCCCGAGGAGGAACAGGAAGTTAACAGCAGGCACCCCCGTGGCCAGCAAGCCGGAAGAGATGCCTCTCATGCCAGAACCAGACAAAGCCGCTGCTTCGGAAAGAAGGCCCCAGCCCACGATGTCCGCCAGTGTGTTCGATAGGCTAGGCGAACAAGGAAGCAGAAGATGGCCACAAGAGAACCCGCAAAGGAGAGAACTGCCCCAAAGTCCTCCTAGAAATAGGCGGGAAATGAGGGCGAGGGAAGCCGAGGCTAGGGGAGAATCGGATTACCAGCCATACGCACCCCGGCCAACCATGTAACCACAGCCCCAACATCAGAACTTTGGGGATGGACAGCAAGCCCAATGCCTCGCCCCATTACCTCCAGAAGTGGACACCGGAGCAGAGTATCCGAGGCCTACTAGATCATTCGAGGTGGACGACGATGACGAGAACCTTCCCTTTTCAGCCGGAATCAGGAACGCGTCCATCCCCCATGAGTTTCGCGTACCCAAGATTACCCCTTACACAGGCAGGGGGTGATCCATTGGATCACGTAAACACATACAAAACGGAGATGAGCCTTCGAGGAGCCACTCCGGCCTTGAAATGCAGGGCCTTTCACCTGACCTTGTCAGGGGGAGCGAAGCGGTGGTATAACAAGCTAGTCGCAGGAAGCATTTCCAGCTGGCCAGAGCTGAAAAAGACATTCATAAATTACTTCTCATCTCAAAAGCCTGCATCAGCCCCGGTCCAACGCCTCCACGACGTGAGACAGGCCCCAAGCGAGCCGCTGCAAAGTTACCTAGGCCGCTTTAATGAAGAGATGTTGTTCTGTGAAAGAATAACCGATGCCGAGGCCTTGTCTGCCCTAAAGGCAGGACTAGACATGAACCATCCGTTCTGGAGAGATGTACGCAACAAGAACCCAGGCACCTTTGACCAACTGGTGGAAATGATCACTGAGGAGATAACTAACGAGAATATGATCCTCCACAGGAATCGAGGCGAGTTGGGAGCCAACCCGGCGTCGAGAGCCGGGTATGTCCAAAATCCCAACAGAGCTGCTCTTCAGCACAATCCCCGATGGAGAAACTACCCATCCGACCCTAATGTCGGGATGAGTTATGTGGCCTCTGCACAAGAGGGCCTGCTCCCCCCTTACACGGCTCCCTCGCCGTCGGTCCCCGCGGTCGGACTGTACAACTATAGCACGCCCCCATCCACCTACTATGAGGCCGGAACCAGCACTCCTCCAGTGATTCTTCCTCCTCAGGGAACTCAGCCGAAGTACTGCTGCGTACACCAAAGCCACGGACATAGCACGGACGAGTGTCGAGAGGTGGAAGAACTGGCCAATCGGAGAACGGCCAATCCGGGGCCCAGACGCGGAACTAACGCCAGACGAGGTGATCAGGCCCCGGCGAGAGGACGTGGAACCAATTTTCAAGATAGGCGCTCCCAGCAATGGGATAGGAGGCATCCGGGTCATGAGCACCGATCGAGGCGTAATTCAAGAAGCCCAGCCAGACAACCTCGGATGGAGCGCAACCCCGAGCCCCGATTGATCAAGGGGCCGGAAAAGGCTCCGATTCGAGAGATTGACACCATCCACGGAGGACCATATATTGGTGGACAAACACGGAATGCCCAGAAAAGCTATGCCAAAGAGGCCGAAGGGATCCAGATGACTAACTGGCTTATCAATAGCAGGCCCTCGGGATAAAAAAAGGCCGACCCTATCACCTTCGCAGAAGAAGACATGAAGGGCGTGCATTACCCCCATTGCGACGCCCTAGTTGTAAGAGTAGTAGTGGCTCGGAATGGACTGGGAAGAATGCTAGTTGACAACGGCAGCTCCGTCAATGTCATCTTCTTAAGCACCTATGAGCAAATGAACGTGGATATGCCGCTGAAACCATCGACTGAGCCCCTCTACGGGTTTACCGGGGATTGCGTGACCCCGAAAGAGATAGTGCGCCTCTCCGTTAGCATGGGAGATGAGCCCCTCGCATCCCATGTTTTCATGGAATTCTTGGTGGTTGACAGGAGGTCGGCTTATCACGGGGTCTTGGGCCGACTAGCCCTAAAAGAACTTTAGACAGTAACTTCAATCCACCACCTCTGCATGAAATTTCCCACCGAGGGAGGAATAGCAACAGTGCGAGGCAATCAACCTGAGGCTAGGAAATGTTATCGGAACGCCTTAAGAAAAGCAGAGAAGAAAGAGGTTAACATGACTCTGCTGGACATAGAGATGGCAGAAACATTGGTGGAAGAGCCGGGGGATATCACGATGGAGGAAGCGGCGACCCCCGATGACATCGATCCAAGAATAATGGAAGTCGATTCCCAAGCCTCTTCCAGCGCTGAATTAGAACATTTTCAGGCAGTGGGCAACGACCCGACCAAAAAGCTTCAGATAGGGAAAGATCTCCTTGAAGAGCCCAAGGAAGCCATGAAAAGTTTCCTTCAGAAAAATCTGGATATCTTTGCGTGGAAACACGAAGATATGGTGGGGATCGACGCAAAAATAAGTTGCCATCACCTCAATATCGACCCCAAGTTCTCCTCACACAGGCAGAAAAGGAGGCCACTGAATGCTGAAAAGTACGATGCCTTGAAGGAGGAAGTAAACCTACTCCTCCAAAGCAATTTTATACGAGAAGCCAGATATCCGAAGTGGGTATCCAACCCGGTGTTGGTCAAGAAGCCGAATGGAAAAATGAGGACCTGCATAGATTTCTCCAACCTCAACCAAGCCTGTCCCAAAGACAGTTTCCCACTGCCTCAGATTGATCAGCTGGTCGATGCCACGGCAGGACATGAACTCTTGAGTTTCATGGACGCCTACTCGGGATACAATCAAATTCCGATGTACCCGCCTGATGAGGAGTACACGTCGTTCGTAACAGACAAGGGGCTCTATTGCTACAAGGTCATGCCGTTTGGCTTGAAAAACGCCGGGGCGACATACCAAAGGCTCGTCAATAAGATGTTTGCCGATCAACTCGGCTCAACCATGGAAGTCTACGTGGATGATATGCTTGTCAAAAGCTTGAGAGCCGAAGATCACATACGGCACCTGGAAAAGACTTTCGAGACGCTCAGAGCTTACAAGATGAGACTCAACCCTCAGAAGTGCGCCTTCGAAGTTGCCTCGGGAAAATTCCTGGGCTACATGGTAAACCAGAGAGGTATCGAGGCCAACCCCGAAAAAATCAAAGCGCTAATAGAAATGAAATCACCGAGGAAACCCAAGGATGTGCAATGCCTCACGGGGAGAATGGCAGCCCTCGGCCGATTCGTTTCAAAAGCTACAGATAAGTGCCTTCCCTTCTTTAAGATCCTAAAAGGGGGTAACCGGTTCAAGTGGACAGAAGAATGCGAGGATGCATTCCAAGCCTTAAAGGAGCACCTTGGCAAGGCTCCTCTGCTATCGAAACCTAAACTATGAGAGGCACTACTGCTCTATCTCGCCGTCTCGACCGAATCGGTAAGCTCGGTCCTGGTCAGGGAAGAGGGACATCAACTGCTGGTCTACTATGTAAGCAAGGCTTTACTAGGGGCGGAAACACGTTATCCAGAAATGGAAAAGCTTGCATTGTCATTCATCACCGCTTCTCGGAAATTGAGGCCATACTTCTTGGCCCATAGCATTCACGTTCTCACCAATTTTCCTCTGAGGCAGGTAATGCAGAAACCAGACGCCTCGGGGAGGCTACTGAAGTGGGCAGTCGAATTAAGCCAGTTCGACATCACATTCAAACCCCGGCCATCCATCAAAGGGCAGGCCTTAGCAGATTTCGTAGCAGAATTTGCTAACACACCCGTGATCGATACCCCGATGGATCCCGCAGAACCACCCACTTGGTATCTCTTCGTGGATGGCTCATCAGGAGATGCGGGGTCGGGTGCCGGGGTGGTCCTCGCAAGCCCTGAAGGCCATAGACTGAACTGCGCAATCCGGTTCGACTTCAAAGCCTCAAACAATGTCGCGGAATACGAAGCTTTACTGTCAGGCATGCGCCTAGCCAAAGAAATGAAGATTCAGAGGCTCTCTGCTGTGAGTGACTCCCAGTTAGTAGTAAGCCAAGTAAAGGGAAATTTCACCGCCAGGGAGAAAAATATGGCCTCCTACCTAAAATTGGTAAGAAATCTCATCCCTAGCTTTGAGAAGTTTGAACTGGTTCAGGTGCCAAGGGCTGATAACGCCAACGCAGACGCTCTCTCTAAACTCGCGAGTAGCAAGGACTCCGAGCTTCTTAAAATGGTTCCCATTGAACACCTCAGCCGACCCTCCATAGAGGCGGTCGCGGAAATAATGTGGGTCGAGGAAACCACCACCTGGATGGATCCCATCCTCGCCTTCCTAAAAGACCAAACGCTCCCCATTGACCGAGAAGAGGCAAAAAGGCTGAGGAGGAGGGCTGCCCACTTCGTCTTATCAGACGACGTGCTGTACAAACGAGGCTACTCCCTACCGCTCCTCAGGTGTGTTGGGATGAACGAAGCGGATTACATCCTCCGAGAAGTTCACGAGGGAGTCTGCAGCAACCACACCGGAGGCCTAGCTCTGGCGCAAAAAATCCTCAAACAGGGATACTTCTGGCCTTCGCTAAAAAAAGATTCCTTGAATCATGCAAAGAAATGTGACAAGTGTCAACGCTTCGCCACCATTCCTCGTCTGCCCCACCAAGAACTTACCACAGTATCCAGCTCTTGGCCCTTCTCCAAGTGGGGGATAGATTTCATAGGACCTATGCCGAGGGGTAGAGGTAATGCCTGCCACACCTTAGTCGCCATCGACTACTTCATGAAATGGGTAGAAGCAGAGCCAATGGCGAAGATCACCAAGGCTAACACCTCCAAATTCATATGGAAGAACATCATATGCAGGTTTGGAATTCCACACTCCCTGGTATCGGACAATGGAAAACAATTCGACAACAAAAAGGTCAGGAACCTATGTGAGGAGTTGGGAATCGCCAAGCACTTCTCTAGCCCTCATCATCCACAGGCCAATGGTCAGGTAGAGGCGGTCAACAAAACCATCAAATACACGCTTAAGCGGAAGCTCGAGGGATCAAAAGGGGCCTGGGTCGATGAACTACCTCAAGTCCTATGGGCTATCCGAACCACCATAAAAACTTCGACCGGGGAGACCCCTTTCTCCATGGCTTATGGTGCCGAGGCTGTAAGCCCAGTTGAAATTGGTATTCCCTCGCCCCGTCGGTTATTATTCAGTGACCAGATTAATAGCAATTTGATGAGAACGGGGCTAGACCTATTAAGTGAAAGAAGAGACGACTCCCAGGTGAGGTTAGCGTCTTATCAAAGAAAGATGTCCAGATACTTCAACAAGAAGGTAAAGAAGAGGACTTTTCGCGTGGGTGACCTCGTCCTAAGGAGAGTGTTCCTATCCTCCAAAGAGCACGGCGTCGGAACACTCGGACCAAACTGGGAAGGACCATACAAGGTCGTTAGTGAAACACGCCCCGGGACATATCGCATCGAAGACATGAACGCCAAATTGCAACTCCATCCCTGGAATGCCGAGCACCTACGCCGGTATTACCAGTAGTTAAACGGGTCGTTATAAGGCCGAGTAGTTAGTTTAACTTTGTTTGACTATTGCGATGCGATTAGTTATATTTAATCTTATTTATTCGATGGCCCAAACTCACGGCGTCGGAAAGCAAACTCAAAACGAGATGTTTGTCATACAAGATCAAATAATAACAAGACAAAAAATTGAAAACGAGGCCCATAAGAAAAATAAAACTTCATTTCATAACAGAGGAATTACAAAAGAAACTTATACAAAGGTCTCCGAGAAATTACAAAAGAAACTTATACAAAGAAAACCTAACTATCATCCTAGCTATCCTCCTCGCCTTCCACTTCAGGCGGAGGGAACCTGGCTTCTAAAGCCTCGAGGCTGAGGCTGGGATAGTCATTTCGAAGTACGGCCAGAACTTCCTGTTGCCCAACCCTAGCAAAGTAATCCGAGAAGTTGGTATAGGCTTCAGTGGTGTGAAAATTGGCCACAAAATCCGCCTCCGCACTCCCCAGCCTCGCCTCAAGCTCTTTCTTCTCAGCAACCAGCCGAGCCACTTCTGATTCCGAGGAGGCCAAATTCCCCCTCAGATTCTGTAACGCCTCCTCGCGGGACTGGGCCTCATCCAGAAGCCACCTCTTCTCTTTATTGGCAGCCTCCAGGGCCTCTGCAGCCACCCTCTGAGCCGCGTTGGCATTGTCCAGCTGCCTTGTCATTTTCAGGATATTGGAGTCAGACTCCTTCAGGTCAGCCTCCAGCTGCTCGTAGGCCACACGAGCGCTATCCAACGCGGCCTGCAGACCTTCCAGAGCCTGCTTGTGCTCCTTATCATTTTTTGAGGCCTCGGCTTTGAGTTTCTTTTGCTCCTGCACGCGCGTCCTAAACTCGCCGAGCACCTTCATCTGCATAGCCGAGGCCCTAATAGCCGAAGCCAGGCTGGCCTCCAAAACATCCTCGAGGTCCCCATGAGAGGAGAACTCCTCCCACTTGGGGGTGAAGTACCTCTTCACGGCCTGGGCCCCCAAGGAAGGATAAAATGGCAACTCCCGAAGCGAGTCTTCAGGGATCTTCGACCCGGAGCCGCCAATCAACTCCTTCAGCCTCTTTCTGGAGTCATAGGACCCCCCTCCGCTGCCCCCCACATCCTGGGACTTTGGGGGCCCCTCCAGGACCAACTCTCCCGTAGTATTCACGGCCAGAGTACGCTAACCCGTTGGGGCGAGAAAAACCACATCTTCATCTACCTCCACAGCCTTCCTCTTGGCCTGTGGAGGTTCGGACGAGGCGGCTTTGGATTTCCTTTTCCTCAGTAAAGGCTCGTCGCCCTCCAGGACACTCACGTCATCGACCTCCACAACCTTCGAGGCCTCAGTGTCTACCCTATTTCCCTCTCGGTTCAGGTCCTCGATGACCTTCTTCTGCCGGGCCTCCTCCTTAGATCCAGCAGCCAGGGCCCTCGGTTTTTGCTTCGATAGGCGGGCCAAGGTTGGCCTCGGGCGCTTGCCTTGCTCTATATCAGCTGCAAAAACAAAGAGGTTTTAGTGTCACCTCAATTCTAAACAAGGCTCGAATCAAGCAAAGATATCGGAACGTTACCTTTGGAGGCCATTAAACCCAATTCGCTTAAACACCTCTGCCGGTTTAGCAGAAACCCGTATCTCCTGTTCGACGGAGGCGACTGGTAGATGGATTGAAGCACGTCAACCAGATCCTCCGACAACTCGCAACGGGGCAGCAATCCTGAAAAGAAAACCAAGAACAAGTTAGATTATATTTTCACCCACGTCGAAGACAATCAGCTCGCATCCCCCACTCACTGGCTATTCCGTAAAAACTGGACACATCCAGGTCTGGCTCCGGGTCGTCCGTTACCCTCTGCCAATTACCCGACACCCAGAACCAGGACTCCTTCCACTGTTTTATGGAAGAGGGACAGTCCGTCACAAGGGGCTTGTGTGCTCCCCACGGACAAAAGTAGTACCAGCCAACCTCATCCTCCTTGTCCTTCTTCCTCGGTAGTTTCCGTGGCTGGTATAGGGTCTGGAACACGTGAAGAGGCATCTCCAACCCCAACGAATGCCTGAACCACAAGTACATGCTACCTGCCATCTGACTCCACCTGTTCGGAGCCACCTGAATGGGAGCTAGCCCATAAGCCCGTAGAATCCGTCGGAAGAATGGATGCAGAGGCAGTCACAGCCCACCCACAAAAGCATTTAGGTGCAAGGCTGTGCAACCCCTCTTCGGAACACAGGCTCATTCATTTGCCTCCGGAAGTATGAGTTCAATGTCCCCAGGCACCCTGTACTGCTCCCTCAACGACACCAAGTCCCCTTCCACCATTATCGAGGGGACATCCATCGCGGTCCACCTAATTGGATCGGCCTCAAACGAGTTTGTTCCCTCTACTACCCTAGACAGTAAGGATACGTTCATCACCTCGCCTGTCGATCCACACACGCCTCGAATAGGCATCACCTCGGCCATTTCGGGTGAGACGGGTCGGGACCCCCCGTCCTCAACGCGACCGAAAGCCTCGTTATCACCAAACTCTGCGGACATTGTCAAAAATTAAAACAAAATCAGTAAGTAAAGGGACTCTAGATAGAGGGTTTACCAAAACCTAACTCTTCGCCGGAAACAGATGGAAACAAACGCCGGGAAATCTCGCCTGAAGTCTAGAAACACACTGCAAATCTCTCAGAAAAGCGTAAGGAAGAAAATTATAACGCCCCATCACCTATTTATAAGCAAATGCGAATGATATCACACCGTTGGATCTACCAGAATTCCATCCGCGCCGTCCGATGGCATCAGTCCATCTCTGCCCTTGAATCCGAAAAGACGCGAGGAACCATTTCAATCAACGCCTGCGATGCGGGCGTGCTCACCACGCGCGCGTCATTTCTCGATACCACCAAAGCTACCATAATTAAACACCATCATTACCCGCGGCCGTCTTTTTACCATATCCAAAAAGGACGTGCGTCAGGCTACCCAATCAATCTATGACCCGTAGATTGAACCATTAATTGCCCTGCAGCAGGCCTCTACACCTCCCCCGCACTGGGGCTCAGCACACCCGCCTCCCCAACTTGGGACTTGGCCCATCCGCCTCTCCCAACTTGGGACTCGGCCCATCCGCCTCTCCCAACTTGGGACACGGCACCCCCGCCTCTCCTAACTTGGGACTCGGTCCATCCGCCTCTCCCAACTTGGGACTCGGCCCATCCGCCTTTCCCAATTTGGGACTCGGCCCATCCGCCTCCTCCACTCGGAGCTCGACACCCCCGCCTCCCCAACTCGGGGCTCGGCCCATCCGCCTCTCCAACTTGGGACTCGACCCATCCGCCTCCTCCCACTCGGGGCTCGGCCCATCCACCTCTCCAACTTGGGACTCGGCCCATCCGCCTCTCCCAATTTGGGACTTGGCCCATCCGCCTCCCCCACTCGGGGCTCGGCACCCCCGCCTCTCCAACTTGGGACTCGGCCCATCCGCCTCTCCCAACTTTGGGACACGGCATCCCCGTCTCTCCCAACTTGGGACTCGGCCCATCCGCCTCTCCCAACTTGGGACTCGGCCCATGCACCTCTCCAACCTGGAGCTCGGCATCCCGCTCGAAGCACCAAATTAAAACCACCAACATTGTCAAGGCCCGCCACCCACATAAATGAACGTCCTGGGCCTTGTGGGACTTAAATCTCTACCTCAAACTTTAAAACAAACATCCAAGTCCAGCATCCCACATGAATGACAGATTCTGAACTTGGGGGACTATTGTTACGCACCAATCCTACCTGGCAGCCCGTAGCGCCACGCAGGCATTAGCCATCCTACCTGGCACTCCGTAGCGCCACGCTGGCATTAGCCGGGCGTTTTGGGCCGACCCTGACCCTTCTCCGATGCGGTCTGCACCGAGGAGGCAGGTCAGCGAGGCTATTGGTCGGAACAGCCTAATTGGCCGACCCTGGTTGCGTGCCCAAGAAGCCTCCCTGTAACTCAACCTTGACAAGAGTGATGGGACAGCCTGCCAAGGCGGCTTGTCATGGTCATAGCCCCTTAGTTTGCGGCTGAAAGTGACTTTCCCATTAATGCTAATGACGTGACACCAAGGATGTGACTTGAGAACCCCTCAGATAGAGCCACGTGTCGCACATCAAGAGGGATCGTTCCCATAGAATTTGTCTATAAATACCAAACTCATTTCACAAGACAAGGATGTTGAAAATATTACTATCACCATACATATAACAAGTCCTCCTTTCTAATTACTTTTAAGTGCTACAACCATCTGGGAATTTGTTAGTAGGAGGCCCTCAGGCTTTCACCTTTGCTTTAAGAGTGTTTTTTACCTTTTATCTTCCTTCCATCCGGACGGGAGGTGATCTACGTGGTTGAATAAACCACGTGGCAGTCTTAGTGAGAGGAAAGCACACGTGGGCATAGGTAGCATGGGGATCCTGTTGGCAACTATTTTTGAGGGTCAACAGAAATTGTAATGGTTGAAGATGTGTTGATTTATAGACAAAATATTTTGTATTACAAACATTTGGTGGGTTCAATACGTTCTTCTATGACTTAGGTGTAGCTGTATGTGCATTTGAAAGATTTGGAATGGTGTTGCCATTCGAAGCAGAGACCGTAGACAAGCTACTTTCTCAAATCGTGTTTTGTAAGTGCAATTTTATGACACGGAAGTACTTTCGGGAAAAATGGACAGCAGCACATGTCGGAATCGTCTGCCAAGTAGGTAGATTCGTCAAACCTAGCAATAGAACTGTTGGAGTGACGATGGAAAGCATTTTTAGATGGTAGATTGAAGTTTTAGCATTATTTTAAAATTGAGTGACATATCTGGGAAGCGTAACAAAGTTTCGTGTTTTTGAAATAATTACCCTAAATTTAGAGTATTTATAAAACTGCTTTGGAGTTGGAATTATTTTGTGAACTCTATAATATCAAATTAAGTACTTCTTATAGTCGTACTAAAATTAAAAAAACCCTGCAAAATCTCTCTATATTGTAACACTTTACGGTTTAAAAAAAAAAAAGATAAAATATTACCCACAAAAATCATGCTTTTATTGAAAACTATTAATTACTAAAATTTATATTTGTGTTTATCTTTATGTTTGTTTATAATTTGAAGACTTCAAAGTTCAGCCATGGTTTTTGACTTTTTTCCACCCTAAGTAGGTAGTGAATAAAATATACATGACAAACAACTCAAAGAAAAAGAAAATTATAAAAAGGTCAAAACAGTAATTAAAGCTTAATTTTAAATAATTTGTCTACTATTAAGTATTACCTAACATGGGTTCAAGGACTTATGTCTAACTATATCGTAATTATTTTAATTATTTGATCTTAAGCTCACTGCCACACGCTTTCATTATTAATCTCTCACTCTCACAAACATTCTTCTCGATTTCACTAATTAATCTCTATTTAGCAATATCATTACACATTTGTCCAATAATATTATTTATCTTCCTTTGTGATTATCATCAATTTATGTAGTAATTGTATTGATATTAAATATTACGTCTAATGAAATGTGTAGATATAAAATTCATTTTATTGAATCTATCATTTAATGTTATGTAAATTGATAATTATCATCATTAATCACGATCGTAGAGAGTTTTCACCTCCACTCAGGATAAAAAGAAAACTTACGTTTGTCTTTAAAAATTTAAAAAAATTTAGGCAAGAATTGCTCTCTTTTTAATCAAATCTTATCTCTTCAAATCTATTGTTTCGTGATATTCAATTGTATTAAATTGAAAATTTGATTCTAAGGCCGAATCCACCGTCCATAAACGATATACTAGTAAAATAAAATTACAGTATTTCAAAATATATTTACTATATATTTCGTAAAATATGCTGAATAACAAAGTTAATATCAAAATTTACCTTAAATAAGAAGGTAGAAGATTATCATATTTTTATAATACTTAATTAATCACTCTTGTTTAATTAATTGCTGATGAGCTCATCAACAAACTTGTCACTTTCCCTTCAAATCCTATACATATGATCTATAGATACAATTTATTCATGGTTCCAAATTCTCTCTCTCTCTCTCTCTCTCTCTCTCTCTCTCTCTCTCTCTCTCACACACACACACACACACACACTCTTTAATCATCAATTTAACCTAGAAAAATCCATTCAAACCTCCAACTAACCTACCGAAAGGAAAGAAAGAAAAATCAAGAAACCTTCCAAAATCGAAATCTTTGAAAAGTCCGTACTTTATACTAGGTCTCTCTCTCTCCATATACATATTTGTATGTGTGTATGAATATCTGTTCTACTAATTAGTGATGTGCTTCATGGGAAGAAGAACAAGAGATACAAAATTCAAAAGATTATTGGATTTTTTTCAAGCACGATGAATTACATAAAAAACCCAACAAAAATTATAGTGCAATTCTCCAGATGGATCTCGGATCTTGACCGGAGGCTACTGCTTTTAATCCTTTTACCCATTTCACTTTTTCTGTATGTTTCTCTCACATCAACCACAACCACCGTAATCGTCTCGTTTTCCAATTTTGCCCCTTTCAAATCCATTTTTAACAGCTACGCCCCCATCAACCATGGCCATGATGTACATAACAAGACCCAGCCCGATCCCGAGAATGTGCAGAAAGGGCCTAGAATTGCGGTTTGTTTAGTGGGTGGGGCCAGGCGATTCGAGCTCACCGGGCCGTCCATTGTGAAGAGGATTCTCGAAGTGTACAATAATACCGATCTCTTTCTTCACAGCCCGTTGGATTCAAATACTTACAAGTTTTCACTTCTGAAGAAGGCGCCCCGAATCGCCGCCGTGAAAATCTTTCAGCCGCAGCCGATTCCGGAGACCGAGTCACAGCTCCGAGTCCTCACTTCTCAGAACTCGCCAAATGGCATACAGGTACATATACACTAGATCCTGTTTCTTTTCTAACCTTGTGTTTATCATTGCAAAATAAGCAATTTAAAAATTAATTAAAATTATTTTTTCTATTAAACCTTTTTTATAATTATCGTTAATTAAAGATAATACAAACTCAATTTTGCGTAATCTTTTTTAAAAAATTTGATAATGTAATTATTATTTATTGTGAGCATAGAAAGATAGGTTTTGTTTTGTGGGTTGTAATGGCAAAATCCAATTAGGCTTGGCCTTATTCTATCTGTCGAAAGAAATTCCATTGTTAATATTTAATTTAACAAGAATAGAACTCGTAATGAGCTTATGAATTCAAACTAGTTCGTCCATGTATTTTGAATTTAAAATTTATCGAGAATTAGATTCAACTTAGAACCCGTGCAAATTCTTAGTTGATGTTTAATGTATTCTATGTATTTCTATTTGAGCGTGATGTTGATGTTGATGTCCAATGAAGGTAAAAGTCTAAGATTGGACACGTGTCTTGTGGCATTGATGTTGATATCCAATGAAGGTAAAAGTCTAAGATGTCACTTACCCAATGACTACATCATACGTGTTCTGTGGCCTTTATATATCTTCCCGAGATCATTTTCCTTCAAGATATTTAATGAACTATTATTCAGATGTCTTTTATTTTTTTAAAATAAAAATAAAATCACATTTGGATAGAAAAGTTAGTTTGGCCCGTCTCAGAAAAATCCTTTTTTATAGCATACAAAAAAATTAGTATAAAAATTTTTTTTTTCAGCAAAAGTCCGATCTTCAAAAATTCTTAGTTTTGCCTCTGATTGACCGGGTTTATTTTAAAATTCTTTTTTTTTCTAAATTTATTTTCAACTACATATTTTATTGATCCATAAATTTTATCTAATTTTCAGCCACAAATTTCACCAATCTTTTTCAAAATCTAAAAAAAAAAAAAAAAAAAAATTACTTTTAAACTCAACCAAACAACCCTTATGTCACATAATTTTTTAAGTTGCATGGGTGATACTCTTTTAACTCTTGTATTTTTTAATGTTTGACAAGGTTGTCCTCTTGTCTTTACCTTTGTTGTCTTTACCTTTGTTGTCTGTATTTTATGTGCATTTGGCATCTTTGAGTTTCATTGTTTGAATTTCCTGATGCAGCCATTGCCGTCCAATTGTGTTTATTATCATTTTATTGGATCAATCGGTTAATGTTATAGTTATAATAAATAGAATTAGTCTTTCTGATTAGGCAGGTAATATGTTCTTTAATTACTTGAATTATATTTCATAGAAAAGTCAAATTTCATACCAGACCTAAATATATTTAATGCCGTCCACGACTATGTTAAGTTAGGAAACCTTGTGCTGGAGCATTGAAAAAGTGGTGCATTTGGTACGCAATATTAAACATTATTATTGTACAAGACGGCTTTTAAACAAGCCAAAAATAGTATTACTTAATTGATATTATGCATATTAATCATGTTTTTCTCTACTTGTAGGGCCTGTTGCAATATTTTAATCTGGTAGAAGGATGCCTAACTATGATCAAATCTTACCAAGAAAAGAACAACTTTACGTATGACTGGATTATTCGAACCCGAGTCGATGGGTACTGGTCCAAACCATTGGCACCCGATAACTTCATCCCGGGTCAGTACTTAGTTCCACCAGGCTCCTCTTATGGTGGCCTAAACGATCGTTTTGGTGTAGGCGATGTTAATACCTCTATCGTGGCACTTTCCAGACTCTCGTTGATTCCTGAACTCGACTCTGCCGGTTTCAACCAACTTAACTCGGAAACCTCATTCAAAGCCCAACTCACCACTCGAAAGGTCTCTTATGTCACCAAATCCCTCCCGTTTTGTATAGTAACGGATCGTAAATATGATTTTCCCCCGTCCCGTTTTGGTGTCCCTGTGGCAGCGCTGTCCAGCCCAGGCCCATTAAGTGGAGCTAAATGTAGGCCATGCAGGCCGGTATGTACTGGATCATGTGTGGGGCCTATAATGAATGGGCTTTACAAAGGATGGAGCTGGACTGAATGGGCCAACAACACAGTAGAGCTTTGTGATGCCCATGATAAATGGGAAAATGGGTGGGAGAAAATATTTGATAGAGTGGCTGGGAAAAAGCTAGCCGGCGCGAGAAAGGAGGTCTGGGATCTGAAACTTGAACAATGTGTCAATGATTTTGACAAGTTGAGAAAACGGACGGCCAGTTGGGAGGCTCCGCCAGTGGCTGAGATTTGTCGGCTCGGCTTGAAATCTAGATGAGGGACAATGGCTTTAACTCCAAAGAGCAAAAAAAAAAATCTTTTTTTTTCTTTTTCTTTTTTGGGTTTATTGGTTTAGAATTTATTTTTTACATATACATACAGTATTACATATTACATAATACTCCTTAATGACATCATTTTTTACAGGTTTACAGGTTGATTTCTTGCTCCATTATCATTCTGTATGCATACCATGATCATATTCATATTCATAAATTTACTAGTCTTGGATCGTACTTATGTTCCCGACTTTTATTATTTTACTGAAAGGCGTAAATATCTTAAACTTTTTAATTCCATTGAAGTATTTAAAAATCTATATGCATGCCATGCAAGGTTATGCATGGTACCAATACCTTTCAAGATTAAATAATGTGCAATACAAGGAATTGCATGGACGAATTGTGAAGAATTGCCCAAACACAAGGATCTAAAATTATTGAACCGGCAGGTTACTCATTAAAGATCAATAATTGGAGAGTGTTCTCACAGTTGTATAGAGTTTAATCAGATACAACTAGAGGCGGATCTAGCACATGGCGAGACTCCGCGTTCGCTCGTGCTGGAATTTCACGAAAAAATGGTGTTGGCTTCATCAATTTTTTTTCCTGTACATTCTGCCATTCTGCGTATAGTGTATGTATATGTTGTATATAATTTCTTGGGTTGAAGACTGTGTGTGTGTGTGTGTGTGTGTGAGAGAGAGAGAGAGAGAGAGAGTAGGGATGGCAATGGGGCAGGTCCGGAGTGGGTCGGCCCCGCCCCGCCCCGCCCTGTCCCGCGACCTGCGAATTCGCGGGCGGGGCGGTCCTTCGACTCGCCAACCGCCCCGCGAAAAAAATCTTTTTATTTTTTAAAAACTGAAAAAATAATTTAAAAAAAAAGAAATAATTTTTTTGTTTTATATATTTGTACCAAACAAAACAAAAAAATTATAAGATTGAGGTTATGGTGTAGTGGTTAAGATTGGTAGTTTACAAGTTTTAACTCAGGTTTGATTCTTCTTTAGTCTATTTGTAGTGAAAATTATAATTTCTATTATATTTTATGACTTAAAAAAAAAAAAATTTGTAGGGGCGGGTTGCGGGGCGGGGCAGAAAAATCTGCCCCAAATCCGCCCCTATTATCCGACAGGGCGGGTCGTGGATTTTTTTGTCATCCCTAAGAGAGAGAGAGAGAATATCTATTTTAAAATTAAATTTTCATTTGTGGTCCTTGAACTTTGAGAAATTAAAAAAATAAGATAATTGCATGAATAAATCCTCAAGTAAAGAATTTATTATTTCTCTTTAATATGATAATTGCATAATTTGAAAAGGAGGGGTCAAAATTGAAGAATATAGAAAGTATTTATCAAAACTTTTGTTCTTTTTTTTTTTTGGCCATAGATTTGACTTTATTTTAAGTTTTTTCTTATCATTATTGTCTTATTTTAAATTATTTTTTATGTAAATTTTTATCGCTCCCACTGAACCATTATACTGGGTCCGCCCCTGGTGTTGACTAACGTGTATGACGTGTATTTTATCATGTTAATGAATGATTATCGTTTTATTGGTACGCATTTTCAGAGTTCAAAGAGGAAGAGAATGAGAGGCTTCATTCGAGGAAGGTAAGTTATTTAAACTATCAAATTTGTAGTTCTTGTTCGTTCCCATTTTGACTAAGACACTGTAATTGGTCATCAAACAGGAATTATTACGGTTTGTATCGAATTATATTTCACTATTATATGATTTTTTTGTTGTTTTATAAGTTACGTATTTGTTAAAAATATTTTTACATTATTTTTTCACAAGCATTATCCGTTGAATGGTCAACGGTCAATCGATCAATATTTGACCATTGACCAGTCAACAACCGCCATAGTTGAACTTCAACCCTAAATCTGCCACTGGATACAACAAAAAATGACAAGGAAATAAAAGTCTTTAAATACTAAAAATAATAATAATTATATTCGCACCATACTATTTATTTATTGCACTATATTTTAATTGTATTTAATGTCTTCATTCTTTGCTCATCATTGATGTTCTTAACTTGTTTTATCGCATTCTTATCCTTAACTTTTCATTAATTAGCATATTCTTAACATTTCAAATTACACAAAAATAATATCTTGAAAAAATTCATGCTAATTAATGGAAGTTGAAAATAAAAATTTGACGAAAAAAATTAAAAACAAAGTGCTACAGTAAAAAAGTTGAAAAGGTTAAGTACAATTAAAATGTGATGCAATTTTTACTACATCTTCTACTCTTCTCTTTATAATTTATTCAAAATAGCGTACAATCAAAATGATGATGATTTTAGTGGTCTTAATGACATTCCAATTTCTCGCTATATTGTTGATGAGTTTGGAGGTAACACTAATCCGATTGATTTGGATGATATTCAAGAAGATGTCGACACACATACAAATACAACCACTGGTTCTAGCACTAAACGAAAAAGTCAAGAAATAAAAAGCTAGGTGCTGGTACCTGCCCACTGGTAAATTAATAGACGGAGTCTCTAGCACAAAGCACAGAGTAAACACTGTAAAGAGAAATTAGCGTGGCAAAAGGAGATATGCACGATCCATCTAAACAGACATTTCAAAAAATGTGCATTCAAACACGGAGGGTTGGAATCAAATTAGGCACAACTTCAGTTTGAATTTCCCGGAGTCGGCTTTAGTAGTAATCCTGATGTAAACAATTGGGTATATTCATAAGACAGCATGCGACGCGAAGGAATGCCGCAATTGGTGTCAAGTGGCGAGTTTCCACTGAGCTTGATGGAAAATCCTCATTTCACAAACTTTATACAAAATATATCTCCAACCAAGGTATGTATCAATTGCTAAAAATACTCTTCAAAAAGACACTATTATTTTATTTAATAAAAAGAAATAAGCTATTATAAGTGATATTAATAATTATAACGGTATTTTATCTTTCACATTTATGGACCGGTAATAACAAAAAATGATATATATAGTTGCAACTGCACACTACATTGATAAACATTGGATAATACATAAAAAAATAATAGTGTTTAGAACAATTGAATATCCTCATAATAGAGTTTATATTTTTCATATTTTACTGAGTGTTTTACGTGAATTTAATTGTAAAAAGAAGATTCTTAGTTTTACTTTTGACAATGGTAATTAAAAAATTAATTCAACATTTCCATCTAGAATTTGATGGTATTTTATTTCACATTTGTTGTATATGTCATGTTTTTAATTTAATTGTGAAAGATGAATTAAAATTCATATATGTACAATTACAAAAAAATTAGATACGCTATTAATTATATTACAGTCTCACCAGCTAGAAAACAGATTTTTAGTGCTCTTTGTGTTGAAAATGAACTTCAAGAAAAATATTTTTGTACTGATGTAGGCCATAAGTGGAATTCAACATATCTCATGCTTGAATCTTATGAAAGGTATGGAGATTGCATTACTGCATATTATAACGGTTGACACTCACATGGTCCGGAATATGATTTGCAAACATATGACTGGGAAATATGTGTTCATGTTAGAAAATTTTTGAAGATTTTTTTGACGCAAAAATGCATGTTCAGGTGTATATTATTCGACTATTCCACTAGTTCTCAATCATTTCTATTATATTGCCAATAATTTTAATAGGTATAAGAATTTTGCTATTTTTTTCTAATATTATATATGCGATGGATGCTAAATTTAGAAAATATTGGAAATAGTTGCATATGTTATTTCTATTAACATTTATTATAGATCCTAAACTTAACTTAGACGATACGAAAGTAACCATAATGGCAATTTCACAAAAATTAAAAATCCACTACCGTATGATAATTTATAAAAAATTTTATATGAAATGTATGAGGTTTACGCTGAAAAGACCAGTAGGAACGTTATACGATCCCATGTTCCAACACATGCTTCGTCATCATTTAAAGATAATGACTTATGGAGTTACTTTAGTTCAGTTATGAGTAGTCAACATGATAGTGATTCTTCTTGTGCTTCTTCCATTTCCCGCTGTATACCTTTAGAGTTAGCTAGGTATTTCGCTCACGACATACTTAGTATTTTAGATGATGAAGACAAAAAAAAAAATTTGATATACTACAATAGTGGAGACAAAATGAAGGTCAATACACAATTCTTTCAAGTATGCACGCAATCTACTAATACTTGTGGTTTCAAATGTAGCATCGGAGTCTGCTTTTAGTACAGGTGATAGGGTTGTGTCTGATTTCAGGTTGAGACTTAAAGCTGAGGTATTAGAAAACTTATTGTGTCTGAAAGATAGGGATGATGCCGATCTTCGGATCTAAGATAAAATGGACAGAATGATGTCTGAAGAACTTGAAGATTTGAATACATAATAATTGAATTAGTAGTAAATATTATTTGCGTAAATATTTGATATTTTTTTCGTCTTATTTTAACAAAAAATTGTACACGTATGTGTATAATTTTAACTCTGCCTACGTTCAAAGTAGTCGGTTCCAAGCCCGAAAAAAAGAGGAGGGTTTCAACTTTTAATTTTTAAAAGAAAAAATTTCTCACACTTTATTTCTTTTTTATTTTAAATTCTCTCAAACAATATTTAAAAAAAAAAATAGTTGAGCTCATGGGCCGCTCGGCTCGGCTCGTTCTGCCCATGAGTCAATGGACCGAATTAAGCTTTATTTTTGGGGACGAGTCGAGCTAGGCTCGCTCTTTTGGGTGAGCCGAGCTTGGTGGGTAATGGGCAGAGCCATTGCCACCTCTACATACACAACTGTTGAATTGTCTTGGCTGCGCCCTCTTTTCAATGATGTGCAATTATTTGTATCTAGTCCTACAATTTGGTGTGATAACATTAGCTCTATCTCCTTAGCCTCCAATCCTGTTTTTTGCACACGACATCTCAAAGTAGATTATCATTATGTTAGAGAGAAAGTGGTGCGCCACGAATTGAATGTTGACTATATTTGCAGTCAAGATGAACGTGCAGATATTATCACTAAAGGCTTGTCTTTAGCTTGTTTCCAGTATTTACTCTCCAACCTTCCTGTGCATTCTTGTCCGCTTAGCTTTCGGAGGAGTAATAACAGTTAAAGATTTTTGAATTTATCTTTATATATATAACTAGTCTATTAAGATAGAGATAAGTAGTTATGTTATACTATCATTTGTAACTAATATATTAAAATAGCGATGGATACTAATGTTATCCTATTATTTTAACTCTATAAATACAAAGTGACATCCTCATAAAAATTTAGTCTTCAGCATAAATTATTATTTGAACATTTAATATTTTTCAGAGTCAATATTGGATACCATTTTTACTACTTTGGCTTCAATAGATCCCTCTTCCCCGTAACCCGCAAGAATGCCTCGTACTCGGAGAGCACATGAAAATATACTACTTCATCTTTAATATAAATAAATAAAGATAATTTATTATAATGAAAATTAACATATGATAATCATTTTTAAACCAGAATTACTGTAATTTCTTGTTTTTGGGGAGGGGTGATTTGAGAAGGTAGTAGGAAGATTAGGTGGTGTTCTCTTTGTGTTTGTGTTTTGTGTTTTGTATTTTCAAATCATTTTGTATTTTGTGTTTTGAATGTTTGTTTTGAGATTTTTGAAAATGCGTTCTTTTTGGAATTTTTGAAAATTGTTTCTGAAAATAGAAAACTCGAAAACACGTTTCCTTGAAATTTTTTAGAAATTTAGACTTATTTGAAATTAAAAATAATTAAAAATAAATAAAAAGAATAAAAAACTTTGAATTATTAGGAATTAAAAAAAATCAAAAACAATTAAAAACATTTCTAACCAATTATTGTTGCAATTACAAATATTTAAAAACAATTAAAAACATTTAAAAATAATTTAAAAACAATTACAAACAATTATTTAGAATTAAAAAGATTTAAAAAATTTCAAATCAATTATTGTTGGAATTACAAATATTTAAAAACAATTAAAAATATAATTAAAAACAATTATTTAGAATTAAAAACATTTAAAAAAATTTCAAACCAATTATTGTTGGAATTAAAAATATTTAAAAACAATTATTTGGAATTAAAACAATTAAAAAAATTTCAAACCAATTATTGTTGGAATTAAAAATATTTAAAAACAATTATTTGGAATTAAAACAATTAAAAAAATTTCAAACCAATTATTGTTGGAATTAAAAATATTTAAAAACAATTATTTGGAATTAAAACAATTAAAAACATTTCAAACCAATTATTGTTGAAATTAAAAATATTTAAAAACAAGTAAAAACAATTATATTTGGAATTATTTAGAATTAAAAATAATTTAAAACATTTATATTAATTCAAAGGAGCCCGCGCATGCTAGGAATCGAACACCTGACCTCTAAGGAGAAATTAGCGCATTCTGACCATTGTTGCAAGCAGCTGCTTTATATCAAAAGAAACGCGGAAAACGATTATATTACAATATCTTTTCCCAGCATAAAATGGAGAAAAAAATGAAAATGCCGGATGTTGGACTCGAAACGCGCACCTCCTCCACAAAACGCGCGTTTTCAACCGTTTTGGAAAACAAGATTTTTTGTACACAAAATGCAAAAACAGTAGAAACATCATTTTCCATTTCCTTTGAAAAAAATTTGGGTGTTTTGGAAAATGAATTTTCAAAAATGGGCAAGAGAACACATTTCCCTTATTTCCAAAAACACAAAATAGAAAATGGCTTGAAAATGGGTAAGGGAACACACCCTTACTCTCTGTAGTCAACTCCACCAAATCATGGGCTGCTGTGCGTCGTCGCTCTCGAAGGAGCCTGGCTTGGAGAACGATCATCGGCACCACCACGGCCACCGCCTCTCCTACTCCGTCAATGGCACCACTTCTTCCGGCCGCGACGGAGGAAGTTCGAGGGGTTTCACGGAGTTCTCGCTGGCGGAGCTGAAAGCCGCAACCAACAACTTCAGCTCTGACAAAATCGTATCGGAGAGCGGCGAGAAGGCTCCCAATGTGGTCTACGAAGGTCGCCTCCAGAACCGCCGCTGGATCGCCGTGAAGAAATTCACCAAAATGGCCTGGCCTGATCCCAAACAGTTCGCTGTGCGTTTATATTGTTTGATACATGAATTTAGGTTTTTATTTATTATTCCATTTATTCATTTATGTTTTTTCTATTATGAAAGGAGGAAGCGAGGGAAGTGGGGAAGCTGAGGCATAAAAGGCTGGCTAACTTAATAGGTTATTGTTGCGATGGGGACGAGAGGCTGCTGGTGGCGGAGTTTATGCCCAATGAAACACTTGCCAAGCATTTATTTCACTGTATGTTTTGATCTTTTGCATTTGCTTGAATTTATGATTCATTTATTCCAACCATAGCATTTCTTGGTTCATATTTCACACTTCATTTATGTGTGTTATGTAAGTATTGGCAATTCATTGCTAGTTAATATATATATATATATATATATATATTACTTTTAATTAGCTTATATTTACTTAATTAGAGCTTCATCTAACATTGATTTTTATTTTTTAATATCATTTTACCATTTCTTTAGCTCTTATGCTTTTTAGATTGCGTACTGTGATATGAGATAATGCTTATTTTTTTAGAGATTATTTTTTTCCTGTGTGGACGAGCTTGTTGTTTGATTTAAGTAGCAGTTTGGGAGCTTATGCTTCCATCATTTTGAACCGACCAATGATTGATCTGTGGAAGCCACAGGGTAAACCTATTCTAAAAAGGAATCTTCCTACTTTCTGAAAATTTAAGCTGTTGAATTTGTGTGGGGATAGATTTATTAGGTAAGAGGAAACATTTTTGGAATATGTAACATGTGAAATTATGTGCTAAGGAGCTATTTTAAAAAACTTATGGTACTGTACAAGTGAGGAATTTTGACATTGTTTCATGTTTTGAAATTTACCCAAACTTGAGAAGGTGTTTTTTTCTTATTCATCTGCAATGACATCTATGATTCATGGTACCAAAATTTGTCCTCAAACATGTAGTATGTATTTAATGCTTGGTTTTATATGATGCTCATTGTGATGCCTACTTTCCTGTTCTTTTTTTTCCCCCTATCAAAACCACCACAAGGATGAGAAATTTGTTGCAATAAAAGAAATTTACAACTCAGGGAGGGGAGATGGTACCACGGAGTCTAAAAGGAAAGTGGTGAGGGGAGGAGATACCTCCATTAGTAAGTTAAAAGAGGAGGTACAACCTCCCTTGTACATCAAGGAACCATACTAGAATTAGAACCCAACTTCCCTTTTGGTTTTTTTCCTTTAGTCTTATTAGTCAGTTTGTTGCAGAAGATCAAGAAATAATATCCATTTTTCGTACCTTTTCTCTTTCCTTATTTGTTTACCCTTTTCTGGAGTGGGTGGGAGAGGAGGGATCTACCTAGGCTCTCAATTCAAGTATCCAAATGGTTGCCTCTTCACGATCATCAATTTAATTGTATCCAGAGACTAATATTGTAAGCTTCTTGTTGTCTTTCTCATTCCTATAATTGTCACCTGATTCTTTTGTACTTCTTCACAGGGGAGAATCAAACCCCTGAGTGGGCCATGCGTTTAAGAGTGGCTCTTTATATTGCTGAAGCATTAGATTATTGCAGCAGAGAGGGTCGCCCTCTGTACCATGACTTAAATGCCTACAGGGTTCTCTTTGACGAGGTTAATTATTCCCTTTTTGTTTGTTAAAGATGTGCTTTTTTTCACATAGGATAATAACAACTGTTTGATTATGCAATGTTCTTCTTGTTTGCCCCATCCAGTGTTCTATGAAGGGGCTTTAGATCTTAATTGGATATATTGTTGATGTGGTGGGTGATTTTGGCAGAATGGTGATCCACGGCTTTCTTGTTTTGGATTAATGAAAAATAGCAGAGATGGTAAAAGTTACAGCACAAATCTTGCATATACACCTCCTGAGTATCTAAGAAATGGTAATTGTTTAATCTCACCCCTCTCTATTTCTTTTTTCCCTTCCTAATCTGTGTGTATTTTGAGCTTCCCAAATTAAATTTTCATTCTTCAGATATTGTTTTCTAAGAAAAAGTTTTGATGGCTTATGTTTGCAGTACAATTTCCTTTATATATAACCATACTACATTTTAAAGACAGAATTAGACATTGATATTAAGGGGGAAAAAAAACAAAAAAGGCAAGAGGATGCCGAAAAACAGTATTTTGTGCAATTGCAGAGTGAATCGAGACTCAAAATGCAAAACACTGTCAAGGTTTATAATGAGTTGCTGAAATGTCCGAGAACAGAAAAGTCATCCACGTGGAACTCCATTCTACCCCAAATGGGGTGGAATGTAGATCTCAGTGTTGTTTGACCACATACATGGAATTCACTATCAGAACTAAGAAATTCTTTTTCAAAGAACAAACAAACAAACAAGATATAGAGTTGTGGTGTATTTTAATGCATTGGACAATGAAATAGGGCTCCTGCCACCTACCTAGACTGGTGATCACCACTGGTGATGAATAGCATTATTTTGTTGTATTTGGTCCAGGAAATTAAATAAAATATACATGCAAAAAAAAATTGTTTATCTTTTTATTTTCTTTCAAGAATCTTGTTACGAGAACTATCGGTGTGTTTAAAATCTCGTATAGGGAGGGTTACCCCAGAAAGTGTTGTTTTCAGCTTTGGGACTGTCCTTTTGGATCTTCTAAGCGGAAAGCATATTCCTCCAAGTCGTGTAAGTTTGTATGCATTTGCTATTTATCACCTCGTAACTTATTTATCTCGTGCTTGTGTGGTAGCTGGCCATACATTTCAGCTTTCAAGTTTCTAGGGTTATTATTTACTTGCTTGAGTAGCTTGTTTCATGTTATAATAGTAGCTATTCATCTAATTTTCCTTGTGACATTTCTGGGGTGGTAATCTCCATAAGTTTGTTTTCATGAAAACGGAACAAGGGATATGGATTTAAGACTGATTCATCCTGTATAATTTTTAAAACTGATTTAACATCACGTTTCTTGATGGAAGGAATAGCAAACTCTTGAAATGGCATAGTTGGAACTACTTTTAGAAACTAAAAATTCAGATATTTAAGGAGGCCTAATATTAAGGGTGGGCATTGTCCGGTCGGATGACTACCAAACTGAACCGAATACCAATGGAAATTCTACAGATGGAACCACGAAGTTCTACGTGAACAAAAATACAATTGTGTAAATTTTCTGAATTCACTTTCATGCTTTTTGTTTCTGGCGGTAAAAGCTTCGATTATTCTGAACACATAATAATTCATATTAATTAACGTAATGGTTTGTTTAATTGAGAGATTATAGAAAAATAATATTGGAACCCTATTGGAAATGAGAAGCGGACTGGAACCCTATTGGAAATGAGAAGCGGACTGGAACCCTCTGGTTCTCGGCTCTAAGACCCAAAACCAGTTAAATTTTATCTGGAACCGAACCAAACCAAGTATTTTGTTATGTTTCCTGTCTGGTATGGGTGCTTCTTGGAAAAATTCCCACCTCTAAATAAAATTACAAATTTGTCAAATGACAACTAGGAAGCATTTTTTTTTTCTCTTCTATGTCTATGAAGTCTTTTGATCCTAGCGCCGATTCTCTTTAGCAAGAAAGCATCCTAAAAGAAACCTCCTTTTTTTGATTGGATTTGATCCATCTCTTCAATTGATTGTATCTCCTATGATTCGAATACACATCAATTCTCGAGCCCCGCTGTTATCTGCTACGTTTAAATGGGTCGGACGAGAATAAAGATAGAGTCGCATTCTACATGTCAATACCGGCAACAATGAAATTTATAGTAAAAGGAAAATCTATCGACTCCTTTATAGAGAAGATATATAATAGATATTTGTAATCAATCATTTATGACTTAGAGGGGGAATCATAGTATTTCATTGCTACAAATATGGATTATTGAAAAAATAATAAGACATTTATATGCAGGGCCAGAATCCCACGATAGAAAGAAGTTATGTTGAATGATAGCATCCTGTCTTGAAAATGTATGACTAAATGTTGATTCCTGGTATTCTTATTGACGTACATGGAGTAATATATTTTAAGTTTCTTTTATATATACTTGGTTGTACTTCAGGAGCATGGCTTAAGATGTCTCTTTGTTGTAATGATTTCATTGAAGTCGATTCTTATGGTCATGTACCTGTTTGTGCATTTTTTTCCTTTCCAGGCACTGGATATGATACGTGGCAAAAATATTCTTCTTTTGATGGATTCCCATTTGGAAGGGAACTTCTTGGCCGAAGAGGCAAATGTAGTGTTTGATCTTGCTTCGCAATGTTTGCAATATGAACCAAGGGAGCGGCCAAAAACCAAAGATCTTGTTTCTACCCTAACGCCATTGCAAAATAAACCCGATGTAAGTCCTAATCTATTTTTCTTATATTCAGGATTTCTTTAGGTCTTTCCCCCATCATAAAATGGATTCAGGGAAAGCGTGATTGTTGACTTGACCACAGATATTTAAGATGTACTCGCTCTAGAAATGACAAAAGCTTTTATCTCTTGAATATATTTTTTAAAGCTGATGTCAAAAATGGCAAATATTATGCATTATCCCTATCCTTGAGCTCTATATTGGCTTTTTTATTGCATTACTTCTCAACATTTACCCAACGATCAAATTTTCAATATCAGGTTCAATCTTATGTGATGCTGGGAATTTCAAAGCATGAAGAAGCACCACCTACTCCACAACACCCTCTCTCTCCCATGGGTGATGCTTGTTCACGCATGGATCTCACTGCCATCCATCAATACTTGGTGATGCAACATTATAAAGATGATGAAGGAACCAATGAGGTAATTTATCCTAGATAATGGGAAATGGTAACACCTCTTCGGCATATTTAATCTAATATATGGATGTGGATGCTGATTGTTCTAGTTATCTTTCCAAGAGTGGACTCAACAAATGAGAGATATGTTGGATGCAAGGAAACGTGGCGACTTGGCATTCCGTGACAAAGATTTCAAAACTGCCATTGATTGTTATTCTCAGGTATTCACAATTTCATATATATATGGAATCTTTCTTATTTCTTTGGTTGAAAAAGGAATTCTGATGGAAAAATGACCTGATATATTATGTGATTAAGTTCCTCGGATCTTATTTTGTCTCTTCTCTGAATCCTTCGAGTCCGTAGTATTTCTCTAGACATCTTATTCATTTACAAGTTTCCATACCTCCGACTCTATGCGCGCACTTCTTGCCTTATCACAAGAAAGTATTTCTCTATTAACTAAAGGCTAATACCTCCTCCTCTTACACTCTACCGAGTTCCTATGAATTCTTTACTTTTCATACAAGTTCATGGACCACCTGTATTCTGCTAAGCAACATACTGCAAGATTTCACTGTCCATCCACTAGCTTCTTTGCCTTGATGAGAGTTTTTTCTCAATCTAAAATTGCTTCAATAAGAGTCTAGAATGGAAACATGACCTCTCTCATTCTCTCTTGCAAAAATAAATTCTCGAGGTTGAAGGAATTAAAAGATATCCCATATCTTTTACTTGGGCTTGATATTCATTGGCCTTCCACATTTAATGAGCGAAGAGATAATCCCAGCTCGAGATTCACTATCAGTGCTTCTCTAACCATTCAAGAGAATTTACGTGGACCCAAAGACAGCTAACGACACCCGGTACTTTCTGGTGTCTGGATAATTAAGCAGCAATCATATTAGCTTTATAGAATTAAGAGATTCTGATCATACGTGCAGTTCATAGACGTGGGTGCCATGATTTCGCCAACTGTTCATGCACGGCGAAGCCTGTGTTATCTTATGTGCGATCAGGCAGATGCAGCTCTCCGAGATGCAATGCAAGCACAATGTATATTTCCAGATTGGTCAACAGCATTCTACATGCAAGCAGTAGCCCTTGCAAAGCTCGACATGCACAAGGATGCTGCTGATATGTTGAGTGAGGCAGTCATGCTAGAAGAAAAGAAGCAAAAAGTAGGAAAATTATCATGAGTCTTCCTCCCATCAATTATTCTCATTGGGTTAATTCTTTTGTAACCACAACATGCGCAGCTTCTGTATTGTTCGGTTTGTGAATTGTGATTGTTATTTACAGATGTACAATGGTCATTGTAATTTTTTGCACTCAAATTTGTTGAATAATCAGTAAATTGTTCAATATTTTATGTTGGTAAGCAAAACTTAATATACATTGATGTTTTTTGAGTTTTCATAATAGAATCAGGCAACATGTACGTTAGAGTGCGTTTAGTAAATATTTTTGTAGATTATAATAAGTAGTGGGTCTTTCGAAATGTGTGGGTAATAAGTGGATAAAAATTGTGGATCCTACGAAATGTGTGAATGAAAGTGATGTTTGACTGGCTTTTAAGTGTTTATATCTATCAATAATTTTTTTTTGGTAAATTCTTAAAACTGCAAGATTCTTTATAAAAGATTGCCTTCATGTGGGCTTCGATTCGAAACACCTAGATATTTAACCGAAGAGATTTGTGTGAAGACAAATCAGTGAGTTTTCATGTGGCATGTTTGTGTATTGTTCTATATATGTTGTTTTGATTTTTTTAAATATGAGATCGGATCCTTTCCTGCAAAGAAATTAAAAATATTGGACATCTTCGTTAACACTCGTAAATTTCTCCCTAGGTCCTCCACTTTCCTTAGTTTTACACTTGGCCAGTTGTGATCATCTTGTCAAACTTGAATAGCGGATGTCATCAATTTTAAAAATACTTCCATTCAATGAACTTGGAAACTTTTGAAAATAAAAAACATAAGATTTTATTATCCAAAATTTTCATATTAGTAGTTGATGATCCGGGATCCTATAGCCCCGACTCAAGTGAAGAAGTGTAAAGTCTCAACTACGTGGATGATATAGTAATCAAAACTCATATTAAAAAGGAAAAAGAAAAAAAAGAAAATCGTATTCATCCAATATTGTGTATCAAATAATATTTTACTTTTATTTTTTCCCCCATTCATTATATTGGAATAGCAAAGTGGTTGAGGAATATCCTTTGGTACAATTGGCATCATAAATGTTGACAGTTTGGTTTTAGCTTTTTGAACATGTGCATGACTTTTGATGGGCACACTTGGTTTCTATCATTCTTATTTCCAAACAAAAGTTTTCCAGTCTCAATCTAATAGTAAGATGTTTACCTAAAAAGTAAAAATTATACCAAATTTCCAAGATAAACTTTTGTTTATTTTTGAAAATTACAATTTTATGAAACCAAAATTTTAGAGGTCTAACACTAATATTTCTAATTTTTTACTTGAAATAATTTCGAAATCTTCTCCTTACCAACCGTGAAATACAGAAGCAGATAACGAATATGTAAGAATTAAAATTTTTATTTTAACAATTCAACCTGTCATCATCTTAAGAAGAAAGAATATATTTTTTGGTCTATAAAAAAAAAATACGATTTAGCTCACAACAAAAAGAATTCTTGTCATGTCGGTAAAAAGTAAAGAATTCACGAATTTTGATAAATTTTTAAAAAGGTTCACATTTTCTCTTTATATGTATCTCACATTGGCAATATAGTTTGTACAAACATTTCTTTGTCTTATTGTATGCATTATTTCAACATAATGTCTCGACACCTAAAAACGACAATTTTCAAGCAAGACTCGGTTTAAATTTTGGTTATGTCCATCTCAAGAATATAACTACTCGTTATAATAGAATGAGTCGTCGGCCATGCCTTGTTACCAGTAATTATGCATGGATAGTTGGGGTTGGTGGTACAGAGCCCAAATGAAAGTCACATTTTTGACTAAATTATCAAATGAATTACTCAATTTACTGCAATACCCCTCAACTACCTCCTACTCCACCAACACCCAGCATTACCCAACCCCACCCACCCAAATGTGGGCCCCATCAACAACCCAACCTTGCCACCAAACACGAAAACCTCATAATATAAAAACCCCTCCCTATTCTCTCTCTATTTCCTCAGGTACAACCCATCGAAACAAGGTACAACTCCATTCTTCTCACACGTCCTCCAATGGCACTCACTGCACATAACTCTCTTCTTCCCAACAAATCTCCTCTCATTCCTCGAACACAGCATTCTTTGTGCACCAATTCTTCATCTCTCGCCATTAGATCCACCACCGTCAAACACATCTCAGCCGTCCATGCTGCTGACTCTTCCAATTCCAAAAACCCCATTGTCTCCGAGTCCAAGCCTCTCAAAACCCCGCCGGCTGCAGCCTCTGCAACTGCCACCGTAGATACCAAGGCTCCTTCCAAGAAATGGATATTGGACAGCTGGAAATCAAAGAAGGCTCTGCAGCTGCCGGAATACCCGAACGCTGAGGAGCTTGATTCGGTTCTCAAGACTCTTGATGACTTCCCTCCGATTGTGTTCGCGGGTGAGGCCCGGAGCCTCGAGGAGCGGCTTGGTGAGGCTGCCATGGGTAATGCATTCCTTCTGCAAGGTGGGGATTGTGCTGAGAGCTTTAAGGAGTTCAATGCTAATAACATCAGGGATACGTTCAGGATCCTCCTCCAAATGGGCGCCGTTTTGATGTTCGGCGGTCAAATGCCTGTCATCAAGGTGTATTTTTATATCCTCCTCTTTTCTTTTTGTTGGCTTTTCATCGTACTTTTGAAAATGTGTAAAATTTGGATTCTGGATGGATGATATGAATTTGAGGAATTTAGAAAAGTGGCTAAAAACGAAGGTTGATATTGAAAAATAGCAACTTTTAATAACATTTGGAAAAATGACAACTTTTTAGATCCAAAAAGTCTTATATGCTTTTTTGCAAAAATGAGTTTTTTCTTTCTGGCGTCCAAAAGAAACTATGTACGGTTATAGCAATTAACCAATGACAATCCCAATTATATGTAAACACGAATGTAAACATATTTTCGGTTAATGACACTTCTGCATCCTTATCATTTATAGATCTGATTTTGTTAATTTAATTTGTTAAGTCCAATATGATTTGTTCTGATTTGCTTGAAGTGAATTTGAACATATAAGTCTTGTGTTTGTTTGGATGATCTTGAACTGTCGTTTTTGTAATTTTTTTTAGGGAGAGATGAACTGTTGTTTTCTTTTTCAGACCGTTCAACTGTCGACTTTTTCTTTTATATTATTTTTTATACAGTCAGTTCAACTCTGGATTTTTTTACGGATAGTTGAACTGTCGTTTGGACAATTCTAAATCCATTTCTACTGTCGTCTTCAACGAAATCTCTTCCTCTTTCAACTACCCATCAACCCAGCTTGATCCTTCTGCAACCATATTGAAGAAGAAATTTTCAGCAGGGGTTAAATATAAAAACAAGTCCAAACCAATCTATCACAAACATATAGAATTTTTGTTCTTTTACAACCCAAATTAATCTACCAAAAAATTAACTAACTTGAGTTGGGTGGTGGGTAGCGATGGTGCAGCGACTGGGGCCAGACGGTGGCGTGATGTGTTTTGGTGAATTCTTGTTGTCGATCTGATTTTCGGTGGAATTTGTGTTTAACAAATTTTGAGTAGAATATGTTGGGATTTTAGATTGTTGAATAAGGGTATTTTTATCCAAAATAAATTCAAATGGCTATTCAACTAATTCTTTCCAAAACTTGCTATATTTCCAAATGACCAAAATTGACATTTCTTATATTTTCCTCTATAAATTTGGATGCTATTAACCATCTATCTAAAAGTTGAAGCCGTCATTTTTAATCATGTCTTTAACGGGCCTTCACGTGTACACCAGATTTATTTTGTGCTCAAATGTTTGGCACGTGAGTGGGCGTGACTTGTCTTTAACACGCACCTTCACGTGTACACCGAATTTATTTTGTGATCAAATGTTTGGCACGGGAGTGGTGGCGAGACTTGAACTCGTGTCCTTTGCCTGACTCTAATAGCATGCAAACCATCTCATCTCATTTAAAAGTTTAACCTGCAATAGAGGGTCACATGCATTTATTCTTATCTTGTCCTCAACATTAGATACTTGAAATTATTGTGTTAGTGTTGTAGATTTGTAATTATTAAATTGTTGTTTCTTTAGTAATTTTAGCTTGGCATTGGTTGTATGTTGTAACTACTCCCAAATTGGACTTTGAACATTTCTTACACTCTTATGATATGGAGCGGTAGGGTTGAGCTAATTCTTTCACTAGTTTTTTGGCTTTTGTCTGTGATTGTAGATTGGTTTTGATTGAATCAAATTAATCATAGAGGTTTTTTGCTGAAAAAATAGGTGGGAAGAATGGCGGGTCAGTTTGCAAAACCAAGGTCAGATGGATTTGAGGAGAAGAATGGTGTGAAGTTGCCGAGTTACAGGGGAGACAACATAAATGGTGATGCATTTGATGAAAAGTCGAGGACTCCAGATCCTCAGAGGATGATCAGAGCCTACTGCCAATCTGCTGCCACTCTGAATCTTTTGAGGGCTTTCGCCACAGGAGGATACGCCGCGATGCAGAGGGTTACTCAGTGGAACCTGGATTTCACCGAGTCCAGCGAGCAGGGTGATAGGTTCGTTCAACACGGTCTTTTAGTGACTACTATTTTAAATTTGATTATGAGCTTATTTTGTTTTTTGGTGACTACTGCTTTTATAGTTGCTTTCTTGAACTTGTTGACTGACATCTTTGTCCTTTAGAAATGGATGGTTAATATTTAGCTTTTCATGAAACACGTGGTAAACTGTTGGCAAACAAATTTTTTTTTTTTTTCCTAGTTTTGCTGACATTTTTCCTTCGTCTGGAAATATGCATAATTTGATATTTTTATGAAATACTTCAGAATTTAACTTGGATAATTTGGATTGCTGTGTTTCATATGCTTTCTGGTTTAAATACATATTTCTCTTTAGATGGTTATAGAATTATGTTGGTTGTTGGATGGCAGGTACCGTGAATTAGGACACCGAGTTGATGAGGCCCTGGGATTTATGCAAGCTGCTGGACTTACAATGGACCATCCTGTCATGAAGACCACCGAGTTTTGGACGTCACATGAGTGCTTGCTCTTACCGTACGAGCAGTCACTTACTAGGCTTGATTCTACATCTGGTCGATACTATGACTGTTCTGCCCATTTCCTTTGGGTAGGGGAAAGAACGAGGCAATTGGATGGAGCTCATGTTGAGTTTCTGAGAGGAATTGCAAACCCCCTTGGTATTAAGGTGATGATGCAAAGACATTTTCGTTCAATACTCGACGATTGAAACTCTGGTTTTTATGTGTTTATATTGGGAGTTACTAATAAGAAATCTTTGTTTTTACAGGTGAGTGATAAAATGGATCCAAATGAACTTGTCAAACTCATCGAGATTTTCAATCCTGAAAACAAACCAGGAAGGATTACTATCATCACTAGGATGGGAGCAGAGAATATGAGGGTGAAACTTCCTCATTTGATCAGGGCAGTCCGAAGGGCGGGGCAAATTGTTACTTGGGTCTCTGATCCTATGCATGGAAACACTATCAAAGCTCCTTGTGGTTTAAAAACACGCCCCTTTGATGCTATCAGGGTAACTTCCTTGATCATTCTTCATGAACTCATAGCTTCATTCATTATATTCTTTGCCATGGTACTTAAAAAGAAAACTGGACATTAAAACTAGTAGTTTTATGAGATCACCTGATATGTCAACATAGTTGCACATCCTAAAAGACATTTACTATACTATTGCACTGGCTTAAAATTATGCATAAGATGTAAAATGATATCTTTTGAAGATGATTCCAAATGCTCATTGATTTCATGTTTATTAGCAGCCTTTTCTGGTGGGATTTGACATTACTATTTAATTTAGTTTAGATTTTTGGCTGCTTTGCCTAACTAGGCATAATATGAAAATAACATCACTGATTGATCTTAACTTATTTGAGCTGCTAGAGTTCTAGTTATATCATGATAAATAGAAAAGATGTGTTATCTTGGGACAATATGTGTTCTAAATTAGCTGAATAATTGACAGTAGCTTACAGATGCTTTGAGTAGCTAAACTACTTTGAGTTATGCAAAACTTGTGGTTTACGTATGAGTTAGGTAAGGTTTCCTAGCAAGCACATGAAGCAAGATATAGTAGGTAGGGGAAAAAGAAGTAACTTGGTAAATATGTCCACGTGTGATTGTTTGCATTTTTCTTATTTGGAAATTCATTTGTTCCATTATAAAACTTACACTGGTTATGGGTAAGTGTGTCTTTATCTATGAGTTGGTTGGACATATCTATTGTCAGTGGTAGGCACCCGATTCTTTTCTTTTTTCTTTTATTTTAGCTCTATCTACTATCAAATATAAACTAGAGTTGGCTTTCAGTTCTCGTAATGTTATTTATACATACAGCTTGTGATTTTCTTGATATTTGTCTTTTGGCATCAGGCGGAAGTGAGAGCATTCTTTGATGTACATGAGCAAGAGGGGAGCCACCCCGGGGGAGTGCATTTGGAGATGACAGGCCAGAACGTTACAGAATGCATTGGAGGATCGCAGACTGTTACATTTGATGACCTGAGCTCGCGCTACCACACCCACTGCGACCCTAGGCTTAATGCATCTCAATCTCTTGAGCTTGCTTTTATTATTGCAGAGCGTCTAAGAAGGAGGAGGCTTGCATCCGGCATTAGGCTGTAGATTGGCTTCAAGATCCGTCAATATATGACTTCTAAAGTTCATTTTACACCCTAGAAATATTCGGTTTTAAAAACTTTAGTTGAAAAAGTATGTTATGTACTATGTGTATTCCTGGAAGAGTGAATATTTGTGACTTGAAGAGACAAGCAATAAACATATTTATTTCTTTGTGTATATTATTTATTTTCATTGTGATGGTCCTCAGTTTAATACTGCTGGGGTAGGCTGGCATGTGTTAGGTAATGCCAACTACTACAATGCATTAGTTCCACAGGGTTGATGTTGATCTCTTGTACAAGTGGTTCAGCATGCATAATTCTACCTCTCTTGGAGGGGCTCACTATTCTGAGCATGCAAGTTGTGTATAACTGGGGGTGTTAGGTGGATGTTCGGGTCTGGCCCACAGGTCGGGATGTCATGACCCACCTTTTTGGCGGGAAACGCGAGGTTGGCATGCCAAAAATATCTGAGCCTGACATGACTCGTTGGGACGTTCGGGGCCTATCATTGCTGTTGAAACAGACAATCTATCAAACATATGATTTGCCACTCCCCAGCCAGGTATAGGTTAAGTATAAAGCAAAAATGGCATAATAATACTCTAAATAGTGGAGTAGTATTGTTTGAAGGCAACTAGTACAAATACAAGTCAATTTTCAAGTGATAATATGTAGTTCATCCTGTCATGCAGGGGTGTTGTGTTTGAAGTGTCAAGATGAGATGCAATTCATGAAATAGATATGATATAATGCAGCATGATATGACATGTATGTAATGATTTGGACTAGGCGTAGCATACTAGCATCTCACAAGTAAACATTGTCGACCGTTGTCAGTAGATATACGAGCAATCGAGAAAAGCAGCCAGCATCAGAATGCAGCTTAATGTTTTTCATATTCTCATACTACTAACATGGATTTTGTTAAAATCTACTACAACATTGGGAACTACATACTTTCATGATTAGTCTCTATCTCATCTAAAACTACAAGGTCCATCTCGAACTCCACTTAAGACCACATTGAACATTAGTTACTTCAATGCATGGTCAATATTAGCCTCTTAAAACGTGAAATTTAAGGTGGTCTTCTCTTTACGTTTGAGTTTTGTGTTTTGAGTTTTGAATTCATTCTGTGTTTTGTATTTTGAGTGTTTGTTTTGAGATTTGTGAAAATGCGTTCTTTTTGGTGTTTTTGAAAATTGATTCTGAAAACAGAAAACTCAAAAAAGCGTTTACTTGAAATTTTTGAGAAATTTGGACTTTGAATTAAAATAATTATTAATTAAAAACAATTCAAACTTGAAATTAAAAATATTTAAACACAATTAAAAATATTTAATTGTAAAATTAAAAATAATTAAAAACATGTAAAAAGAATTAAAAATATGGAATTATAGAATTAAAAACAATTTAAATTTAGAATTAAAACATTTAAACACAATTAAAAATATTTAATTATGAAATTAAAAATATTTAAAAACAATTAAAAACATTTAAAAAGAACTAAAAACATTTAATTATGGAATTAAAAACAATTAAAAATATTTAAAGGAACAGGGATTGAACCTGTGACCTCCTCTTCCGCATCCGTGCATCTGTCCATTTGGACAAAGAGCCGTATTTTGTAAAAAAAACGCGGGACATGATTAAATCATCAATTTGTGTCGCTAGCGTAAAATTAAAAAAAAAATGTTGGGGGCAGGATTCGAAACGCTGACCAAAACGGTTAAAACGCGCGTTTTGGCCGTTTTGGCCAGCAACTCCTTTTGTTAACAAAACACCCAAAATGATGAAATTGACGTTTTCTGTTTTCTTTGCATTTTTTTTTTTTTTGTGCTTTCAAAAATACATTTTCGAAAATAGCAAAAAGAACACGTTTTGACTATTTTCAAAAATACAAAATAGAAAATGGGTTGAAAACAACAAAGAGAACATGCCCTAAACAACTTGAGCACGAAATATGCTTACCTAATATGATTGACTTGCTTATAAACAAAATTTTGAAAAATAAATTTGAGGGCCTTGGAGTGCTTGAAAAGGGAATGAAACTTTCAAGAAAATGCCTTTTACCTTTTTCTTCTTTCCTCCTACCATCTTTCTCCAACTTTTCTTCAACTTTGAGTGTGTGTAATGATAGGGATGGAAGTTTTGAATTTTATTTTAAGGTTTTCATATTCTTTCAATTGTTTTGTCTTGTAAATTATACTTTGAATAATTTTAAAATTTGGTTGGAATTGTATCTCAACAATACAACCTTAGATCTCAAACTTCTTTCGTGCAAATTTTGACCCCCCAACAAACCTTTAACAAAGCTGATTTTGTTGGTTAAAAATAAACTACGAATTTGGCGTATACATACAAAACTTCTACATTGAAAAAAAAAAAAAAAAAAAAAAAGCTCCAAAATTATAGAAATAATTTGTTACGTTGATGGTATCTATTTTAATTTATAGCGTTTAGCAAATATGTCAAGCAAATTAAAAAATTCACAACTTCTCGATATGTGTCAAATAATTACTTTGGAAAACCCTTTACTCGAACATTAATGAAGGGGAATTTGGTGCGAATAGTTTCTAATATTTGCTGTTGGTACGAAAAATGTCTTTGAAGTTTATTTTTTAGTACAGAAGTCCCAAACCTATGTGTTTTGGTACGTAGTTGGTACTTGTTTTACAAAAAAGATAAATATGCTCTTAGTTTTAATTTTAAAAAAAAATGCATTTGTATTTCTAACATTTACAAAATGTGCAAATGGATCCGGTATATTTATTGAATAATATTTTATTTTGCATACTAAATATATCATTATAGTAGTGTGAATATAAATTTTCATAAGAGAAATATAAAGTTATTGTACTTTAAATATACGTAATTGCAATGTAATGTGAAAAACTTGAATAAAAATTAAATTAAATAAATAATAAAATGACGTACATAATTTTATGATATTAAACCAATCTTATTATATTTTCATTTAACATAAAAATTCCACATTATGTGTTGTTTATTTTTGAACGAAAATAAAATGATAAATTAAAATATGAAAAATACAGTTAGATCTCTAATATTTATAGTTAATAAACATATAATTCAATTAAATAAAAGTATTTGAGCATCATTTTGTGACAAAGTTATTTTTTTTTTGTTATAACGATAAAATAAAATTTTAAATTTTAAATAATGTAGTTATTTAATAATAATAAAGATTAATTTAATTTGACTTGTTTATTAATAATTATAAACTTAAATTTTAGTTATTTTATAATAGTTCGTAAAATATACACAATAATTTAGCATATTATCAATTTGGTCGATAAAGTATTAATTAAAAAAAAAAAACTCGTTAGTTTTGTTTAATTTTTGGGTCAATTATACTAATCGTCCCCGTTCTTTCAGATTTGTAACAATATAATCCTCATTTAATTTTTTTAGCAGATATCATTATCATTTTTCCATTTATTCGTACAGATGGTCCACAAATGACTTTTTTAAAATTTTTGCCCATAACTTAAATAAATTAAAATGATAGAAAAAAGAAAATACAATGAAAAAATTACAATTCGAACCCTAACATTTTCAAAAGTACAAATAAATCATGAACTTTTTTATTATTTTTTTACATATTTTCATTTTCCCCCACCCCCACCACAACGGCAAAACACTGCTAAATTTAAGGTTGAACACTACTAAATTTCTTTTCCTACTTTTTTGAGGTTGAACACTGCTAAATTTATAAATAAGCGAACGTGGAAAGAAAAAAGAAGAAGAAATCGTGACATTTTCTTCTTTTTTGTTTATGATTTGCTTGGGTTTTGCAAAAACCAAATAATTTAATTATAATATCAAAACCCAGATCAACAATTAATAGTACTGCATATATAAACAGAAAATTATCATCGAAATTGATAAAGTTGGTGAAAACTAAGAGGTGTATTCAATTGAGACTTTTAAAAACTTTTAAAAACTTTTTATATATGAGCAACTTTTGTGGAATTCGTGAAATTTTAAGTTACTTTTGGCCATTTTTAGGAATTAATAAAAGTCTTACTTTAACTTCTGTAAACTTTTATTAAAAACTTCTGTTGACTTCTAAAAACTTTCATTTTTTAAAAAAAATGTTAAGCTAAATTTCAATATACTATAATATTATTTTGAGTGACTTTATAATCCCTCCAAGATTACATTTTTTGCTTGCTTTTTTTTGTTTAATTTCTTTTTGAAATCTTTGCATTGAAAATTCACATTGGGCATGGCGGTTTTGGAGTTTCGGTTCATTAGTTGGAGTTCAGCATATTCGTTCTAGACTTTTAGTGAGTTCTCTAATGGCTTTTCCACCCAAAGACCTATATATTAATGGCACACCTATTTTCTTGACGTATTAACTAAAAAATTAAGGAGGATAATCAACTAAACACCAAATCAATTCTTGGCTAAATTACATTAATAAAATAATTAAAGTACAACACAAGATTTTCAGTACAATGCTAAACTATTGCCATGGAATGATTTCTAATAATTAAGCGAAAAATCTGTTTCCCACCAAAATATTAATCAAAATACTGAAAATTCATCGCGCAAAATATCCTCATTTTTTGACACAAGACAATGTAATGTGATATCAAAGTTTTGATTACTGCAAATTCTAGATATAATTGTATACAAATTATTGAGTACAACAAATTCTTGCCGGAATGGAAGAGATACGAAAAAAACTTTAGAAATGAAAGAAAATAGGCGTTCTTTATTTTAGGACTGGAGTTTTCACAAATTTCACGGTAGACGGAAGACTTTTTTTAGATTTTCTATTTATACTTTTCATTAAAAAATCTCCAGAAGTCTCCAAAAATTTGGTAAGTAGAGAATCCCTAGAAGTCCTTTACAATTTGAATACTCAGTGACTTATAGAGACTCATACAAAGTTTTAATTGAATACCTGTAACTTTTAAAGACTTTTTTAGAGTTTCTAAAAGTCTCAATTGAATACATCATTACTTTTAGAGATTTTTAAAAGGTCTACATTAAATACCCCTAAACTTTTAAATACTTAAAAGTCTTTAAAAGTCTCAATTTGAATACACCCCCCCTAAATCAAGAAAAAAAATAGCAATGGTATACAAGGCAAACAATTTGTCCACAACCTTAATGCTGACCTCGAGTGCCGTCGATTATCTCATCTAAAACCTTCATCGACTGTTAAGATCTAGTGTATTCATTTAAATCTTATTTTTTAGATGCAAGTGGAAGAATCAACGCATTGTTATCTGTACATGCTTTGAGGAGCCTATGGCTAATAATCCATGTTTTTGTGTTGCTTCTGCTGTTTCTATTTTGCGGGAGGTTCTATATAACGTCAGCTGAAAAAGGCGGTGGCAGTGGTGGTGGTGGAGCGAAAGAGGAGAAATCGTCAACACAGGGAGGAAAGGTGGTGGTGAGAGTGCCAATAAAGAGCGGCGGCGCCGTAGACAAAGAGGTGGCGGCCAGAAAAGTGTTGTCGATTAAGAGAGTGGTGGAGGATAATGGCGATGATGAGACAGCGAGAGAGTTTTCATTGTTTTTTACATCAAGTGGTGACACCATGTTCATGCAGTCTTAGGATGGTTTGGCCGTGGGGGTGGGGGTGGGGGTGGGGGTGGGGGTGGGGGTGAATATCTGTAAAATAAAAAATAAAAAAAAATTAGGATATCTTTGTACTTTTGAAAAGGTTAGGGTCTGAATTATAATTTTTTCAATTGTATTTTCTTTTTTCTATCAATTTAATTTATTTAAGTCAGGGATAAAATTATCAAAAAAAATCATTTGGGAACCATCTGTATGAACAAATGAAAAGATGATGATGATATCTGCTAAAAAAATTGAATGGAGATGATATTGTTACAAACCTGAAAGAATGTAGACGATTAGTGTAACTAACCCTTAATTTTTTTATAAAAGGTAAAAGTTTCGGACTCATTTGCACTTTTCGCCAATGTTAGCAACTCAACTACAATTTTTTCTTATTAAAATGTATATTAGTCTTTTTCATCAAACAACGACCAATTACACATCAAAACACATAAATTAGGGACTTATGTCAAAAATAAAACGTTAATAGCTATTTCCACACTAAGAACAAAGGTGAGGACCATATGTGCCAAAATCCCTTAATAAAGCTCTAATCCACTCAACAAATCAAGTGGGGCATCTTATAGTGGTTAGTTCCTAATTAGCAAATTGTGATAAATTAAATCTGCAATATTATAGTAATATCTTTTTTAAATAATGTCATTACTAATATTTTATTAATTATAGAAATGTATTACATGTTCTTTCTTTCAAATCTTAGTGATAAAAGGGCTATCAAACATTTATTTGAATGTTATAAAAGTACTAATGGACCCCAATTATAAAAATATTAATTGACCCAACAAGAATATAGAGTGCGATTGAACAAATAGTTCAAGACTAGGTGACTTGCTAAAAAGTCCCAACAATCTAGATCTTAATAAAATAAAATAAAAAAACACAGAGAATTTTTCACCTACCAACAGGTCTGGATATTCAAGTATTATAAATGCTACTAACATTTGAGCATCTACCACAGTAGATAACGCTCCAACACCAAAATATATCAAAATTTCACAAGTTCTTTACAAACTAGAAATCACATAGATTTCTTTTTACCCTAAGTTACTATTCACACAGAATACAAACAAACATTCTTCTCCTTACTCTACTAACAAAAAAAATCACTCAAATTTTCTTTATACAAAGAGAAGAAGAAGAAGAAGAAGGTAAAAGAATATAATATGAGAAAAAGCCATAGCAAAAAAAGGGACGACTGCACATATTCTAGAAGAGAAAAAAGAGAGCCTTTAAAGAAACACACTCTCAAGCCCTTGATCCAGGGATATGTAACAAGTCAAGTGTCAGCATCAGATTAAGACAACCTACTTTACTTGATCCACTTCATTAATTGTTTAGATGGGTTACCTGAAAGACACATTAACCAGGCCCAATATCTCATCTCAACTCTGAAGCACACTTTGCTGAAGAGTTGACAATATTTTAGTGCATGAAACTTTATCACCTTGTAATTTCATTTGCTCAGCAATACCTGAAAAATAAAACAACAATCACTTTAAAGCTAAAAAAAAAAAAATTTACCTGCAAAAGTTATTCATCAATAATATTCAAGATGTTTAAACAATAGTTGAATTTATTCAATGGAAGCACTTTTATACCAAGATCAGAAAGATTAAGTTGAGTTCGAATTTTAATCCAGTCTACTATATTTTTCTCAATCATATCTCTAACAAAATTGAACTTCATATCCACATGTTTGGTCCTATAATGGTAAACTAGATTCTTACTCAAGTGGATAGCACTTTGATTATTAATATACAACCTAATTGCTTCATTATTCAAACCAACTTCACAAAGTAAACCTCTTAGTCAAAGTCCTTCTTTCACATCTTCACAGGAAGCAATATATCATGCCTCTGTAGAAAAAAGAGCTATAATTTTCTGCAGTTGTGATGTACAACTTATACATCCATCACAAAGTGTAAAAATATAAGAGGAAGTAGATCTCATTTTATCCAAATCACCTGCAAAATCAGAATATGTGTATCTTTTCAAGATTACCCCTTCATCACTTTTGCTGAACTTTAAACTTAAATTGATTGAGCCATTTAAGTACCTAAGCATTTTCATAGTATTCCAGTGCGTTTCACCTAGATTTGTCATGAATCTGCTTAAAATGCTTATACCCTGAGCCAAATCAGGCCATGTACAGACCATAAGATATATGATAGAGCTCACAGTATTAGCATAAGGAACCATGCTCATTCTATCAATTTCTTCATCTGTTTTAAGTGATTGTTTACTCTACAATGTGAAGTGACTTACTCAAAGTAATGAAACAAGCTTACCATTATTCATAGAAAACTTTTCCAACGCTTTTGTAACATAACAGGTTTGATTTAAGTAGATAATACTATTTTTTCTATATCTTCTGATTTCTATCCCCAAAGTTCTTTTTGCTTGCCCAAGATTTTTTATTTCAAACTCTGACTTCAGCTTTTCTTTTATATTTTCAATTTATTTTCTTTCATAACAAGACAACAACATATCATCAACATACAAAAATAAAAGAAGATAAACAGAACTATTGTCTACGGTGCCTTTATAAAAAAAGCAAGAATCAAACTCTTAGTAAACTCAAAGCTTTAGATATAAGAGTTAAACCTCTTATACCACTGATTTGGAAACTGTTTAAGACTGTAGAAGGATTTTTTTAACAAGTAAACCTTTTCAGTTTTAGATTTCATCTCAAAACCTTTTAGTTGTAACATATAAATGATTTCATCAACATCACCATTTAAGAAAACAATTTTAACATTAACTCATCTAATTTGCAATTAAATTGAGCAGTTAAGGTTAAGGCAAGAAGAATTCTTATTGAAGTATACTTTATAACAGGTGAAAAAATCTCATTGTAATTTATCCCTACTTTTGAGTGAACTCCTTAGCCACTAATCTGGCTTTATATCTCACCCACTTAGTAATGGACTCTCCATCTTTTACCTTATAGACCCACTTATAGTCTATAACTTTTTGACTTTTTGGTTTATCAGCTAAAATCCAAGTTTTGTTTTTAATTAAAGAGTCCATCTCATCTTGCATTGCAGTAAGCCACATTTTTTAATTTTTTCCACTTACAACTTCTTCATAAGAACTTGGTTTTTTGCTAACAAGATCTAAAGCTGAGAAGTAGGTCACAAAGTCTTCACTATTTATTCTAGATGAGAGAATTCTTGTTTTTCTTACTCTATCTCTAGCTAACAGATAGTTTGCTAAAATTTGGGTTTGTTCTTGATTTGAATTTCTTCTATGTTTTTCTAAATATATTCTAAATAAAATTGAGATGTCTCCACCTCAATCCGAGTTCCCTGCATAGTTTTATTATAACTGTGCAAGTCCAACTCTATTTATTTGATTATTTTCTCATTTTCAGGTATAGGTAAAGAGTTTTTATTTAGGCAAGAAATTTCATTTTCATTGAAAATCACATTTCTACTAATTATAACTTAAAAACGTTTTAGATATTTGACCCATAATCTATACCCTTTGGTTTCTTCATCATATCCCTAGAAAACACATTTCAAAGACCTTGGTTCCAACTTACGAGTCACTCTAATGAGAAAAGGCAGCACAACCAATAATTCTGGGCCTAAAATAATTAGTAGGCTTACCAGACCAGGCCATTTCAAAGGTTTAGTTAATAGCACTTGATGAACTCTTGTTTATTAAATAGGTTACAGTTTTTAATGCTTTTCCCAAAAAGGTTTAAACAAACCTGAGCTTAAAAAAAATTGTATCTAACCTTATTCAATAAAGTTCTATTCATTCTTTCTGCCATACTATTTTATTGTGGAGTATATTTGACAGTTATATACCCAAGTATACAACATTCTTTACAATAGAGATCAAACTCAAGATTGCAAACGAAGCTTTGCCCAGAACGAGGATGGGCCAAGGCTGTCACGGTCCTATTCTTTCAATGTAGTAATTCTGCTTCATCCCTTCATTTCCCAAGTGGGACTACAGATTGCCTTCTAATCGAGGAGGCTCCAATTGGTCGAGTATAGCCTCGATTTTTTGACACGCAAGTACTTCACTGATTAGCTTGATAGGCCATTAGTTTCTAGCCAGTTGTACTTCTGGTTCTATGTGGCATCTATGTAGGATGCGTTTATTTTGGATATAACACTGATCATTGACTTGCCCATACCTTTGCGCAAGGGCTCCGAACTCTAAGTATTTGCCTCATAGCTTCTGTTTTAAAAATACAGTCCCAGACACACCCGACCCAACATGTCCTTTCAGCTTGGCCAACCCCGCTTTCAGCATTGTGTTCTCTTTCTTCAAAGCCTCAGCTACAACAGAAATGGCATTGGCATCTTGCCTTCACTTGGATTGCTCTACGATAGCATTTTCCATCTCAAATACGACATGGTTAAACCGCATGGTTGTACAAATCCCCATCTCTTCCAGACTTCGGTGTTGCAACTATTTGCCTGCTTCTACCATTCTTCAGTCCAGAAATGCTGGTTGACATTAGTAGTGATGGAAGAGACTGTCAGAAGAATCTCTAAAATTTTAAGAGCCAACTCCCTTTGGAATAGCCAAAAAAAACTTCGTGTCTTATTTGGAATAGGGTTGGGACAAACCTACTTTGCAACATAAGTGCCTTAGCTTTTAGATGCCTTCTTTTTGGCCTTCTCACAACTTTTTCTTCGCCTCATCGAGCTTGTCATCATGCCACGAACTCTAGGTCCTTGAGTAGGCAGCTTCTTGGTGCTCTCATGATAAGTAGTAGTGAAGGGCTACAGGACCAATGATAAAACTTCTTGTACATAATCCACTACAGAATGGAGGATTACAGATGTTGACATGGCAAGTCAATATATCGTAAGAAATAAAAGACAATTTCTCACGAGATAATGAAATAAAAGACAATGAAATAAACACTTTTCTAAAGCCAGAAAGTGAGAAAAAACATATCAGATTTATCCTTCTAACACCACACTTTTAAACCACTGACCGGCCACATTTTCTTCTCCCTCGGTATTTGCTTAGTTCTCGTTTTTTCTGAAGGATAATGCTAGTAAATCGAAATATATCTTCGTCTCTCAAAATGAAACATTAGAGAGTCAAACTTTTAAAAATATTGATATGAGCTACTAACGAACACTGGATGATGAGGGAGGGATTTGTTTTTTTAGGATTTCTTTTTTAAAAAATTTCGATTTGCAATTAGAGGCTAATTATTTATAGGGATATATTTGAGGAAAAAATACTGTCTCAAAAAGTATACTTCTTACTAAAATGAATAAATGATATAGCTTGAATTAGAAGCTCATATATTTATTGGAAAAATGCTTGGATCTGAAAAGGTTATTTTTTGGGATCTTGAATTTTTAAGAATCTGATATTTGAAATGTTGGTTTGTTTATGCAAATTTTGTATTTTCATCCAGGAAATCAAAATCTATAATTAGATGATGAGACGGTCAATGTGAATGTCAGAGTTGTGGATGACAAAATTTTTAAATAACTTGAGAATTAGACAGTTCGGGAGAATGTGAACATATTAAATGATAAAATATTAGAAGAAGATAGTACAATTGTGCCCATGATTGGGATGAAGTTTAAGGACGAGGACAAAGTTTTTGAATTTTACAAAAGCTACACTTATCATCTAGGTTTTCTAGTTAGGAAAAGAAATTCGAAGAAGGAGATGACGGGATTATAAGATATGTGACATTTACATGTAGTTGAGAAGGTCGAAGAAGTAGTACTACAAGCACTTCTTTGAATCCTCAACAAACCATTCAAACAAGGTGTAAAGCTAGGCTTACAACATGTTCAGAGATTAATGGAATATGGCGAATTAACACTATCCATCTTGAACATAATCAAAAAACAAGCCTATCCAAATTCAGGTTGTATCGATGCAACCGACAAGTTAGTACACATGTGAAACGGAAGCTTGAATATAATGATATAGCTTGAATTCTATTATACAAAATTTTTAACTCAACAATTGTCGAAGCAGGTGGCTATGACAAGATGACATGTGTCAAAAAAGATTGTAGGAACTATATTGAAAAAGTTAGGCGTTTAAGATTTGGAGAAATAGATGCTGCTCCAATACATGTTTACTTTTCTAAAATGCAAACACATTTTCATGGTTTCTACTTTAGTATGGACTTAGACAAAGATTCTCGATTAAAGAATATATTTTGGGCAGATAATAGGTGTAGACAAGTATATAAAGAATTTGGCAACACGGTGACCTTTGATACTACATACCTGACTAATAAATATGACATGCCTTTCGTCCCTTTTGCAGGAGTCAATCATCACAGACAATCAACATTGCTTGAATGTGGATTAGTTTCTAACGAGGATATAGAGACGCTTGTTTGGTTATTTAGGACATGGCTTGAATGCATGAATGGCGAGGCTCCCAATGGAATAATTACTCATCAAGATAGGGCTATGCAAATTGCAATTCAAATCATTTTTCCAAATACAAAGCATAGATGGTGTTTATGGCATATAATGAAGAAGTTACTTGAAAAATTTGACAACAACAATCGTAGGGGTTTCATATTTTCTAATGTACATGGTTTGGTGTATGATTCACAGAGTCCTAAAGAATTTGAACAGGGTTGGAATCAAATGATTCAAATATATAATTTGCAGAAGAACAATTGGTTGTCTAGACCTTACAAATACAGAAGTTGTTGGATTCCATGTTTCTTGAAGACTAGTTTTTGGGTGGAGATGTCTACTACTCAACATAGTAAGAGTATGAATACATTCTTCGATGGGTATGCCTATTCGAAAACATCATTAAAGTAATTTGTGGAACAATATAAGCATGCAAGAAGGAGTAAATTTGAAAAAGAATTTCAAGCAGATTTGAAGTCATTTGCACAAATGATCTCATGTGCAACTAAGTACGACATGGAAAAGCAATTTCAAGCAATTTACACCATAGAAAAATTCAGGGAGTTTCAAGAAGAATTTATTGGAAAAGTGCATTGTAAGGTTATCTCCACTGAAGAGGGTTGTTCGGTAACGAAGTACGAGGTACGCGAGGATATCATTGTTAATGAAAGAGTGAAAAAAAATATTTATGGTTTCATTTTGAAGAGATATATGCCATATTGTTTGCAGTTGTCACTTATTCGAGTTTAGGAGAATAATGTGCAAACATGATATCTCATTATTGATCCGCAAATGATGTCACGACACTTTCTGAGGCATTTATCTTGAGAAAATAGAGGAAAGACGTAAGTAGACCACACACGAGAGGCAAAATCAATTAAGATGGTTGGATAAGTAACCATGTGCAGTTACGTTATGATCGATTATGTCTTGCATTTGCCAAGATAACAGACTTGGTAGTAGATGATGAAGAACGAACCTGAGAGATTATGTAGTTGATCGAAAGTCAGTCGAATGAGTTGGCTATATCGAGATCGAGACTAAGTTTTGGTAGTAATCTCCACTCCCAACAAAGCGTTCAAGTAGGCTCGGGTAGTACTGAAGCTAAAAACAATGCAACTGAGGTAATTTTTATCCGAATTTGTCGAGAACGAATGGAGCCCCTAAGAAGCTTCACAAAAAAGGACAATTGGAAACGAGTCCAAAGAAACCTAAGGTATTATACCTCCATATTATAGCTCTTTATTGCCATGCATATAATGTTGTATTACATGCAAACCTAAGTTATCCAATTTTCCGTTGTTTATTGTTATCACAGGTAAATATGAAATCACAGAAATCTAAGTGTTTTGATCCAACCATCACATGAACCATCATTGACGTGTGGGGGCAATGATGCTTTGATCCAACCATCACAGGAAGTAGGATACCCCTTTTATTCCCAACCAGCAATAGTAAGTACTGTGGACTACAAATTATGATGACAAAAATCCATTAAAATGCTGCTTCATTGTGACTTTTAAACGTCCAGGGTGTTGACTATCATCATTGGTCCCATTCATCTGGAGTGAACTTCATGCCTACTGTTCAGATAGATCATGGTTTGCTTCCATTCGATTGAGTCTATTGACATCCAGCCCAAGACCCACTTCTCGGAGTAGCGGATGAGTGCACTAGTGATCCAATAAATAGGCGTAATATGTAAATTTCATTTACTATAATCATTTGAATATTCAGAGATTGTAAGTTGAAGCAAACATATCACGATTCGTTTACTGGCCATGTAGTAGTATTTGTCTTTGATTTAGCATTTGTTATTTAAAGGATGAATTTGTTATTTAGTTGTTTGTATGCTACTATATTTGCTATATATACACTTTGTTACTGTATTTACTATAAAGCTGCTATATCTGCTATATCTGCATGCTATTTGTATGTTGTTTCATGTGAAATGAAATGATCAATTAGTGAGGGGAGATGCTGTTTGTATGCTGTTTCATGTGAAATGAAGTATGTATATGTATATATATATATATATATATATATATATATATATATATATATATATATATATATATATATATATATATATGTATATATATATATATATATATACATATATATATATATATATATATATATATATATATATGTTATATCTGCAACGCATTTGGCTCTGGGTGTATATACCAGTTAGTGGAATGAAGTAATCAATTCAAAAGCAAGTTAGTTTCTTTGGTGACTATTAGAGCATGTACACTAAATTATATACCAGTCATCAATTCACAAGCATGTTAGGAAATCAGTGATCAATTCATAAGCAGGTGACTATTATACAAGCAGTACAAGCAGGTGACTATTATGCAGCAGCTACACTATCTAGATATGTTATTTTTTGACAATCACAAACACGTGACTAAATTAAATACATTCACTAAGATTCTTCCATAACCATTCAAACACATATAATGCATTGTTTACAAATGTAAAATCAAATTCATCTGCCATAACCATTCAAACACATATAATCCATTGTTTACAAATGTACAATCAAATTCATCTGCCATAACTATTCAAAGACATATAATCCATTGTTTACAAATGTAAAATCAACAAACGTTTCTTAATCATAAACCAATTTTTCTAAATCATATTGGTCTTCCCATTTCCTTTATTGTTCTCTTCTACACTTCTTTTGCCCTTGCGAATGGTGACATTGACCAATATCTCAACGTCTTCTTCTTTGGATATTCGAGCAAATAATTTTAATATACGTGACAAATCTTCAACTTCATCTTTCGCCGCAAGTTTACCCGAAGAAACACCACTTGATTCACCTACGTCATAAGCACAACTGGATTCGTCGTCATCGCTCCATTTGAAATATCCACAATTTCTACTACAACAAAAGAATAGCCTCCCTAGGTTTGTAGACTTCTTCTCTACCTCCATCCATTTTACAAGGCCCTCTCCATAGACGGGGCATCGTTGCTATTTCGATAATGTTGGCAAGTAGTGCCATGGCCGTCTACAACCATGACAAATTTCTTTGTTCTTTCCTAGCATCGTAACAGTACACACGTCACCTAACGAGGACCGTAGTTTGACTAGTTTCTGTAAAAGGTATCAAGTAAACAATAAGTTTTACATTAACATCATATGCTCTTATACAAGTCATATTTTAAATCATAGAAGACAATGTCCTTCTAAAATATCACACTAAATACAAGTGAAAATCATAGCTAATTTATAGTATCCTTGTAATTTGCTTTGATAATTTTCTTTTTGTTGTTTGGGTCTGAATAAACACATTGCAAATAAATTGACGAAAAATTATCAAATGCCTACAGTTCAGATAATGGGGTTAGACCTTTTGTTGAGAAAAATTGATAAAGATGATCTGAAAATCAACACATAGCTGAACTGAAGTTCTTCTCACAAGAATCCAATATTCATATTCTTCTCACAAAAAAAGAACGAAGAATTATCACACGCCCTAATTAGGAAATGGATTTCGGCGATTTCACGAAACAATTCAAGAATCCAAACATGGGCGATAGCGAACAAAGAAGAAGTAATACTGACTGTCGAGTTTTATAGTAATTTCCTCCTGGCGACCACCAGCTCTCTCCGATAGGGACGATAGCGAAATGGAAGGATGAAATTGAAATTTTCTCTCTCTCCGTGGTTTGGACCATTGCCAATGCTTGGACAATTTGAAAAAATTAGTAAGAGTAAATCAGTCATTACACTGTTTTGCGCCATGTCAGCATCTGTAATCCATTCTGTAGTGGATTATGTACAAGAAGCTTTATCCCAAGACCAATTTTAGCTTTTTTCTTAGGGTCAGTAATAGAAGAGGGCTAGCCTGGTTTGGCCACTGCTAACTTGCCTCGCTGAAGAAGCCCATTTTGCCGCCTTTGTAATCAAGCAACTAGAGTGTTTAGGCTAGGAAAACTAGCCCTTGCCTTTTTGAACGATTTTACAGCATGAATGAAAAAAAGAAAAGAAAAGAAAAGAAGTGTATACAATTGTAAAGGGTAGCAAGATTGTGTTGTACCTCAGTTCACTATAAGGCCAAATCTGACGAAGTACCGATCCATGTTGATTGGTTAAGGAAAAGCTCTTTCTTGCTCAGGCACTGCAAATAACCTGTTGACTTGCTCCCTCTCAGCTTCGGATAGGTTCAGTCTTTTGCTAAAAAAGAGAAACATCATCGGTTAGTGTAAGGAATTTAAACATTCAAATTGTTTTGTTGAACACTAATCTAATCAACTTCACTCACGGTGAAGTCCATATTCTTTAGGACCCTTCTGTTTGACCAAGGATAATTAGGAAAAAATTTCCAATCACCTCGGACAAAGAAAAATGATGTCTTCCAACATTTGACCGATGACCTTAGGTCGTCGACCAGAGGTGCCTCATCAGTGTACGGTGAAAAGTAGTACCACCCGGAGACTTCTAAGGTATGGCCTTAAAATTTCGAAGGAGAATGTACCTTATTCTCTGCTATTTTCCATACTAAAAATGCTCCCATGAGGCATGCCCAGCCATTTGAAATAAGTTTGGTGGGAGCAAGCTCATAACAACTTAAGGTCCTGCGCACAAAGGGATGCAAGGAGAACTTTAAGCATGACCCTAACTTTGACATGTTGAATGACATGCAACCTGGAGGTGGATGGTTGGCCCTATCGCCTAGCTCGGGTACAATCATTTTTATTTAGTTGAGGTCACACCTGATTTAACCCACTCCGATGGCCTCTCTACTCCCATCTTCAACATCTTCCACATTAGCTACCTCAGCTATATCACCACCTCCGATATTGTTCTGAAGGTCGTACACACCATCAACATGAGAATTTTCATTCCTACCTCGATCAGTGGTCCAACTCCTAAACGCAGACTCTTCCCTTACCACGGTGGTTATATCTTCATTATCTAACACTGGCCCATACAGAAGAATGGCCTTACCAGGGTGAATGAGCAATGGACCTGCACTCGATGATGGCGGGACAACAATCATAACATTTGTAATTTAGCTATTTTAAACATCATCATCTACTTCTTGAACACGACTCTCATGGGTCGAGATGTTTCTTTAGATGAATATAGAAAAAGTGAAGCTACTAAAAGCTGAAGAAATTTTAAGAGAGTATAGGAAAATGGTCGTACCTACACTACTTTCTCATCGAAGGTTCCATCTTTCACTCAAACTACAACGACCAAAAAAATAGCTCTATAAGGTTAGAATGCAAAAATAAAGAGAAACAATGGCAACTCATTTTTCCTTTTATAGATTTCGATGCCCAAATCCCATCGATTGGTTCAATTTGAGTTTCGTCTCAACCGTTAATCGAAAACTTAATTGAAAACTTAATCTGCCCCTAGAATTCAAAAGGACAAATGTTTTTATTTAAAACTTACGGTCCAGATACTCTATGCGCATGCGTTATTCTAAAGCTTGCTTGGTTGTGCATCTCAAAATGACAAGTGTAATCATTGCAGCATAAAACTTGCGCTATAAAATTCAAAATCCCTACCAACTAAGAAATACGCGTGCTCTTCTTCTATAGTATCAACAAATTAAAGCAAAAAATGTGTTACTATGATAAGTTGTTTATAACTAAAAGTCTTTCACCACTTCCCGTCCGACTTGCATGTGTTAAGCATGCCGCCAGCGTTCATCCTGAGCCAAGATCGAACTCTCCATGAGATTCATAGTTGCATTACTTATAGCTTCTTGTTCGTAGACAAAGCGGATTCGGAATTGTCTTTCATTCTAAGGCATAACTTGTATCCATGCGCTTTATATTCACTCAGAGTTTGTTCCCAGAAATATAGCCATCCCTGCCCCCTCACGTCAATCCCATGAGCCTATTATCCATTCTCATTGAATGACGGCAGAGGAGCAAATCCAAATA